>JAPNXP010000005.1:4383300-5107808 GCA_028753945.1 Hexactinellida sp. DTS-2022
TATTTTAGTTGAAATTCTAATCGATTCTTTATTAGTCACATCAGAGCCTGAGAGCCACCACTATTTATGCATTTCAGCAGTATCTAGATACTATTCGCATTTGAACATACCCTTGGATTAAAGAATCGAAATATCGAAAATTCTGATGTTGATTTAAATAAATAATGAAAAAGGGTATACACATTGTCTGAAACTGACAACCAAGTTGCAATAATGATTTGAGAAAAATGTTAGATCTTATTTTGTCAATCAATTTGGGTAAAAATATTACACCAATCGAGAAACAGAAATAAAATCGATCCAGGTCCATTGATTGAGTTCCAATCTATCTAAACTATGGGCAATCCAATCGATTCGAAAAATCAGCAATCGAGTATCGAAAATAATCTCGATTGGATTGGATTGGATTGGCAACTAAAATGTAGTACAATTCCGTTGTGGGATGGATCAAAAATTATTAGATTCTTTTGAGGTTCTCGTTGGACCTCTATTTTTTGAGTAATTGTCCAGGGGCTTAAGCCCCACAAAACAGTTGAAGCTGGCCTCGCCCCTGTCTGTGATTGCAATTATCAATCACTAAGTTATTGTTTAACACATTATAAAACATGAATAATGATAAGATGGTTCTCTATTAATAACAAAACGCAATAAGTGTTAAACAAAAGTATTAAATTTATCTCACTAGAAATACGTAGAAATAAGTCTTCATTCATAGACACGTAGATAGGGGTCATATTTACGTAGTCTACGTAAATTTACGGAGACTTGGCAGCACTATGTAACCAGGGCCGGATTAACAGAGGTGGAGGCCCTGGGGCAACCAGTGTTGTGGAGGCCCCTAACTCCTTCCACTATAATTGTCCAGTGAAAAATGAAGTACAACATTGGTGGTGGAGGCCCCGGGGCAGTTGCCCCGGTTGCCCATGGGTTAATCCGGCCCTGTGTGTAACACACCTCGAGTTAACGGTCGCTGTGCAGCCTTACTTCTCACCATTTCTACCATGGAAAATGATAGAAAGGGAAGTTATATACATCCCTTTATAAGATTTCGATAGTTTTGAATTCGTGTTCAGCATACTTGTTTATCTAAAAATCCGTTGAAAGCTGGCTTCTAGGTTAATTTTGAATTTTCGTTAATTTGTTTTCCTATTTTGTGTAAACATCATCAACAAATATTAATGATGTAACAGATATGTTAATCCATAGTTCTTAGTTCTATTAAAACTTCTATAACATCATATACTCGTAGTATATAAAGTAAGTATACCACACAAGTAGTTAGTTTGTTATGCACTTCACTTAAATTGTTTTTCTTATTATCTGATTAAACTCATACAATCGTCACATAAAAACAATTTAGTGTCACTTACTCAGAATGGCATCACCATTGAACATTTCCATACCGCCCTTAGTAGATGGTCAGAGGATAGAGGATTGGATGCCGTTATTTCTGGCGGCGACTAACGCGCTAGTTTTAAGGCCACACTATACTGCAAATGGGAAATTGAGTTAAATTCATTTTCCTGTTTGTAGCACACTGGTAGATAATCTGGCAAAATTTTTTGAATTCTATGTAGATTTGAAGTCCTTAGGGCTCTGTGACCTAGGAATTCTCTGAAATATAGCGAATTTCGGGGGGAAGTTTAAATTACGGCCCCACAATGCTCGTCAGATAAATTGAGATTCGATTGTTTTTGGATAGTACCCTATAAAGTATAGCTACATTTCAAATTTTAGGTAAATCTGACCAATAGTTTTGCTGTAGCGACATTTAAAAGATCCGGGAATGTGATTGACATCATGGAGGGTGACTTTTTCAAATGGGTTAAAAAGTTTGCAGGCTCACACTGCCATAATGTGCATTCATTTTCGTTGTTATTCATACATTAGTATATTTGCATATATTCTTAGGGTGTAAAACAAAATTATTAACATTTCAATATAAAAATTCAGAGTTATAGTCATTTGAAGTCAGTTTTGGACTGTCAATGTGCCAAGTCTGACTTCAAAGGGCTATAACTCTGAAAGTTTGCATTGTAAAGTTTGGATCAAGGGTCATTCCCAAATTAAATATATATTCATTAGTTTACACTTGGTTTCAAACAATTTGGATAAAAACTGTGAACGCTTTAGCATTTAAAACTTTCTGACCTTTCAACTCATTGGGTGGTCCTTTCACATCTCTATTTTGAAACTCTGAAACCCTCTGACCAATAAATAAAATTTTGAGTGCAAAATGCTCGCAATACCCGGATTCATATCCCTCAATAATACATTTTATGACCCTAACTCGCACAATTTTTCCAAATGACCATATATGGACATAAAATGTGCCCATTTTTGATGATTTAGCAAATTTATTTCTCGAGAACTATAATCTCTAGAGCTTAGCACTAAATTCCTAAACACATCTTTATATTATTACAAAGTCATATGCAGAATTATTGAATCATTTATCCTAATGGTTGCAATCCTATAAATTTGCCTGATTTTATTCAAAATAGTGTGAAATGTGAATTAAAAATAAATGTTCTTTAGTCTAGATTTCGCAATTTTAGTCCAATTTGGTTGAAACCAAGTGTAAACAACTGATTTCATATGTAGTTTTATAGAAACACGAAAAACTAAGATTTCACTTGGAAACTTTCAGAGTTACATCCCTTTGAAGTCAGACCTCGACTCCCAAATGACGAATTGTTGACGTTTTGCAGTTGAATTCTGACTTCAAAGTGTTGTAACTCCGAAAGTTTAGATCCAAAATGTTAAATTTTCGTGTTTCTATAAAACCTGATATGCACTCTGTTATTTCCACTTGGTTCTAACCAATTTGGAACAAATTTACAAAATCTAGACTAAAGAACATTGGACGACGTTTATAAATTGACCTTTTGATGATGATGCACACATTCCTAAGCTCTAAAATGGTCGCTTCAACAAAAGTATTGTCCTGAAATTTTCTATGCTGGTATACTTTACAGGGTACAATCCAAAGACACACTAATCTCAATGTCATTCTTGAGTATAGTGGGGCCTAGAGGATTGGATGCCGTTATTTCTGGCGGCGACTAGCGCTAGTTTTAAACTCTACTGAAAAGGTAGCTATCCAAATGCTACCCTCTTTTGTGTGTCGCAACGATTATGAGAGATCAATTGCACTACATGCTATTAGAGAGAACACGCTCAAAGGAGCTTCGAACTGATGTCCGACAGTCTTGATCAACCTATTGATGAATTTGAAGCTTTGTCGCTATTTAGGAAAACCCAATGGGCGAGAGGCGTCCGAATAGAAGTATTTTTCGATCAATTGTTAAAGCAAGCGATGCGGGCAGGGTTGAGCAAACGGGCAGCATGTGCTGCTCTGGTAGGTGAACTCCCACAAGAAACACAGTCAGTGATCAAAGCCTGGCTCAAAACGAAGGAGGAGTGTACAGAAAAGGAAGTTAGAGAATTTGTTACACTAGTTCAAGCTACTCTTATAAAAAATGGCATGAGTTTAGAACACGGAACCCGTCTTAATATTGTTGCCGATATAAAGACAGTTGAAGATTATAGTCCTCCTGCGCAAGTCAAGGACGAAGATCGGAAAGGAATCGAAGAAGAGGTCTATCAAGTAAGGTCACAAGGTAGACAACGATCGGGAACAACCTTTCAAAGAGCCAGCTCTAAACAAGCTAGCAAGTGATAATTATACCTGTGGTAAAGTGGGTCATCTGTGGAGATTTTGTCCTGATAGAACCTGTAGCAAATGCGGCCGTCGTGATCACAACGCCTATCAATGCAGATTCAATGAAAATGGGGAATATAAAGGTTCGAAACAGGTATTCTGTGTGGAGGGCGAAGAAAATTGGGACGAACGATCTGCAACTGTTTCTGTTAAGGTTAATGGAATAACAACTCGAGCTCTTCTCGATATAGGAGCTAAAGTGAACGTAATGGACGTCGGTACCATGCGAGAACTAAAATTGGGACACAAGTTAATGCCGTCAAGGGGTCAGGTGTTCGGAGTGTGCAATATGCATGTACGAGTAGTAGGGTATGTGGACGCCCCTATCAAGATTTCTAATGAGAGTTCAAAGGTGTCAAGGATTCAAGTACTGGAAGGGGATGGACAAGCACTGTTGCTGGGAGGGCAGTTTATGCAGCTTTTTGGTTGTGTAACGTTTGACTGGTCTAGGGGTACAGTCTGGCTTGGGAATGCGAAAATACCAATCTTTGCCAAAGCTACCGGAGGTGATCCCCTAAAAAGGGCAAAGACAGCAAAACAGGTATTGAGCATAGAGCGAGCGACAAGCACAAGTAAACCAGTCATTGATCCAAAACTCACGCCCAATCAATGGGGAAAACTTTCCTGGTTAGTTGAAGAATATGATTCGATTTTCGACGAGAGACCAGGACGGACAAATGTGTGTAAACATGCGATTGATACTGGGGAATCCCAGCCGGTGAAGAATCGACAACGTAGACTCCCGCCCAGATGGGAGGAAGAAATAAACCGGCAACTGGACGAGTTATTAGAACAATGACTATGTAGACCGTCAAACTCACTATGGTCTAGTAATGTAGTTTTGGTCTCCAAAAAGGATGGGAAGCAACGTTTTGCAATTGACTACCGAAAACTCAATGAAGTAACAAAAAAGGATGCATACAGTATCCCGCAAATCCAGTCTATCCTCGATAAGCTACATGATTACAAATACTTCTCCGTTATAGATATCTCCTCTGCAAATTGGTGCGTACCAGTTATAGATAATGACATGGAAAAGACCGCGTTCAACATCCCGAGAGGGCTTTATGAGATGACAGTGATGCCCTTTGGTCTAGTCAACTCCCAAGCTACATTCCAACGAATGATGGATAGCACCTTGAACAGGGGCTAGGCCAGCAGTGGCGTATCCAGGGGGGGTGCTCAGGGTGCTAGAGCACCCCCCTTAGCTGGGTGATCAAGCACGGCTGTATTAATAGTCCAATGGGCTTCGGTGCAGGCCTAAGTTTCAACACCCATAGCACCCCCCTTAAATTCTGCCCTTAGCACCCCCCTTATGAAAATCCTGGATGCGCCACTGGCCAGCCTAAACTTTTTTGTGGGGCTTAAGCCCCTGGACAATTACTCAAAAAATAGAGGTCCAACGAGAACCTCAAAAGAATCTAATAATTTTTGATCCATCCCACAACGGAATTGTACTACATTTTAGTTGCCAATCCAATCCAATCCAATCGAGATTATTTTCGATACTCGATTGCTGATTTTTCGAATCGATTGGATTGCCCATAGTTTAGATAGATTGGAACTCAATCAATGGACCAGGATCGATTTTATTTCTGTTTCTCGATTGGTGTAATATTTTTACCCAAATTGTTTGACAAAATAAGATCTAACATTTTTCTCAAATCATTATTGCAACTTGGTTGTCAGTTTCAGACAATGTGTATACCCTTTTTCATTATTTATTTAAATCAACATCAGAATTTTCGATATTTCGATTCTTTAATCCAAGGGTATGTTCAAATGCGAATAGTATCTAGATACTGCTGAAATGCATAAATAGTGGTGGCTCTGATGTGACTAATAAAGAATCGATTAGAATTTCAACTAAAATAATATATAACTACGTAATAAGCTAACAAAATGTAAATATTATGATCAACCGACCTAAATAACTTAGAAAAAATCGAGAAAAACACAAGAAAAATCGATAGAGAAACCTTATCAAATCGATTGCGATTATCGATGGTCAATATCAATTGGATTTTCAGGTGCAGCGTCTATTGTGCAACCCACGATATCGGTTGGATTGGATTGACAACCTGATTACAAAGGAATATTGACTAATTATATATGAATTATTTGGTCTAAAGCAGGGCTCTCCAACCGTTTTCATTAGTGTATTAAAACATGATTGAGGGCCGCAAGATCATAGTCCCTAGAAAAAATTCCCTCGACTGATATATTTCAAATTTTAGATCTGCTTCTATTTGTAGCTAACTAATTTGTCAATTTCTAATTGTAAATTTGAAACACTCGAAACATTATCATCACCATTCAAATAGGTCAGTATGGAACAAAAATGCAATTGGACGCATAACTAAATATTTCAATAGCCTCCAATATTATTTGGCGGGCCTGCATATTTTGCTCCTGCAGCCCGAAGTTTGGAGACCCCAGGTCTAAAGAATTAATTAAAGAAACAATACTAAAGTATATGAGAACATTGATATCTAAAATATTAATTTCAGAAATTATCAAATTAAATTTAGCAATGTTGTACTATTTTATACGTAAACACCATCAGTAATTAGGGGGCTAACTTTATAAAATTTGGGGGGGCTAAATTTCGGATTTGGTGGAGCTTAGCCCCCAAAGCCCCCCCCTGGCCTCGCCACTTCCGGTGTGCTTATATCCGACATCTACTATATATATACACCCAGCCTTGTCTTTTAAGTTTTAATAGTATAGATGTTGCATTCTAGACTTTCTAGTTAGTTAATTCTGTTACCGATCGTGTATACTGTTTGATAAATTATCTTACAAATTGGTAGCAGAGACAATGACCGAACGTTATGTTAACCTGCCTAAGATGTTTGCCTGCAGCGATATTGAGGAATGGTTGTTAAGATATGACATTTGTGCATCTGCTAATGGTTGGAATGACGAGGCAAAAGCATTAAGAATACCTACATTGTTAAAAGAGAAAGAAGCTTTGACGTTATATCTAGAATCTAGATATTCCTAAAGTGGATAGAAAAGTTTACGAGAATGTAAAGCAGGCCTTAGTTAGAGCTTTTCAGCCAACTGAGGCTCGCTTCATAGCATTGCATGAATTCGAAACTAGGAAAATGCTACCTGGTGAATCACCTGAGAGTTCCATTACTCGGTCAAGCAATTCTTACGTAAAGCAGTTCCAGGGATGGAAGAGGACTCTCGCGAACAGTTATTATTACATCGTTTCTTATCAGGGATACCAGAAAATCTTAGTAGGTCTGTTCGTATATCGCAAGACATTACTTGCGTTGGTGAAGCACTAAAGAAGGTCAAATTATTGATGATATATCAAACCAGCGACAGCATAATAACACCCGTTCGCCCGGCTGTTAGTGAAAATATGGATAATATCTTAACAAACTAATTCCTTGGAGAAATGTAATGATGGAAGTACCTGTACTGTGATTATCATAGAGGACAAATTCTTCTAGAATTTTCCGACGATATATACACGTTTTATCGATACTAGTAAACCTTGATCCATTGGTTGAATTAACGAAGTGACGTTCGGTGGAAGAAACTTGGTTATTACCTTTTTATAATTAGAAATTAGGTCTTGTTCGCTTGGGTGTGCGGAGCAATTGACAATAGCAGAACTGCTTTAGAATCCAAGCCTAATTCATTCAACTTAATTATGATGTGAGGTACAAAGTGTTGATGATACCATTCTGTAAATATTGTGGTATTAATCCAAGCATTCTTTTGATTGAAATATACTACTGGTAATGATTCTTAATTTATCCCTTTAAAACAACGTGGACTTTTTGGTTTTCCTATTAATACCAATGGTAATTTAATTCTTCCCGAAAAAGCGTTTGAGCATGCAGTAATTGTAACTCATTCTTTTTGGGACTTTCTTCCATCAGCCGATCTCTTAAAATCCGCAACGAGAGATTTTTGTGGTAAGTTTGTAATACAGACCGGTTTCAGTTAAAGATTTGTCAAGGTTATAATCCTTTTGCTTAACAAATGCTCTAAACTCAGTTACAAAGTTAGCAGAAGCTGGCTTATCGGCAGACAATTTCTTCCCTTGTAGAGATACTTCTCTAATATTATATGGCGTTTGAAAAACCTCCACACCCAACAGTTGATGCTGTGAATACTCTTGTAGTTGATACATTAGGTGTATCGTGAATTTTTGAAATAGATCGCGAGCTTTTGTTTGCAAAATTGGGCCAGTAATCGGAATCCCATCTTCCCGTTTCTGTAGGAACCATAAATAAACAGCCTTTTCCAATTCCTCATCACCTCCCATTTTCAATATCTTAGCAGATCTCCTGAATCCCATTTCTGTCATTTTCCTCTTGTATTCCCGCAGTATATCACCCTGATTCTTTATCGAAGTAATTGTTGATCTTCCTATTCCCTATTTGCTAAGTAAGTATTGGTGTATGATGTTTTTTATCTAACTCGTCTAGAACCTTCAACTTTTCATCTATAGTAAGAGTTTATGCGAGCGTTTAGTGATTGGTGTCGATGTCGCCATTTGTAAATTTAAAGAATAAACTTCAGTATATTAGCAGATAAGCCTAACAAAATATCAATCGTGTACGCATGCAAAGAATGTTTTATAATAACCACCAACTAATATGATACGCCTCGCTAATCCGAACGGGAGTAGATATAAATCCTCACTAATCCGAACAGGTATACACATAAATAAATTACATACATACTGATTTCGTAGAATATACATAATAGTCATTACGTATACCGTATAAAAGTTTATTCAATATACGTATACGTGTATTATGAAACTAAGGAGACAATTGACAATTTTTTTTATTGAAAAAGCTCTACTGTTCGGATTAGCGACTAGCGAGGATGTACTGTAACAAGTTTAGAAGATCAGCTATCAGAAGGATGAAAGGAGAGAAGAAATAGTGGTGGTTTAACATAAAGGTTTTAATCAGGCTATACCAATTAGGTGTTACAAATGTCAACGCATGGGAGTCACATATGGCTATGCAGGAGCTCAGAGATTATATATTATGGTTGTCAGAAATTTGGTCATGTTCGTTGGAACTGTCCTTTAAACTCCAACAGGTCGATTGGAAGCGGGGGGGATGGGGGAGATTCATCCCCCCCCATAATTTCAACAGGTTGGAATTATCCCCCCCCCCCACTCGTGGCCACGGTGAGAGTAAGTAATTTTCGAATTTAGAAACTTCATTCGCCAGAAACATTACAAGACTATTTGAAGCCTGTTACATACTTTATTTCATGGTACGTAAAAAATGTTGTATTGTCAAGGAAATTTTGGTCCTTTTGTGGAAAATTGGTCCCTCTGAGGCTTGTGTTTATTTAGTCGCCGTATTTACTAGAATAACAGCCTAGGCGATCTTTCTCCATATTGGGACCAAAAATCTTAATGAATAAGCCTGTCACTGGAAAATTGAGCCCATAAAATTGTACCGGTACCAAAATTACATGGAAATTTGGTCTCTCGGTCTCTCGGTCTCTCGGTCTCTCGGCCAAACAGACTATGCGACCAAAATCCAGGCTTGCCGTGGAGATGAAAAATCGCATCCATATCCATATCCAGCCCATTTTTTGTGGATATCCATTGGATATTGATAGATTTCTAACAGCTAATATCAACAAAATATCCAGAAGATTTAGGTTCTATAATTTATGTATATTTATAAACTGAGTGTTGTACTATATAATCAAAGTTCGTCAATATCGCTATCAGCCTCAAACCATCTATTTCTGGGTCATTATTCATGGCTTCTCCTAGATATTGGGTTCGATAAAAAGAGTCCCTCGCGACTAATTTTTAGGAATTTCATTGTCTCTTCTATGGTTAAGGTTAATTAATGAGCTAAAGTATAGTAAGTAAGATAAACGAAAAAGCCATATTAAAAATCAGTAATAAAAATCCACATTTCTTGTATTAGCATTCCCAAATATACTTTGACATGCAAGTTTTCCCAATGTGAAAGAAAAATTCGATTCGGTTTCTATTTTGACCTTTTTGACGTGAATAAAGGTCAAAATCACCTTCTTTTAGAACAGTAAAGCTAGTAAATAATTTTATTAGATTAAATTAGGCTTGTAAAAATTAAGTCAAGTAAAATAAAGGCGAGTAAACCAATTGAGGGTAGAACAAAGAAACTAAGGCTACTTAATTTTCACACTCATTTTTTAGAACCCTGGTTTGAATATTTTTCGAATTAAATTTTGAAATGGATATCCACAATATCCATGGATATGACAAAAACTCGATATCCATCCACGGATATCTCCATGGACATCCATTTCCACGGAAAGCCTACCAATAGCCCCATTGGTTAACTTTCCAATTGGCACAGTTTGGGATAGGATTGCCATGTATGTTATGGAAGTTCCGATAAATTCGAAAGGAAATAAATATATCTTAGTCGTCCAAGATTATTTTACAAAATGGTTGGAAGCTTTACCTATGCCTGATCAAAAATCGGATAGAATCGTCGATGTTTTAACCATTTTGTTTTGCTGTATGGGGGTACCGAAAGAGTTACATAGCGATCAAGGAAGAAATTTTGAAAGTAACCATGTTTCTAGTTTGTGTAAATCCTTTGGCATACAAAAACCCATACTTCTCCTTATCATCCTCAGGGATATGGGATGGTTGAACGTTCAAATCGAGTTATTCTAGATATGTTGCGTTCCTATGTGGACAGAGAGGAACAGTGGGAACATTAATTAGCATTAATCCTTTATGCCCAGGGGTGTAGACTTGTTTTGGAGATTGGTAGGGCCCTTATAGGCTGAATGTTAGGATTGGTAGGGCCATCTTGGCATATTTGTGCTAATTAGCATCTATGGAGAAAAGAAAATTATTGGTAGGGCCATGGCCCTGCCAGCCCTACCGGAGCTTACGCCTATGATGCCTATAATACGTCTGTTACAAGTACAGAGTACAGATCGTGTACCGAGATAGACTGTACTTGTATACTCTACAGGAGTGCCTACTGGGGTATGTAGGTAGCGACAGTCATGAAAAGAAGAATGGGGATATGGGGACAAGCTGAGTAGATGTATAAAATTAGTCAGAAGCGGCAAGGAATCAGAATATTGGTATGAATTAACTGCAAGAGAAACTATAGAGTTTAAACCACTCTGGTGACCAGTGATGTGCTCCGTTACTAAATCTTCCGTTACTCCGTTATCGTTACTTTATTTCTTCCGTTATCGTTACTCCGTTACTTTTGTTAAGTTTATCCGTTTACCTTTATTCAGTACAGTTACTTTAATGTAACGGTAACTGATTTAAAATAACGTTGTAATGGCAATGGAATAAGTTTAACGTAGTAATGGTTACTGTGTTAATGGTTACTGTGTTAATGGTAAGAGTAACTGATTAAAGATAACGGTAACTAGCAGGGAATGAAAGGTTCACGAACGGACTGAATAGACGCAATTTAGTTCATCTCGGCGATGCCCGTTACCGTTACTCTGTTACTAGTAACGGAGCACATCACTGCTGGTGACGAAGTATGGTTAAATGTACCACGTAAAGGAAAACTGGATCCTATGTGGGAAGCTGGTTGGTGTGTGAAAGAGATATTGGCAGGGGTGTAGTCAGGCTTGGGGCTGATTACGATTACAATCGTAATCGATTGTAATCGATTACAACTTTTCCTGTAATCGTAATCGTAATCATAATCAAGCTTTTCTTGAAGGATGTAATCGTAATCGTAATCGTAATCACCCACTAGTAATCAGCCCCAGGTCTGGGTGTAGTCGAGGGGGGACGCAGGGGGACGCCGTCCCCTCACTATTTTTTCAGGGGGACGCCGTCACCCTACTATCTGTTCCCCACTTTTGTTGAGAGGAAACATCCAATGGCGAATCTGGTTGGGAATGTAAGGGATGCATCCCCAACCAGCATTATATAATTTCGAATGAAAATCTAATTGTCACTTTCGAGTACTAGTTAAGTACATACAATGCAACCAAAATATCGAGTACATAATGATTATATATTTGTGATAACTTCAGAATAATTAGTTCACTCACCAGGAATAATTGCAATTACGAGTACGATTGACTTACACCATTGAACCTATCTTAGGGTGGCCAAAATTCGACTTACCCAACTTTCCCTGACCTTACATATTTATTGGTCCTGCTATTTAGCCCATTGATTATTGTTCATCCATATCAGACTCAATAAAGCAATAGAAGATGAAGAGAACCCAGCAGAATATCACGTTCTTCTCTAAGAAATCAAAACCAACAGAAGAAATTAGTCAACAAACGCTAGATACCGTGACAGCTGCATCATCATCATCATCATCATCAACTGTTATAAAAGAAGTGCAACAGCAGGAAGCATTCAGTACTACAACTGCAGTTGAAGAAACTGTGCCTCCAGATATGCCAACTTGTACTTTATATCTGTGGAATGGAAAAAATTTCAAGTTTCATTTTATGGTGGTACCATTAAAGCAAAGCTTGCATCATTACGCAAGAAAATCAACAGACATAAGGCTTCACTGTCACATAACACTGCAGCGAAAATTTATGCAAAATCTCACGAGAAAACATTCGAGAAGCAAGTGGATAGCATGAATAAAGAACAAGTTAGAACAACAGAGAAAGTTCTACGCACTGCATATTTCATTGCAAAGAAAGACAGGCCATTTTCTGATCAGCCAGATCTTTTAGAATTGCAAGAACTAAATGGGGCAGATGTTAGTTTTGGTCTACGTTCACGTTTTACTGCCACTAATATGGTAGATCATATCTCATCAGAAATGCGCAAGACAGTTTGCAGTGAAATACAGAAAGCTGAAGGGAAAATATCTATCCTGATTGATGAATCAACTACTGTGAGTAATACATCGTCACTAATTATATATCTGAAATGTCAGTCAGAAAAGAATGGAGAACCTCACTTTATGTTTCTTGATCTTATTGAACTAGAAAACCAATCTGCTAAGGCAATTTTTGAAGCCCTCGTCAAATGTCTTGATTCTTATGGTTTTATTGATGATTATCTAAAAAAATATCTTACTGGATTTGCAAGTGATGGAGCCAGTGTCATGCTCGGGAGAAAGTCTGGTGTTGTAAGTCAGATTCTGGGAAAATATCCAAATGTGATTATATGGCACTATCTAAATCACCGCCTGGAACTGGCTGTCTCAGATGCTATTGGCGAAGTCACAGCAGTTAATCACTTTCAGATATTTTTCGACAAATTATACTCCATTTACAGCAGGTCTCCAAAAAATAAACATGAACTTGAAAGTTGTGCTCTGGAAGTGGGCGCACAGTTTAAAAAAGTTGGGCGCATATTTGATGTGCGATGGTTAGCCAGCTCTTACCGAACAGTATCGGCTGTTTGGGATAATTATCAGTCTCTGTGCCTACATTTTCAAAAAGCCTCCAATGATCCAAATAAATGCAACGGTCGATCCACATTTGCTGGAATGCTGAGGCGTATGCAGTCTCCAGAATTTCTTATTGACCTTGGTATAATGTACGATGCATTGTTTGAGCTATCCAACTTGTCCCTTCTACTCCAGGATCGTGGAATATCAATAGTCTATGCTGATAAACTTATTCATCGTACAATTCAACTTTTGGAGACGTTGAAAGAAAAAGGGGGCACGAAAACTCTTGAGGCCAAAGATGCAGCTAAAAAACTTCTGTATCAGAACATTATACTGATCGAAAACAAGAAGTTGGTGAAAATAAATGAAGTACAGTTTTTGACCAGTCTGATCAATCGAATGTATTCAAGGTTATTTACAACGCAATCATCAAATGAAAAAAGAGGAGGCGATACAAGAAATGAGTACAAACAGGATTATAAGAAAATTATGCAGCAGTTTAGTGTACTAGATGTAGCATTGTGGCCCATTGAATTGCCACCCAGATTTGGTGAAGATGAAGTAAAAGAACTTTGTACACGATTTAACCTTCAATCTCGACTGATTCTAAATGCATTCAGGGATTATGTTGATGATTTTGGTCGTAAAATGCCTGATGACTTACAGCCACTTGTTAACTGCACAAAGGTTATTCCGTGCAGACTGCTGAATGTGAGCGAGGTTTTAGTCATATGAACATTATTATCACTGACATACGTAGCAAGCTGTTGCTTTCTCATGTATCATCATTGATGTTCATAAAATTACATGGACCTCCTTTGAGCTGCTGGAAACCAACGAACTATGCTAATACATGGTTGCGCAAACATCGTTCTGCAACTGATACCAGAACACAAATAGTATCTGCAAAAACCGTAGAAGAAGATCCACTATGGCGTTTCTTTTAACTCTTTCAATAAATACAGTTTTTTTTGTTTGTCTTTCTTGTTAGTTAGATCAATAAAATGTATGCTGTTTTGTTCACTTATATGTAGATTAGTTCACCTGTAACGATAACGTTGGGATCTATAGTGATTGTTCACAATGGGATATACGAATTGTATATTTTTATTTTAATAGGTAGATGGCTAGGTTAGCATCCCCCCACTATTTTTTTACGACTACACCCCTGGATATTGGGCCCAGTAAATGTTACGATTCTACATAGTGATGGTAGAGTTCGAATCGTCCATGTAAATAGATTGAGGTCACGCTACAAAAGAGACTTTTCTCAAGAGTCGCTATTTTCTTTCAGGAAAAATTACTTGAGACAAGTAGTTTGCAAGAAGAGCGAAATTCACCATATTATGAGAAAAATAGAGATACGTATACCTAGGAGATCTGGACGGATTCGAAGGACTCCTAGATATCTCCAAGATTATGAGTTACACTAGAGTCTTAAGAGGGGAAGAGATGTAATGTACTCAGTAATTCGGAAATTATTAATAGAGTGGCGGGGAAATCTAAAATAGGCCGTATTGAGATTATATACGGTATACATATATAATATATTACATTCCAGTTAGTTAATTCTGTTACCTATCGTGTATACTGTGGATTAAATTATCTTACAGAACTAATGCAGCGCCCGGGGGAACCTAATTTTGTACATACAGTCGACTCCGCTTAATAGAGTCACCTCGGGACCAGGTTACTTTGACCCGATTAAGCGGAGTAATTTATTAACCGGTGGGTCTATTAAGCGGAGTTTATTGGCAATCTTTTTTCAAGTTGGGGGCACGTGCCCCCCCCCTAAATCCGCTACTGTGGGGGAGAGATTACAGATACTGTAGCCAGCTGTTAATTAACAGCAAATAAGATGCTGTAAACAGCATTTCTACTAATGTTGTAAAATTTCCAAAAAATTTGTTTCCATGGAAATTTCCGAAATTTCTGGAAAGATTACACATTTCAAATTATGCTTAGGAACTTTATTTGAAATTGCTAAAAATTTTGCTAGGTATATCTATATTATTAAATCTCGATTGTTGTTTGTGTGTGTGTGTGTTTGTGTGTGTGTGTGTGTTTGTCCGGATTATATTAAAGTGATGGGGGAATAGAAACCGCAATTAATATTGGGATATAAACTAACTTTCAAATGTTATAATAGGTAAACAAATGTTATAATAGGTAAACAAGTATGCCGAACACGAATTTCGCGTTTATAAATTTCTCATATTAATATTTGTTGTTGTTGTTTACACAAAATTAATGAAAATTCAAAATCAACCTAGAAGTTAGCTTCCAACGGGTATTATAGGTAGACAAGTATGCTGAAGACGATTTTCGCGTTTAAAAATATATACGTAATAGGAATATTTGTTGTTGTTGTTTACACAAAATAGGTAAACAAATTAATGAAAATTCAAAATCAACCTAGAAGTTAGCTTTCAATGGGTATTATAAGTAAACAAGTGTGCTGAACACGAATTTCGCATTTATAAAATTCTAATATGAGTATTTGTTGTTGTTGTGGTTTACACAAATAGGTAAACAAATTAATGAAAATCAAAATCATAACGTCCCTTTCTACCATTCCCATGGTAGAAAATGTGAGGAGTAAGGCCGCACAGCGGCCGTTAACTTGAGGTGCGTAGCACCGATCTGTCGCAAAGCGACCGAGACCGAAGGGCTCGTATATAATAATTTTCCGGAAATTTGGGAATTTTTTGGAAATTTCCTAGGAAATTTTCGAACTTACAACACTAATTTCTACCACCTCTGTGAATGTAGCATTTCGAACTCAACCCCAGTCAAGAGTAAATAATCTAAATTTATAGAGAAAATATTCATAATTTTTTACTACAAATTTTATTTTAAAAGTTACATAACACTGCATTTAGAAAACATTTTTCTTGAAACACGACTTGTGTTATTTTGTTCTGGAGATACCAATTCGGTATGTTTTTGAATTTGACTTTTGAGGATCATACTAGCCAGCGAAACAAATGCATGATCAACTTGTTCAGAGGATTTACAACTAACTTCATAGTAAGTTATATTATACGAATCTGCGAATTCTTTCGCTGTTCCATACGATACTTCTCGTTGTTCAATCAAATCACATTTATTTCCTATTAATATTATTTTAATATTTTCTTCTTTATTAGTAAGTCTTTTTGCCTTCGTTATATAATATAATACGTTCTCTAGGTAGAAAATAGATTATATAAACACAGAAGGTATTAATGCTAATCAATATAGTTTTTCATGGGGGTTTTACACCAATTATGAGGGGTTTAAAAGTAATAATCGCGAATAATTACTAATTATCTACACCAACCAAGATAATTAGAAAATCCGGAATAGATAATCATAAAACTAACACAAGAACATGAGAGGATTTTGTTAATAATTTAATGGTATGTAAATTTATTTTATATAATAGAAAAAAGGTCAACTAAATAATAGCCCCTTGAAGGTGGCTAAGAATTAACAATCGCCTATCCTAAATAATCGTCAAGCTACTATATCGGAGTGCATATACAATATAATCATATAGCGTTGTAAATATCGGGATTGGCCCAATTGCAATAAAGAGGGTGAATATACAAGTATATCTATCTATCAATACATATTAAAAGCGCAATTATTGTGTGTGTGTTTGTTTGTGTGTGTGTTTGTCCAAAATTGATTGGAAGACTACGAGTCCCAGAATGCTGAAAATTTGTATCCTAGAGTAATTTTGTACTGAGACAACGATCTATTGGTTTTTGAAGAGAAATATTCACATTTGAAGGTGACAAAATATGCTAGCCAATTAAATTCGAGGATTTGTTAGTATGGATTAGCTAACTTATTCAATTCGTATAAATAGCCTGTGCATAATAGAAAGATTTTATGAGGTTGCAATTTGATTGATTGAAAATAAATTCATTTATACAATCAATCATTTGTCTATTCTATTGCATGTTTTTCTTTTAGTATTATATTTGGATTCGAGCTTCCTTATCGTGCAACTGAAATTTATTAAGCTACTAATGGGAGTATTTGAATTTCCCAAACAAATTACATTGTTGTAGCATTCTTATCAAGAGGACTTTATGAGGAATATATTTAATTCACCACAGAGATGTATAATTCTAAATGATTAGTTTCAAGGCGTAGTAAGGCCGCGAAGCGGTCGTCAATTAAGGCGTGAAGCGCCGAACCGTCGCAAAGCGACCGAGACCGAAGGGCTCGTATTAATAAATCTCGATTGTTGTGTGGTGTTTGTTTGTTTGTTTGTTTGTTAGTGTGTTTGTCCGGATTGTAATAAAGTGATGGGGCCATGGGGGAATAGAAACCGCATTTATAATTGAGATAGAGACTAAGTTCCAAATGTTATAATAGGTAACCAAATGTTACAATAGGTAAACAAGTATACTGAATTCGAATTTCGCATTTATAAATTTATAATATGAATATTTGTTGTTGTTGTTTACACAAATAGGTAAACAACTAAATGAAGAATCAAAATCAACCTAGAAGTTGGCTTTCAACGGGTATCATAAGTAAACAAGTATGCTGAACAGGAATTTCGCATTTATAAATTCATAATATGAATATTTGTTGTTGTTGTTTACTCAAAATAGGCAAACAATTTAATGAAAATTCAAAATCGACCTAGAAGTTAGCTTTCAACCATGGGCGGCGCGGCCGCACCCCGCACGGGTGATTCACCCGCGGGCCCCTCAATCGATTACAAAGGGGGGCCCCTTGTTCAGGCCCCACGGGGCCCTGGACAAAGGGGACTAGTAGGTCGATCACCCGGGGGCCCCCAAAAGCCGCGCCGCCTCTGCTTTCAACAGGTATTATAGGTAAACAAGTATGCTGTACACGAATTTAGCATTTCTAAATTTATAATATGAAAAACAAGTTAAAAAATGGAAATCTTATAAAGGGATGTATATAACGTCCCTTTCTACCATTTCCATGGCAGAGAGGGTGAGGAGTAAGGCCGCATAGCGGCCGTTAACTTGAGCTGCGTAGCTCTGTCGCAAAGCGACCGAGACCGAAGGGCTCGTATATATATACGTATATGACAGTTATGATAGTAAATAAGCAACTTCAAGGGGGGGGCTATAGAAAAAACCCATGAGGCCCGCCCGTCTTCTTGACTGTCCAATAAAGAAAGGATGTAATGGTTTTTTTCATTTTTAGTTGTGAATAAGCAGAAATTCCATACAATTAGAAGGAAGTTACTATTAGCGATATGTGTTAACAAATTTCTACTTATTTTGTAGTACGATATCCCATAAATTCAATTATTTTATGAGCACATTTTAGTATTCTGGACCTGACAGTACAAATTCAAGAAATGAATATTCTTACTGAAAGAACTGATTGAAGTAACGTCAAAAACGATAATAATCCCAGCTGCAGCACGATAGTATAAATCCTGAATAGGAGGATAAATCTCCATCCCTCCTGTATCCCAGCATTGCATTATTATATCAAGTCCATCTAGTTGAATTACACGAGGTAATAAGTCTAGGCCAATTGTTTGGTTGTAACTATCATCAATTTCCCTTTCACAAAATATTTTGGAGATGCTTGATTTTCCGACATGAGTACATCCCACTACTGTAATTTTAAAGAGATAGTCAAAATGTGTCGGCATTTACTTCCAGTCAATAACCTATAAAGAGAGAATGCGGTTTCTAGTTCACGAAATATATCCTGACTTTACATTTGTTAGGACAATTTATACAATTAAGCCATAACAATATAGTATATGTTACTAGTAGATTGGAATCCCAATTGGATATTTTGATGTTTCCGGCGAAAAGGGAATTTCACATCTTCCATTAAAGTAAGTAGTACAACCCAGGCTTTCATTTGGGAGCGCGGCGCACACCCAGGGGTGCGTGATTTTAAGGAAAAATGCTGGAAGCGTGCGTGAAATCGGAGTTAATATGGGTGCGTAGTGAGCACCCGAGGTATTTTTATTACTAATTTCGGTCTATTTTTGGTAAACTTGAGTGCGCGATTGTAAAATCAACATTACCTAGGGTGCGCGGATTTCTTAGGACTAGATGAAACCTGGTCAACTCGGTATTTATTGGGTTTGAGGCAGTGGCGGATTCTTTAAACATTCTGTGGAGTCAGGCAACATGAACTTATCAGAGCTACTACTTTTTGATTCCATTATAGAATACTACACAGTTTGTTGGGTATATCCCAACAATTCGGTATTTTCTGATTCTTTATTGTACGTTTATATTTGTCACCATTAGCCAATAAAAATTAATTATAAATCTCTCTTGTTTACTAATTAATTTCAGTTATTCTAATGTTGAAATACTGGGGGGGGGGGCAGTTGCCCCCCCATGCCCCCAGGAATCCACCGTTGGTTTGAAGACAGAAATTATTATCGATAGATAGGAAGTCGCCAGTTCTAAATCTTTTGGTACATAAGCATATTTGTAAGTCCATGGGTCTGCGAGTTATGTAATTTTCTCTAAAACTGTATAAATCCAGAAATGTTCCCGATTTTCAAAATTGTAGATTTTTATAGATTTTTATAACTCGCCGGCTCATATACTTACAAAGAAGCTTCATGTACCACAAGATTCAGAATTGGCGATTTCCTATTCATTGATAATACATATATGTATTATCAATATGAAATCGACAGAAAAATTCTTAAAAATTCTACAATATTTCAGAATCGCATCATAATTTGTATGTAACATATATCACTATAGCTATATTAAAATATACAATATTAGCCCTTAATTGCAAATAGTTTACGAGAAACCTCCTGTTGAAAATTGTGTGATTTAGAAAACTCTGCAAAATGATCACAATTTATAATATTTACTCTCCAAGCGTACCAAACTTCTACACATGTATGAACACATATCAACTAGTGTTTTGATGAAAATTTGTAAGAAAATCTCCACATTTTCATGAAGATGAGGGGTTAAACATGCAGAAATATCTGTATTTTGCTGCTAAAGACTAACAAGAACAAATCTCGATGTCTCTTTGGGTTGAGAACCAAATCTTTAATGACATCTTATTATGGTATCTATGTTTCATAATTGAGTTGATTTATAGAATGTAGTTTAAGCTAATGCCCATTTAATCAACGATTGTATGTAAGTGTCGGACAGGAGTCCCCTTTAAACAGATTTCTGTGTTGGATAAAATTGATAATCTGTACATAAGAATGGTTGCACCAAGTGATTATTAACACCTTATAATTGCCTAAATCAAAATTTGAGCTATTATTATACTGGGTAGTCAGAAGTGCTATTAGACATGTTTTAATATGACGTCATAGTTATCGTACAAAAATTGAAAATTGGTCAAATTCCTTGTTTCTTTGGCCTCATTTGACTATGAGACATGGAGTGTTATGTGGAGCCAGCAACGACCGCTTCGCGGTTATTGTATGCTACTATAAGCCATTTTGTAATGATTGTAATAATTTGAAAACACCATATATATAAATTCATTAGTGAATGACCCCAAACAAAGCCTGAGAATAGGTTGCTATGCATGCGCTCATTTACTAAATTAACGAGCAACCTAACTTTGTTATAATTCATAGTATTTTGGCCCATTCAATGCCTAGTCGACCAGTAAATCTATGGTGTCAATGGAAACTCTTAGTGTTTTATACCTTCAACAATTTAATGTAGGTATAACAAGTTAGAAGAATTAAATGCATACATCCATACATTTCTTTAAAATAATTGTGGTTTTTATGTTGTTCGGCTATTGATATTTGTTGGGTATGCTTTCGATATTTTCTATGGATATTCAACAATATATGAGTTAAGCTTCTGTGTGTATTTTATCATTTATTATTTAAATTCAAATGCATGAAAATTGTTGTTAAAGGTAGTATAAAGTTCTTCTATGTATCAAATGAAGAAGTGGAATAGCTAATATTCCAGCAAGGAGAAAGATTCAAAAAGGCCAAAAAGATAGCATGTTTTAGAAGTCACCACTGTTATATTCCAAATGCTACAGGCGATATAACAGTTAAAATAATCTCAGAATATTTGATTCCTCATGAACCAACGTCACCAAATAAACATAGAATTATTGACCCAATAGTATCTCTAAGGGACTGCAGTCCTGGAAGACTTGTGAGATGTTCCTATGATGACGATTGGTGGATTGGTATCAAAAGAGAAACTTCGTTCGTGTTTCAAGATGTCTCAATTAAGTTTATGCAGCCTAATGGACCATCAAAATACTTCAATTGTTCCCAAAATGAAGATTTATTGCTGGATCCCTGTTGAAGCTATTAATGGAATTTTCCAGCCGCCGTAGATTTACAAAAATGGAAGGGCATTTCAGCTATCATAATTAATATAAATTAATATTATTGCCAATAAATATTGCCAAATAATTGCTTTATCATATTAAAATTAAACTATCCAAATTCATTTAAGGATAATTTGAAGAAGATATATTTAGTAAGATTAGATACCTCACAAGTAAATAGCACATAACGCATACAATTTTCGATGTTATCACGTGTTTGAGTGATTTTATAAAATGTCAAAGCCTCAAAGGGGTCTAAAAATAAAAATAAATAATCCAACAAATAAGAGTAATTACAAAATGGCTTATAGTCTAGTTGACTAATTCATGAATTATTCAAGAATTAATCAAAAATTATTTTCATTATTTCGGTAGTGAGCTCTATTTTTCAATAGAATTAGCTATGGTATTATTTTGAGAACCTGAGAATCTTCAAATATTACTTCCTACCGCTGGTATCAAATGATCCACTATTGATTGTGAGCACAATGAACAATCATGAATAATCAATAATTCTTCCCATTTTCAATGAATTAGTCAACTTAGCTTATAGTAGCATACAATAACCGCGAATCGGTCATTGCTGGCTCCACATAACACTCCATGTCTCATAGTACAAATGAGGCCAAAGAAACATGCAATTTGACCAATTTTCAATTTTTTTACAATAACTATGACGTCATATTAAAACATGTCTAATAGCACTTCTGACTACCCAGTATAATAATAGCTCAAATTTTGATTTAGGCAATTATAAATGGATGTGAAGTTAGCAGCGCGAAAAGTGAGCACGACATAACTGGTTATAACTTTTCACTTAGGCTGAATATCCAGTTCAATTTTGTATCACAGCTTTATGAGAGAGGTAGTTTTGCATCATTCCAATTTTTTGTCCCTCTCTTCAAAAACCACTTCACAATGACTTTGCAAAAATGCCCGATTTTCACTATACAAACTCATATACGATTTGAGTGAGCACGACATAACTGGTTATAACTTTTCACTTAGGCTGAATATTCAGTTCAAATTTGTTACACAGCTTTATGAGAGAGGTAGTTTTGCATCATTCCAATTTTTTGTCCCTCTCTTCAAAAACCACTTCACAATGACTTTGCAAAAATTCCCGATTTTCACTATACACTGACCAACCAAAAGTATTTGAACAATAGGGATTTTAATGCACACACAATATTCATCCGGTAACTTATTAACGGCTATCTAAACTACTCTGAAATGACTATAAATAACTTATTATAGATATATATATGAAAATATTGTGATTTCAATTAAATTTAGAAAATATTCACGAAGTGGCATAAGTGTTTCTGCCATGTGCCACTTGTGGCATAAGTGGCACAAATGGAAATGTGGCTGTATCACAGTAGAAAATATTCGGATTGATTTGAAATTATGCACTTAGAGTAATTTAACTATGTGGAATTCAAATCTGCTATCAGAATTAATATATTAACATTGCATCTTAATTATCACAAATTAATTATTTAATGAGCTAATTATATATTTAATGAGTTTAACGCCTCCATAAAAATGTGAATTCGAAAATTTTGCTGTTTTAATATACTTTACATATCGTTTCATGTAAATAGCCATTTTGTAGAATCTACTATTGTTATAATGCTGGTATAAACTCAAATGTCTGAATACAAATTATTGCTGTTCAAATACTTTTGGCCGGTTAGTGTACAAACTCATATACGATTTGAGTGAGCACGACATAACTGGTTATAACTTTTCACTTAGGCTGAATATCCAGTTAAAATTTGTATCACAGCTTTATGAGAGAGGTAGTTTTGCATCATTCAAATTTTTGTCCCTCTCTTCAAAAACCACTTCACAATGACTTTGCAAAAATGCCCGATTTTCACTATACAAACTCATATACGATTTGAGTGAGCACGACATAACTAGTTGTAACTTTTCACTTAGGCTGAATATTCAGTTCAAATTTGTTACACAGCTTTATGAGAGAGGTAGTTTTGCATCATTCCAATTTTTGTCCCTCTCTTCAAAAACCACTTCACAATGACTTTGCAAAAATGCCCGATTTTCACTATACAAACTCATATACGATTTGAGTGAGCACGACATAACTAGTTGTAACTTTTCACTTAGGCTGAATATTCAGTTCAAATTTGTTACACAGCTTTATGAGAGAGGTAGTTTTGCATCATTCCAATTTTTTGTCCCTCTCTTCAAAAATGCCCGATTTTCACTATACAAATTTATCAATATGCTAATATTTAATTTTCTTGACACCGCTAAATCAGAATCTAATTGTGTACTAGTTCTAAAATTCTATGTGACTAACTTCATAGATAGTATACTTACTATGGAACTAAACTTCTTATTTTGGAAGCCTTTGAGTTCTGGTATTAACCTTGATGACAGGCTGAAAGTGGCTCATGTTTAATCTCAAATAAACTCTGTGTTCTGTTGAATCATGTGTAGACTTAGCATAATTGAATCCATGTCCTGAGAATTTCAACCAGGATTGGTCCTCATCATTGTAGACAAATATATCTGTTCTCAGGATGATAGCTGCTAAAAATATTTCTAGGTCTGTACCCCAAGATCCTACTCGGTCCATTTTGCTTACTTTCAGATAATCTTCAATCGAATTGCAGCGTTCCTCTGGCAATAAATTTTTTCGAGCTTGAACGTAATTGGTGGCTAATTTTCTATATTCTCCCTTCATTTGATCAATTATTAACTCCCGTATTTCTTTATGATTGTAATCTGTTCCAGTAATTATGTATGATAAAGAGCGAAACAAGCAATTCCCATCAGGTGAAATCCTTTTTCTTTTGTAGGAATTAATTGTCGAATTTCAAGAGATTTATCAGCGGCTTCATTTGCATATAGTATTCCTGTTGTAAATGTTAGTATTATCACCTTGCACTTTTCCCTTTGCCAACTCGGAGTTACGGTCTTGAATTCTCCATGATAATAGGATTTGACATCTACTATAGAGAGAGTTTCATCAAGAATAGAATCGTCATTAGACAAATCACTGTACAATGTTACTGCCTTTGAGTTGACCTGAGGGCTAGTGACCATTATGGAAGGCAAATGACTTAGTTTTCCCTGTGTTTGATTCTTGAACTTTTTCAGGGAAGCTTGTTTGTTAGAGTTCATTGGCTTTCCTGGTTTGAAGTATGTCTGTCTTGATTTCTTCTTCTTCCACATTTCATCAATTTGATCATAATCTTTTGGTTGTTGTGTTTTTTGTCTCTTGAGAACTTTAAGGTACAATGGATTGAATGCAAATTCGAATGCCTTTATTCTACTAACAATACCTTCCATTAATTTGCGAATGAAATCTCCCGGTCTTAGTTTGCATTGTTTCTGCAAAATTGTTATCTTTACAATTCTCATCCAGTTTTCTGCAATTGCATTCGTGGATGTCACGTGATATTGATCTGGGTGCAAGGATGGGCCTAATATAAGACCTGACCAGAGGGGACAAACTGGCATGTAATGAGTTACAAGAAATGATGGTAAATCTGGAAAGTAGTAGTTGTTTTTAGGAGTGCTTTCATGTTGTTCTTCCATTTCAAATATACCAACAAGCAACTTGCAGTTCATTAATTCATTCTGAAAATGTATACCAAATGGAGATCTTGATTTGTATGTTTTGCAATCTCCCATTTCATTGGGTAATGATTCATCTAGTTCTATGATATTTTCGAGATCAAAATCGAACTCCTTATCAAGACAAATTGAGCTGTTAAGTTTATCAAAAGTTTTTTCAATTTTTGGATAGATCTTTTTTGATAAACATACCATACTCAATGCGCCAAATAACTGATTCATTTCATCCATCGTTGTACAACTCGTCATTCGAGCCATTATGAACATGATCTTTTGTTTCCTCTGTTTATCCCTCCTGAACTTAGAACTTAGTTTATAGCTAAACCGATTCATTATGTGTGCCGAGCATATGTGTATTATTACTTTTATTGAATTAGTAGAATTGCTCTTGTGAATAGTTTCCCAACATTTATTTAAATACCATTCTAAGTTTTGTTTGTTAAAGGCATTGCAGACACCGTGTAGCATGGCCCAACTAAAGTCTACTTCAACTTTATTTGGTAATATCTCACTTCTCGTCACCTTCTTTACGTCATATAACATCGATTAAGCAAATGTGAAATTTCTATGTTTGTCTGCTCGCTAGATACCATCTCAGCAAGTGGAATTGGGCTTACATGTGATAGAGGATGCTTTACTGAGATAGCGTAATAGAGGATTCTTTTTCTCAAATGTTCTAAATTCCTGATAACCGAACCAGTGGCATCTAAATGTAATGTAAAAGATTCTTTTTCCAATTTCTTTAACAACATTATCTGTTCTTCACTATACAAGTGAATGATGAATGGGGAATGACTTATGAATTGAATGTAGCCGTTAAGAACAGGCTTTCATCCAGACTAAATTTCCCGCGCGCCTAGATTTAGTTTGAGATCGCTCACACGCGCCTAAATTACTCATTTTGTATTAAGTCTATGGGAGCATCTCTCGATTTTCGCGCGCCTAGAAAATTTTTCATCCAAATTTACGCGCCAGGTGCGTTACATACGCCTGGATGAAACCCTGGTTAAGAGTATTCCCAATGATTGTGCTCATATAATGACATTTGGGTGCTAATGATGTCCTGCCACATATCATTATTAAATCGACTTTTTTCAAAGTGCTGTGACTTGACCTTTCTAATGACATCGGTTGAGTGTAAATAATTGAAGTTTCCTTTTTTGGCAACGGATAAATTTGTGAATCAACAAAGAGGGAATAATGAAGATTAGAAGGACTGGAAAATTCCAGCTGTTTCGCAGTGGCTTCTCTTCTGTCTCCAGATAAATGTCGGCTGTGCGAAATTAAATTAGATGAATGTTCTTCAGAGATTGATCCAGTAGCAGTATAATTAACGAGATAAAGATTGCTTGCGTTTGTTTGCGGTGTTTCCATTTCAAATTTGAAGGTAAAACAATTGCTAAACTTGCAAATTGCTGCTGCAATAAGAAATGCACATCCACGTCTTGAATAGCTTTTGTTAATTCGATGATATTAAAATTTTAGAACACAAAACGGGTAGTAAACGGAAATTTTCTCATTAAATAAGGTTGTCATTCTGACTTTAGAGCACTTTCTGAAAAATTTGGAAAAATTATTTTCCATTCTTGGCCTGTCAATCCAAATTCACCTCGATTTGTCGACTGAACTATGTGCATTTTACTAGATACCTGATCAGTGGATTCAATGGTAATAATTGAGCTCATGTCTGATTCTAGTGAATTATCAGATTTGGAGAAAATCACGCTATGATTACGAATATCTGGTAATTCAGAAATGTTGATACTGATAGGTAGAGTAAATTTATCTTTAGGTAGTGTCAATGCTTGTGTTACCTGAGATTTGATATTCCAGTGGTTGTTTCGCCAGATGTTCATAAGTTTCGCTCTTAGTTGCAAGCGATTTCTTCTATAAACAGATTTTGCCAGTTTACCCCAGATAGAAGAGGCATCCCGCCAATTTCGTGTTTTAAGCAATTCGAGATTGTTCAAAATTAATGAACTATGTCCAGTTAACTTGGATAAAGCAATGGTCATCTTTGAGACAATCTCGTTACTTTGCTTGACATCACCAGTTTCTATAATAAATTCTTTGAATCAAATTTATTATCGCATATTATATGAAACATCAATAATAATACATATGTAGTACATGTAAAATAACTAACCATTATATCTTGGTCCTGGGTTCACTTCTACATCTCCGCAAATAATAAGGAATAGAGATATAATTGTTAAGATGGAGATCAAAATGTTGCATGTAACAAATCCAGGAATATCTATCATTTTGCAGCATCTTGATTTTGCAGATTTCCGTGAATTGAATATGCCAATGTGGTTGCGCAATGTACAAAGATCAACTCCCATTAGTAAATGCAAAACTGAAATGTTATAGGCGTGAAATTCGAATAAGTTCAATATTATCCAATAACCAAAGAATAATCGTATTAACTATTAAGTATATATATTGTATTTATCAGAATATTATGCTATAGTCACAGAAGCCAAAAGAATGAATACGTCAAAACATTCGTCCAAAATTAACTACAAATGACGACAATTAACAATATATGACAATAGCATTTTATACCTAACTCTACTGTGTACTACAAATATGCAACTCAAATCGTATATGAGTTTGTATAGTGAAAATCGGGCATTTTTGCAAAGTCATTGTGAAGTGGTTTTTGAAGAGAGGGACAAAAAATTGGAATGATGCAAAACTACCTCTCTCATAAAGCTGTGATACAAATTTTAACTGGATATTCAGCCTAAGTGAAAAGTTATAACCAGTTATGTCGTGCTCACTTTTCGCGCTGCTAACTTCACATCCATAAATTATAAGGTGTTAATAATCACTTGGTGCAACCATTCTTATGTACAGATTATCAATTTTATCCAACACAGAAATCTGTTTAAAGTGGACTCCTGTCCGACACTTACATACAATCGTTGATTAAATGGGCATTAGCTTAAACTACATTCTATAAATCAACTCAATTATGAAACATAGATACCATAATAAGATGTCATTAAAGATTTGGTTCTCAACCCAAAGAGACATCGAGATTTGTTCTTGTTAGTCTTTAGCAGCAAAATACAGATATTCCTGCATGTTTAACCCCTCATCTTCATGAAAATGTGGAGATTTTCTTACAAATTTTCATCAAAACACTAGTTGATATGTGTTCATACATGTGTAGAAGTTTGGTACGCTTGGAGAGTAAATATTATAAATTGTGATCATTTTGCAGAGTTGAGATGTAAATGTCTGACATAATTTTTTTCTAAATCACACAATTTTCAACAGGAGGTTTCTCATAAACTATTTGCAATTAAGAGCTAATATTGTATATTTTAATATAGCTATAGTGATATATGTCTACAGGCCCGTCGTAGGCCAATTATTATTGGTGCGGCCAAGTGACGTCACTTAATTGATTCGCAGTGTATAACCCGAATTATGATGCGGGCACCTAAAATATTGGTGCGGCCTATGCCGCACCTGCCGCCCGTGTTCCTACGGCCCTGTGTCACATACAAATTATGAAGCGATTCTGAGATATCGAAGATTTGAACTTGTTCATTTCGCATGGAATAACCCATATATGTCCTCGAGGCTTAATATATTCGGAGTTGTACCGTTTCTGTTATGCAATATGTGAATTCATTTTTGCCGGAAGCATCGGAACTTGTCACGAAACATATTTTCACATTTTGAAACATATCCGCAGAATTCCACAAATCAAAATGAAACTACTTGTCACTCACTCATGTTCGGCCCATATTACAAGTATATCAATTGTACAAGTAGAGTATGTTCTCTCTAATAACCCACCATTGTGCAAATGGACCCAGATGGACTATTTATTGAACATGGACTATTAAAGAATTTAGCCTTTAGCATAAAATATATAACTACCATGTAGTACATAAAGTATTATTACAAGCAATTATAATTGAGGGTATTTAGCAGACTATTAAGAGTATGAACTGTGCGTTGGTAATACGGATATATCGTCTTTCCACCAGTCCAATTGTAGTTAGAGCCTTAGAGGGTCTCCATGTGGACGTTAACCTAAATAATATCGATGCTATTGAAATAATCTCGCAAATACAATATCTAAAATAACAGAACACGATAAGAAATGTAACCGATTACATAAGTGGACTACCTAGTAGAGAATTAAACATTTAGAAAGTGGATTGTTAGATCTATAAATGTGAAAGGAAACGAGTATAACTTGCTTATTCTGGATATGATTGTACAACCAAATTCAGGTGGACTATTAGAGAAATGGACAATTAAAGAGAACTGACTGTAATTGATGTTTAGGGACACCGTGTTTTCTAACATTATCAATTTATTGAATTAAAAGTTATGTTTAGGAAGAATCTAAGTGTAGAATCAAATTGACAAGTTGAATAAATTAAATCAAAACTTGGCTGCCCACTACATTTGCAAAAGTATTTAAATAAATCTACCTAGTTTTAATTCTACAGTGAGGGGACTACAACCGCCTAAAATTTAAAACATTACGTTAACTGAAACTTAATAGGTGCTAAACAGTGTCTTTAGAGCGTGGAGGTCGTAAACCAGTTTTATGGTGTATTCGGCATAGTATCTTAGGAAAAAGCATCGGCTTTGCCAAGGCAAGTGTCTAAGACAGTGGTTTTCAACCTTTTTTGTACTATGGAACACCTAATTGTTTGTGGCAGCACGCGGAACCCTACATATCTAATTCCTCTACGAATATATTTATAACAAATTTAATTACATTAATTAATTAATTAGTATTGTCAGGTACAGGTTCAATGTGAGATTTGTGATTGTTTACTTTTGCATATTTCTTTTATTCGTGGTCTGATAGTTTTATGATTATGAGTCTCTGATGTATTTACATCGATTTGCCAATAATCCCGCGGAACCCTTGAGGTTTAGTAGCGGAACTCCGGTTGAAAACCACTGGTCTAAGAAGTAATAACTCAAAAGTGCCTAAAATGCCTTCGATAAAGGGAGTTTTTAATAGTAGAGTAAGTAGTACAGTGGATGCCGGTTATAAGCACATCGTCGGGAACTGCACTCAATGTGCTTATAACCGACATAAATTATACAGGGTATATGGCAACCGTTTTCCAACATAGTGTGCTTATAACCGATATGTTCTTATAACCGGTGTGCTTACATCTACTGTATAATATTTCCAATTTAATAGCGTATTTATACTGTACTGTATACTGCAAGTATTGGATATAAAGTATAATACCCTCTCCACAACGAAAATAATATACGAATGAAATGAATACATATAAGATAAGTGGATACATAAAACAAGGATATATCGTTAGTTGTTTGATTTATCATTAGTTAGCCTTCTAAAAAGGGATAAATAAGGTACTAAATTAACCTAATTAACCTAATTAACCTAAATAAAAAAAGCAATGAAAAGATAACAATGAGTAAACAAACAAGGGTGACATGCTCTTCAGGCCCAATACATTAGTCCCCTGTCGATAAGAACAGGTTTTCGCATTTGATCCCATTTCTCCAGGTCACCACTGGATCCGCTTGATACGGAGCTAGCATCATCTTCCCTGAAGTTAGCAGACATGGCAGCTCTCTTCGCTACCCAATGAGCGTAGTAGACTGGTGCTGGAATTGACACAGCTTTGGTGCATCTAGCATACGTGTGACAAAGTTGGTAAGTGAGTGCTTGTAGGGAGTTCGCATTGAAATTGTTCTCGTCCCATAGCACGTGGTAATGGGTAGGACGACTGGTGCCTTGTAGCCCGAAATGGCTGCACAAAAAGAAATCGAATTCTAAATTGTGAGTGACGTCCCTATCAACACAAGTGCCAGGTGGAACGTTACCGCCTTTCCCAACTTGATCATTTCTGTCTCGACAGAACATTCTCAAGTGGTGTCTCTTCTGCACACAAATAATGGTAATGGCAGGTTCGTATCCTGGTTTGTCGTCATGGAATCTCTCGCAGGCCTTTCTAAGTGCAGCCAGTTCCCAGTCCAAGACCTGCACAAATTGGCCTTCTGATACTCCGTCTCTGTAGTAGATTATTCTCTCGGGAAGATGACCTTTGCAGAATTTTTTAAATCCCATGAGAATTTCGTAAGCCATATCCTCAAACTTCTCAATTAGCTCGAGTCGCTCCTTCCTTTTGAGAGGCTGATCAGTTTCGATCTTATGAGCAATAGATCGACTGTGTTTCTGGAACCGAACACAACTCTGATACTTGGCAAGCTTAGAATCCAGAGATCCTACCATGGCAGCAATAGAAGGCGTGAACTCGTCAGTTCCAGGACCCGGATGACTCACATCAGCTCCTATGAACATGATGGGACGCTTGAATAGCTCTGCACTGGGTGTTCCAGACATATCCACAACGTGGTTAATTCCTCCCAACTTGGCATTCATTTTCAAGCAAATATTCGCAATAGTGCTCTTGTTGATCTTGTATAAGTTTCTGTCCTTCACACACTGAGAGTTAATACCTAGCTCCGAGTCACAGACACATTTGATGTGTCCATACAGATCTTTATTATCCATAGGAAAAGGCTTTCCATTGATGAATACCACAATCATCTGAAGTCCCGGGTACTGTTCGTAGACAGAGAATAACTCTTTCCGCACCTGTTCTTTCTTTCTGTAGATATCGTCTCGCGAGTTAATACGTGGAATGGTCACAAAGAGCGGTTTTTGAATATACATGCCACTATTTCCCCCGACACTTTGTATCTCACTAATAAAATAGTCATAGGTATCAGATTTTACTCCAATGAAGTCAACTATTCCCCATTTGTCCATGGGTTTCCCTCCACTAAACACTACACCCATCAGATTCCAAGATCCGTCTCTTGGATTGATTGTCTTATTGCTGTATATAATTGACGGGATATCTAAGATACGCCCATCAACCTCCAGCATTTTATTGGTAGGCTTGATACCATAGTGAGCGAGTAGAGGGTCATTAATTACAATCTCCTTATTAGCAATCTGCTGGATAATTCTTTCTCTATCAAAAGCAGGCTTTGCAGTGTATTTGATCATAATTGCAGTCTGATCACCTGTCAACTTCCCTCGTTTGTGTTGACCCTTCACAATCCAACACAGTTCAGGGGGAATCATAGTTCCTTTGTTACCGACAGCAATACAAGGTAAGTCAGGGAAATTCAGTTTGATTTTATACTTTTTCAGGAAGTAGTGCTCTGTGGTTGTTTCAGACCCATCTCCGTAGTTAAATTTATGTTGTGAAGGTGCTTTCCCAAATACTTTCCTTGCACTGTTGTTTATCTTATAAACACATCTAAACCCAAGATGTTTTGTCACAACCTTAAGATTGCAAAGAACCTTCTGTAGTTCATGTTTATTTCTCATGGCTTCCCGTGGATCTCGAGCATTCACAGCGTCACACATAAAGTCCAGAAGACTCAAGTCTTTCATCATTGCAGAAGCAGACGTATCAATATTAATGAATGGCTTCCATTGTCCAGGTCTCAGAGACTGGAAGTAACCCTCCCATATGTCACACCCTTCTCCCAAGTTGGGAGGCTGGCTACCTGGATCGAAGTAGAAACTTCTCCCAACAGTGACGTGTTTGGACTGAGGCAGTTGTCTCAGAATCACTTCAATCGCCTGAATAGCAGTCCTGCCCAGATCGAAGTCCTTTTGGCGATCATTTGCTGTGAGGTAGGGTTTTCCTCGCTGTATGTATTCCTGAATGTTTTCCAAATCAACTTCTGCCACATGAGTGAATGCTACTCTATGGAGTCTCTTTTTATCTCCGTTCTCGCTATCTAGCCACTCCACATTAAACTCCCTGCTCTTGGTACCTCCCCAGAGAGCTTTCTTTGTATACAGAGTAGCTTGTCTGTCATAAACAGGGAATTCACCTGGAAAATCTGATTTGAATTTCTTGAATAAGGTTTCCATCACTGACTGGCACACGTACTTTTGTACTACTGATTTATCCTCAGATTTCAAGCTGTCATTGAACACGTCGATATGATACATGTGGATTCTCAAGTGAGGTATCTGGATTGGAAAGTAGTTGATTCGTAGTGGAATGACTCGCCCTCTTGTCCCGTATCCATCCTTAGGTCTGGCAGGTGGGAAGAAGTACGGTTCTACCTCAGTTCCAACTGTAGTAACACTCGGAGCAGACTGTGGCTTTTCTGCTGGCTTAGCAGTAGCAGTAGCAGTAGCACCAGTGGATTCAGGCTGGGGGTCAGGTACATATGGTACGCCTGTTGGTACCTGTGGAGTGGGCTCTTCTCTTACAGAAGGTACACTAGGAGAGGGAGGAGTTTCTGGAGATAACATCGGTGCATCCTCTATACTTAGACTCCTAGTTTGTTGCATCGCTTGGTCATAATCTTTGCTACTTCTGTCTTGTGAACTAGGTCTATCTTGTGAGCTGCTTCTGCTCTGTGAACCTCTCCCTTGTCTCCTTCTCCCCTTTCCCCTCTGGCCACCTCTTTCCGCCATTAGATTATTGCAAGTGTAAATTCAAATAATGAAAGCTGAATAGTTACAAATGGGATTATCTTAATTTTACATCTAAAATAGTATTAGCTATATCAGTTTCCCCTATGTTATTTATATGGGCAACATAGCTATGATTTTTATATGGTCCCATCTTGTATAGTAGTATAATACTGGCTGGCATGATGCCTAATTTACGGGAGGTGACGTGACCGTCTCGGAAATTCCAGATACCTAAAGCCCACCATACACGATGCAACTGTTCCACGCAACAAAGTTGCATGCAACAAGGTAACATACACGGTGAAATAATGCTGCAAGCAATATGTTGCATGTAACACAATTTCGTGTAACATATATTTTAGTGCAACATTGCTGCATGGAAATTACTTTATTACACATGGTAAATATTATGTTAAATCAGTACTAATCGTGTAATCCCAATGGATTTGTTATTTTCCAATTCAATATTGTGGATAAAACACACGTTGTCGTTTCAGCATTCCAAATTATCATACTTCGCAGGAGGAAATTTCACTTGATTCGTCAACGCAAAAGGAGAATCTCCTGTTTAAGGATTGGATCAAAAATCGAGAGAGGTGCATTTCATCAATTGATTAAAAAATTCTTCATTTACCACATCCAGTTATATAAATTTCGTAAGGATGGATCGTCTGTCCAGTGATAAGTTTTAGCCATTTTGGTATTCTTAGTTAGAACTACCCAAACTTCCCTTATTCGGGCATTGTCGCCCGGAGGCTGCCCATAACTAAAATTTATCCGGATCTTAAAATTACAATGGCTAGTACATGTGCAATTCCAAAGTGTATAATCTATATTTTCTAGATTCATTCAAAAATAAAAACGGTTGTCAATTTAAGATGTGTAGTATTTCTAGGAAAATAATATGCAGCAATACGATCAGTGTTTTTTTTTTAAACCGTGCTCAAAATTCTAATATATATACATTTCTGATCGCATCATAGGTGGCTTGATTAAGGGTACTGACTACTGATAAAGTAAGCAGTAAATCAAATAGGTACACTAGAAAGTCATGAATATGTGAATTCTTCAATTGTTTTGAGAAGGTGAAAGAATGCAAACGAGAATAATCTGAAGAACATGTACTGAATTTCCATATTTTCGTACAACAATGTTGCAATAAAATTTAACATGTCAATTTCCATGCAACAATATTGCGTACAACAATCAACATGTATGCACTTTGTTGCATAGAAAATTTAACATACACGATGCAACTTTGTTGCATCGTGTAGGTGGGCTTAAAGTACGGAACGTGATAGTTAACAGTATGTTAACAAATAGCTTTCTCCAATTATAATCGGTCTAAATAACTAGTTTTATATGTTGTAGTTTCAATCCATATCTATATTATTAAACTCGATTGCTGTGTGTTTGTTAGTTTATTTGCACGGATTGTATTTAAATGATGGGGAATATAAACCGCATTTATATTTGAGAAACTAACTTCCAAATTTGATAACAGGTAAACAAGTAATACTGAACACGAATTTAGCATTTACAAAGTTATAATATAAATATTTAAAATGAACATAGAGGCTAACTTTCAACGTAAGTACATTTTAGATAAACAAATATGTTAAACACGAATTTCGCATTACTAGATTTCCGTATATTATCAATACTTATTGTTGTTGTTTACAAAAATATTTATAGAACCTAAGTTTCTTTTCTCGTCTACTGATTACCCTGGGGGTCAGGGGGACGAGAGTATCTTTTCGCACCCCCAATCAACGTTCAATGGTCCACAAAATACAGAGCATTAATTGAGCCAATTCTGCAGAGCGTATCCCGAAGCGAGCTATATTTTTTCCAAATCGACACCTGGAAATTATTTAGGCTGTATTATTGTTTTATCTTACTAGATGATTAAACTTATAAGATGAGATGAAATGTTAAAATGTTAACAATTGTTAACCAAGTTAAAAACTATTTGCAATGTTTAATATTATTTTAGAACAAGTATACTCTATTAACTTTAACCCCTATTTAACTACTCATTACATAGGATCATATTTTCCTCGTTAACCTGTGATTTTCAATTAAGAAGGCAACTAATGAGTATCTAATAACAGTATAGAAATTAATATGATATTTAACATCTTTCGAATATCTGGAAGTACAACGGTTATACGATTAATTAACGCTCAATTGTTGTAGTGCGCTTATTTGTTTGTTTGACCGAATTGTATTAAAGTGATAGGGATATAAACAGCATTTATACTTGAGATAGAAATTAACTTTTAATGTTTTAATAACTAAACAAGTGCGCTGAACACGAATTTTGGAACTTTGGAATTTCTAATATGAATATTTCTTGTTGTTTACAAAAATTGGTAAACAAATTAATGAAAATTCAAATTGAACATGGAGATTAGATTCCAACGTGAATAATAGGCGAATAGAATTTAGTAGATATGCCATTTCGAAAATAAAATCTAGATGTTCCTAATTTTGTTACCTTGGTTAAGGCCAGGTAAATATATTAATTGTTTATCATCCAGATTTTTTCAGAAAATACAGACGGTGGACGGGATTTTTTATTTCCATTAATATGCAAATACCATTATCCTATGCCAAGGCCATATAAAATAAATTACTTGTTTATCATCCATATTTTTCGAGAAAATTGGGACGGCGGACGGGATTTTATTTTTATTTTTTATTTCTATTAATATGCAAATAACATCATCCTATGCCAAAAAATAAATATTAATATTAAATTTAATTAGAAAACAAAATGACAATGCCATATAATTAAAGTAATGCACTAAAATATAGAACTTATTAAAAATTCATACATAGTAGGTACTTTACACAAGTTATTGCTTATATTTTGTACGATTAGGTTCATAAGATAATAATAAAATAGATCCGGACGGGTAGTTAAAATTGGGGCGGACGGGGATGATAAACAAGTTATTTATTTTATACGGCCCAATCAATAAATATTAATTCTTATTTTTATTAGAAAATCACATTCAATGCCCAAATAATTAAAGTAATGCTCTAAAATACAAGACTAATAAAAAAATGAAACATTAGGAGTACTTAACACAAGTTTATAGCCGATAATTTGTACGATTATGTTCATAAGATAATTACAAAATATATCCGGACGGAGGGTAAATATTGGGACGAACGGGTATGATAAACAAGTTATTTATTTATATGGCCTAAAGCTAAAATAGCTTACTCGATATCTAATTTGTATTACTTTGGCAAAACCATGCTACCTAACATAATACTATTCGTAAATTATCCTTAACAGTAATTAATAATTATTATCTATTTGAATAAAAATTGTTTACCAACTAACAAACTGATATCTTACCTTGTATAAATAGAACAATTACCTACCAAATTAATACCTTGTTATTGTTATTATTTGAATACTTTTAATTTTAACCGTGAAGTATACATGAAGTATTTCACAACTAAAAATAATGGTTGTATTAGATAGTGATACTCATTCAACACATCAAAATGTTAAAAAATGAAAAATGTTTTTTCAGATAAACATAAACAATAAACAACAATGCTCCGAAATATCGCAAACATTAACTAGAATCAGTACAATTATATCAATCTGAACGCATATTATATATTGTAGCAACAAAACCGTCTAATTATATAGCCACAAATCCTAGGACTACTATAGAAGCTATAATTTGATATGATTTTATTGTTTAAATTGTTCTATTTCCATGGACTGCAACTTGATATGCACATGGCATATATTTCTCCAGCTTCTAATACTAGTCAAGTGTAAGGGCTTATTCCATTAATTCACTGACCACTCATGAATTTTCCCATAAGGTCAGTATTAATGGTAATATTGTTTCAGCTCCACACGAAGTCTATCTGAGGATGCGGGCGGGCGGCATCTCATTATCATTATCTCATTATTTATTATTTGATGACGACATAGTTATTAACACACTCTAAAATAGCCATAATTAGCTACAGTAGTAACAAAATCAGAAACTATGACAAGGATAATTACCCAACTATTGCATTTAATAGTTAATCCTACCACAAAATTGGCAACGAACAGTTACCTTACTTTGAAATCTAGGTGTAATAATGGAAATAATTACTATATTCGTGTGGGAGTGATATCTGACGCGGGTGGTGGAGCTGAGACAAAATTCCCACCAACAGTGGCCTTTTATCTTGTCATTAATGTATTATTATTTAAAGTATTATAATTAATACAACTGAACATATATGAATATTGGAGTCTCAATTTGGAGGGATTATATATAGCTATGTAAAATGGCAATGTAAGATCAATTACTAGTTTATTATTGTCACGGATATATAATCCATAGTTTAGTTTGGGTAGATTACACAATAGTTAGTCTTAGTATCTAGTATAATTTAGATATACCACACAAGTTGTTATTGTGGTTAGTGTATTGCTTCTCTTAATTTGTTATTCTATTATCTACTGTATACTCTTATTATACTTCGTATCTACAGTTCCGTCACGTAATACCCAATTAGGGACATACCTAATTTCCGGAACGGGACGGTACGGAACGGTACCATTCCGGAAAATCAAAGTACCTAAATTACGGTATTCCGCGGAACGGTTCCGGAAAATATGAATACCTAATTTCCGGAACGAAATTATTCCGGAAATTGAAATGCCTATTTTCCGGAATATTCGATTCCGTTAATTTTTGATCCCTAATTTCCAGAACAAAGCTACCTCCTTTCACTTAACCCTCGATCGAAAGATATGTGCAATCCCGTGGATACCCTACCGAGACCCCGAGTAAACCAAAATAGTGATTCCAATTTCCAATCTTCCTTTCCCGTCTAAAATTCCTATTTTTATTCTTTTACACCGGCCCTAAATCATTAGCGTTTCAGGGCCCGCTTAGTCCGATATCGCTAAATATAGGAATCAATCCAGTGATAGGGACTAGATCTGCGCGGGTTAATTAGTTAATTAATTAATTAATGCGGGTCGCGGGTTCTTGCGGGTCAAAGGATATTAATATTTTTCGGGACGGGGGCGGCACCCGCATACGACCCGCACAGAGGACCCCTTAAAATATTACAATATTATTAGTCATACTAACTAAGTGTCGACTCAGGAAGGAGGGCAGTGATACAATGTGCATTTTACAACAGGAGTTATCATTAATTAAGAACGTATGTAAGTCCCTAAACACTAATTATGTATAATTGACACGTGTTGGATGTGTAGACTGTAGACAAGGTGGTGTAGAGCACCACCATCACCAAATATTCTCACGCACGTACGCATTACATACTGAAGAAATCAGAGTTCACTACCTAACTGATGAAATCTGAATTCACTACCTAACTGAAAGTCCAACTAATACCACTCCTGTAATTTATCTATAGTTAGGCATAGCATTCTATAGTATACACTAAGGCAATGGTGGTCTATGGCCTACTAAATACACGGCCTGCTAAGTTCCCGAAATGGACTATAAAATAGCAGGCCACTTTATTTACTTTATTAAATTACTTATTTAAACTTAGAAAAGTTTTTAACTCAACGTTAATGAATTAAATATCGATTGATATTGAAGATGTGTTGAACTGCTGTATTAATCAATACATAATATTATAGACTAACTAAAATCGAATAACTACTAGAATATTAATAATTGATATTAAGTAACTTTTTGACGCTTTACCGATTTGAACGCTGCTACTTGGTCTTTCCGTACGCTCTCATTGATGGCTTTCCGCAAGTTGTTGTAATAAATGTTGGCAATAATTCTGTTGACAGTTTTTCGGACTTGTTGTGTATGTAAGATGCATGCAAAACCGCTATCCCAGGTTTGTGAGACTTCCTGTAATAATCTCAAGCTTAGTGTTTTCCAGGGAAATGCAGTTTGGACAATTTCAGTTTCACTAGCTTCAAGGACACAAAATGCAGATTCCACATAATGATTAAGGGAATAAGACGGTAAAGTAAGACCCCCTCTATCCAAATCTTTGAGGTATTGAGTCACTATAGGATCTTGCTGCAAAAGGTTTATACATTCTATGCATGAAGCATCTTTGAGTAAAATATATGAAATAAATCCAGAGATATATGCTACAACTTGGTGTGATTTCTCGGATAAAAGAAGATTTTCATAATTGATAAATTGTAGCTTTAAAACTTGTTCTTCAAGAAGGTTTTCATCATATTCTTGGTTTGATTCCTTTGTCAATGCACTAATTTCGAGTTTATGTTGAAGTAGTGTTTTCATCTTGATTATAGATTCTGAACTAATTACTTCACTGAGGCTAACAAGAAAACGTCCTCCGCTCATTTGACGATAATGTGAAAATCTTCTTTCTAAGCAGTCAGTTTGCATTCTTCCCGTTAAAACGAATTTGTATCCATCAGAAAGTAAATCAGAAGATAGATCTGCTATGACATTATTAGTTTGTCTGAAAGCAGAGAAAGTTTGTCTTGATAAACCAAATGTTGTTGAGGTCTCCCATTTGGTTAACCATGAGTTCATAGCTCTTAAAAATTCAGGCCTACAATCACCGAAAACTAATGCATTTCCTCTTATGTTGGGATGGTAAGGTTCTTTAGAATTAACGACCAACCACCATGTGTGAATTAGATCTAAAAAGCTGGGTGTTGTATTATCTTCGGGTAGATAGAGTCTAAAAGCAGATGCAGTTGTTTCTTCAAAGATAGCTAGTGCGAGAGGAACTGACTGTTTTTTGTTTCCCGGGTGTAGTACTGAATAGTTAATTTTTGGTGCAGCTCGAAGGTGTGCAGCTAGACGAAGATCTTGTTCATGAATCTTATGAAAAGATGACCAAGTAACTAAACCAGCAGAAATCGTAAGACTAATATTAGGAGATGAGAACTTAAACTCAGGAAGGTTAAAACATTTTACGGCTAGTAGGTTATTGCGAATATTCTTTAGTAAATGCACAGTATCAAATTGTAGGTAAATTGTCTTTTCAGAGTCATAAGGATTGTAAATAACATGATCACTATCACGAATTCCATGTAGGTGTCTGAGTTGTTTATAAGCACTGACGTTGGTAGGATGATTGTCTGCGATTATCGCACGAAGGTTAAACTGTGCTTTAGTCAGAAGAGATATGCATTTCTCTAAGCTAGAATGTACTATATCCCCGGAGATTCTCACGATAGGTATTGCTGACACTATAAATGGTATTGACTTAGTTAGCGAAATAACCATAAAACAAAGGATACTCTTGAATAGATCAAGATCTTGATCACATCCAATTAAAGTTTTACGGTCAAAATTCACTTGAGGTTGGAGGTACATTTCATCTAGGAGTAGGATCATATCGTTTCCGATTAAATCGTTGTCACGGAGAGCTGAAAGTGCTTTACAATTATCGATTGTAGGTGACTTCAACGATCGAAGTAGAGATAGACTAGGCAATGGAATGTATTTCTTCAAAAGTTGGTAGGCAGAATTAGATGTGTACCGAAGAAGAAGTGCAAACTTCAAAATGTTTGCTGTATACTTAGGTCTACCACGAGGTCTAATGTAACAAAAATTTAGTAACTCCTTAATCACCTGAATGTCGAAATTTGAAGTTACGTTCCTGCAATAATTAGGGAGGTTTTCAAGTAGATACAAATGAGTAAGCTTAGATCCTGTAGCTCTATCGATGTATTCAGGGAGAGGAATTTGAGAACCTTCAAAACTTTGTGTAACATGAAAGGCTTTGTCGATAGAAATACATTCTTTGATACGTGCGATTCCAGCATCGATTACTAGATGGTAAGCAGTAATTGAGTCCTCTGTTGAGTGAAAAGTAGTCTTGATATTCCGGGCTCTTCGTCAGGAACCTAATGACATCATCAAAATTCTTGATGGTGTTCTTTTCCATATAAGGAACAAGTTGATCTAATTGGAAAACACGCACTTTTGGTGGCTTGCGCGCGCGTGGTTGGATGGGAACTACTGCCTGGCTTTTAGGGATTGAGATTGGGTGGATCGTTGGAATAGGATTTAGAGAAAAGGGAACTAATCGGGTTCTAGTTTCGTTTACTTTAATGTATTGGGCCTCAAAGTGATCAGCACAAACCCGCGAATTAGCAGTTATTTCATAATCTGGCCGATTTAAGAATAAAATCCATTTGGTACGAAGCTCATTTAGCGATGTAGAAGGAAATCTAAAGCGTGGACTTGTAGGACCATTTAGGTAACCAGATTTACATCCAACCACTGAGCACTTTTCAGGCATATGCTAAATAGAGAAAAAATAATTATAGGTAAAAGAAAGAAGTATGATTATATTAGAGGTCTGCGCTGGTCGAAATTCGGTCCCAATCCCCCGCATATGCTAATAACCCGCCCCGCGCAGTGCAATGGAATAGAATGCATACAAAAATCAATATATACATGTATAATAATTGATTCAGACTTAAAAAAGTATATATACTTAACATAAAAACAGATTATGGTTGCATAAGATAATGGCCTGCTATTTTATGTTTCATTTCGGGAACTTAGCAGGCCGTGTATTTAGTAGGCCATGGGTTGACTGAATAAAACTAAAAGAAATAAAGAAAAATTAATTCTTGAATTTAGTAAGCTTACTATTATCACGCTTCAATACTAGTACATTATAATTCTTAACTCTATTAGATAATAAACAGTTGGAAACAGTGAGAAAAAGTTTTCGTAGAATGTCCCACCGCGATACATTGCATTCACATACGAATCTCCAAAGTGTGCTATGCTCTAGTTCCATAGTGGCCCATGCCAGTTGAACGAGTTTTGTACGGGAAGAGCAGGAGTAAAAGTTGTCAAATTGTTCCCTATGACTGTCAATTTTGCTAAATATATCAAAATGACCTTAATGCATTCAAGAACATGGCTCGATGGATATTTGAGAGAACCCCTATCTAACAATTCTATGAGCATAGACTGACTGCCCATGTCATCATTCACTTGTAATGATTTTTCAGTACACAGAAATTTCCTGCACAATTTACAATTACTAGATTTTTTGAGATAAGAAAATACAGCATAGCCCGCGACAAACGCGAGGCACTCAACTTGAGATGCTGCCATTTCCGGAAGGCTGATTTCATTTAAGGTTGACAAATAGGAATCTACATCAAAACTAGCAGCATGTTCATCGTCATTTGAGTGAAAAAATGTACTTAAATACTCTAAGAGACTGGTAGGTTTCTCAATAGTATCAGATTCTCTTCTGATCTGAAACAATTTTAGAATATTAGAAAGCTGAAGCCGGCGCTCAGGCTCCAGGATTTGACAATATGAAATGTGATACTGTGAACCTGACATTTTCCGGTACAAACCAATATGGTGTTCTAAAGCATCGTTTTGTATCCTTGATGTCAGAAGGTATTTGAAACCATATTTTGTACAAATCAATTCGAGTAGTAAAGGTAATGCCTTGCAGGTATGTATAAAACTTTTAAAAGTTTGAGGAGATAATTTTCCTTTCGCTGTAGGAAGAGCTCTCCAGCACTCTAACCAAGACACAAAGTTTTTGAGAAACAATAATCGCGAGTCCTTCAAACATAAGGGTGCAGACATTTCCTCATTAAAACGAATATTATTCCCTACCCAGTTCACATTAAACATTTTCCAAACATCATTGATTAATTTCAAAAATTCAACAGTTTGGGTTTTGTCTACAATATTCTTTTCCAAGTTATATGCTAACAGTCCGGCTGATGTTGATTCGTGAAAAACCCTAAGTGCTAAATTGACATTTTGTCTTTCCAGGCTAGATGGCCAACAGGCTTTTGATGTTAATCTGGGAGCACGCTTGAATAAATTGCACTTATCCGAATTGAATACAGTTCTTATGTCCTGGAAGGCTGAATAGCAGATGGTAGGGTACATAGAATTAGAAAATGAACTGGTATCGATACCAAGTTCTGATGTATTGATGGAAACTCTGAGGTTATTAGGAGGTATATTTTCGGTATGTGTGTAGTCATGTGGCTTGCATTCAGTAAATTTTGGGAAGATAAAGACCTTTTCGTAGTCTTTTAAATTGAGCCAATTGTTCCTAACAGACTTAATAATATGCACAATGTCAAAGAATAAAATTAGATCTCTGATTGGATCACATGGATGTTTTACTATGGGCATCAGAGATTTTTGGTCTGCTGAAAAAAGTTTAAATAAACTAACATTTAGTGGGTAGTTATCAGTGCATATTGCGTCAACATATATATTACATCTTTCGATATCAGCGATAGTTTTTGTAACAATGGGAAAAAGAGCCGTAGCAGAGCTAGAACCGAGAGGGACTAGACGTACAATTGTGGAAAATTTTGTCATACAACTAGATACCATCATAGAAAACACAGTTGTAGGTGGATCTTCCGGATGGTCAATAGAGCCTATTATTTTACCACCTTTATAGCTGGCATCACTACGTATGTGTACGTCGTCCATTTGAAGTATGACGTGTCGCTCGCTGTCATTAAATGAGGATGAAAACTCTTTAAGAACATTTAGATAATCGCTATCTAAACCGACAGAATTTTGTATTTTGAGGATATTACGCTCATGTGGTAGAGTTAAACAATTCGAAGATTGAATAAGACGGTAACAAGCTGGTGAAATACCATGAACCTTAAGGGAAAAAACCTGAGTTAAAACACTATATCGGCGCCCAAATTTGGAAACTTTCAAAGATTTCAATTGGTCAAGTAAAATGAAACCCTATTTTTGATGAATTAAATAGGTTATCATTTATAGCTTCGTCGGCAGCGAAATCTAAATCATCATGATCTAGTAATTTAATAACGTGTTCCAAATTACTAATGGCATTTTCTAGGCAGGTTGTAACAGTGGGTTGTGGTGTTTCTGAACTTTGATTAATCTTAGGCCTAGGTAAACAATCTATTTCTAATAACAGGGTCTCAATTTGACGGATGTCACAAACTTGCTTCATGGAAAGATTTATTTGATATTTTTGTTGATGAAAGGCCGTGATATATAAATCAGATTTTATCGTAAGCGATGCTTCAATATGAGGTTGACTATCCTTAACTAGGATCTTAAGGAAAATTTAAATCCGGTATATGACTAGTCCAACCATTGGAGAGGTCAATGTACGACAATTTATCAATAATATCAGCAATTAACGAAATTGAAAACTTAGCTGTTGTGGTTGCACTCTCTTCTCTGCTTAGTTTGATTGCCGTTTCAGTCAGGGTTACTTCTTTCTGTTCTCTTGAGAATCTCCTCGGTCTTTCATTGGTGTCAGAGAGGTAGCTGGGACAGTTTGGGAAAATGCATGGTATCGCAGACTTAGATACGGCATATTTTTGGCGAGGTACATCAACATATTTACTTCCATCAAAATATCTTATTGATTTTTCGATATCTTCCTCTTTAAAGTGGAGTATGCATATCTAGATGTATACAAAAATACAGTTGAAGTGGAAACTTGTTAATCAATTATTACCTACACGGTTTTAAATAATTAAATAAGGTGTATTTGAGGTCAAACTAAGGAAATTTAAATAACGAGGTTCAGATTGCATAATCAACACTTGTACTTTTAATTAATTAAATTATGAGAATCTTATATAGAGCTGAGCTCTAGTAGAGTTCAGATTTTCCCATACTAAAAGCCCAGGCTTACTTTATAAAGGTCAATTTCAAACTCTGGGAAAAACTGACCTTTCTCAGTGCCTGAATACACATACTGAAAAACTGAACTCTACTAGAGCTGAGCTCTATATAAGTTATTTGTTAAATTATTATAGTAACTGAATCAGAGTTTCGTTGAAAATTCATTATTTTAATGTAAGAATTACTAACCCTTGGAATCTTGTTGTTTGGTAGTCTTCTCTGGGTCTGGGAATAGCCTTGAACCATTTTCCCGAAGATCCTCATCTTTTAGGAAATTAAAAATTTTCGTGAAATCTTCTCCTCTGTAATTGGAGGTACAGCCGGGGGCCAGTCAACTCGTCCCAAAAACCAACTTGTACCAAGTTTTTTGGTCGACTCGTACCTATTTTTACTGTGCCGACTATACTATAGTATAGTGGCCCAGTTCTAATCTTACTTCCTTTAATATTATTACTGTGCCGACTATACTATAGTATAGTGGCCCAGGACTAATCTTACTGCCTTGGATATTATTACTGTGCCGACTATACTATAGTATAGTGGCCCAGTATTGGAATCACTGCCTTGGTATATTTTTTATCCGTATCCTCTCCACAAAACAGAGTTATATTTACTAAGAACTGGAATTTTCAGGACAGGTGTCTCATGGGTTACAGATGTGCACCTGGGCAAGCTTTCATCCAGGAAAAATTTTCCGCGCGCCTAGATAAAGATTGAGCTCACTCACACGCGCCTAAAATGCTCAATTTGTATTACGTCTATGGGAGCATCTCTCGATTTTCGCGCGCCTAGAAAACTTTTCTTTTGAAATTACGCGCCTGAAGGCGCGTCGCATATGCCTAGATGAAACCCTGTACCTGGGGTCACGATTTTTTATTACATTTTTTTGGACACATTTTTGCACCTGTTTAATATTGAAACTGGAACAATAAATAGTACCCGAAAATTAAACTTATATGCATTCGATAGAGAATTAAATTCTACACCTTTTCACAGTGCACGAATTATAAAATTGTACTTAGTTTGTGCCACATATGAGTTGCAAGTTTCCTTTGTTTACTAACACTTCAGTTCAATTGAAAGTGTTAAATCTAATTCTATTGTTTCAACTCGTTATTATTATATTGATTCAACTTGTGAGATCGAGTAGGCTTCTATTTTCTAATTTAAACCTAAGATTTTACATTCCACAACAACGACAGATTAAGTGATTATATTTATTTCTGCGAGAATATTCTTGCACTGTTAATAGACTGACGTAATTAATTATAATTAATTCAGTCAGTATATGACTTATATAGATGCTTCCAATTTGTGTATTAGGGGTTATCGAGTGTGCGGAATTGAAATTTGATAGCCAAATTAATTAATTAATTATTTATGACAAAATAATTAAACTTAATAAATATAAGTTGACATTGAAATTGGTGTTAAATTATAAATAATTATTTATACTAATTAATTAAATATCATAAATCTCAGAGATCATAGAAGATAGAAACAAACATTCAATTTATCAATTGGTCCTTATGGCACGTGCCACCAATACAAGTGGGTCTTGACACCTTGAGGTGATGATGACATTGCTAAAAAAATGTGTTTTTACAATTTTGTTAATTCGATGTTTAAAATGGGTTAGTTGATGTTGGGTGATGACTCAACACTCACATAAAAATGCTGAGTCATCAGCTATTATATTCGACTCATACTTGAATATCTCTAAAATGAAGTGAACTAAATCGAAACTTCCACCACTCTAAGGGTCGATGCCTTCTGTAACACCTTTTTGAAATAATTTAACACCTTCATAGTGGTGATGACAATGCGGAAAAAAAAAATCCAAAATTGCAGCCTGTGCCGACAGCATGTTCCTTTGGAGGCACTATCAATAAACCACCACCAAAATATAGTGCCACCAAAGGAACATGCGTCGGCACAGGCTGCAAATTTGGATTTTTTTATTACTGTGCCGACTATACTATAGTATAGAGGTCCAGTTCTAATCTTACTGCCTTGGTTATTACTGTGCCGACTATACTATAGTATAGTGGCCCAGTATTGGTCTTAGTGCTGTGGTTAGTTTTCCTTCCGTATCCTCTCCACTGAACAGAGTTTAATTAAATAAGAACCCAAAATTTCAGGATTTGTGTATCATGGGTTACAGATGTGCACCTGGGGTCACGATTTTTGATTAAATTTCTTTGGACACATTATTGCACCTGTTTAATTTTAGAAAAAGAACAATAAATAGTGCGCGTATATTTAATTTATATGCATTCGATAGAGAATTAAATTCTACACCTTTTCATAGTGCACAAATTTTTAAATTGGGTTTCGTTTGTGCCATAATTGAGTTGCAAGTTTCCTTTGTTTACTAACACTTCAATTCTATTGAAAGTGTTAAATATAATTCTATTGTTTCAACTCGTTATTATTATATTGATTCAACTTGTGAGATCGAGTAGGCTTCTATTTTCCAATTGAAAAAAAAGATTATGTATTTCACAACAACGACAGATTATGTGATTATATTTATTTCTGCTTAGAATATTCTTGCACAATGGATACATGACATATTTATTTATAATTAATTTGCTCTGTATTTAAATTATAGAGACGGTTCCAATTAGATTATTGGGGTTATCGAGAGTGCGGAATTGAAATTTGATAACCAAATTAATTAATTAATTATTCATGACAAAATAATTTAACTTAATAATTGTAAGTTGACATTGAAATTGGTGTTAAATTATAAATAATATTAATTATTATTTATACAAATTAATTAAATATCATAAATCTCAGAAATCAAATAAGATAGAAACAAACTTCCAATTTATCAATTGATCCTTATGCCAGGTAACAGCTCTACAAATGGGTTTTGACACCTTGAGGTGATGATGACATCGTCAAAAAATGTGTTTTTACAATTTTGTTAATTCGATATTTAAAATGGGTTAGTTGATGTTGGGTGATGACCCAACACTCACAAAAAAAATGCTGGGTCATCAGCTATTATAATCTACTCAAACTAGAATATCTCTAAAATTAAGTGATCTAAATGGAAACTTCCACCACTCTAAAGGTCGATGCCTTCTGTAACATCTTTTTGAAATAATTTAACACCATCATAGTGATGATGACATGGCGAAAAAAAATCCAAAATTGCAGCTGTGCCGACAGCATGTTTCATTGGAGGCACTATCAATAAGCCACCACCAAAATATAGTGCCACCAAATGAACATGCGTCGGCACAGGCTGCAATTTTGGATTATTATTATTATTATTATTTTTTATTTTATTTCTCCGTAGCAGGTGCCCTGGCCACACCTGTATATATTGACGGCTGAAACTTGGCATGTAGTTGCGGAGGGACCGTCTAATTTGCACCTGGGGTTACGAATTTTATTAAGAAATTTTTGACACATCTTTAACACCTTTCAAAATTTGTCTGGTCCATGACTCAAAATATGTTTTGCTAAACCCCCAAATTTTATTTCATATTTGGATTCACCTTAAAATTCTGCGTCTGCTGGGAGAAGAAATTTTTAAAAAATGTGTTTAATTTCTGCCATAAATGAGGTTTTAAATTTCTTTGTTTACTCACACTTCAATTTCAGTAAAACTGTGAAATCTAATTCCATTGTTTCAACTTGTGATAAATATATTGATTCAACTTATAAATTCCAGCTGGCTTCTATTTAATTGTAGTATTACTAGACAATGGATAAAATAAAATAATATAATATAAGGAATTTGTTGACTCAACTCAACCAACCGTGGATAACATTGCTAAAATACATTACTAATAATATATTTTATTATCAATACAAAATGAATGAATGGCATTAAACTCTAGATGGTTTATGATAGAAACAAACTTCAAATTCAACAATCGTTCCTTGTGACTCCGACCAATTATCAAATGGTTCTTCACACCTTGGGCGTTGATGACTTGGCGAAAAAAAATCCAAAATTGCAGCCTGCGCCGACAGCATGTTCCTTTGGAGGCACTATCAATAAACCACCAACAAAATATAGTGCCACCAAAGGATCATGCGTCGGCACAGGCTGCAATTTTTTTGGTCAACTCGTACATATTTTATCTCGTACTAAATACCAACTTGTCCTTTTGCGTCAGGGACCAGTCAACTTGTCCCAATTTTTTTTGTCGACTCGTACCTATTTTTTTAGTCGGCTCGTACTATTTTATCTTGTACCAAATACCAACTTGTCAATGGTTTTTGAGCTATGAATGGAATTAATAAATGACACAAATTTGTTGATTTTGAAGGTGTTATGTCCTTCCAAACTTCCTGTTCTATTGTACATAGTTACACTTTCAAAAAATTACCCTGTAAATTAGAAACTATTTGATATTTGGGGCGAGTTGACTTAGGACGAGTTAGTATTTGGGACGAGTTGACTTAGGACGAGTTGGTATTTGGGACAAGTTAGTATGTAGTACAAGTTGTAATAGGTACAAGTTGACTGGCAATCGGCACTGCTCCCTCTTTCAGCATAGGACGATTTCTTGGCATCTCTCGATAACTCCCGTCTCCATTCGGGACTCTATGCATATACGTATTCGATATCTTCCTCTCTAAAATGCTTCGAGCATACATACACGACTTTCAGCTCATCAACATCTTCTCTGTGTAGAGCTCGCAGCCAAGCGTGTTTCAGTTCATCTGGCTCAAGTGGCATCTTGAAAACTGGAATTCTGTCATTCGGGTCGTAATTGCTCCTGCAGCCTGGGGCAGAACAATTGTTCGGCATTCGAAAATATTAGCAGCTAGCAAAATTTAGATAACAGGAATGTTAGAAAGATGCGCAAATAAAGGAGAAATAGAATATAAGTAAAGTTATCTAAAAATCTATCAAAACATCTATTACTCAATTGTATTAATACATAATAGTCTAATTTAATACATTATGGGTGATTAATAATTATATCGGCTAACGCATCCCTGGTCCAAAATCCACAAGTTACTCTTAGGCATTATGTATAGTAGGCTATGGTTTAGTGTTATCTTTATTTAAAACCATGGCATTATAATTGCGAACCCTCTTTGATAATATAATGTTTGACCAAGTTAAACACAATTTCTTTAATATATCCCAATTCCAAACACCACACAAACACCAATCTTTCCAGACATCACTGTATCTCTCTGCAATAAAGTTCATAGAGATACTCATCAACAGGCTACGGCAGTGGTTCTCAACCTGGGGTCCGCGACCCAAAAGGGGTCCGCGGACATCTTGGGGTTTATATTACGGTTAATGGCAGGGGGTCCGCGATCTCCTTAAATTGGACATAGGGGGTCCGCGGGTGAAAAAAGGTTGAGAACCACTGGGCTACGGGATGGTCCAAGATAGAATTCCTTAATTGAAGATTCACAGTTGTCAATTATGAGGAAGGTTTCATATAATATGCAAACACATTTTACCACATAACGAGAAGGATATTTAAGAGAGCCCCTATCCACTAAATCAATCAAAGTTTATTGGGAGCCAACGTCATTGTTAACTTCCAGGAGTTTATCTGATGTTAAAAGATGATGGCAAGACAGGGCCGTAGCCACTGGTCAGGTTGGTCAGGTTTCAACCTGACCACTTTTAGTTGGTTGGACAGGTTAACCTGAACCCTTGGCCCTGTTGGTACTGTATCCAGCCCGGTCTAACCTGACCACTTTTAATTGTTGGCTACGGCACTGCAAGATAGACAGCCATTAGACTTCTTAATGTAAGAGAATACTGCGTATCCTGCTATATAAACGAGACATTCCATTTGAGAAACCTCTATTTCAGGGACTGAAATTACATTCAATGTGGTTAGATAAAGTTCTATATCGTGTTGCTCCTCATTACAACTATCAAAATCGTCAGCAAATTTATGAAGGTATTCTTTAAGAGAAATACTGTCTTCACAAGAGATAGCACCATATTTTAGAGCGAACACTTTTAGAATGTTTGAAATTTGGGTCTGCGTTCGCTTTCCAAAATTTGGTTAAATGAAATCTGGTAGTGAGACCCTGACATCTGTCTATATAAACCAAAGTGGTGCTCCAGCGCATCATTTTGAATTCTTGCAGTTAGAAGGTGCTGGTATCCGCAGTTCTCGGTAAGTTGTTTGACCAGCAGTGGTAACGCCTCGCATGTGTGTCTGAAACTGGTAAAGGTTTGTGGTGTTAGCTTTCCATATAAAGATGGCAGATTATTCCAAATATCTAACCAATATTGTTCAAAAAATTGTAAACGAAAATATCCTGGGTAAATTGGAGCTGAATATTCATCCTTAAAACGTATATCTTTTCCGACCCAGTTGACATTGAATAGTTTCCACACCTGATTGATTGATTCAAGGAATTCTACTGTTTGATTCGTGTGTATGATGTCTTTTTCCATTTTCCACGATTGTAAGCCGGCATATGTTGTCTCATGGAAAATTTTCAAAGCAAAACTAACATTTTGTCGTTCTAACCTTGAGGGCCAACACGCTTTCGCTGTTAATCTTGGTGCTTGCTTCAAGACATTACATTTATCAGAATTGAATAAATTACGGATATCCTGAAAGGGTGCATAACATAGTTCAGGATAAAGAGATTTAGAGGTAATTGAGTGGTCGAAATGTTGGTTCTAGAAATGGAGACGTAAAAATTTTGTTTACGTTACTGATATTTTGTTGTACACATAATTTGCATTTAGCAAATTTCGGAAAAAATAAATGTATTGTCTAATTTTTTTAGATTTAACCAATTATTCCTAACGGACTTAATGATATGAACAAAATCAAAAAACAAAATTAAACTTCTTTGTGGAATGCATGGGTGCTGTACCTTTGGTTCCAGACTGGAATTGATTGAAAAGAATTTGTATAAACGAACATTGAGTGGATAATTATCAGTACACACAGCTTCAACAAACAGACAAGCTTCGATGTCACAAATAGTTGATTTAACAATTGGATATAATGATTCTGCAGATGAAGAACCCAAAGGTATTAATCGCACAATGGTGGAAAACCTGGCCGATAAACTAGAAACCATCATAGGAAAAACTGTAGTATGTGGATCATCCGGATTATGAATCGACCCAATTACTCTTCCTCCCTTATAGGATGCATCACTACGAATGTGAATTTCATCCATTTGAAGAATCACATGGCGCTCTAAATCATTAAACGTGGTAGCAACTTCTTCAAGAATTTTAGTATACTCACTCTCTAGGCCAATACTATTTTTGATCTTCAACAAATTACGTTCGTGTGGAAGTATTATACAGTTAGAGCTTTGGATAAGCCGATAACAAGCTGGTGAAATTCCGTGAACTTTTAGACAAAAGACCTGAGTGAGAATATTATAACGGCGAGCATGTTTATCAACAATTAAGTATTTCAGCTGATCGAGCAAAAAATTAAGACGGATTAGCATATAATCATTCTCGGCTTCGAAATCAAATGTGGAATGGGTAGGATCTAGTGTATCAATAGCACTAGAAAGATTATGAATGGCATTCTCGACATGTTTTTTCAAAGGGGTCGCTGTGGAAATTGAGCAATCTTTTTGACTCATTTCAAATATTTGAACTTCATGAATAATATTTTCTAACAATCTGATATCGTTGAACGAATGACAAGATTGTTTGATTCTATTATTTTCTTTATAAAAAGCCTTACAATCTAATTTTTCATCAACAATTATTGAACGTTCGATCGTAGAAATTTCATTATGATAGTGAATCTTAAGAAATAGAATGATTGTAGAATTGGGCCGGGTCGATGAAGAAGCCAACCGTTAGGTAGTTCAATTAGATGTAACTTAGAAATAATACAATTAAGAGTAGAAAGAATAAACTTAGCTTCAGTTTCCTTGAAATCTGCGCGGCTCTTCTGGTAGGCTTCCTGTACCCTCTTCTCCTCCTTAACATCTAAAGATAGTCTTTGACATCTATCAGCAGCATCCGTCAGATAGCTAGGACAGTTTGGAAAGATGTTGGAACTGCACACTTCTTCAGAGCCACTTTCTTCCTGATCGTCTCAATCATCTCCATTACATTGAAGTATTGAATTGTCCTCTCTATGTTTTCTTCATGGAAATGATGTATGCAGACCTTCAAAACAAAAGATATAGAATACAATATAAAAGTAAACATATTATAACAAAGTACCTTCAATCGTTTACTCATCTCGTAGTCTTCTCTCTGCCTAGCAGGGTTGCCGTGGGAAGGAAATTTTCATTCCCATTCCCATCCCATTCCCACAGGATTTCTGTGGGAATTCCCATAGGATTCCCACAGGATTTCCCATAGGATTCCCACAGGATTCCCACATGTGGGAATTCCCATAGGATTTCCAACATGTGGGAATTCCCATAGGATTTCCCACATGTAGGAATTCCCACAGGATTCCCACATGTGGGAAATCCCATAGCATTTACAATTTTACACAGGATTCCTACGTATGGGAATTCGCCTAGATAGTGTTCATGAATCATTATGGTTTGTCTACAACCATAATGTACACTATGCTTTATTGTAATATGATGATCTATATGAATGTGTGGAAATTCTAATGATAGTCCTATGGGAATTCCCATAGGATTCCCACAGGATTCCCACATGTGGGAATTCCCATAGGATTTCCAACATGTGGGAATTCCCATAGGATTTCCCACATGTAGGAATTCCCACAGGATTCCCACATGTGGGAAATCCCATAGCATTTACAATTTTACACAGGATTCCTACGTATGGGAATTCGCCTAGATAGTGTTCATGAATCATTATGGTTTGTCTACAACCATAATGTACACGATGCTTTATTGTAATATGATGATCTATATGAATGTGTGGAAATTCTAATGATAGTCCTATGGGAATTCCCATAGGATTCCCACAGGATTCCCACATGTGGGAATTCCCATAGGTTTCCCACAGGATTCCCACATGTGGGAATTCCCATAGGCTAAAAAATTTTCCCATTCCCATACCCACGGCAACCCTGCTGCCTAGGTATTGCTCGGAACCACTTATCATAAGTTTCAACATCAGTGGGAAAAAGAGAAAACAGGTCATATTCATCTTTGTCAGAATAGTTTACTTACAACCAGGTACGAGGCAAGTCATGTTGAAATTAGAATACCAGGGGCGTCGCACGGCTCTGAAAAGTCTCCGGCCCAACAGTTAAAGTGGTCCGGCCAAAGCCGGATCCCTCCTATATAATATAGTACAAGAAAAGAGGAAGTCCGACAATTCGTACCACGACAATTCGTACCACGACAATTGGTACCACGACAATTCGTATCTAATTTGATTGGTCTAATTATAAAAGTTAGGTATAAATTATTGTATTTTTATTTGAGTATTAAATTAAGGAATAAATTGCTGTATCTACAGTAAGATTAGAATTATAATATCTTGTGATCAACTAAATCGTATCTATGAAGATGGAATTTATCTTAAAAATGATAAACTATACAAAACAATAGCTGTAGCTTTCTATTCATCTGAGTAACTTTGATTGTTCTCAGTAACTTCGTCATGCTTCTATTCTATTCATCTCTTTGATTGTTCTAATAACTTCGTCATTAACTGGTTGCAAATCACATGTAAAATTATACAGCTATAAATAAAAATATAAGCATAAAATTTATAACATTGTTCGAGCAAAGAAAATTAACATATGGAGCCCCCTCTGGCTCCGCCTTTCAGGCTAATAAAGACGCAAAGAGGAGGAAGCAAGCTGGTGGAGAGAGGATACATATACGGACAACATAGGAGAGTAGGAGAGGTGACGCATTGGCTGTGCGAGAAGAGAGGGATTTGTAATGCTAGAATACACACCCAAGGTACGGAGATAGTGAAGCGCACGAATGAGCACCTCCACGCCCCTGACGAGCAGGCAGTGAGCTGCTGTGAGACCAAGATAGGCATCAAGAGGCGGGCACGGGAGTCGCAGGACAGCTCGCACCACATAGTGGGGGAGAGTATGGTGACGGTATCTGAGGGCACGGCTGTTAAGCTACCCAAGCTGGACAGCCTGAAGCGGACAATACAGCGCCAGCGCGTGCAGCAGCTGGCAGCCCCGGTGCAGCCTGCCGGTCTGGAGGAGCTGGTGCTACCGGCAGAGTACCAGCAGACAGCCAAGGGGGAACAGTTCCTCCTCTACGACTCGGAACCGGAGGCGCAGAGGATCCTCATCTTCGGGACACAGCGCAACCTGGAGATGCTGCGACTGTCGGACTACTGGATGGCTGACGGCACCTTCAAGACGGCTCCCTCCCTCTTCGCCCAGGTATATGTGGTGCATGCACTCCGTGGAGGGCCTAGTAGCTCATTTTTGAGAGCTGTTCTAGCTGGCAAAGTAAGGGGATTGGTTAACCGTTCTGAGATTACGGTTGCGATTCGTATTCGGGTTCGTACTCCCTTATTCGGGCACTGTCATCGGGAGCAGAGGCTGCCCATGACTAGAATTTACCCGGATCTTAGAAGTACAATGGCTAGTAATGTGCAATCCCAAAGTGTATAATCCATATTTTCTAGATTCATTCAAAAAATATAAAAAACGGTTGGTATCTTTAGGATGTGTAGTATTTCTAGGAAAATAATATGCAGTAATACGATGTGTTTTTCATTCGTACTCAAAATTATAATATATACATTTATGATCGCATCATAGGTGGCTTGATTAAGGGTACTGAGAAAGTAAGTAGTAAATTAAATAGGTACACTAGAAAATCATGAATATGCGAATTCGTGACCTACGGTGAATAATTCAAATGTTTTGAGAAGGTGAAAGAATGCAAACGAAAATAATCTGAAAAATACTAACTGATTTTCCATATTTTCGTGCAACAATGTTGCAAGAAATGGAACATGTTCAATTCCATGCAACATGTTGCATGCAATAATATTGCGTGCAACAATCAACATACACCATACAACTAAGTCGTATGCAACTTTGTTGCATCGTGTATGGTGGGTGAATATGGCTTAACTACGTGGTTAACTTAGTGAATACTGAGGGTGATCAGTAGTTATTAGAATTTCATGAATTAATGAATTGAGACAATTATTATTATATAGTCATAGTGGATAGCATAAACTACACTGAAAAGTTGCTAGAATGAAAATTTGAAGGCAATGCTAATAAGATAATTGAGAATTAGTTTCGTATAGTAGCTCATTACTAGTTGGACAAGTATAGATTCGTTTCAAGTGATCTTTTCGATTTACTATGTGGCTTTCCAGTATAATATTGTGCATGCTTCACGCACAACGCTTGATTGCTCGACAAATAGCGAACCACAGAATTTGAGACATGTGAGATAATGGTTTACAACAGTAACTGAAAATGCACGATGCCATGTTTCTACAGCGTTCGTGGTTATAGGTAATCCGTATGTAACTAAAGTGATTTCATTCCACATTGGAATTGGGAATAAAGGCGAATCACAGTATCCGAATTGATCCTTTTTCCCCGACATATGTATTCTTATTATAAGAAAAAAGGGCAACGCTTCAGTTGGAAATTGGGATTTAAGCTGTTCAAATGCTGTTAATATATACTGCGGGGGTAAGTAAATATGCCAAAGTAGGCAACATTCTACAAATTAGTGCGAAATCTGGATCGTTCAAATACCGAATTTGTAGACATAATTCTTGTACTTTCCTATACACTGATTGCGATAAGTGGAAAATCAGCCCTTGAAATACAGTGGAATTGCTTTATTAGCAACTCGCATTTTGCATGGAATTTGGTTGCTAATAGGGAACAGAAATAACATTAAAAGCTCGCTTGGGATATTAAAATATGTTGCAAATAGAGCAATGTTGCTAATAGGGGAGTTGCTAATAAAGCAATTCCACTGTATGTCATTTGCCAACACTTCTCTGAAAGGTTAATCGAACCCTGCTCGAAATCAATCAAAAGGTAATTTGGGCTGGAGTCTGGACATAAGCGTTTGCTACTATTCCACATCCTTCTGTTTTCCCAAGGAATCGACAAATAATCCATACTATTTTAAAAGTATATTAATTAAATTCATTAAATAGACAACAGCTCTCACCAGAACCATTATAGACAACAACACTGCACTGTAACTTTATTTAATATTAGGCTAATATAAACACGAGTGTTATCTTAGCAGCGGATTCAGCAGCGGATTCGCAAACCTCACTAATAGGCTAATAACTCAAAAAGTATAAGTTGCACATGAAAAGTGATCACATTATCGGGAAGAGAAAAGTTGGGACAACCCATATATAATCCCAAAATGTCAAAATTCCTTAAGATGACTCAGCAATTTTCGCTCAAATTTAGACCTCGGTTTTTCCATAAAAACTCAAAAACTATTCATTTTATCAAATTTTCCTTTTAACCACATATATATCTCACTTGGGACATCGTGTCATATAAATTTCAAAACAAAATATTCATTTTTGAAAAAAATATTATGAACATAAATTACACTAAAATCGGCTTACAATGATGATTTCCAATATCCATAAAGTTGGATATGTTGTCAGAGCATCCTTATATGTAGACCGTCTAGAAATAGACGGTCTATAAAAGCCCATACAAATAAGCCAAAAATTTGTAGACCGTCTATAAATTCTGTAGACCACTTGCCCTGCTTTTATGGGTAATACTAATGTATAGGGAATAAAATCTGGTCTATTTCTAGACGGTCTACATATAAGATATCTCATGTTGTCAACTCTAATAATACTATTGATAAGAATGTATTTGATATGCGTCACAGTGTTCACAGGAATTAAAGTTTTTGGTACCTCTGTAGAATAATTAATGACTGCATTCCTAATTATATCAAGGATTAGTAGTTAGGGAATTTTAGCCCAAATTATAGGTCAACCTCGAAAAAAATTGTTACCAAACAATTTCTACACTAGCGTCTTCTTCTATGTCCGAATAAACATAGAAAAAAAGTTGCAAGCCCAAAGCTGTGAGGAAATTTTTTTACACCCCTTCAAACCTGTGGACCAGGGGCCAAAAATCGCCGATATTTTTACCTTTTTTTTTTTCATTAAAATCAATTTATATGGTGTATTTTGGAATAAGGAATTGTTTAGAACCACCCATTTTATGCTAGCATTAATAGAACCTCTCGAACTTTGAGCATTTACTCGAAAAATTCGAATATCTGAAACCTAATACTACAAAAGTTAGGCCCTATCAAATAAATTACTTGTTTAATATTCCCGCCCGTCCCAATTTTACACTCCGTCCGGATTCATTTACTATTAACTTATGAACTTAATAGTGCAAAATATTAGCTATTGACTGATGTTAAATATTCCTAATGTATCAATTTTAATAAGTCAAGAATTTTAGAGCATTACTTTTATATTTTGGGCATTGCCTTGTGTTTTTCTAATTAAATTAAATCAGAATATGTATTTTATTTGATATTGGATATGTTGTTTCATATTAATGGAATTAAAAAGAAAAAGAAAATCCCGTCCGCCGTCCTTATTTTCTAAAAAATCTGGATGGTAAACAAGTAAATTTTTACATGTATTTATGTTGCGGTGTGTACCACACACACTGTCATGTTAGTGTGTGCAGCTACACACTGCTGTATGACCGCACACAATCAGTGTATTAGTGTGTGCGGGCACACACTGGTACCTGCCACAATTAATGACTAGACTACATTGTCTCAATAAACACTAAGGAGTTTGTGTAATTGCGAAAGAGATCGAATGCCGGCTGCTATCCTCGTGTATTCGGTACATACAAACCAGGGAATGAAAGGTTCACGAACGAACTTATTGAACTTGAACTGAACGAACTGAACGCAAGACTTTGATGGCATTTACGCTGGACGAACTGAACGAACGTCAACGGTTGCCTGAACGGCAGTTGAACGAACTGAACGAACGCTGGTGGTGTTGAAGTTAGGAGGTGAACGTGAACGAACTGAACGTGCGTTAATTTGAAATGAACTGAATTTGGTTTATTCAGTCCGTTCGTGAACCTTTCATTCCCTGATACAAACTATAATTTTTTAATCCGTAATAATGATTATTTAATCATAGACTATAGTAGGATACTACAACTATTTAATACTACTCTAAGCAGCAAAGTTTCAAAATTGTTCGCTTATTTTCTGGGTGGCCTTTCTGCCTTACAGATAAGCCTAACTAGACCATTTATGATAGGGGTATAAAATTTAGGCAGGAGAAAGAGAATCGAACTTCGAATTCTCAATTTTTCATTCAATTCCAGTATTACATCGAACTTAGTGTATTTGTTATTTTTCCATTTAAACTTTACTACATTGAATTAAAATCAAAGTATGTTTAAAGAGTTGCTTAGGGTTTTCATGTAGGTACTAGGTAGACTCCATGGGTCTCCATGGATAGCGAACCGACACGAATATTGCTTACTGCATTATGTATTTCAAAGTGTTTACTACTGGGTGGCAGTGTTGCCGTCGATATGGGAATACCCACAGCATTTCCATATGATGGGAATGGGGAAAATTTTCATGCTATGTTAATTCCCGCGAGTTGAAATCCTATGGGAATGCTCTTTGCTGCGGGGTCATGTAAAGAATAAGAAATTCTATTTAATAAAACGAAAACATGTTCCAAAGTATTCATAAATTTGGAAGCATACGAAAGAATGTGTCATCCATCCTGTCTGTGAGCTGTTTTGTATTATATATTATGTATTATTGACTTGTAGTATGATCTAACTAACATCAACTGTGTAGTTACTAGTTAGGCTGGTCACGGGCTGATCTATAAAGCTGAATTGCCAGCCTGAAAAATGATGTAATTTATAATCAGGGCGGGAAGGAGCTGTTACAGTTAACAGCAAATATAACAGCCAACTGTAGTTTAACTAGTAACATTAAATGCGTCATTAACAGCATATTAAGGGTCTGATATTTACATTAATCTCCTTTTGTATCTCATAGGAGACATTCTATAATAATTGGGATCGAAATTCAACTGTGAAAGAACGATTTGAAATTACTGGGCCCTCTTAATTAAAGAGCATCCTTATATGTAGACCGTCTAGAAATAGACGGTCTATAAAAGCCCATACAAATAAGCCAAAAATTTGTAGACCGTCTATAAATTCTGTAGACCACTTGCCCTGCTTTTTATGGGTAATACTAATGTATAGGGAATAAAACCTGGTCTATTTCTAGACGGTCTACATATAAGATATCTCTTAATTAAAAGCGAATAGTTTCTTATTTCTAGAAACTAAAAAAAAGCTGCTAAATACAATTTTAGCTTATGTGGCTTAAATATACTGACAATTGTCAAGTGTACTTTTGTGTAAGCAGGTGAATAGATAAATTTTAAGTAGTGTGGCGCTTACACCGCAAGCAGAATAATATACTATATGTATAGTATGGGCATATAGTTCACAGTTTGTATAATATCTGGAGTGATTAAAACTCCTCTACCCCCCTTATCTACACCCATCGTAAGTGTTTCCAGATACTCTATACTTGAAAAATTTACTGAAAATTGGCTTGATATAAAAGAAGGAGTGTAAAAAATAAGCTGTAAACAGCAAGAGTAATGCTGTTAACAGTTAACAGAAAAATAGGCTATTACAACATTTCTAACATTCCTGTTTATAATTAAATTATTATTATTACGGAATAAAAAATTATAGTTTGTATGTACCGAATACACGAGGATAGCAGCCGGCATTCGATCTCTTTCGCAATTACACAAACTCCTTAGTGTTTATTGAGACAATGTAGTCTAGTCATTAATTGTGTGCAGGTACCAGTGTGTGCCCGCACACACTAATACACTGATTGTGTGCGGTCATACAGCAGTGTGTAGCTGCACACACTAACATGACAGTGTGTGTGGTACACACCGCAACATAAATACATGTAAAAATTTACTTGTTTACCATCCAGATTTTTTAGAAAATAAGGACGGCGGACGGGATTTTCTTTTTCTTTTTAATTCCATTAATATGAAACAACATATCCAATATCAAATAAAATACATATTCTGATTTAATTTAATTAGAAAAACACAAGGCAATGCCCAAAATATAAAAGTAATGCTCTAAAATTCTTGACTTATTAAAATTGATACATTAGGAATATTTAACATCAGTCAATAGCTAATATTTTGCACTATTAAGTTCATAAGTTAATAGTAAATGAATCCGGACGGAGTGTAAAAATTGGGACGGGCGGGAATATTAAACAAGTAATTTATTTGATAGGGCCTAACTTTTGTAGTATTAGGTTTCAGATATTCGAATTTTTCGAGTAAATGCTCAAAGTTCGAGAGGTTCTATTAATGCTAGCATAAAATGGGTGGTTCTAAACAATTCCTTATTCCAAAATACACCATGTAAATTGATTTTAATGAAAAAAAAAAAGGTAAAAATATCGGCGATTTTTGGCCCCTGGTCCCCAGGTTTGAAGGGGTGTAAAAAATTTTCCTCACAGCTTTGGGCTTGCAACTTTTTTTCTATGTTTATTCGGACATAGAAGAAGACGCTAGTGTAGAAATTGTTTGGTAACAATTTTTTCGAGGTTTTGAGTTATAATTCCCTAACTATAGTGATTACTTTCTGTAAACACGATTGCAATACCTTACATAATACAAACACCTCATATACAAATATATTTGGAATGCAATATTCATTAAGAGAATAGAATCAGACATATAAACAATATTATGGTTAATTAATACAACAATGTTAGGTATTTTAAGCATCTCCAGGTTTTTCCAATTCCATAATCTGCGTAACTTCTACCTGAATGATCTTACTTGTGGCCATGTTCCTTCTCTCCAAATATACGTATTTGCCTTTAAAGAGGGTGAATCTCATATAAATGTAAAGCAACATATTATCTCAGAATATGACTTACCAAATCGAGTGCATGATATTAAAATGGTGACAAATATTAGTAATGCTTATATGAGATAAGAAAGATCGAGATAACCAAAGTTATCCTAAAAAAGTAAGAGAACTACTTAGTAGAACATGGAAATATAGAGAGAACTAGTTTATTGGTTTAGGATTTAACACATTAATCATAATATGCATGAATTCCTTTCACTGATACGATATTAAAAGGGCGCCATTAAATATAACAGGATAGTACATCTACAAATTGTGGTAAAACTATTGCAACTCTTCTAAAACTCTGCCTGTTCAATTTAAAAAATAATTAACTATTATTTTCGAATTTAACAGAAATAATTGGTTCATAATGATTCCCAATATTTCGTATATATATCCCATTTGGGGTTGGCGCCTTCATTAACTCTTCAAAAGTTGATCCATTCCATTCCATTCCACTTAGCAAAAATTCACCACAGATTTCCTCACTAAACATGGATTGTTCAACTATTACTTCATTACCCAGAGTACTGTCATCTACTGATGGCACTAGAAATTTGGACTCAGGGATATTAGAGGTAATAACAATTTCAGGTTGCGGGTCATCGGTAGATAACAATACCGGGACTTGTTGATTTGAAGAAGAAGAGGTATGATGCAATTTTAGACACAGAGATTCATGAAATGAGTTCAAAGTATCTGATCTTTCTCGACACGATATAATAAAGCTAGTGAATAAATCTAGTTGTTGGACTGTGATAGCTATATATGAATTCCCGAATAGCTCTAATATCCTACAACTAATGTTTTCAACTAAAATCCATGCTTCCACTAAGTTACAATTTCGCTAATTAGTCGAATCCATTGCATTGACTCCATTAGACAGCAACTAAACTTTTTCGACTGGTCGTGGAGTTTGTCATCCACTAGCATGAACTCACCACTAACAAGCGGACACTCTAAGCTGAAAAATTTCATTGCATCTAACCATAGACTATTATTACAGTTAATGAATGACCAAAAATGGCTATCAGTCCTCCCTGTTTGGGGAGGAGGAGAAGCTATCTTAGACATGAGACCGTAAAGCTGGCAGTCATTGCAACCAGATGCCAATAAACCTAACAAACTGTTATTCGTTACGTCTCGCTGTAAACTAGGAAAACTGAAATCGATTTCATCCAAACTCCTCTTACTGAGTTCTATAGTGTCAGGATATGAGCTAGCAGATACTAACTGAGTACTGATATGCTCTACTGCCAATTGGGATACATCATTGGTAATGATAGACTTACGCGTACTGATCATTTGCTTAACGAGATGCTGAAAGTTTCCTCTATTCAATCTCCATTTGGAGCTGAGAGAATCGCGCTTAGTAGCCTTGTTTTTTCCAAAAAGAATAATTGATAATTTTCCCCAGACAGATTTTGGCTTATGTTTGTCTCCTTTGTTCAAAGCATCTCTTACGCTATCGAAGCTTTCATAGCCGAGTTTCTGGAGAGCTTCCACGAATTGCTCTATTGAAGTCATTACTAGATGAAATTATTATTATTATTTTAATTAATCAATACATACATATATACTACTACAGTAGAACCTCGTTAGTACGAACACGTTTAATTAATACGAATTTCCGGATAAGAAGAACAGTTCCACAAAATCAGGTCCCAACAATGGCGATTGAATGGGTATTACTCCGGTTAATAAGAACTCCGGATAAAGCGAACAAATTTTTATCGTCCGTTGGTATCGACTGCATATAGTAATTATATTAGTATTCGAGGCCAGCGGTATTTCCTTCCGCCGGCCTTGGGCATCAAAACCTTGAAGGCCACGTTATTGTAAATTAAATTTTAGATCTGATCATTCAAAATGTAGTGGTAAAAATATCGGTCCGGCCATGGCCTGCCCTGGTATTATTAAAATAAATAAAAAAGTAGTTAAAAGGCAAATAAAAGAAATAACTCACTTGAATTGGAAGAATCGACTTGGAGGAATAAAGAAGAGAGCAGAAATTGAAATGAGAAGAAATGGAAATGAGAAATATGCTGTAAAGTCAAAAAGATCTTTGAAAAAAAAGTGAAAAGTGTTTTGAAAAAATGAAAAAAAATGAGGAAAATCAAGTAGAAGAAAGGCAGTGTACCATTTATAGTGAGAAATAATTGAATTATAAACAAAGGATATAATAAATTATGATCAATAGTTATTAGACAACATATTCTGCATTGTGAATACAGGATAGGAATACTAATCATCATTGTAAGCCGATTTTAGTGAAATTTATGTTAAAAATATTTTTTCAAAAATGAATATTTTGTTTTGAAATTTAGATGACACGATGTCCCAAGTGAGATATATATGTGGTTAAAAGGAAAATTTGATAAAATGAATAGTTTTTGAGTTTTTATGGAAAAACCGAGGTCTAAATTTGAGCGAAAATTGCTGAGTCATCTTAAGGAATTTTGACATTTTGGGATTATATATGGGTTGTCCCAACTTTTCTATTCCCGATAATGCACAGTGGTTCAACCTATGGAAGTAGGAAAAAAATTTCATGTTTTATTTTGACCTCAATTGGAGTGAAATATAATGTAGAGATCCTAATAAGATTGTTTTAATTAACTAATATCCTGAAATTTCTTTTTGATTGGATTATGAGACTTTGAATTTTAGCATAATAATGTTTTTCCATCAGCCTACAAAATGGTATCAGAGTATAGTCCTGTTTGTTGTCATTAACTTTCCACAGGGAATACAATGTACTTTATTTGATATTTCACTTAGACCAATTTTTTCTCAGCTATTTAATGGAAGAAACCATAAGTAGATAATTGTAGTCGTTTTTATGTTAAACCTATTTTCTCGCCCTGTCCTCTTTCAATTGTTCTCCATGTCCGATCTCGTATTCTCTATTACCGCAATTTCGATGCGTTAGGTTGCGTGTAATACCACCGATTACATTTGGAAGCTTATTCAATATAGAATCGAATAGTCTTAATTCCAGATTGCCACAGGTTGACCCAAGTGTAAATTTTGACTCTTTTAATCCGCCGGTTTCGATAATGAATTTCCACAAATATCAACGTAAATTTATGTTTCCATGTCCAGGATTTATTAAATAGCCTATAACACTCCCTAAGCATATTTATTGTATATAGGGTAATTTTACGTGCCTCGGGAAAAAATTCTAGTTTTTGGAAAGGATTCACACCATTTATGGGGCTATGAGGCAATTTCACCTTTATAAATCCGGAAATCGACTAATTTTGCACAACTCACACAATATTTTTGATAATTAGTTCTAAATTCAACCAGATGTGGAGAGAAATAATATCTCCCTGTCCCAAAAAATAAAATCAATTTATTTATTTATTGGGTACTTACTCTCATTGATCAAAAATACAAATATAAAGTTGAAATAATCCACCGCAATTTAGCTATCATTTTGCGTATAATGAATTCTAGCGAGAAAATTGATACAATCAAACTCGAAGTCTTTTGTAAAGATACATACGAATTCATAATTATTAGTTTCCCTTGGGTTAGCATAACTCCAACTTTACACAAGCTACTTGCACATCTAGTGGAGTTAATTAGAGATCATAACGAGGGTTATGGCTTAAAGAACTTCCCTGAGGAGGCTTTGAAAGCAAGTAACAAATACATTCGTCGCTTTAGAGAGAATATTGCCTGGAAAACATCTTACCAAGACAACATCAGAGACGTTATTGTTCGTTTAGGAGAGTTTAGTGATTATGGTAAACTTCACTATAGGCTACAAACTCAAAACAAATGCAAGTCTCTCAAACCTCAAAGCACTCAGAAATCCGAACAAGATATAATTTTTAACAGCTTATTGTTGGATAGTGACTCACTACTCTAACTTACTTAATATTTATAGTTTCCACATACTATTTACTATATTTAACGGATCTTTCTCGAAAGGAAATGACTATTTCCCATGATAATAAGATTTGCACAATTTTATGATGACGTCAAAACCAATAAACCTGAAGCCATACAAATGATCAGACTTGACCAATCGGTGTATTAGGGGTCATATACTATACACCCAGGGCCGTGCCACTAATACAAACTGACCAGGTCAAACCTGGGCAGAATTTTTCCAGACCAGGTTCTGACCAGGTTCGCACTAACTTGCTGAGTTTCTAAACAAATAATAAGATAATATTTAAAGTTTAAACTAGTATAATTTTCTAGCGAAAACTCCAATAAAGGAAACCATGATATTAAGAGTTTAAGAAGTTGATAATAGCAAAAAATTTGACAATGGGTGGCAATGATGCTTTCTCTAGTTAGGTTTGGGCAGGTATCAAGAGACTCGCACGGCCCTGATACACCGATAATACATTTAGTGGGTCTATCTTCAAAGGAAATGCCTACTTCCCATGATAATAACATTTATACAATTGTATGATGACGTCATAACCAATAAACCTGAAGCCATACAAATTTTCTGACTTGCCCAATCGATTTATGATGGGCCATATACTATATACCGATAATAAATTTAGTAGGTCTAACTCGAAAGGAAATGCCTACTTCCCCTGAATTGACCATTTGAACCACTGTGTAATGTGATCACTTTTCATGTGCAACTTATACTTTTTGAGTTATTAGCCTATTAGTGAGGTCTGCGAATCCGCCGATAAGATCATGAAATTTAATTTAGTGAAATTTATGTCAAAATATTTTTTCAAAAATGAATATTTTGTTTTGAAATTTAGATGACACGATGTCCCAAGTGAGATATATATGTGGTTAAAAGGAAAATTTGATAAAATGAATAGTTTTTGAGTTTTATGGAAAAACCGAGGTCTAAATTTGAGCGAAAATTGCTGAGTCATCTTAAGGAATTTTGACATTTTGGGATTATATATGGGTTGTCCCAACTTTTCTCTTCCCGATAATGTGATCACTTTTCATGTGCAACTTATACTTTTTGAGTTATTAGTGAGGTCTGCGAATCCGCTGCTGAATCCGCTGCTAAGATAACACTCGTAATATAAACTGAGATCTTCCGTGTCAATTTGAAGTTTATTAATTAATTTCGGATAAACCACTGTTAATCTTGTTACCAGGGGTAGAATCTACACTGATAATATCTATCAATGACTCATTAAATTGTATGTTGAAACTTGAAATTTATAAGTTAGGGCATATACAACTAGACGCTTAGAAAGTGGAGTGTCTTAAAAGATTGAATCCTTGCCATTATGATATAGTAAGAAAGTGAGACTGTTGGCTACAACTTACAAAGGGCATTCGGTACTGGTTCCATAAACGTTTCTCATAACTAATAATCATTCAATAGAATGAAAGCATATATTAATGATATTTTTAAACATCTCATAATTGAGGTTAAATTCAGAATGGATCAAAGCAAGTAAGACTGTAAGAGTATGTAATTACTCAACACTCGCAGAATAAACTTATTTAATCTAGTTTAAATAAATAGTCACACAATGATTAGTTACCAAGTAAAAGGAATTCTTGATCTTGTAACGTTATTTCGTCAATTATTAGATTGCATCGTAAAAGAATAAAATATGCATTCAAATTCACCAATTCAATCATATTTTCATTAGAATAACAAAACAACTCTTATAAATAATTAGACCAATCAAATTAGATACGAATTGTCGTGGTACGAATTGTCGTGGTACGAATTGTCGGTACCCGAAGAAAAGAAAAGTGGTCCGGCCAAAGCCGGACCGCGTGCTACGCCTGTGAATACGCAAAGTGAAAATTATGAAGTTTAGCAAGTAACAATGCAATTAAAATCATTATTGAATATCGTAAAATTTTGAGTGTAAAAATTATGGGTGGTTATTAAGTGGTTAGTGAAATTCGTACTCGCACTACTCTGACGTTTATTGGGCAGAATGTAGACAGCTACTCAAGTGTTTATAACTTCTATAATCATTCAGTACTTGTATTTCTTGAACGTGAATATGATCTAAACGAATTTTAATCTTTCTGTAGGGATGAATTCAAACAATTGTTACCGCTAGATTAATATAGTGAATATCCCTGAAAATCAAGTTTCTATTCTCGCAGTTATTCCAAAAATAAGTTCTAAGGGGCATAAAGTAGGTGAATTCATCATAAATACTCAAATCATCTTTAAATTTCAAGTTATTGTATAGAATAAATCCATGGTAATTGCCATCCATGGTCCAGTAATTCACTAGAGTGCCATTGCCTTAGTATATAGATTGCTATGGCGAGGGGTTTACCGGCTCATTCGTCAATCTTGTTCTTAGCTCCTCGAATGCTGTCTGGCATTTCTCGTCCCACGTCCATTCCTCGCCCTTTTTCAATAGTCTGTACAGAGGCTCGGCGATTCCCGACATATTTTCTATATAGCATCTGTAATAGTTGGCTGTCCCCAGAAAACGATTCAGTTCCACTACGCCTTTAGGTTGAGGAAAGGATTGAAGCCTGTGAGTGTATCCAGGGACTGGTGTCAGGGCCGTGCGAGCCTATTGATACCTGCCCAGGTCAAACCTAACTAGAGTAAGCAACATTGTCACCCATTGTTAATTTTTTAAATATTATTAACTTCTTAAACTCTTAACTCGTAGCTGCACAGGAATGTTGAAGTGAAACTAAAAGTTAATTCACTTCTAATTGAAAATGAAAGTGAAAATGGGATTTTTCTATTCATACCTTTGACCCCAATGGCAACTACGGGTTTATTAACTTATTAATTAATATCATCATGGTTTCCTTTATTTGAGTTTTCGCTAGAAAATTATACTAGTTTAAACTTTAAATATTATTTTAATAATTGTTTTGAAACTCAGCAAGTTAGTGAGAACCTGGTCAGAACCTGGTCTGGAAAAATTATGCCCAGGTTTGACCTGGTCAGTTTGTATTAGTGGCACGGCCCTGGGTGTTCTTCCCTCAAAGGAAATACGATGTCCGAGGAATTCGACCGAACTGAAAAGTATCTCACATTTCTCCTACGTAGTTGCAATCCGGCAGCCTGTAGGTGCTTAAGGACTTCTCGTAAATGACTCAGGTGTGCCTCAAAATCGGGGGAAAATATCAGTATATCATCGACATAACTCTCGACGTGGGGAACCCTATACAACGCGTGATCCATGATCCTCTGGAATGTGGCAGGCGCATTGCATAGACCGAAAGGCATGACCAGCATCTCGTACAATCCGCGGGGAGTGTGAAAAGCGGTCTTTTCGATATCATCCGGTGCGATGGGTATCGTCCAGTACGCAGAGGCAATGTCGAGTTTCGAAAAGAATCTGCTTCCTTCTAGTTTATCGAATATTGATTGTGGATTCGGCAGGCTATACTCGTCGCGCTTGGTCACGGTATTGAGCCTCCGATAGTCCACAGCGAATCTCATGCTGCCCTCCTTCTTCTTCACCAATACTACGTCGGATGCCCAAGGAGAGTTGCTTGGCCGGCAAATGGGTGGATCCGCTGCAAGCATTTCTTCTAATTTCCTATCAATTTCGGGCTCCCAATGAGGGGGTACTCGCCTCGGACGTAATTTCTGCGGTGGTGCGTCGCCGGTCAAGATCCTATGGGTATCGTTCAATTTGCACCTCGCTGGGCGCTTGTGATTACGAGAGAATACTTCCTCGAACTCGACCAATAAACTTCTCAGCCTGGATTCCTCCATTTCTCCCAACTTGCTCGAAATGAGTCTGGCCCCAGAGTCTTCTGCGATATTGACCCTCTCGCCTTCTTCGTCCTGTTTAGCTGTTAGTGCTCTAGCCAGTGGGGTTGCCCTGTCACGCCAAAATTGGTCCGGGACCAATTTTAGCCGGCCATAAATGGTCCGGTCGGACTAGCTTTGGTCGCCAAAAATGGTCCGGCCGGACCAGTTTTGGTCGCCAAAGGCGGTCCCCATTGGCCAAAGGTGGTCCCCGCCGGACCAGTTTTGGCAGCCATTCCAAGACATATAATAAAAAGTCGAGTGTGCATGCTCACTGAGTCGATATCATTTATTGAATAGGCACAAAGTTTTCAATATATATTATATAACTAACAGGGTCCTTGTAATATACTTCTAATTTTGCAAACTTATTTAGAATTCCCTTCATTACATTTTAATGCTTTGTTTTTATTAGAATATGTCACCCTAAAATGCCGGAAATGACGAAATCAAATTCAAGAGAAATGTTAGAGCGGACTCTCCCGTTTCAGGAAGGTTATTGGGCAGAGAACCGGTGTTGTTTTCACGTGGGATGGTGGCCTATCTATATTGGCACACAGATCTTTCACTGACTTTATCAACGCCAATAAAGATACAGTTTGGAAGACTCTGGCTACTTCTCCTACTTCCTTTGACTCTGTACCCGCCCATGACTTAGAAATGGCTACCAGCATCGAGAATGACCTATTAGGCTCTAGTGTGAGGACCTTGAGAAAAATGATTTCATGGATAATTCAAAAATCACTGAGTAAGTTTAAATTTCCACCCCGAGTCTACGCCCTTGGATTATTTGTACATAATAAATCCGTGTACACAGGTAAATTCGTTATGCACACAAATCCGTTTATATAATAAACTTGCTTCGTGTATTGCGGCCTTAAATATTGCCTATTGATAGAAAGTACTCGAAACTATTGGGGTAAAGAGGGAAAAAAACCAATATGGTGGCCTGATGAAAACCATTCTCAAACATTTCAAGGAGATCATATAAAAAATCTACACTTATTCAAATCATTGAAGCTTACAAAAGATTTACCTCGGGAGGGACTTCATCTCCACAACACTCAGTTCCAGAATATCAAGATAGATCACCTCTCCACACTTCTCGCACAAATCATATAAACGAAAGAGAAGATATTATTGATGCAATTTCATTATTCGAAGATTAAGTTCCAATATCAAGTGTTGTCGATTGTGACTCAAATTCAGATTCTCCAAATGAAGCTCAATCTAACGAACTGAATGTTTTACCATTAAATGAAATTTCCAATGACTCCTTTTTACCCGGTCTTACTACATCTCAAATCGTACTTCATGATAATATTAGGCTACCCGAAATCACTTCTCAAGAACTTAATTCCTTACCCTCATTATCTCCTTCAATTGCCGTATTAGCAAATGCGCGACCAATTCTTCCCATTGATGTAAAATTCACTGTTTTCCAAGAGCGAACTAAAAAGGAATTTATTGACCAACTTTCCAATTCTCAAACTTTCCTATCTGGACTCTGTATCAACAGCTTCATGGTAAACAATAATATTAGTATACTAGTTTTTTTTTTATCGTTATTATTATATCATTAATTATTAGGATCTTCTGAAAAAGTGTTTTCCAAACGTACTTGGACTGCAGGACACAATTCTGGCAAAGGTATATATACATATAGATAGATAGAAATATTATATGTATAGATTTATTTAGAAACTGTCTTTTTATCTTCAAGATGTAGGGACACTTGGTTAAAACCCTTGGACTTTAAGATACTTTTATGGAGAATTTCCTTATAGGGGAAAGGAGCTTTTTTTTTACCTTTTTAAGGTTAAAAAGTCCCGGATTTTTAACAAATGTCCCTATACCTCGAAGATAAAAAGACACTTTATATGTGAATTGATTATTTATAATTGTATACTAGAAGTATTGGTGATATTTCTTCTATTGTCTCTTCAAAAAATGAAATAAATATTTTTTTAGAAGCGTGAATTTGTGAAGGCACCAATGAACAGCATCCAGATACACCATAACGGAAATTTACATTGGGTTTGTTCAAGATTGACTGAAGAAGGTGTATTTTTATACGACTCCGCGTTTTCTGGAAGGACAAGTGAAGAACTAGACATTCAACTGGCATTATTATATGCTAATAATGCTTCTTCGCTCCATGTTAATGTTGTACCCATTCAACAGCAACGTGGCGGATCGGACTGCGGCCTTTTCGCAGCTGCAGTTTGTACTATGTTGGCCTCTGGGGATAATCCTACTAATATCAGATGGCGTCAAGCTAACATGCGTAGACATTTAATAAAGTGTATTGAGACAGAAAATCTTACTCCCTTTCCTACAGTCCGAAGACCAAATACACTAGTAGAACCGGGATTAAAGTACGATCAGACCACCTCATTAGTGATATAAATCTGGTGTGTATGTAGGCTACCACAGTTTGCATATAATAATATGGTAGAATGTTCAAAATGAAAAAAATGGTTTCATAAGCCTTGTATTGGGCTTCCTGACGATAATGGAAAAGTTGTGAGATTTCCCTGCCCTATCTGCACTTACTAAAGACATCCAGTCTATTCTGTGACACCAATTATTATTAAAACAAATTAGCATAGGTATTATACAAGAAGATTATTATTTTGTGATTACCTATGTACTCATATTAGACACAATTTGTTGATTTAGGATAGCTAAAAAGTATCTTGTATTAAAAAATACATTTTCTATTCTCATATATGATATTTGGGTTGAGATCCGCCTTAGAACTGAAAAGATCTGTTCACAAGCTTGGGAGTTTATACGTTTTATTTCTTCAGTTTGAATAGCTTTCATTGAATAAGATGGTGTGCATCTATGATTCACAAAGTGGAATCTATCTACTAAAAAGGCTGTGTCCCGAAATAGTGTAGGGTCCCTAAATTAAGAAATCCATGAGGTGTTAGAAAATAAGGTATATATATTTATATAAATTAATAATACAGTGCTTTTGGTTATCATAATAAGTACATCAATAATTGACAAGTTTCAACATTATTAGCAATTGAATTTTTTAACAGTAACCTAGGGATCCTGTGTTAAGAAGATTACTTTAATCTATAATTCAGGAGACGTATAATAAACTTTACCTCATTAAACATGTAGTATGCAAATTACATGCGTTGTCATAAATAATAATCTTTGGTGGTCTCTTAAAAATGCTGATTAACATATTGTAGACTATTATCGTTGATTCTCGTTCTCTAAGGATCTCAAACCCATAACAAACTTTGTGCTTGCACGCCATAACCAGCATTCCTGGAGAGAATCGATTGTGTTTAGGATAAATTTTCGAACATTTGACATGCGATTCAGCCTTCTCTAATTCATAAGAAGGAATTCTAGAGAATTTTGAAATCATAATACAAGCAAAATTACTATGAAAATTATTGTTCCGAGGTAGATATTGGTAATATTGATTGTTCTTCATCATCAGATATAGGAAAGCTGTGATTATTTCCTACAATTGTAGAATTTAAAAGTAGAACATGTCGTTTACTAAATAGAATAATTACCTGTACTAGCTGTACTAAGGTTGATTTCAATATTGGTCAAAGTGTCTGCAAAATAATTTTTACATCTATCTTGAGAACTTATGATTAGGTGAGAAATAGATGCTTCCTCAAAGTACTCTGTCCTTTGCCTCTTTCCTTTAGAAATATCGATGAATGTAGGATTTTCGTCTGCCATTTATATAGTAGATTTTCATAAGTTAGACCAATATTAATAGAACATAACCTATTAATTAATTACAAGGAATATGTTGCTTATATTTTTGTTATCAGAGACTGAATTAAGATAAGAATGGACGAAGTAACAAAGTACGTACTAAATGTAGTTCAAAATATTCATTTACATAGCAACTAATGGGCGTTAATAAATGCTGGAACATTTTATGCCTATTCAAAAAATAATATTGTGGTCTCTACGCATTTACAGAAAACTAATGCTCACTCGACTCTGTGAGCATGCTCACTCGACTCTGTGAGCATGCACACTCGACTTCTTAATACCTCCAAATTTGACATTGTGAAATTTAATGATTACGTCATTGTGCGATAATGAGTAAGCATATTGGCAATCTAGTCCCCCCATCTTTTCCCGCATCTTTAATGTACATGTTCTATTAAATTTTCGGATTTTTATCTCATAGAGGGCACGAATTATGTGCGATTAGTGAATTTTCAGGGTTCTCAAAATGTGAAAATGACGTCATAAGTTGGCGAGATGTGAGAAATTTTGAGTGGAAACCTCCACTTGTCGTTGGTGGGTGCCAAAGGTTACCCCTATATGCCAAAAATCACATTTGGAAACCGTCCACTTTCTTCAATTAACTCGGAACATACAAACAAATACAGTGGATGCCAGTTATAAGCACATCGTCGGGAACTGCACTTAATGTGCTTATATCCGATATGTTCTTATAACCGGTGTGCCAGGTGCGAGGCCACCCTCAACTGTTTTGTGGGGCTTAAGCCCCTGGACAATTACTCAAAAAATAGAGGTCCAACGAGAACCTCAAAAGAATCTAATAATTTTTGATCCATCCCACAGCGGTATTATACTACATTTTACTTGCCAATCCAATCCAATCGAGATTATTTTCGATACTCGATTGCTGATTTTTCGAATCGATTGGATTGCCCATAGTTTAGATAGATTGGAACTCAATCAATGGACCTGGATCGATTTTATTTCTGTTTCTCGATTGGTGTAATATTTTACCCAAATTGATTGACAAAATAAGATCTAACATTTTTCTCAAATCATTATTGCAACTTGGTTGTCAGTTTCAGACAATGTGTATACCCTTTTTCATTATTTATTTAAATCAACATCAGAATTTTCGATATTTCGTTTCTTTAATCCAAGGGTATGTTCAAATGCGAATAGTATCTAGATACTGCTGAAATGCATAAATAGTGGTGGCTCTGATGTGACTAATAAAGAATCGATTAGAATTTCAACTAAAATAATATATAACTACGTAATAAGCTAACAAAATGTAAATATTATGATCAACCGACCTAAATAACTTAGAAAAAATCGAGAAAAACACAAGAAAAATCGATAGAAAAACCTTATCAAATCGATTGCGATTATCGATGGTCAATATCAATTGGATTTTCAGGTGCAGCGTCTATTGTGCAACCCACGATATCGGTTGGATTGGATTGACAACCTGATTACTAAGGAATATTGACTAATTATATATGAATTATTTGGTCTAAAGCAGGGCTCTCCAACCGTTTTCATTAGTATATTAAAACATGATTGAGGGCCGCAAGATCATAGTCCGTAGAAAAAATTCCCTCGACAGATATATTTCAACTTTTGAGATCTGCTTCTATTTGTAGCTAACTAATTTGTCAATTTCTAATTGTAAATTTGAAACACTCGAAACATTATCATCACCATTCAAATATAGATCAGTATGGAACAAAAATGCAATTGGACGCATAACTAAATATTTCAATAGGCAATATTATTTGGCGGGCCTGCATATTTTGCTCCTGCGGCCCGAAGTTTGGAGACCCCTGGTCTAAAGAATTAATTAAAGAAACAATACTAAAGTATATGAGAACATTGATATCTAAAATATTAATTTCGAAATTATCAAATTAAATTTAGCAATGTTGTACTATTTTATACGTAAACACCATCAGTAATTAGGGGACTAACTTTATAAAATTTGGGGGGGGGCTAAATTTCGGATTTGGTGGGGCTTAGCCTCCAAAGCCCCCCCTGGCCTCGCCACTGGTAGTAAACTACCAAACTCAGGGAAACTGTAACTTAGTCGGCCGTACCGTTACTAGTGGGGTTTCGTCCCATCTCAGGGACTCATCAGGAGGGTGACCCTCGACCCTGTGACTTGGGTGGTCACTCTTCCTTATTGCCACAGTCCACTACTGCGCTCCTGCCAGTGTACACCTAGCTCCACTAGGTACCGGCCCCGATACTACAAGGACCCTACTATAACGTTTTACTAGAAGAAGCACACTAAAAAGAACGTGCATCTTGCCCTGCATTCTGCATTAACTACATCCGTAATACAATACTTTAATATTTGTAGTTCGTTTTAGTTAAGTATATATTAACTTCCCAGACGAGCGAGCGGAGCGAGCGAGAAAAATATTATGGGGTATCCGTGGATTTTGGTGAATTTACAGGGGAAATTGGAGCCTAGTACAAGGATATGTCTCAATTGGGATGGCAAGTATGAACTAAAGATAACTTTTTAAATCGAATTTAGTAGCATCAATGGATCAGAGCATTGAAACATCAACAAAAAATTTACCAGGGGGGCATTACCCCGGGGCAAATATTTTACCAGGGGGGGCATTGCCCCCTATGTCACCCCCCATGGCGACGTCCCTTGGTTATATGTTACAACATGTATGAACATTTATGTCAGTAATATACAAGTTTTCCACAAATTGAGTAAAATAAATTTTGTTACAATAAATTGGGGGCATCCGTTAACTCGAACATTCCCTATCTCGAACAGATTTTGATTTCCCTTGAGGGTTCGAGTCTTCGAGATACTGGATGTTGAATGTTTATTTTGTTTTATCATGTTATATTATCAGAATAATTGTATGTTTAAATACTGACATGTTAGCTGATTTAGTAATTAATTTATAATCCCATTATTATTTATACAAATCTTTCCTTGGGTTGCCCACAGCTGATGTATTTTTTTTAGATCGATCGTAGGATAGTCGTGGAACAGGTACCCGTCTTCTTTACAAGCTATCCCATACAGGTATATTCTCGAATCGTGTAGGTATGTTACGTTTAGTCCTGCAATCCAAGCTCCTATTGCGGTATCTTCATTTGCATGAAATTCCAGCCTGTCATTATTAACCGCCATGAAATCTACTAGGTCCCTAGATAACAAGTTTCCCGCGCCCGATGCAAAGAAAAGGTACACGCTGCACATCGTCCAATTAATATCCACCCATTTTCCAGTATGATGTACATAACCTGAAAACTCGAAATTTCCCAATAACAGTTTCTTTCTTGGTATTCTCTCAGTTGTGAGTATTTTTACAAATCTTTCCACTAATAGATAGACATCATCGTCTGTTTTAAGGTAATACACAGAGTTTATATGTTGGTGCGCCCACTTCATCATTTTCAACACTTTATATGTTGTCAAATCATATCTTTCTTCTATATCGCAAAAGAAAATGATGTCTTTGTGTTCTGTTTGTTCTCTTAAGAGAATAGCACGTTCTTCCAATGTTATACTTTTTGTTCCGATGAAAAAGTGGAATTGAATGTAAGAGTTTCTTTCATAGACATCATTCAGCCATGTTTCTCTTATATTTTGTCTTTTTTCTATGTTGCCTGGTGCCGTCATAATCATTAAATAGAGTAGATACTCTCGATCACTTTTTGAATACTTGGGTAATTTTTGCGAAAAGAGAGTCATTATAATCATATGCTCAATTGTGAGTAGGAATAGAATGATAATTAGGAATATCTTTTTAAGAGCCTTTTTTGTTCTCCTCCTTTTTAATAGATCGCAGGGAAGACAAGATTTGACAACCATATTTCTGTAGTTTGTAAAGTATTAATTTTTTAGCCTAGGCCAATGAGTGCATCTACTAATAAATAGTAGAGATTATGCCGTAATGATCAAGTTACATTTGTGATTCTTAGGTATTGGGTTACGCGTAAATCTGTTGAACAGAGATCTATTGCTTGTTACTAACTTACTATAAAGCAGTATTTCCCTCCCTGGGATCCACGGTTGGCAGTAAGGGGTCGTCAAGATCTCAAAATTTGTATTACGGTATTGGGAGAAGGTACACAGAATGTATGGTATTTTGCTATAGGGAGTCCACCGGCAGTGGCGGCGTTAGCGTGCCACCAGTGGGGGCCTTTTCAATAATCTAAGGGGGTTCATTTAATCCGCATCAATTTGAACAACACGAGTTCTTCGGACTTGTTCGCTACCCGACGGACCACGCAACCAGTACGCGGGCTCGATTTTTATTTTAACAACGTCAACAACAAATTTATTATAGAAACTCATAAATGCCGAAATTGTCTTCAGAGTACTGTTTACCTATAATACTCGTGGAAGCTAGTATTTGGGTTGATTTTAAATGTTCACCAATTTTTTAACCATTTTGTAAACAACAACAACAATTCATAATATTTTGTAATACAAAATCTCCATAGAGGATTTTGGGCACAACATAACACTTAATTTCTCAGCAACTAATCAACCAATCCACCCAAAAATTGTTGTACAACATAAACGTAGGGTGGGACTTATCCTCATTTTAATATTTAGAACATATCACACCGCCCCATCCCACAATGAGACTGAAAATTTGTAACACAAAATTCCCATAGACCTGATTATAATACTAGATTCAAATAATCAATGATAATAACCTAGGTTGTGAATAGACTATGGCCGCTCATTCTAAGAAAATTATTAAACAAGCATCGCACGGAACAATGATCAGTTTTTCATCTTGCTATTCTTTAATAACATGGAAATCCTTGCTACTCTTTCGATCTAGTGCTGAATTCACTTTGACCACAGGCTGATAATGGTCCCAATGTAGCCTAAAATAGATTATTTTATCTGTTACCAGATGAACATTATGTTTGTCATTAAGCCATAACCTGAGAATTTACACCTATTTTTCAGACAGTCTCTGTAAACAAAAATATCTGTTAGGACTTGCTAGAAAAAGTTATAAATCAGTTCCCCATGAACCAATACTCTCGATTCTACTTTGAATTATATAGCCGTATATTGAAAGACAGCGGTTTTCTGGAAGCAATTCGTAGTGCACGGGCGTCGCACGGCTCTAAAAACTCTCCGGTCAAACTGTTAAAGTGGTCCGGCCAAAACCGGACCCTCCTATATAATATAGTAGAATAAATGAAAAGTGGTCCGGCCATGGCCGGACCAGCCGGACCGCGTGCTACGCCTATGTAGTGTAAACTCAGGGCCGGCGGTTGGGGCGGCCTGGGCCGCCCCACTTTTTCTGTGATTCTTTTGGTACTTTGAAATTTCGCGGGAGTGTTTGCAATACTGTTATACAAGGCCGCCCCACCTCTCACGAACTTCCGCCGGCCCTAGAACTGCAATAGTTAGTGCATTTCTCTCGATATGCGCCCCTCATATTTTCTAGTATATCTCTCTGAATTCTTTATGAAAGTGGTCAGTACCTGTAATAAAATATGATAACGACCTGAAAAGACAATTTCCGTCTGGTGAAATTCTTTTCTCTTTTGAAGGTGCCAGCTGGCGAAGGTCTTCTTTCTTCGTGAAGGGTAGATTTTCGAATATAATTCCGAACACAAAACTTAATTTTAATATTTTGCACTTCAATTTTTGCCATTTTGTATCAATTGGAGAAAATTCTCCCTGAGGATAAACAGTGACTACATTACTAATAAGTATAGATTCGTTACACTCTTCACTTGAAAATTGAGTATTGTTACACATACTCTGTTTTGAATATAACTAGCGCGCTTCGCGGCAGAACACATCATACACCAACCGCGAAGCGGTTGGTGTGTGGTTTATATACTCCTAATATTGATTATTGAGCGTAAATAGACCTAAATAGTCAAATTTAACAATGTGAAATTTTAATGATTACGTCATCATGCGATAATGAGTTAGCATAATGGTGATCTGGTATGACCAACGTGTCCGCATCATTAATGTACATGTTCTATTAAATTTTAGATTTTTATCTCTTCGAGGGCGCGAATTTTGTGCATTTAAGTGACTTTTGAGGGTTCTCGAAATGTGATAATGATGTCTTAACTTTTTGAGGTGTGAGAAATTTTGAGTGGAAACCTCAACTTGTTGACGGGTGCCAAAAATTACCCCTATAGGCCAAAAATCAGATTTCGAAACCGTCCACTTTCTTCAATCAACTCGGAACATACAAACAAATATATATATGTTATGTCGATTTTGTCAAATAGTCGATTTTACAAAATCAACTTCCAAAATGTCGATTTTGTAAGATCAACATACAAACTTAAGCAGTAAATTTGTAGCAAAATAGTAATTGACAAATTTGTGATTGCGTAATGAACAGTGTAATTGGAATTCACATGAACCTCAAATTCGACACTAGCAAATAAATTAAGCTGTGGCGTCATTAAGAATAACTGTATGCACAAGAGTAACTACTGTAATAGCATTGTTTACACTATAAAAAGCTTCTGTGATGTTATCAATTTTCTCCATAGGATTTGGCTTATGACTGATTTTGGCCGTAACTTTGTCAATTCCGATTTTTGATTTGTTTTAGTCTATCTTCATCATTTAGCGAGTTCTAGACGTGTCCATATAGCGTTTTGGCCTAACTTTACTAAATATAGGAGGTGTTTATTACTGAAGTTGCACCATTCCGGGACCTACCGGAGGAGATCCTAATGCCTCATCTTATGAAGACTTCTCATCTGAAACAGGTAATTAATTAATTGTCATTTTTTGGATGCTTGCCGCGAAAGTTGTATTAGCGATATTTATATGGGTGGTTTCAAGCATATGGTGAATTTTGTATTGTAACTCTCTACTGTAGACTGTAATAGTATAACTAAGCATATTATCCTAACTATATAACTTTCTTTGTTAAATTTTTGTAATATCATTGAATAACTTGGTCTAAGGCTTCCCATCTCGCTAATACTATCGATATCAACAAGTGAGGATTAAATTTTGGAAACTATGCAAACTGTGGTTGCCAAGTTTATTGTGTATTAGCAACAATATTACAACAACAAATTTTACCATTCTCAGCCTGATAAAATCATAGAAACTTATACTGGAAATTTGTCGAAGGAAATATCGTAAAATTTATTGAAATTATCAGAAATTTGCCTTCGTTTCATTCACTGAACAGGAACCATATGTGTGATAATTATATAACTTAGTAATTAATTAATTAATTAATTACAATAGAGGTCAAATATGTTGGTTTACTTGGTTAACTAGATACTGATATATGTTAAAATTTCTTAGAGCTTCGTTTATTACTTATTCTGAAACAATCCAAGCAAGTGCAAAAAACACCCATTTGAGCTATTGAGGTTCAAAATTTTTTAATTGTTTAACTATTCATTAAAAAATGTATCGATGACATCCTTTAATAGTTAATTATATTAAATGGATAATTCGCTTCGAAAATATTAAAAAATACATAATCAAGAAACTTGATGATTAAGGTTGTTGCTAGATGCTTGTCGTGAAAATAAAATTCGAAAATATGATTATAATGAAATAAAGTGCTACTATAATATCATGGAATTGTCTGGGAAGTCTAAAATTTCGAAAATCTATTCTGTATTGACTCCTGGATCCATTTTTACTGACGTCATTGTTGAGAACTTGTAAACAAATGAATAATAAGTTGATTAATAGAAATACAAATAAATAAAGACATTAGTGAAGTCTAACTAAACACACAATAACTAGTGCGAGCTAAGAGCAACTACTAAGGTTGGTTAACAATCGACTAAACTATAACATCACCCCCTTTCGGAAATCTCACTTTGTCTGAGGGGGATATTCGCGTTGTGGTGCTTCGTCCCATGTCACGTAATCTCCAAGATACTGTGGACGTCTCCGATCTCTTATTGGGTAACGTCTCGTTCCCATTTCTCCTCCACGATCCTCTGGGATCGTATCTAGTTCCTCGTAGTCTCCACTCACTGTACTATCAACTGTACCTGCTCTATCACCTTCATTTTGAGTATAACTGTTAGGGGGGTCAGAGTTCTCTTCTCCTTGACCCATCAACGCCTGGGGTTCTGTCGTTTGGGTTTCAGGAGTTTGGAACGTAATTGGGATGGTTCCTTCGTATTGCTTGCAGTGATCCAAGTGTACCCACTTATCCCGGTGGATCAGTCTGAGTTTCACGTCAGCTTCTCTCCGCGCGAGTACTTGATATGGTCCGTCGAACCTGGGAACTAGTGAATCCTCTCTAGCATTCCTCCTGAGAAGGACCAGATCTCCACTTGAGACCTGTGATTCAGATTTTCCTTTGTTACACCTCTCCCTCGCTTTCCTGAGGTTTTGATCAGAATACTCCTTCGCAATCGAGTTGAGCTCTGCTTGCTTGCGTCTTAAGGATTCCAAGTATTCGCTGTGTGTATTACTTTCGCATTCCTGTAACTCATTGCACCATGCGTCGAGAGGGCTCAGAGGTTCACGACCATACGTTAACATGTGTGGAGAGACTCGAGTCGTACTATTCACCATTGCATTGCAGTGGAATGAAACTTCGGAGAGCAAGGATGGCCAAGAACCTCTATCTAATTGCCTGTCCTGCTGCAGGCAACGAATGACTTGCTTGACCATTCCGATATTTCTCTCTGACATCCCATCTGACTGAGGTCGGTAGGGTGTCGTTCTCCTCTTGTTTACACCGAGTGCATGGCAGAACGTTCTGAATGTTTCGCCGTCTACGTTCGGCACCTGGTCACTCTATACCACCTTTGGGACACCATGTCCTTTGTAAACCCAGGCTTCTTCAAAAGCTTTCACGATTGTCGCTGCTCGTTGGTCTTTCATCGGCTGGACCTCTATGTGTCTGCTGAACAGGTCAACTATCAACAGAAAGTAGCGATATCCATCCTCTGACCAGGGAAGCGTCCCGATATCGATGCCCACTGCGTACCCAGGTCTCCCTTCGTATCCACACATTTCGCGAATCGGTTCTTTGCCCTTATTGGAAGGTTTTGATTTGTGGCAAACTAAGCAATTCCGGCAGGACTTCTCTACGTCCCTAGCCATCCCGACCCAGAAAAAATTCTTCCGCAGTGATTGTAATGTGCCGGCTTTTCCGAAATGGTGCTGTGAGTGTACCTGTTCAATTACCTCGCATTTTATCTGTTTCGGTACCACTATCCTGTCCTGGAAGAAGAGTTTCCCTTGTACCACTTTAAGACGTTCTCCTACTTTCCTGAGACCCCCAGTTATTACCCTTTCACTTGATCTCAGTTGTCTGAGTGCGTCCTCGATAACTGGATCCCTTGATTGTCCTTCTGCAATCTTGGCCGGGAGACTTTGTGTGGATTCCGTCACGTAGATTTTGTCCTCAAAGGCATCTTCTGAATTAACCTCCTCATCGAATTTGGCTTCTAGATTCCGACTGAGGTAGTCTGCCACGATGTTTTCCCTCCCAGGGCGTACGGCAATCTCTAGGGGTATTCCTTGAAGCTCCATTAACCACCTGGCAAATGTAGGCTTGGGGTCTTTTTGATTTTGGAGCCATCTCAAGGGAGAATGATCGGTGTGCACTACTACCCTCTCAGCACCTTTCAAATAAACACTCCATTTGCGAGTTGCCGCAATTACTGCCCACGTCTCTAGTTGCCCGGCCGAATAATTCTTCTGGCTGGGGCTAAGTTCGGATGAGTAGTACTCGAGGGGTCTCACTTTCTGAGTTGCTTCGTCCATCTGTCCAAGCACTGCTCCTATTCCCGTTCCACAAGCGTCTGTTTCAATATGGAAAGCCTGTCTCCAGTCTGGGAAGGCCAATGTGACCGGGTCCCCAGATAACACCCGGCGTAGATGTTGGAATGCCTCCTCGCATCCAGCGTCCCAATCCCATTTTACCCCTTTACGCGTGAGAGAATATAACGGCCCAGCTATACTAGCAATGTTCTGGATGTAGCAACGATAGTAGTTCACCGTGCCGAGGAAGCGTTGCAATTGGGAAACTGTTTGCGGCCTAGAGAAGTTTCGCACTCTTTCTACATAGCCATTCAGTGGGCTTCCCCCCCCTCGTGATAGCCAGTGCCCTAGGAATTCAACGGATTCGAAGCCTAGCTGGCACTTGTCCATCCTCAGTTGCAGCCCCGCCTCGTCCAACCTCTCGAACACCCGAGTAAGGTGGTCAAGATGTTCCGTAAATGTTTGTGAATACACCAAAATGTCATCCACGTAACTCTCTACGTTGTTAAGCCCGTTTAATGCTTGGTCCATTACCCTCTGAAAAGTAGCCTGGCTGTTGCAAAGTCCAAATGGCATAGCCAACATCTCGAACAACCCACGTGGTGTGTGGAACGCTGTCTTTTCTGTGTCTTTTGGGCGAATTGGAATAGTCCAGTAAGCAGAAGCTATATCCAACTTGGAGAAATAGTGACTCCCGCGAAGCTTATCAAATATGCTTTGTGGATTCGGTAAGCTGTATTCATCCCTTTTAGTAATCTTATTCAGACGTCTGTAATCCACTGCGAACCGCAGGCTACCGTCCTTCTTTCTAACAAGGACCACGTCTGAAGCCCAAGGCGACGAGCTGGGTTTCACTATCGGTGGGCGAGCTGCTAGCATATCCTCTAATTGTCTGTTTATCTCCTCTTCCCACTTCGGGGGAACTCTTCTCGGGCGGCTCTTCTGAGGTAACGCGTCCCCAGTCACAATAGCGTGATAAGTTGATAGCTTGGTACGTGACGGTTTCTTGTGATTCAGTGCAAATCCATGATGGAACTTCTCGATAATTTTCTCGAGCTTAGAGTGTTCCTCACGCGGTAACTTTTGATTAATCAGATTGGGATGCTTTCTTCTGCTAGGATTTTCAACTTCTTCGTCTTGCTTTGCTACTTGAGCCCTGGCCAGCCGAGTTCCGCCACATATCTCTGTCTCATAGGACTCCCAAGTATCCCCAATCTTGATCCTGCTATTCTGAAAGTCGAATGAAACCGTACCCAGCTTTTGCATTAGCTGACGGCCGAGAAGTACCGTGGGTTCTTCAGTGTCGAGTACCTGTATTTTCTGCACTACCGGTCTGTGCGAACCAACTTTTACCTTGGCCATCATGTACCCCAAGACCTGCACGGGACTGTTGCACAGCCCATACACCTTACTAGGCTCGTGTTCTATTATTTGAGTTAGGTTCAGTCTCTCTACTGTACCCCTGTCAATTACACAAGGTGTTGCTCCAGTATCCAACATTGCTGCTACTTCCTTACCTTGGATTCGTACTATGAGCGTGACTGCGTTCTCACTAGTTGACACTTGGTAAACGTTTCCCCTGTCTATCACCGACTTCTTTCCGTAGCTTAAATTCCTCTTGGATGGACAGTAGCTGGTGCGGTGTCCGCTCTGCTTGCATACTGCGCATCTTTTGTGTGGACATTCACGTATGAAATGGCCAGGTTGACCGCAGCCGAAGCACTTCCGTTCTGAGGGCGTTGCCTTCTTACTCTTCGGAAACCTAGTATCTGATCCGCGTACGCGAACCGTTTGGACCGTATCCTCATCATCTTCGCTTGACACTGCGCTCTGGTCAGCGCCCGACGTTACTTCGATAGTCTTCGCGTAACACACCTTGGGGGAGTTCACACCGCGCCATCCTTTGTCGAGAGGTATCCCTTTACTCTGCAGCACTTGCCGAATCTCCGCTGCGAATTTGACAGCCCCATCCTCAGAGAGGTCTGCTATTTGCGGAGTTACCCATTCTTTGAGTTTCGGCTGCACTTCTTGAGGAAGTTGAGTTACCATAAATCTGCAAGCTTGTTTGGGGGTGATCTGTGCTATCTTTTCCTCTTCTAAGTACCTCGCGAAGAAATCCATAGCGGTTTCACCAGGTGGCCACGTCATGAGTCGGAATCTCTCAGTGGCAGCAAATTCGTCTGCTTTGGGGTCTAGTCGCTCTATTAGGTATTCGAACGCGGCTTGGAGTGATTCTGTTTCTAGTGCACCTATTACCACTTTGCACTCCATTTTCCCTCGATTGATATAAGCTGGCAGTAGTCTGATCGCTGCTTTGGCACCTCCTTCCCCCTGTATTATGGTGGATACCGCCGCTTCGAAATGTGGTCGCCACGAGGTAATTGTCTGTCCTTCACGCAACGGTGGAATTCCAATGGAGATCGGCGTTGCCATTTTGTCTGATAGTATTTGTATTTATGTTGAGAACTTGTAAACAAATGAATAATAAGTTGATTAATAGAAATACAAATAAATATAGCCATTAGTGAAGTCTAACTAAACACACAATAACTAGTGCGAGCTAAGAGCAACTACTAAGGTTGGTTAACAATCGACTAAACTATAACATCATTCTGATTATTTAGCTAATTAAGTGAACATACCTCACTTTTATATTCCTCTATTTGATTTCTATTAGTTCATATATATATGTTGCAGGCCATATGCGTTTCCAGGCGAAACGCGTTTCGCCTAGGCCAAACGCGTTTCGCCTGAGAAAAGACGCCAAACGCGTTTCGCCTAGGCCAAACGCGTTTCCATTTTAATATAATCCTCATGGGTGTCTATTATTAGATATTGAAATCACTATATGCTATTTATCGTTGATGTGGTAATTAGAGGCTATTATTAAGCAGTTAATTAAGATCATCCAAGCTCTTCCTTTTCATTCATACACGTATTTAATTATTATTTATTTATACGAATTAACCTAACCTTAGTTATAGTATAGTATTTTATTATTATATTCATTATTAATTAAGGATCAATACAATTTACACAAATTCTAATACTGAGTAGCGAATTTTTATATCTAAGTGGCCGATGTGACTTATTTGACTTACCGTATGTAGCATTACTATTACATACTGACAACTAATTTTAAGTGTTGCATATCATCCCAATATTATACATTTCCATCACTTTAGTCTTAGTTTAGTAACTATGTTTTTCCTCCATCAAAAATGCCACGGAAAATGGACTTAGAGAGATGGCATAAGGTGATGCTAGTGAAATAGATTTGTAAGTAATATATGTAGTTATTGTAGCGATTCTATAGTTTTCAACATGATACTGTGCAGGCTTTCATCCAGGAAAATATTACCCCGCTCCTAGATTTTGTAGAGCTCGTTCAGTTTTCATTTTGTATTCCTAGATTAGTCAACTTGTATTAAGTATATGGGAGGAACTCTCGATATTGTAGGCCTAGAATCGATTTTGTACGCCTAGATAAAAATCCTGCCAAATTACGCTCTTTTAGGCGCGCCCAGCACGCCTGGATAACACCCTGATACTGTGTCAGCTGTTAGGATATGGGATAATTGCTGTCGGGAGGACATCTGTGTTTGTTATTCGCATTGTATCAAAGCGTTAGGAGAATAGAAACCGAATTTATATTGGAGATATAACTAACTTCCAAAAGTTAAATAAGGTAAACAAGTACAGTCAGCGGCAGTATACACTAAGATCGGTATTCACTAAGATTTAAGTTCGAACTTAAGACCGAACTTAAGCAACTTAGGGAGGTGCCTTAAGTATTGTATTTGATTCGATTTTCACTAATTACTTCATAAACGTTGTTCAAACGTACTTCTATCCAGGGTTGTTAATCCAATCCAATCCAATCCAATCGACAATCCAATCCAATCGAGCCAAATTTGGAAAATCGGCAATCCAAATTTCGACAATCGATTATTCGGATGATAATCCAATCGCAATCGACAATCCAAAATATCATCGATTCTTTTGGATTGTTTCTCCGATTTTTTCGATCGTTTACTCCTCAGTATTATATCAAAAAGAGTTATGTTTCATCATATGTTCAAACTTAAAACATATATCATTGCATTGGGTTTAATTGACGAGCAATTGAGCATTTTAAATTTTGGCATTATTTAGATATTGAAAAAACAAACAATCGAAAAAATCGATGAAAATTCATCGATTGCAATCCAATCGATAAAAATCGAAGCAATCAAATCAACAATCCAATCGATGAAAAATGCAGCAATCGGCAATCGAAATCTTCTCGATTGGATTGGATTGGCAAGTTGGCAACCCTGCTTCTATCGAACATTTAATCTACCTTGATTGATATTAGACTTCAAATAAACTTTAAATATTTCTTCTTTGTTCCTAATAATTTGACATTAATTGCGCTCAAAAATAAAAAAATAGAATTATATATTTTTACTAGATCAATAATAAATAAACAATAACTAAATTATACATTAGTTTTGTATTTAATTAGGATAATGCTGTATTCTAATCATATTTACTTTAACGTTATTTTCTTAAGACTTAAGATCGACCTTAAGACTTAATATCGATCTGAAGACTTAAATCAACTTAGTAAATATATATTGTCGCCTGAAACGAATTCTGAGGCGGTTTCCTATTTATGAGACAGCCCGTAACTTATACAACATAATGCTATCATAGATTACACCAAACAATCTATATTTTGCACATGCTATTATAAACGAAGACAGGAGGAATATTCTGGGCTAGCCCAGTTTAACCCCTGGGGTACAAACTAGGCTAGGGCCGCCGCTAGGCTAGTTATACACCGGGTATATTCTGGTGGGGGGTATAATCTGGGCTGCTACACAGGGCGATGATCCGCTTTGAATCATGGTTGCGTTAGTTGTGTATCCAGAACACAGCTATTAGATAGGTCTCATAGTACACCAGTGGCGTAGCCAGACCTTGAGGTCAACCTGGGCACACACATGGGGCACTCACCCATGCGAATCCAGAAGAAAATCTAGGGGGTCAAAATTTTATCCCAGCGAGCGTAGCGAGCGATCTAGAGTGGGCTTGCCCCGTAAAATCTTTCACAGAGTTTATGTGAAAAACCAGGGCATTATTGTTCTTGCTGCTACTAGTCACACAATCATTAATAATAATAATAATAATAATAATAATAATAATAATAATAATAGGGGATACGGCATCCCATACAACAAAGTATTTTTAACTATAATATTATATAATACTAGCGTACAACGCTTGCTCGGTCGCTTCGACACCTCTAATTTCCACAGAACAACCGCTTCACGGTTGTTCTGTGGTACTAATCTCAACAATTCTCGTAGATAGTGTGCATTGTTCTAGATACATTAATTTCCTTCCATTATTAAGCACAATCTCATACAGGCTCATAGCAAGGAAATTATTATTGGTGCGGCGAAGTGACGTCGAGTTATTGATCTCAGTTTGACTCAAAATGGTACCCGAATATTGATGCGGCTTTCTAAAATATTGTTGCGGTCAAGGCCACACCTGCCGCACCTGCTCCTGCAGGCAAGGCTGGATTCGGTTAACGGTTAGAGATTTTATTAACCAGTTAGCCGGTCAGTTGAATATCAGCAGAGTTATTGGAAAATTAATGTATAAAGTATTAAATCTTTTTGAATTTTATCAGAATATGTAGTCCAAAATCTATTTCTCATCACCACTTATAAATTTTCTTAGAAAACATTGATTTAAATTTACCTAAAGCACGAAATGTATCAGTTATTATACTTATGCGGTTATACTATATACAGCTGAGCCTGAGCTGAGTCTTATTCTGTAGTATAATCAAAATTTATAAAGGATTTATAGTATTGAGTAGGATGGGCGGTTAACCAGTTAACCGTGGCGAGAAATCGAATTGTAACCGTAGCCTCATCGGTTAATCAACCCCACCCTTGTGCGAGCCTTTAGCTAATTGTATGATTTAATTCGACAGCAAATCTATAATTAAAATTCAGAATTTATCGGCGGCGTACGAATACTTTTGGTAGGGCACTGTACATAGTTCGGATAATAGAGGTTGCACACTTTTGAAAAGAAAAGCTCGAGAAAGTATGAGAGTAATTAGATTTTGAACGAGAGTATTTGGTTTGAACAATAATAGGACAGTAAAGTAACGGTATCGACGAAGAATATGTTTGCTCCCCATCCTTGTCCTAGATGCGCCTTTGCAGCAGGCCCTGACTATGTATTTCAGCAGGGTCCCTGGGTTGAAATCCTGAGCCGGTCGGGCCCCAAGCCTCAGCCGCGCTAACCGGGGCCTGGCCCCGTCTGGCTCCTCCCTGGCTACGCCACTGTTGTACACACATTAAATGTCATACTGTTGACAAAGAAATTACTTGAGGAGACACCTTACAATAAATATTCCTACAATTAGTTTTTAACTTAGTCACTTTAAATTTGTGCCACCTGTGCCACAAGTGGAACATGGTAGGAATATGCAGGCCACTTTTGAAATGTCGACAGCCCCAATTGCCCCAAACATTTACTTAGCATAACAAGCAATCAACCAAACTTGGAAAATTAATAAGTTAATAAGTCACATAAGATACTAATCACAAAATCGGCCACTTAGATATAAAAATTCGCTACTCACAGTACTCAGTATTAGAATTTGTGTAAATTGTATTGATCCTTAATTAATAATGAATAATAATAATAAAATACTATACTATAACTAAGGTTAGGTTAATTCGTATAAATGAATAATAATTAAATACGTGTATGAATGAAAAGGAAGAGCTTGGATGATCTTAATTAACTGCTTAATAATAGCCTCTAATTACCACATCAACGATAAATAGCATATAGTGATTTCAATATCTAATAATAGACACCCATGAGGATTATATTAAAATGGAAACGCGTTTGGCCTAGGCGAAACGCGTTTGGCGTCTTTTCTCAGGCGAAACGCGTTTGGCCTAGGCGAAACGCGTTTCGCCTGGAAACGCATTTGGCCTGCAACATATACTATATATATATATTAGATTATCTATTACTAATATGTATTGACAGCGCAGTGGGCAGTTTACGGAGACTGCAAGCTACAGGTAATGGGTTCGATATCCCGGTGTGACCATGTTTTTACTGTGCCGACTATACTATAGTATAGTGGCCCAGTTCTAATCTTAGTGCCTTGGTTAGTTATAATAACTGTGCCGACTATGCTATAGTATAGTGGCTAATCTTACTGCTTTGGTTACCGAATCCTCTCCACAGAACAGAGTTTTATTAACTAAGAACCCAAATTTCAGAGCAGGTGTCTAATGGGTTACAGATGTGCATGGTAAAAAAATTCTATCAAAAATCGTGACCCCAGGTACACAGTGCACCTGGGGTCACGATTTTTGATAGAATTTTTGAACACATTTTTGAACCTGTTTAATACGCTATCTCTTAATTTCCAATTGAAAGTGAAAGTAAATGAAATTGAATTGAATTGAAAGTGAAAATGAAAGTGGTTTTTTTTCTATTTATACCTTGGACCCCAGGGCATCTATGTCATAATATTATTAATTAAGTTAATGTTAAAAAAGGAACAATAAATAGTACCCGAATATTCAATTTATATGCATTCGATAGAGAATTGAATTCTACACCCTTTCACAGTGCACGAATTTTCAAATTGGATTTAGTTTGTGCCACAATTGAGTTGCAAATTTCCTTTGTTTACTAACACTTGAGTTCATTTGAAAGTGATAAATCTAACTCTATTGTTTCAACTTGTAATAATAATATTAATTCCACTTGTGAGATCGAGTAGGCTTCTATTTTCGAATCGAAAACTAGATTTTACATTTCATAACAACGACAGATTATGTGATTATATTTCCTTTCTGCAAGAATACTCTTGCACTGTTAATATACTGACATAATTAATTAATATTAATTCAGTCTTTATTTGACTTATACTTATAGATACTTCCAATTTGTTTATTAGTGGTCATCGAGTGTGCGGAATTGAAATTTGGTATCCAAATTTATTTTATTTACTCTTTATGACCAGGGATGGAAATAGCCAAGCTGTTAATAGGCAAATTGTAACAGCCACTGGCTGTTAACAGCAAATTAAAATCGAAGCTAGATGCTGACCAATGCAATAATTGAAATACGTATTATTATATAATCATTTAGTTTCAAATTTCACTGTTATGTAAATACGATATACAATTCGAATTTAAAAAAATTTAGTATAACTTTCTTTGCTTGTCCCTTTTTCCTTAATTTTTACTGATACAATTATTGAATTTGAACAGCTAGAATTGGCTGTTAACAGCTTAAATTGGGCTGTTAACAGCTAGAATTGGCTGTTAACAGCTCAAAATTGGCTGTTAACAGCTTGAATTGGCTGCTAACAGCTTAAATTGGGCTGTTAACAGCTAGAATTGGTTGTTAACAGCTCGTTCAGCTACATTAAAAAATTAGCTCGTCAGCACAAATAAACACTCATATATTAAAATTGTAATTTAAACGTGTGGCTAGTAAATTATATGTAATTCATTCATTCAGTTAACAAAATATGAATAAAATAATTACGAAGTAGGTATTTTTAGCTCTCATAATGGAAAAATACTCATTGCATAGCTTGGAAAGGAGTTAAATTGTATACTTAATCCAGATGATTAAAACTCGATTGCTGTGTGTTTGTGTGTTTGTAAGTCCGGATAGTATTAAATTGGTAGGTGAATAGAAACCGCATTTATAATTGCTATAGAAACTATTAGTTTATATAGCAATTATAAATGCGGTTTCTATACTTAGATAAGTATGCTGAACAAAATAGCTAAACAATTATTGAAAATTAAAATGAATCAAGAGAATAGCTTCGAACAAGATCATAAGTCCCCAAGATGTGATTCCGAATTTCGCTATTATAACTTTCATTATGAATATACTTTAGTATGATGTCTTTGTGACAAAATAGGTAACCAAGCTGTGATTATTGTCGGTATATAATTATATAGAAAATTAATTGACAAAATTAGTCCAATAGATAAATGATTCAATAAGTAGATTTCGAATAATGAATGAATAATTTTCGAATATATATATAGTAGTTATTTAAAAGAATACTTTTTATATGAATGATCTGTAAGAAGCAACCAGAATACACATTTGTTATGTAACCTAAGAATGTCAGAGTATGTAATAGTTTATATGGTAATAACTGGAAATCTAGGGAATATTTCTTGGTTAATTATGTCAGCAAACAGAAATGGGGATATTCAAATAGTTTGAATAGTATTTAATTACAGTTAACAATAATTTTTACTATTATTAAATACAATACGTTATATGAAATAGAGATGAATTCGACAGCTTAGAGAGCGAGATATTTCCCTGCGATTGTAATATAGCACCTCAGGGATGGTCAATTTGAGTTTCGAGGCCAAATCTCTAACGTCAAAATAATCACCCGGACCAAGCAAGCAGAGTAGAAATGCATAATTATAGATGAGTCTAATTTATTAATAAGTACGTGAAAATTCCGGGCCAACTTTAACGAATGTGTCACTAGTTTAGTTGCCGCTAGTTCATTGGGGAAAGGGTGTCATAATATTAAGGAATTCCGAATTCCTTCATAATATGACTAGTCGAATTATGTAAGTTCTACTGTATGTTAAATTAGTGGATGAAGGTACAAATGCATATGGGCCAGAGATTTACCATTTCTAAATATGTTGGAATAAATTGTATTTGCAAATAGATTGGAAATTTCCAATAGTTTTTTTAAAGGATTGAATACTAATACTAATATTTTAATTTTGATGTGATTCAAATGTATACATCCACGTACGCGAAAAAAGTACTCAAGACACACAAATACTTGTATTTATCAAATGTATCTGACCATAGACTTGCCTCATGGATGGTCAGAGGGCAATCCTGCTAGATCTCTGCGCCAAAATGAATTTATGGTCCATTTTTGTCATTTAGGTTAATGCGAAATTATATAATGTATGTTCTATTTCCCTGCTACTTATTATGTACAAGGAGAATAGAGATATTCTTAGTCGATTTGTCCATAATGGCCCCAAAATATGATTTTCATAATGGATGATGCGAAAAGATTCGCCATCACGAGTATAATAATTTTGGATAAATGTTCACAACTTCGAACGCCGGGCCCTTCCGATGAAGGTAAATGTATTCGTCCTATTGAAGTGACCTTTGCGTGGAATTGTAATACACTCAAACCTCTGAGATTCGGGCACCTCCCTCAATCGGGTACCCTATAGGCAGGCTTGCCGTGGATATGGATATCCATGAAAATATCCATGGATGGATATCGAGTTTTTGTCATATCCATGGATATTGTGGATATCCATTAGAAAATTCAACTTATAAAAATATTTCAAACCAGGGTTCTAAAAAATGAGGTGAAAATTAAGTAGACTCAGTTTATTTTGTCCTACCCCAATTTGTTTACTCGCCTTTATTTTACTTGACCCATCTTTTACACGCCTAATTTATTTAAAGTATTAAAATTATTTACTAGCCTTATTATTCTAAAAGAATATAATTTGACCTTTAGTGACGTAAAAATAGTAACCGGATCGAATTTTTCTTTCACATTTGGAAACCTTGCATGTCAAAGTATATTTGGAAATGCTAATACAAGAAATGTGGACTTCTTCATATTTCCTATAACAAAGTCCACTACTCCTTAATTTTTTTTCATCACTCCTGAATATTTACTTGCCTGACTTTTTATTTTGGCTTTCTAGTTTATCTACTTTCTATACTATTTAGCTCATTAATTAATGGAATTAGGCATGTATGATGAGTTTGGGATTGTAATTAGTCGAGAAGAATGCCTTATCCATGTACAAAATAGAATAAGGATGTATCTTTGCGAAGAACTATAAGATTTTATAGCTACTAATAAAACACTAATGGATCACGAGTTGAATAATGTAAAGAAAGAAGCGAAAAAGAAAAAATACTTATGAATTATAAAGAGTCCCATAAAGAGATGTTTTGAGGCTGATACCGATATTGACGAACTTTGATTATATAATACAACATTCAGTTGATAATATACATAAATTTTAGAACCTAAATATTCTGGATGTTTTGTTGATATTAGGTGTTATAAATCTATCAACATCCAATGAATATCCGCAAAAAATTGTCTGGATATGGATGCGATTTTTCATCTCCACGGCAAGCCTGCGATTTTCTAATAAAAAATTTAGATTATATAATCCATAATAACGACAAATTATGTGATTATATTTCCTTCTGCAAGAATACTCTTAAACAATATTAATATACTGACGTAATTAATTATAATTACCTCAGTCTATATTTGACATATTATATAGATGCTTCCAATTTGTTTATTAGGGGTCATCGAGTGTGCAGAATTGAAATTTGATTCCAAGTTAATTTAAATTACAATTTTTGAAAAATAATTAAAATTCAAGTTGACATTGAAATCACGTAACACCACTATAAATGGGTCTTGACACCTTGAGGTGATTATGACATCGTCAAAAAATGTGTTTTAACAAGTTTGTGAATTATATACTTTGAATGGGTTGGCTGGCGGAGGGAGACATTTGTGTACAGAGACATTTGTGTACATAGCTAGTGCGACGTTTGTGTACAACTAGTGCGACGTTTGTGTACCTCTTGAAGTCCTTAAACCTCGTTAGTTTTGTGCATTATTTGGGCTATTCTATTGTCCGGCTTACTATATACGAGTACTGGAGTAGGTATATTATAGGCTAATTTGTGAAACTTCATAGTCTAGGGAGCAAGTTACAGTAAACTCCCGTTATAACGAACTCGGTTATATCGAATTCCCTTATATCGAAGTCCGGTTATATGGAGTAATTAACTGGGTCCCTTCGACTTCGATATAAGGGAAGTTGACTAGTTTAATTTTAATATATGAGTCACAACTACAATAAAGAGATATCAGTTGTGTAACAAGCAGAGAGTGGGTGATTTACACCAAATAGGTAAACAAGAAAACAATCAACTACAAAATCATCCCGGGGTATTTATTGGTAAATATAATAATTGCTTAACGTTTACGAGAAGATTTATTGAATGCACAGGTAAAAAGTTCAGATATTTAAGTTGTTTAGATATGTTCTTAGCCTATCATGTAGTAATTACTACGAAAAGTTTCAAAATATTAAGTACTAGAATTTTATCATACACATTAAAACTCAATGAAATTTGGTCCAGAATTGAATTTTGAACTGGGGGAATAGCCTATATAGAAACAAGTTTAAATGTATAAGGAAAATAACAACATTTGTTTATTATTTTTTCTATAGGATTGTAGTAGAGAGACATGGAACTATATTGCATATTAATAGGAGATTCTAAATGACTTACAACGACTATTAAGCGAATATTATTAACAAGCATGGTTAATATTATGACTTTAATGTACGTATAGAAAAAGATAAACAAAATCCAACATTATGTTGCGGTTTGGTTTAAACGGATTTATAGAGTAAATTAGTGTGATTAAGATGATTTGAATAGATGTGGCGCACAAAGGGCGTCTTTTTCGGAAGCAAGGTGTCCACAGCCGCGCAGCCCAAGCAATCAAAGCGTGCTTGTTATAATAATATTCAAACACCAAATTAGATCAAATTCTCCAATTACGAATGTATTGGAAACATACGAGATCTGTGTACAATTTATCTCTGTGTATAAAGGTGGTAGATATAATTAATGATTTGATTGTTCTATAATATAATTAATACACTATAAGCATATAATTACGCATAAAATTACTAAATTTACGGATAAAGTTGCGAGATTTGCTAGTGCTGTTGTATGACGGTTTACTTACCATGACAGTTACTTACCTCTATTACTATGACAATAATTAAACATGGATACTTTCTATCCATGACGGTTTACTTACCGTCTTTGCTATGGCTTCGCACTTTATACTTCCTATTACACATCTACACTTAGAAGGATTCACACCTCAAATTCTAATTAAAATTTCATACTTTGACATTGCATCAACATAGCATTTAATAAATTCCATATTAGCAATAGATATTTTGGGCCATAATGACATTTTCCAATTAGAATTTGAGATGTGAATCCTTATAAGTGCAGATGCGTAATAGGAAGTATAAAGTGTGAAGCCATTGCAAAGACGGTAAGTAAACCGTCATGGATAGAAAGTATCCATGGTTAATTATTGTCATAGTAATAGAGGTAAGTAAACTGTCATGGTAAGTAAACCGTCATACAACAGTGCTACTAAAGAGACACCTTAAAAGCAATGCTTTTATGGTAGGTGAGAATAGGTCTAGTGTAGTAATTCATTACCAAGCTAACCATCGTGAATTCCTTTTCCAATGATGTTCTGGATTTAGTCGGGGGCTTTCCAGAATAATATTGAGCTTGCCTAAGTTCTACACTAGATTGCTCAATCTTAAGTGCATCACAAAATTTCCAAAAGGTAGGGTGATGTGATGCGACTGTTGTCGAAAAGGCGCGGTGCCAGGCTTCTACTGAATTCGTAGTGGTAGGTATTCCGTAAGCCACTAAATAAAAATTGTTCCACATTTCAATTGGAAATAAAGGTGGATGGTAAACCCCAAATTCATCAATTTCTCCAACATAAATATCTCGAAAGTAATTATATACACCTAGTGCTTCAGGCGGAAGTTGACTTTTTAGGGTTTCAAAAGCTGTTAAAACAAATTGGGAAGGTAGATAAGCCAAAGCTGGTAACATTCTAACATTGATTGAGAATTCTGTATTATTAGAATAGATTGTTTTCAATCCTAGATCCTGGACTTTTCGATAAACGGATTGTGATAGATGGAAGAAGCAACCTTTAATGTTTGCCCTTGGTCAAACTTCTGCAAATGTGTTGATTGCGGCTTTTTCGAAATCAACTAAAGGAAATTGTGGATTAGAACCTGGACACAACTGTTGAATAATGTGCCACATTTTGCGATAATAGGAAGAGCTCTTTCCAGGCAGTAATATGTAAATAGAAGGAAGCAAATGTCCATCTCTGAAAGGGTAAGTTCCTCCAACTAGCGCATGGACCGTGTAAAGTTGTACGAATAGGCTAGGGACAACTTTAAATGTTCTGTCTGCCATCCATATTGTAGAATAGGATAGAATTTTCTTGTTTTCTTCAGTGGAAAACATGATAATTCTGTCTAATCCTGGTCCAGAATCATAGGCTAAAAAGTTATTTCCACCTAAAGTTTGGATATTTTCATCAAAGTGGAGATCAAAAAGAGTGGTAGGATTTGTTGGCGCAGGTCTAATTCTTTGACAAATCTTTTTTAAACTTTTTTCACGTGGTAGAAGTGTTTAGCATGTTAGAAAGTTGTCCTGACGCTTCTGCAATAATGCGATGAGGGTTATCATGCGATTCTAGGGCACGTCTCTTTACTCTTGCACGAAATTCCAAAACTTCTTTTTACCAATCTCTTCGCCATGGCAATGTTGGCCTATTAGTTTTATGACAGTTGTCGCAGTTGTGTGAATACGGCCTTTGCAATTCTTCACCTGACAGCGCCATTGTTGTTTAGCCTTTGTTGCACGCTGAAAATTGTAGATATAGCCACAATATGATAATTTATCCCGCGATCTGGATGACTTTATCAATTTAAAATCTAGATCTTGTGCATGTGCAGATAGATCTCCAATTGCTTCGCTAGAATGGTCTAATGTTGAGTTGGTATCTTCTTGTAGTGGGTCAATCTCAGATAAAAAGATAGAACTATCCGTGGGCGCCGTGAGTACATCATCCATATCAGCTAATGCACTTTGCAATTGTATTGCGTTCTCTGTAGCCTCTCTGTTTAACGATTCCATCTGTTGCTGTCTACCATGGCAATAATTGTGGAAATCTGAAAGCTTCGCAAATACTTCGGAACTATTGATGAAAGTGATGTCATCTTCATTTGTACCTGTCCAAGTTAAGAGTCCGCTAAATTCTTGAGTATCTCCCCAATTCATCACTGCCACCTTTAAACTTTGAGTAATCAGTTTTACTTTGTATGCAACTTTCAAATTAGGTTTTCCCAGAGTAACAAACGTATCATCTAGTCCTAGTGACATTTGTCTGAAAGTATCCTCGGGATTTCGAAATGGAAAAACAATGGCTATCAACACTTCTATTGGTATATCTATGAGCTCTGATACCACGTTAAAACTGTTATTAAGAGATTTCGCGAGTGCAATTCCCATGGCCTACTAAATACACGGCCTGCTAAGTTCCCGAAATGAAACATAAAATAGCAGGCCATTATCTTATGCAACCATAATCTGTTTTTATGTTAAGTATATATACTTTTTTAAGTCTGAATCAATTATTATACATGTATATATTGATTTTTGTATGCATTCTATTCCATTGCACTGCGCGGGGCGGGTTATTAGCATATGCGGGGGATTGGGACCGAATTTCGACCAGCGCAGACCTCTAATATAATCATACTTCTTTCTTTTACCTATAATTATTTTTTCTCTATTTAGCATATGCCTGAAAAGTGCTCAGTGGTTGGATGTAAATCTGGTTACCTAAATGGTCCTACAAGTCCACGCTTTAGATTTCCTTCTACATCGCTAAATGAGCTTCGTACCAAATGGATTTTATTCTTAAATCGGCCAGATTATGAAATAACTGCTAATTCGCGGGTTTGTGCTGATCACTTTGAGGCCCAATACATTAAAGTAAACGAAACTAGAACCCGATTAGTTCCCTTTTCTCTAAATCCTATTCCAACGATCCACCCAATCTCAATCCCTAAAAGCCAGGCAGTAGTTCCCATCCAACCACGCGCGCGCAAGCCACCAAAAGTGCGTGTTTTCCAATTAGATCAACTTGTTCCTTATATGGAAAAGAACACCATCAAGAATTTTGATGATGTCATTAGGTTCCTGACGAAGAGCCCGGAATATCAAGACTACTTTTCACTCAACAGAGGACTCAATTACTGCTTACCATCTAGTAATCGATGCTGGAATCGCACGTATCAAAGAATGTATTTCTATCGACAAAGCCTTTCATGTTACACAAAGTTTTGAAGGTTCTCAAATTCCTCTCCCTGAATACATCGATAGAGCTACAGGATCTAAGCTTACTCATTTGTATCTACTTGAAAACCTCCCTAATTATTGCAGGAACGTAACTTCAAATTTCGACATTCAGGTGATTAAGGAGTTACTAAATTTTTGTTACATTAGACCTCGTGGTAGACCTAAGTATACAGCAAACATTTTGAAGTTTGCACTTCTTCTTCGGTACACATCTAATTCTGCCTACCAACTTTTGAAGAAATACATTCCATTGCCTAGTCTATCTCTACTTCGATCGTTGAAGTCACCTACAATCGATAATTGTAAAGCACTTTCAGCTCTCCGTGACAACGATTTAATCGGAAACGATATGATCCTACTCCTAGATGAAATGTACCTCCAACCTCAAGTGAATTTTGACCGTAAAACTTTAATTGGATGTGATCAAGATCTTGATCTATTCAAGAGTATCCTTTGTTTTATGGTTATTTCGCTAACTAAGTCAATACCATTTATAGTGTCAGCAATACCTATCGTGAGAATCTCCGGGGATATAGTACATTCTAGCTTAGAGAAATGCATATCTCTTCTGACTAAAGCACAGTTTAACCTTCGTGCGATAATCGCAGACAATCATCCTACCAACGTCAGTGCTTATAAACAACTCAGACACCTACATGGAATTCGTGATAGTGATCATGTTATTTACAATCCTTATGACTCTGAAAAGACAATTTACCTACAATTTGATACTGTGCATTTACTAAAGAATATTCGCAATAACCTACTAGCCGTAAAATGTTTTAACCTTCCTGAGTTTAAGTTCTCATCTCCTAATATTAGTCTTACGATTTCTGCTGGTTTAGTTACTTGGTCATCTTTTCATAAGATTCATGAACAAGATCTTCGTCTAGCTGCACACCTTCGAGCTGCACCAAAAATTAACTATTCAGTACTACACCCGGGAAACAAAAAACAGTCAGTTCCTCTCGCACTAGCTATCTTTGAAGAAACAACTGCATCTGCTTTTAGACTCTATCTACCCGAAGATAATACAACACCCAGCTTTTTAGATCTAATTCACACATGGTGGTTGGTCGTTAATTCTAAAGAACCTTACCATCCCAACATAAGAGGAAATGCATTAGTTTTCGGTGATTGTAGGCCTGAATTTTTAAGAGCTATGAACTCATGGTTAACCAAATGGGAGACCTCAACAACATTTGGTTTATCAAGACAAACTTTCTCTGCTTTCAGACAAACTAATAATGTCATAGCAGATCTATCTTCTGATTTACTTTCTGATGGATACAAATTCGTTTTAACGGGAAGAATGCAAACTGACTGCTTAGAAAGAAGATTTTCACATTATCGTCAAATGAGCGGAGGACGTTTTCTTGTTAGCCTCAGTGAAGTAATTAGTTCAGAATCTATAATCAAGATGAAAACACTACTTCAACATAAACTCGAAATTAGTGCATTGACAAAGGAATCAAACCAAGAATATGATGAAAACCTTCTTGAAGAACAAGTTTTAAAGCTACAATTTATCAATTATGAAAATCTTCTTTTATCCGAGAAATCACACCAAGTTGTAGCATATATCTCTGGATTTATTTCATATATTTTACTCAAAGATGCTTCATGCATAGAATGTATAAACCTTTTGCAGCAAGATCCTATAGTGACTCAATACCTCAAAGATTTGGATAGAGGGGGTCTTACTTTACCGTCTTATTCCCTTAATCATTATGTGGAATCTGCATTTTGTGTCCTTGAAGCTAGTGAAACTGAAATTGTCCAAACTGCATTTCCCTGGAAAACACTAAGCTTGAGATTATTACAGGAAGTCTCACAAACCTGGGATAGCGGTTTTGCATGCATCTTACATACACAACAAGTCCGAAAAACTGTCAACAGAATTATTGCCAACATTTATTACAACAACTTGCGGAAAGCCATCAATGAGAGCGTACGGAAAGACCAAGTAGCAGCGTTCAAATCGGTAAAGCGTCAAAAAGTTACTTAATATCAATTATTAATATTCTAGTAGTTATTCGATTTTAGTTAGTCTATAATATTATGTATTGATTAATACAGCAGTTCAACACATCTTCAATATCAATCGATATTTAATTCATTAACGTTGAGTTAAAAACTTTTCTAAGTTTAAATAAGTAATTTAATAAAGTAAATAAAGTGGCCTGCTATTTTATAGTCCATTTCGGGAACTTAGCAGGCCGTGTATTTAGTAGGCCATGTGCAATTCCATGAAGAGGGATCCATTTGTTCTCCAAAAATAAGTTCCATGATATAGACAAATAATCCATTATTGACAACAAACGATGCGAAAGAATTTACTTATGACAGATTATTTATGTACTATTCTTAATTAAAGCTAATTTATGAATATTATTTGTACACAAACGTCGCATTAGTTGTACACAAACGTCGCATTAGTTGTACACAACCGTCGCATTAGTTGTACACAAACATCGCATTAGTTGTACACAAACGTCGCACTAGCTATGTACACAAATGTCTCTGTACACAAATGTCATACTCCCGGGAAATGCTTCGGCACAGCTGCAATTTTCGATTTTCTTTGTCCGTATCCGCTCTACAGGCCAGAGTTAGATTGGCCCGGAGCGTAAATTTTTAGCATAGGTGTCCCATATGTTACAGATGTGCATCTCGAAGCCAAATTTTTGATAAACCATTTTTTGTACCACCTTTACACCTTTGAAAATTTGTCTTGTCCATAACTCAAAGAATGTCATACTAAACCCGAAATTTTTATTTCACCATTGGATTCACCATAGAATTCTACGTCCGATGGGAACAGAACATGCTATAAAATTATAAATGGATATGAAATCACTTTTTACTCACACTTCAGTTTCATTAATAGTATTAATCTAATTCTAACGTTTCAACTTGTAATAATTAGATTGATTTAACTTGTTAAATATTACTCTATTGTTTCAACTTGTAATAATTACGAGCCCCTACGTTATCGGTCGCTTCGCGGCCTTACCCTCCTCAAAATATCACTCATATTCAATATGTTTAACCTGTGACCATGGGCGTAGCCAACAAAAATTTTGGGGGGGCCGGAAAAATTTTTTGGGGGGCCACTATTCAGATGAGTCATTACAATACAGTGAGCGAACGCTCAATCTATCCTTATTCAAAGTTATTGTAGAAAATTTGTGGGGGCCCAGGTAAAATTTTGGGGGGGCCAGGCCCCCCCAGGCCCCCCCATGGCTACGCCCATGCCTGTGACTTGTAAGTTACACGTACTCAATTCAGTATGCTGCTATTTGGGACGCAAGTATTTCAACTAATTAATTAATGAATGCTATTTACTAACCCAGGATTTAAGCTCCTGCTTATTAGTAAATTGTTTCATTATTAATAATTCGCTGCATCACCAATATGTTATTTATTATGCAGAAGATATAGGTAGTAAATATGTTGAATAACTTTGATACTAGTAATATTATGCATTACTTATATGATGACGTAAGCTAATAATACATCACGAATAGAAGTAAACTGATGGAAGCCAATCTGGATTAATCAAGTATACAATTTCGGAATAAATGTAGGTGAAGATTAAATCATCAAACTTCAATATGTGCAATGACGCAGCAATTAGTGGTTACATTTTTGTTAATGCCTGGCACAGATTAAATGCGGAATTTATAAAAATTAGTAGACACATGCAATACAATATATTTTAGAATGTGACAAAATTCTTTGTCAATCGAATCCAAATTAGTTCCTACGTGACGTCACAATCCCCTAAATCGGTATACTTGTGTCTCATTGTATGTTGTGTTATCATCTGAAATTGTGGGCGAATCGGATATAAACTGAAAGAGTTATTCCCAAATATGTGCCTTTATGACGTCATAATCCCGTTATTTCGTTTAGAAAACCAATAGATCGTTGTCAGCTTGTAAAATTATCCCTGCATGCAAATTTTCAGATCTCTTGAGAGTGTGGTCTTTCCTAAAAATTCTAGACACACACACACACACACCCAGATTATGTCCTTATATCAGTGATACAGGGACGTTTTTGTCCTTATATCCAAAAAGTGTCCCTATATCCTAAAAGTGTCCTTATATCCAAAGGTTTTTGTCCCTATATGGGGGATATAGGGACAGTTTTGTCTTTATATCGACATCGACATCGACATGAACACACACACACACACACACACACACACACACACACACACACACACACACACACACACACACACACACACACACACACACACACACACACGCAGGTAAATGTCCTCATATCCGGTTTTTGTCCTCATATCAAAATTTTTGTCCTCACATCTATAGATACGAGGACAAGTTTTTGCGATATGAGGACATCCTCCTGCACACACACACACACAAACATACAACAATTGCGCTTTTAATAGATAGATAGATAGATAGATAGATAGATAAATAGATAGATAAATGGGAAAATTCCAAAAATACTCAAGTTTTTTAAAAATTTCCAAATATACTCAACAATACTCAACTAATTGTAAATATTCTCAAGTTTTTCAAAATATACTCAAGTTTTACCGGATTATTCCAAATATACTCAAGTTTTATTGGATTATTCCAAATATACTCAAGTTTTATTCGATTATTCCAAATATACTCAAGTTTTATTGGATTATTCCAAAATAGTTTTATTGGATTATTGAAACTAGTATGGAGATCCCCAACCACAAAAAATATTATTAATACAATCTCTTCGTCTGCTCTACGCGCGTCCTTACAACTTGTACTCGGGCCTACGGCCCTCGCTTGTATTTAAAGCATCTCCTTTTCAAATTAAATGTCGTTCTTGATGAGTGGCCGCTAGCTGTCTATTTATATCCGTGGATCCTAGCTACAGGTTTCTATAAGGACAGATTAAATAATTTGGATATTTATGCAAATTTGAACAGATAATTTTCTAGATATATAAGCTTGTCCGTGTATAATAATATACCAATTCCAAATAAAAAATTAAATATCAGTACCAGTAAGAAATTGTACCAGTGGACCCCTAACTTTGGGATGTGGAGAAGTTATTGTACTGATTGATAATAATTTGATATCAAATAACACAATGGTTATAAATGTATGGCTAGACAGACAGAACACAAATAACTGATTAGATGCCTGAACTTCCTCTCGATCAATTAGATTTACTGTCTCAGTAATCCATATTGCACGCTTAACATTTGACAGACACTAAAGCATTCAATTATACTAATTGAATGCTAGCTGCTAATCTATACTGGAACAACCCTCGAATTTAATTGGCTAAAGGTTTTGACACCTTTTGTGATGGAAGATGTGAATATCTTTTTAGATATTGAACTTGTTTGTACATACAGTATTCCCCACCCCACTGCCAAATCTTAGGTCAATAGCTTTTACAAAACCTCAATCAATTCTGAACAAACACACAAACAAACAAACACAAAAACATTGTGATTTAATATATAAGATAGACTAAATATAGCCTTTCTAAACATGAGTAGATCTGTGAATTTACTGAAAAGTTGAGTAGATTTGGAATTTATTGAAAAAACTTGAGCAGAATTGGAATTATTCTGAAAAGCTTGAGTAGAATTGGAATTATTTTGAAAAACTTGAGTAGATTCGGAAAGATCTAGTTTTATATTTGAGTATCAGTAAAAAGTTGAGTATATTTGGAATTTTTTAAAAAACTTGAGTATTTTTGGAATTTTCCCATAGATAAATAGATAGATAGATAGATTATATACGTAGATATTGATTTAACTTGATAAATCTTACTCTATTGTTTCAACTTGCAATAATTATATTGATTTAACTTGTGAATCCGAGCTGGTTTTTATTTAATTATAGCAACACTATACAATGGATTATAGCAAATATAATATATTAATGAATTTGTTGACTTAATTCTACTCACCGTGGATAAGTTTTCTAAATAAATAACTATATTTATATAATTTATTACTATATATTGAATGAATGGCATTAAACTCAAGATGGTTTAAGATAGAAACATAGAATTCTTGTCTATGTCAAGCATCTGGCTAGCCGATGGAACATTTAAAACAGTCCCTAACATTTAAAACAGTCCCTACCTTCCTAACAAATCGCTTTCAACGTATACCAAGATGTGGAATAGTATTCGTGAAGCATGCTCAAATTCTCAACCACGCTCCTCTTTGTAGACTTTGAGCAAGCCGCGATTAATTCTTTCAATTTAATTTGGCCGATTACTCAAGTAAAAGCTTGCTTTTTCCATCTCTCGCAGTCTGTGTATAGGAAACTTCAGTCTCTTGGCCTACAGTCAGAATATCGCAATGATTCGGACTTTGCATTGACCATGCGTATACTACCTGCTCTAGCTTTCGTTCAACCCGATATCGTCGGAAGGTCTTTCCAGCACTTGCTATTGCTTTCCCAGAAAATGCCTACCATCTTTGTAAATATTTTGAGGAAAATTTATAGGACTTCTGAACGTAAATGGGGAAAGAAATACTCCTCTCTATCACATATGTCTTTTGAACAATTTTAATCTGGTTCCACAAAGATTGCCGAGAACGACCAATTTGGTAGAATCATGGCATCGTGGATTCAAAGTACATGTGGGCCAGTGGCGGCGCGAGACCAAAATGAGCGATGGGGCTGGCCGGGGCAAGGGACATTTGAGATGGGGCAAAATGTTTAACTATAAAACCACTATCAAAAAATAGAGGTAGACAACAGGCACGTAGCTACGGGGGGGCGAGGGGGGGCGAGGGGGGGCGACCGCCCCCCAAAAAGTACTTCTCGCCCCCCCTCCCAAGAGAATTAGGAAGTGTTCGTTATAGTAAATAGAGTGATTCGTCCCCCACTTGCCCCCCCGACTCCCTGCACTTGCCCCCCCAACATAAAACTTGCCCCCTGAATTACATACTCTAGCTATGTGCCTGGTAGACACACAATAGTGGGATGGGGGAATTTCATGGTAAGACTAACAGTAACAACAAGGTTCAAAACCTGAAAACCAATTCAAACGTAATCCATGCTACAAAATTGGGTTCAAAAAGCGTCCTATTAAGAAGACGAGCGAAAAAAACTTCAAAAGCGCCCAAATAAATTATAAGCTATTGATAAGGCTTGCCCCAGCGTGGCGCCGCCTCTGCATGATGTGGGTGTCAATGTCATCATCCTACAATCTGGAAATTCATAGATTTCTTGAAAACAGAGCAAGGAAATGTCGAGTTAAACAGTCTAAATTTACCTTTGGTGAAGAACCAAAAGAATCGAAAAAATCTATAGATAATGAAAAAGCGATTTAATCTTAGTAAGATCATTTCATAACAGAACCATAGTAGTATTTTTAAGAGGCATTGCTTTTAGAACCATTTTTTGATTACCCTTATATCAATTGTCTTTGTTCTTATTATTTTAATCATTAAATTTTATTACCTTTTCCAAATTATTTACACAGAGTTAGAGTAAAGGTTGACTACATATAGTTTAATATATAAATAATATATTGTACGCAAGTGTGATGTACGCAACTGTGAAAGATAAGCCTTGTACGCAAATGAGATGTACGCAAACGTGCTAGACTCACATTTACGAGATAACAGTATTCTTGGTTCCCTTTTTGTTGTAAAATGTCAGGGCCGGCGGAAGAGGGGCGGTTGGGGCGGCCTGGGCCGCCCCACTTTTTCTGTGATTCTTTTGGTACTTTGAAATTTCGCGGGAGTGGTTTGGAATACTATTATACAAGGCCGCCCCACCTCTCACGAGCTTCCGCCGGCCCTGTACATAATATCAAAGGAATCCTTTGAGCATGCACTAGCCATATCACTGACCAGAGAAATATTTTTTGATTAATTCACTTTTATTAATACTACCGCGCTTCGCTTGCTAGGTCGCTTCGCGGCTGAACTCCACCACACACCAACCGCTTGGCGGTTGATGTGTAGTTTATATACTTCCAACATTGATTATGAAGCGTAAATTGGCCTAAAATGTCAAATTTAACAATGTAAATTTTTGTGATTACGTCATTATGCGACAATGAGTAAGCATATTGGCAATCTGGTGTGACCAACGTGTCCTCATCATTAATGTAAATGTTCTTTTATATTTTCAGATTTTAGCTCTTAGAGGGCGGGAATTATGTGCGATTAAGTGACTTTTCATGCTTCTCGAAATGTGACAATGACGTCATAACTTGTCGAGGTGTGAGAAATTTTGAGTGGAAACCTCAACTTGTTGACGGGTGCCAAAAGTTACCCACATATGCAAAAATATCACATTTGGAAACCGTCCACTTTCTTAAATCAACTCGGAACATACAAACAAATATATATTACATACTTGCCAACCGTCCCGCTTTTTGGCAAAGATTCCCCCGTAATATTGACGAGACGTCTCGTTTTATGCAATTGGAGCAAGGTTCCTTCCATTGAGATAATCAAATTATTACATTACTAGGACTATTTTGAATTCTAATTATAGAATATATAGTATATGAATTATTATTAACTAGTAATAGTATTACTACTTCACTTATTTATGTAGTAATGTTCTTGTCCCGCCATCTTCCTTATGTCCCGCCAAAGACTTGCTATAGTTTGGCAAGTATGATATACACACACCATAGCATTCTATACACAAGGCAATGGTGCTGACAGATGGACTTGGACCAGGGATTGGTTAAGTCTGTAAAATTAAATTTTGCGTAAAGCTTATTTACTGCTGGCATTTAGCATTGTACACCCTAAACTAACCATTAAATTCATTCTACACCAATTTGCATCAAACAGGGTACATAGTGTTCTGGTCCAAATGGTCTTCCCTGGATATTTGGTCCGGGGGGACCATTTCGCCCAAATTTCTATATTTTTGGGCCAAATGGTCCCCCTTCTAATAATGCAACGTTTTCAGTTCCATTACTGTATGTTTTCATATTTCGATAGGGCTTCGTTTAATTCGTTGATTACTGGGGTATAAATCTAAATCACAACACTCTTTGGTTGTAAACAATATTCCTAAATTATATATTTTTCTGATACTACTTTTTGCCATTTTCTCTTTAAAATCAATTTTGAAAGGCAAGTTTATGGAAACTTCGCAATATCAACGTGTTTATCAATACCTTTTAAACGGTTCCTATTCTGGTCTAACTGATAAAAATTCCAAGCGTGTCTTGCGTAAAACTTCAAAGAAATACAATATCATAAAAGAGAAACTGTATTTGGAGAAAGTCCTAAGCCAATGGTTGTTCAGGAACATGAATTACTCGATATCATGAAGGACATGCATGACAACTTAGGTCATCAGTGTGCAAACTATACTTACGCGTGACCTACGTTATATAAGGCCTATGCACCAACTTTGTGAAACTGGACCATGGATTAAAGGAAGGCTATTGATAAATAGGTTATTTATCGTTATCTAAATAACTAGTTGTGATAGACCTCATAAATGTTCTATAACTATATAGGAACATGATATCAAGGTATACATAGCATCCTTCAGAATTGAGCTATGTCATCATTTGATTACGTAATCGCTATTTTTGGTGGGTATTATCGTGTTTTTATAGCCTGCTTTTAACATAGTTAGACGCGTTATAAATGTTCAAAATTGGAACATGATGATGCCCATAACTAGTTAGATGAAATATATCAAAATTATTAATGGAATGTTGACACATTCCTGGGTTGCCAAGGAAATGATTATTTCCTAAAATGAGCCATAACTCAAAAACTATCTATTTTATGTAAACTAGGCTAGTGCTGATCTATCCGCAATAGGTAACTTCCTATTCATTAATAATACATTTTCTAGGCCTAACTACAATACTTTTGAGATAATGAGTGTCATTTCCTTGGCAACCCAGGAATGTGTCAATATTCCATTAATAATTTTGATATATTTCATCTAACTAGTTATGGGCATCATCATGTTCCAATTTTGAACATTTATAACGCGTCTAACTATGTTAAAAGCAGGCTATAAAAACACGATAATACCCACCAAAAATAGCGATTACGTAATCAAATGATGACATAGCTCAATTCTGAAGGATGCTATGTATACCTTGATATCATGTTCCTATATAGTTATAGAACATTTATGAGGTCTATCACAACTAGTTATTTAGATAACGATAAATAACCTATTTATCAATAGCCTTCCTTTAATCCATGGTCCAGTTTCACAAAGTTGGTACATAGGCCTTATATAACGTAGGTCACGACTTACGATATTACAAAAGAACGTTTCTTTTGGCCTAAATGTCAAGATACAATCCGTGAGTATGTAAACAATTGTGATCGCTGTAAGCGTAATGCATTTTCACTTACCAGACCAATGGAACCTCTTAAGCCTCTGCCAGTGATTGCAAGACCATGGTATCAAGTTGGAATGGACTTGACAGGACCTTTGGTCCAACCGAATAGCTACCAATATATTTTTACTATGGTAGACCATTTTACGAGGTGGGTCGAAACCAGAGCATTAAGAAATAAAGAAACAACTGAGGTAGCAAGAGCTGTTTTTTCAGTATATTGTAGTAAAGGAGCACCAGTTCAGATCATAACTGACAATGGAAAAGAATTTACGAGCAAGTTAATGGCTGAACTACACGAGACTTACAAATGCAGGTTAATTTTTTCTGCACCTTATCATCCGCAAACTAACGGCCTCACATAATCTTACCACAAAGGGATTAAAAGATATCTCAGCAAAACTTTAATGGTAAAGAAAGAACAATGGTCTGACTACCTGGAACAAATAACATTTTCTCTAAACATTCGACCCCGTTCAGATTCCATCGGGGTTTCACCATTTGAATTCATGCATGGATTCCGAAAACCTCTTCTTCCAAATAATTTAGAGGATGATTTACAAACGAGAGATCTAAATGAAATATAATTTTGTGGGAATGATGCGCTACTTGAATATCGTCATGAAATTGGCATCTTAAGAGATATTATCTATGAGAAAGCTTCTGCAAAACTACTCGATTCAAAACAAAAAATGAAAGAAAAATACGATAAGAGAATCAATCCTAGATCCAAGTTCACATTTACAGTAGGTGACAAAGTGCTCATACCAAACAGGAAGAGAAAGAAAGGTGAACTACAAGATCTATGGGATGGGCCCTATCCTGTAAAAAAGATCAATCGCGGAACTCTTATTGTTGACGAAGGAAAGACTATACAACGTTTCAGATTTGCTCAGGTATCTTAACTTGACATCCATTACTAAATACATATTTGTATTTTAAATCCTGCACACCCCGCTTAAATGTAAACGAATCGAAAAAACTGCCACAATACTTCAAGGCAATTTAGGAATTATTTCTATGCACTACCCGGCCAAAGTACTTGGACAACAATAATTTGTATTAATATATTCAAGCTTATAGTAGCATAATAATATTTGTAGATGCTTCAATATGGATGATTACTTGAAACGATATGTTAATTGTAATAAAATAGCAAAATTTTGGAATTTGAGTGTAATTTGAGTTTTCTGAAGGTGTTAAACTCATTAACTATATAATGAGATAATTAAATATATAATTCCTATTCATTGAGGCGTTTAGAATATACAAATTCAGATTTCAGATTTGAATTCCACGTGTTTGAACTACTCAAGGTTTACTTTCAAATTATTACGAGTAGTTTCTACTGAGATACAGCCAATTCCCATGTGTGCCACAAGTGCCACGTGCCAGAGACACATGCCACTTCATGTATATTGGTTAAAATGACATGAAATCATAATATAATTTAATTAGAGTAAGATATTTATAGTAATTTCAGAGTAATTTAAACATCCGTTAATAAGTTACTAGATGAATTGAATATTGTGTCTGCATTAATGTTCCTATTAATCAAATACTTTTCTGGTTAGTATAATGACATCTACAATTTTGACTCGATTTGTATAAACTTAAGATAGAAATATGAATCAAAAGTAAACCTTACTTTAGTGCATACCCTGTTAATCAATGCTGGGCACTAGTCCGTTAATCCGTTAATCGTTAATTAACGGACTTAAATTTTCATTAACGATTTAACTTTTAAGTTAAATTTAAGATCATTAACGGAAGTTATTAACTTCCGTTACATTTTCTAAATTCCGTTACTAGTCCGTTAACGCTAGGACACTCGTACTTTTTACAATTTTGACCATATATGGGCATATAAATTGCCAACTTTTGATGACGGTGCATATTTTCCCCTTCCGATAAATAATTTATTATCTTTATTATTCGCTGATTATACGATATCAAGCTGATACTTTAGCTTAATGACCCAACAAAGGCTCATCTATACATAGAGCACTTTTGAGGTGTTTTATAGCAAAAAATACTGATTTTGTTGTTGTTTGTATAATATAAATTTACTTTAACGGTTTAACGTTAACTTCTGTTAAATTTTTAACGAATTAACGGATTAACTGTTAACGAAGTTAACTTTTTGATTAACGGATTAACGATTAACGAAGTTAACTTTTTGATTAACTGTGCCCACCTTTGCTGTTAATTAATTAATAAAATAATACTAATTAAGTACATGTTCATTCTTACTTTTGGGACGATACATTTAAACTTGTAATATTTAATACATTTTGTTTATATGCTAATTTTTAGGTAAAGCTAAGTGATAGAACAATTTCAGTTGGAAAAGACTTATATTCAGGTGATAACGTAATAGTGGATCAGACAAATAACACAATGGATGATCAATTATTCTCAACTTCAAACTTTATCCAAGAAGAAGTGATACCATATAGAAACAACGAAGATTAAGTTGCAGATAATGACTTTGTCTTAAGAACACTAAATTTAATGAAACCTTCAATCTCAATAGCATTTCCTCAGGAGCCTATCTCTCAGATCTACATTCAGAACTTGCTAAGAGATTGGATCTTAAACCTAAACAACTCCTAGAATGGAGACAGAACTTCTTCCCATTAGCCCGAAGTCTTTCTTGCGATTCTTATAACATAATTGAAACACTTATCCAGTGGTATAAAGAGGCAATGAATGCAAATGTGAAATATTGGCTTACAACTGATGAAGATAGGGCATATGCGGCTTATTGGGATAAAAAAGCGATGGACTATGCTACGAAAATCCTTTATCCAGTTATAATTGATATTTTTGTTCCTATGTTGGAAACAAAATCTGATACCCCCATCCTTAGAACCGAGTCACAAGCGAAAACCTCTTATCTAGCTGAATTAGAGAAGATGTGTCCAAATTGGGGAGGACACTGTAAATCATTTCGATTTACTAATACCTGCTCAATTGATAACTTGATGGCATTAATTAGCATAAATATGGTGGATATTCAAAATCTCATTGATAGAAATGTTAAAATTCTAACAGAAGAATGCTCCGAATTCTTACAATTATTAAAATCCGGTGATTTCAATGCAACTAAACTCTGGCTAGCTTACAAACTCAAAGTCACCAAACAAAATGATGATACTTAGGATTTTTTCGGTTCTGAAGGGCCCCTTCTAGGATTTCTTGAGGCTGCTACAGTTCAGAGTGGACCATGGGTCGATAGGTCATGGGTCATGGGTCAGATGGGTCACCTAAATCGATGGGTCAGATGGGTCATGGGTCACGGCTCCGTGACCCATGACCCATGACCCATTTGGAATTTCAATGTATTCTTCAGTTAAAATACGAATCACTCATCATCATCATTATTAATATAACATTGATGTGCATTGAAATACTAAACATATTCGACATTGCAACAAGTATGTTTGTTGAGGTAATTTATACTGTTATTCTGTTATTCTGTTAATGTTACAGTATAGTATATAGATATTTAAAATTGTGTGATGGGTCAATGGGTCACTCGATGGGTCATGGGTCAATGGGTCAATGGGTCATGGGTCAGAAATGGGATGGGTCAGATGGGTCATGGGTCACCAATGTTGACCCATGGTCCACTCTGCTACAGGTTCAGATAAATATTAAGTTTCATTTCAGTGTTGGAACTGTTTTGCAATATCTGAGAGGATCCTACTTATCATCGGTGTATAAGTTTGTTGAGAATTGTCAAATATCTATTGACAGTCAAATAAAAACACCCAAATGCCTAAAGTGTCGCGATCGTACAGCTATTCTAGAGAACATAGATTGCCAATTTATGGAAAATCCATTGCTCTTTTTCATGGAAGTTAGTCACTTATCTCTAGATGATGCTAGAGGCATAAACTCGTCACTTTTCATTCGCCATAAAGATATACCTATCACATTTTCTTTACTAGGCTATACAGTATATAGTTCAAACCACTTTTACCTAAGATTCATTGAAAACAACGAATGGTACTACTACGATGGAATTAGAAGGCCCAAAGTTTCCAAACTCGAATATACTCCCCTAGAATCTTATGAAATTATTAGTTCAATTGTGTACATAGCGAAATAGTAATATATTAGATATTTACTATATGACAAAGCTATTTTGTAGACGTTATTAGTAATTAGTACACTTTAGATTTAACTTTACTAGAGCAAGAGTAATACAATTAACTGGCTAACCTCCCATACTACTTATCACAAAGTCTTATAGAACATTTTGCTTTTCATACTTTATAATACTCAGCTATTTTAAATGTCAGCCCATAAGTACATTGGCGGACACAATTCGTAATTTGGATAATTTAGAAACAATGTTACCCATAATTTACTTGTTATAGGATATATTCCATTCTAAGAAAATTAACATAATTTTAATCTTTTATACACGAATTATCCAATTACACTACTAATATTTAACAGACTGGTTAACTGGCCAATAAAATATGTAGCCTTTAACCAATATTAGCAGCGGTTAAACTGTTAGCCGGAAAACTGAATTCAGTCCTGACTAGTGGTATTGTCAAGCCTAATATGGTTCCCCTACGGTTGGTCCGAATGGACCACTTATGGCGGCGGACCATCTACGGCGTGACACGATTACTAATTTATGTTCGATAACTTGACAGCTGTTTATCAGAATCGAATTCCTAAAATTGCAATAAACTAGTTTGATATACTAGCCAGATTTGAAGAGGAGTTACTAGTAGGTATTTAATAGAAAACAACCGAATATAGTGTTCCAAAGTGTGACGATTGTATAAGTTTAATCAGATAATATAAAAACAATTAAGTGAAGTGCATAACAAACTAACTACTTGTGTGGTATACTACTTTATATACTATGAGTATATGATGTTATAGAACTAAGAACTATGGATTAACATATCTGTTACATCACCTCCCTTTAGAAGAAGTCTTGCATTTGACAATCCCTACTTCCCTGGACCCTTGTAATGTACTCTTTGTACTCTTTAGGTTTTCTGTCCCTTAGTGGGTACCTCCGTGTAACTTCAGTGCAAGGAGTGTCATCTATTTCTTGGAAGTGTTCCTCTGACGGATTCTCAACATCTTTTCCACTCCCCTCTGACATGTTTGTTTCATCTCTGGAGGGATTTGTGAACTCCAGGGTTTCATCTTCTACCTCGTTACTTGTCTCACTTAACTTTTCTAAACTAGTGTGAGCCGTATCCCTGTTGTTCATTTCTCCTGACATTTGAGAGTTGGGTAACATAAAGTCGCTACTTCTACTTCCTTTGTACAGTTTACACCGGCTCAGGTGGATCCACTTTGGTCCCCTACCGCGATCAATCTTGACGTCCGCCTCTCTCCGTCCGATTACCCTATAAGGTCCATTGAACCTTGGATCGAGAGAATCTGTACGTCTCTCATTTCGTTCGAATACATAATCGACTGGGAAAGTTTCCGTCCTCCGTGTACCTCTGTCATATTTTTGTTGCATATTTCGCTTACTGATCCGATCATTCTCTGCTGCCTGCTCCAGGAGCTCGGCCTTTAGCTTCACCAATCGCTCGACGTGATGTTGATGTGTCTCGTCAGGACCCTCCTTGTGAGCAGCAATCCAGGCATCAATAGGAGATGTAGGCTGTCTACCCGTGCTGAGTACATGGGCAGAGAATTTGGTTGATGAATTCTCGATGTTATTTATTACAATAAAATGTAACTTCAGTCAAAATACTGGGCCATGCGTCCTTGTCTAGATTTCTTTCGATAGTTAAGCACCTTGCAACTTGCTTTACGAGTCCGATACTCCGTTCTGCAAGTCCGTCTGCTTGAGGGTGGTACGGGGATGTATGCCGCTTTTCAATACCAAATTTATCGCACATTTCTCTAACCTCAGTACCGTCGACATTGTGAGCCTGATCGGTAAGTATACCTTTAGGCACCCCGTGACCCCGGAAAAACTCAGCCGTTCTCGAACTCCTTAACGATTGAGGAGGCCTTTTGATCCTTTAACGGAATAGCCTCTATATAGCGCGTGAAGACATCTACAATACACAAAAAGTATCTATAGTTCTCATCAGACCATGGAAGTGTAGCTATATCCATAGCAATCAGGTCACCAGGTCCAATTCCACTAATATCAAACTCTTCAATCGGTTGCCTAGGACTATTGGAGGGCTTAGCTCGTTGACAAGTAATACAATCATTACAGAATACCTTCACGCTTCGAGCCATCCCCTTCCAAAAGAAATTCCGCTTCAGTAATTGTAAGGTTCTAGCCTTCCCAAAGTGCCCAGCTGCGTGAACCTCTGAAATTACTCTTGTTTGGGTATTCTTTGGAATAACCAGACGCTCATCAAAATATAATAATCCGTTCCTAAGTTCAAGATGCGTCGTCATATACTTAAGCTTCCCTGTCCTTACGCAACCTTCCCTAATAAGCTGCTCAGTTGCGCTAGACACCACCGGGTCGTCCTCCTGATCTTTCTTTATGTCTACCATTCTTTGGCAAATCGGCTCAGCAACAAATATTTTTTCTTCAAACTTAGTTTCGTCTTGCATCAAAGCGTCGATCGGTTTGCCTGGAACCCGACTGAGGTAGTCGGGTAACAAATTCTGGGCCCCTGGTCTATAGATGATTTCATAATCATACTCTTCCAGTTCTAATATCCAGCGCGCAAATGTATGGCGCGGATCACGCTGGTTGCGGAGCCACAGTAAGGGGTTATGATCTGTTATTAGCTCAATCTTCTCCGACCCCCGTAAATAAACGTTCCATTTCCTACAGGCCGCCACTAGCGCCAAGGTCTCCAGTTGTCCGGCAGAGTAGTTTCTCTGCGCTGGACTGAGAGATGAGAAGTAATCAATCGGTCTGAGTTGACCCGTACGTTCATCTTTCTGAGATAATACCCCTGCAATACCATTAACGCTTGCGTCTGTTTCCACTGTAAAGTTTCTCTCCCAGTTTGGAAATGCCAACATCACCGGTTCCTTGACCAATTTGTCTCGTAACTTTCGAAATGTCCCTTCACTATCTACTGACCATTCCCAGGTAGCCCCCTTTTCTGTCAATCGGTACAGGGGTCCAGCCAACTCTGCCAAATTCGGGATATAGGATCTGTAAAAGTTCAGGCTCCCGAGGAATCGCTGTAGTTCTTTCACACTAGTAGGTCTGGGAAAGTTTGACAATTTCTCTGCCGCGCTGGTCAAGGGTCTCCTACCGTCTTCAGATACTGAGTGCCCAAGGAACTCAACTTTATCATAACCCAGTTGGCATTTTCTAAATTTAATATGAATATTCGCTTGCTTCATTCTTTCCAGGACTTCTTGCAAGTCCACCAGATGCTGTTCAAATGTCTGCGAAAAAATGATGCAGTCATCTATATAAGACTCCGTATGTTTCAAGCCTTTCAAGGTGCTATCCATCATTCGTTGGAATGTAGCTTGGGAGTTGACTAGACCAAAGGGCATCACTGTCATCTCATAAAGCCCTCTCGGGGTGTTGAACGCGGTCTTTTCCATGTCGTTATCTCTAACTGGTACGCACCAATATGCAGAGGAGATATCTATAACGGAGAAGTATTTGTAACCATGTAGCTTATCGAGGATAGACTGGATTTGCGGGATACTGTATGCATCCTTTTTTGTTACTTCATTGAGTTTTCGGTAGTCAATTGCAAAACGTTGCTTCCCATCCTTTTTGGAGACCAAAACTACATTACTAGACCATGGTGAGTTTGACGGTCTACATAGTCCCTGTTCTAATAACTCGTCCAGTTGCCGGTTTATTTCTTCCTCCCATCTGGGCGGGAGTCTACGTGGTCGATTCTTCACCGGCTGGGATTCCTCAGTATCAATCGCATGTTGACACACATTTGTCCGTCCTGGTCTCTCGTCGAAAATCCAATCATATTCTTCAACTAACCAGGTAAGTTTTCCCCATTGATTGGGCGTGATTTTTGGATCAATGACTGGTTTACTTGTGCTTGTCGCTCGCTCTATGCTCAATACCTGTTTTGCTGTCTTTCCCCTTTCTAGGGGATCACCTCCGGTAGCTTTAGCAAAGATTGGTATTTTCGCTTTCCCAAGGCCGACTGTACCCCTAGACCAGTCAAACGTTACACAACCAAAAAGCTGCATAAACTTCGTCCCAGCAACAGTGCTTGTCCATCCCCTTCCAGTAATTGAATCCTTGACACCTTTGAACTCTCGTTAGTAATCTTGATAGGGGCGTCCACATACCCTATTACTCGTACAGGCATATTGCACACTCCGAACACCTGACCCCTTGACGGCATTAACTTGTGTCCCAATTTTAGTTCTCGCATGGTACCTACGTCCATTACGTTCACTTTAGCTCCTGTATCGAGAAGAGCTCGAGTTGATATTCCATTAACCTTAACAGAAACAGTTGCAGATCGTTCGTCCCAATTTTCTTCGCCCTCCACACAGAATACCTGTTTCGAACATATTCCCCATTTTAATTGAATCTGCATTGATAGGCGTTGTGACCACGACGGCCGCATTTGCTATAGGTTCTATCAAGACAAAATCTCCACAGATGACCCACTTTACCACAGGTATAACACTTGCTAGCTTGTTTAGAGCTGGCTCTTTGAAAGGTTGTTCCCGATCGTTGTCTACCTTGTGACCTTACTTGATAGACCTCTTCTTCGATTCCTTTCCGATCTTCGTCCTTGACTTGCGCAGGAGGACTATAATCTTCAACTGTCCGTATATCGGCAACAATATTAAGACGGGTTCCGTGTTCTAAACTCATGCCCTTTTTTAGAAGAGTAGCTTGAACTAGTGTAACAAATTCTCTAACTTCCTTTTCTGTACACTCCTCCTTCGTTTTGATCCATGCTTTGATCACTGACTGTGTTTCTTGTGGGAGTTCACCTACTAGAGCAGCACATGCTGCCCGTTTGCTCAACCCTGCCAGCATCGCTTGCTTTAACAATTGATCGAAAAATACTTCTATTCGGACGCCTCTCGCTCATTGGGTTTTTCTAAATAGCGACAAAGCTCCAAATTCTTCAATAAGTTGATCAAGACTGTCGGACATCAGTTCGAAAGCTTCTTTGAGCGTATTCTCTCTAATAGCCTGTAGTGCAATTAATCTCTCATAATCATTGCGACACACAAAAGAGGGTAGCATTTGGATAGCTACCTTTTCAGTAGAGTTTGAAACTAGCGCGCTAGTCGCCGCCAGAAATAACGGCATCCAATCTTCTATCCTTTGACCATCTACTAAGGGCGGTATGGAAATGTTCAAGGGTGATGCCATTCTGAGTAAGTGACACTAAATTGTTTTTATGTGACGATTGTATAAGTTTAATCAGATAATAAGAAAAACAATTTAAGTGAAGTGCATAACAAACTAACTACTTGTGTGGTATACTACTTTATATACTATGAGTATATGATGTTATAGAACTAAGAACTATGGATCAACATATCTGTTACAAAAGGCATTGGAGGAGAACCACAGGGTCAACAATTTCCATAATACAGTAGTGTACATATTTACAAATTAATCCACAATCAGCATAATAAAACACGAATCAAGTAGTATGACCATATGAGAAGTCAAAAGAAGCCCTATTGACTTTACGCAATATGAAACCATGCAGTAATGGAACTGAAAACGTTGCATAATTAGAAGGGGGGGTACAATTGCACTATCTTACACCCCCCTACTTTTTTAATGATGGCCAGAATCACTGTATGCCACGTGATAGAACACGTTGAGACATGAAGATTGAGCTAAAGATCACTAAAATCGGTCAAGAAACAAAAAAGTTAAATTTTTTTTAGCTCATAAGCCAAACTCTATGGGAAAAATTGAAATCATCACTGAAGCCAAATATACTATAAAATAGTATTGTAGTAGCATAGTTATGTGCATACAAGCCAATTTACATGTCTAACACTTCTATTCGTTATTAGGTGTCAGATTCATTTTATCAGATTCCTATTATATATTTCAAATCCTCAGTTTCAAATTATTCTACAAAATGCTAAGCGACATGATTCGATTCATTATTTCAACTGGTATTAGATTCGTAATTGTAGAGGGTCAGTATGTAAATGATTGCCTTGGTTAGTTTATATTTTCAATCCCGATCCTTTTTCCTGATGTCTCTTACTTTTAACTAAGTCCCATAAATCCAGTCAGTCTTAACTAAATTACCAACAGTATGGCAATTTCGAGTTGTTAATTCCATCTACATTCTAATTAAATAAGCTGAATATACATTTACAATCAAACGGAGTTATTTGTTGTTATTTCTATTATCTATTAACCAGTCCTTATTCACTAACATTTCTTTAACTTAGACTTAAACCTAGTCCAAACAAATGATTGCAAATATATGTATAATTCTGTTTGGTAATAACAGAAAACAGAACAATATTATTATAGGATCTACGTACTTCGAATTCCAGGAGGAAGCTAGTTTGTATTTGGGGAGCAGGAGCCGGCGCGGCACTCCAAATTATTAACGTTATTTTTTTATATTAATTATTACAAATCATTCAGGAAAATCACTCATGCCAATCTTAATTTAATTCAAAAAGAAGACTCCATCCAAAGTAATGATTCATGATTCAAAAGAATCTCTTAAATCATTGGTTAAGAAATTTTAAGAATTCAAGGAAATCAAGAATGGTGATAAATGCTATTAATTTGTGAAATCCATGTTTAATTGTACTAGATAATTTGGCAAAGCTCTTCGGAGTCTGTCGTTTCGCGATAGCACACTCATTAATATTGACTATTAAGCAGGATTTGTTACTTTGAGAAATAAATTCACAACATATTAAGATAATACATATTATTAATTAATTAATTATAACCACTATTTAGGCTCAAGAAGTTGGTAGTAATAGTCGGTAAAAACAGATAGGATTTAATTTTTAATTATCCTCTGAGTAGCTAAAAGCAAATCCATATACACTACAATGACTACATGAAGTTTGTTTACTCTGTATGACATATAAATAATTGTATCAGTTGCATGGCTATAAATAAATGATTCTTTTCCAAAATCAAATAATTTGAAATATTTGATTTGATTTAATATCCTGATTGAAATGTTATAGAATTGTTTACTAGTGATGTAAATGATTTTATTTGATATGAAGAAATTGTGAATAAGTTTAAATTAATTAATGTGAATCTTCTCGAATTTTCGAAAATCCGCAAACGCTTCTCTAAATATTTCTAGACAAACTAATGTGTGGCTACCTCTTTGGGGATTTATCATAACAGACAACACTGCTTTAACTGATACCAAGCCGCATAGGATTCTGATTTTATTTCCATTTTAGTATTTATTAATAGGAATTTCAACACATGTAAGAATATTGTAGTAATCTGGGAGGAGCTTATTTACAAAATATTATGAATGTTGACAAATTTGATCTCCAAAATTACTATTGTAGGTGGTCATTTGGTCAAAACAGTATAATATTAACATGTATTATAAAACAGGCATTAAGCAATAAGCAACTAGTATATATTTGATTCTTTAGAACTCAGTCTCTTCAAAATGGGGATACAATCGAAATTCCGAAATACGGAGCACTCATATTTGACATTTTTTTGGAACAAAATTTCCATCAAATCTAAACAGAAGATAATGAATAAGCACCTTTAAATAAATATACATTCAATTGAGTTTCTATAAATCTGTAAATCTGTTGCTACTAATATAACTTTCTTAAATAGATCAGTGTCGGAAAATTAGTTGATAATGAGAAAAGTTGCTAATAAGCAATGTTGAAACATATTAGTTCAATATTCGGGTTGATGCAGAATGTCAGTATTTGGTATTTGGTTGGCAACCAGATATATTCGGTTGACCAGATAGTACTTTTCAGTTGATTAGGTACATAATGAGGGGCAGAGGAAGCAATTTAAACTTGGTATGCCTAAATTAAACGCATCGTCGTAGCTAGCTACACAGCATGGCGGTGCGCGTCTCGACTCTCAAGTTATCGGATTCAATTTTATACAGACCAGTGGTTCTAAAACTGTGGTACGCGTACCACTGATGGTACGCGAGCTCCTTCTAGTGGTACGAGGAGGTATCTCATTTTACTTAATATATCAAAATTGAAATGTTATTAGACACAATGCAATTGTACTTTATAGCACGTTATGCTGTACATCTTTTTCAGGGGTGTATATAAATCAGGGTTGAGTTCTATTATAATTGTAATTAATTCAATTACAATTAATTACGTTTTTGAAATAATTGTAATTGTAATTGTAATTGAAAAACACAAATCCCTATAATTGTAATTATAATTGGAATTGGAAAGCAACAATCCCTATAATTGTAATTGTAGTTGAAATTCTAAGGATAGCGTAATTGTAATTGTAAATTATAATTGAAAAATATAATTGAACCCAACCCTGATATAAATATCGGTCATTATGGTGGAACGCGGAGAGACTAATATTTGCTGAAGTGGTCCGCGCTGTAAAAAGTTTGAGAACCACTAATACGGACGAATAATTGAATAAGAATCTAATACCAGTTGAAATAATGAATCGAATCATGTCGCTTAGCATTTTGTAGAATAATTTGAAACTGAGGATTTGAAATATATAATAGGAATCTGATAAAATGAATCTGACACCTAATAACGAATAGAGTGTTAGACATGTAAATTGGCTTGTATGCACATAACTATGCTACTACAATACTATTTTATAGTATATTTGGCTTCAGTGATGATTTCAATTTTTCCCATAGAGTTTGGCTTATGAGCTAAAAAAAATTTAACTTTTTTGTTTCTTGACCGATTTTAGTGATCTTTAGCTCAATCTTCATGTCTCAACGTGTTCTATCACGTGGCATACAGTGATTCTGGCCATCATTAAAAAAGTAGGGGGGTGTAAGATAGTGCAATTGTACCTACGTATCAACTTCAATTTTACGATTATGAAAACCAGGACGCATAATAATTAAAGTAAATTCATCAGGGTACCATAAGGACCGGCAATCAGGACCGATTGCCAGTCAACTTGTACTACATACTAACTTGTCCCAAATACCAACTCGTCCTAAGTCAACTCGTCCCAAATATCAAATAGTTTCTAATTTCCAGGGTAATTTTTTGAAAGTGTAACTATGTACAATAGAACAGGAAGTTTGGAAGGACATAACACCTTCAAAATCAACAAATTTGTGTCATTTATTAATTCCATTCATAGCTCAAAAACCATTGACAAGTTGGTATTTGGTACAAGATAAAATAGTACGAGCCGACTCAAAAAAATAGGTACGAGTCGACCAAAAAAATTGGTACAAGTTGGTTTTTGGGACGAGTTGACTGGCCCCCGTACAGCCAGGCACAACACAAGACATCGTATTCAGTCAGATAGATATTATACTGGTTGAGGTATGTATTTGGAATAAGTGAGAGTGGATTTGAATAGAATAGAAGGGGCAATTTAAAATTTTTTAGAATCCCATTAATATCCATCAATGTAAATTTTTACATTATGGGTGGATAAAAAAAGGTGGATAAAAACAAGATGTATAGGTGACACGCAATATCAGTTCAAATACAAGTATACTCAATATAGATTACTAATGAGTCAGGCATGCTTATTATGAATAAAATATAGTTAATTAATTGTTAATTTCTATTTATTATTAAAAGACTTATTAGTTATTTTCCCAATTAACAATTTAAATAGAAAATGGATTCGAGTTCGTATATTATTAAATTTGTGTATAATGAACACAATCCATAATACACGAGGCTGATTGTAAGTATTCAATAAGGATTTTATTAAACTAATGTACAAAATAACGAAAAAGCATTTTGTCGAATTGAAGTACTTAACCAATCCCTGGTCCAAATTTTTTAGTGACCACCATTGCCTTAGTGCAGTGGTTCTCAACCGGGGGTGCGAGGTACGATTCTGGGGGGTGCGGGAAAAGAGTACAAGTTCTGTTTATAGTAAACAATCAACGATCTTACGTTTACCAGGGGGTGCGAGAGTTGATTTTGAAAGCTAGGGGGGTGCGGAAGTTGAATTTGAAAGCTGAAGGGGTGCGGAAGTTTAAAAAGGTTAAGAAACACTGCCTTAGTGTATAGAATGCTATGAGTTAGGGTTCCGGTATTTAAATTGTTAATTTAGGTACTTGAGCCGGGATAGATCAACTAAAGATTGATTAACCCTATAACAATATACTCAATCTATGCAAAACGCGGGGTTCCTAAATTGCACCCCTAGAACACAATAGGTTAGCTATTTCGGCCCTGGTCTCTAAACGCGCTTACACCGGTTTGTTTCAATTTATCTTGATAATTTAGCACATTGTACAAAATAGTATATCAGAATGCAAGACCAAATGTTGTTAAAGTCTATAATAACCAATACCTTGGGGGTCTATCCCGTTCCGTATTTTAGGTACTTAAATTTCCCGGAATGGTACCGTTCCATACCGTATTACCGTTCCGTTCCGGAAATTAGGTATGTCCAAATAATTAAAGTAATGCCCTAAATACAAGACAAATTAAAAATTGATACATTAGGAGCATTTCACTCAAGTTTCTAGCTAATATCTGTTCGATTATGTTCATAAAATAATAATAAATTATAACCGGACGGGGGTAAAAATTGGGACGGACGGGGATGATAAACAAATTATTTATTTTATATGGCCTAATTAATATTTATTTATTTATTTTTATTTTTCGATTAACTTAATAATTAGATGTCTAAATCTGCTAAATCAAGAGTAAATAAGATTTTTGGTAAAGCAGCAAAGGAATCTGAAAAACCTAAGTTTGATAGCCCTGAGCTCAAAAGTTCATATTCTGGCAAAAAGAGAGACATTGGCTACGATCATTCTTGGAATCCAAAATCTGTAATTTCCTCACCTGATAAAGTTGAAAGCTATACGTCACATAATAAAGGGTATTTAAATCCATTAAAGGAAAAGAGACCCACAGCCTCTATATCGAATTTCCGCGGAAATGTAAAGAAAAAGGGGAAACAAGTGGACTATGATGACGATGAGCTTACCGATCCACCAATTGAGCATTACGAATCGATATCAATGGAATCGGAGTTGTCAATGGAGCTAGCTTCATCTAAGTCGAGAAAGATGGTTAAACAGATGTCTATTGACAATAATGAGATCTATCGAGACAAAGGTATACACAAAGTGAGGACTACTTCTATTGCAAAGAATCCCAAACAGAAATTCAACTTCCTAGATCGCATCGCGCCCTCTCAGAACATACCATACAACCTAGACTTGAATGAGACTAATCCAGTTAGGGGTCTGGCACACATTGTATCGCTACACTGGGCGGCACCAGATGTAGACGGAGAAATCAAATCTCTCAAGGATTCATTACGCGCTATGAAGTATGAAGTCGTTTGTACAAACGGAATAAGTCAAAAGGATCTCTTAGAAATGAAGGATGAATGGATACGACAGCTACAAACAATGATGTATCCGTCTTTCATTGCTATTCTAATCGGCTCGAGTGATATCGAACAGAACTTTGTGACGACAGATAACAAACTTCTCTCGCGAGACGAAATTCTCCAAGGTTTGGACCTCGGTTTCCCTCACGCTATCCCTAAACTGCTTTTCTTCAACTCCCTTGTTCCCTCTGCTTCTACCAATATAGCACAAGATATTCCGAAGAACACATTGTACATTCATACTTACCTGGACGCTCGTATACATGGAGTGCGAGCTGATGTCACACATCCATTCCTTGACACGCTATATGACGTCATACGTACGAAGGGGAATCATGAAGAGTTCCAGGAAATGATCCGGCGCGCTAAACACAACTGTCTTTCTACATTTAAATTTTACGCTGAGCTAAAGATACGTCAGCACTCAACCCTACTGCGTCCTCTCTTCCTGATGCCTGAGTTTATACAAGAAAACTCTAATAAACTGAAGAGTTATTTCTCTGTCGAACAAGCCTATCCTATCTCAAGCAGTCCCAAGCACGGGCTAGTTGTATTGGGGTTAATAGAAGACCCTTCTTGGTTTCAGACCGCTAAATATCAGAAACCCACAAGGTCCATTTATAACAACCTCAAGACCACATTGGAATTCTATAACCTGCGTGTATCCACATTCGAACTGCACAGTAAGTTTGATTACAAGAATGAGCTTTTGAATGAGGTGCGTCGTTACCACGGCCAGTCTGATATGATTATGATTATAATGCTGGGGACCAGTGCGAACGAAGGTTATTTCAAGTTTCGTAGCGGCGATAGACAACTCTCGGTAGGAGAAATCTTAGAAGATTTGCAGTTAATTGCTCCTGACCTTCCAAAGCTCCTGTTCATTAGCCAGCTGCTCCATCTCGACTCTAGGGAGAGCAGCTCTAAGCTATTGAAGCACAACTTATTGCAGCATGAAGAGAAAGCGCCGTATATACATAATTCATTCATATTCCATGCGAAGAATACAGAAACTAATAGTATTGAAGGCACATTCTTAAATTCCCTTTCCAACGCTTTTCAGTCGAAATTCCGTAAATTGGAATTCACAAAGATAATAACCCGCGTGAGATTGGATTCGGGTGAGAAAAACTTATTACCTCACTTTTTGGAAATGAACAACTTAGAGCGACCTTTGTACCTACTCCCAGAGGAACTTAAGATATCCGCCGAGTTAATGTCTCGAGGAGAGGAATTCGCCTCTCTCTACCAAGAGGCTTTGGACGATGGATTGGAACTGTTGCGGTTCTACAGACTAATGGTTGTAGGCCCTGAAGGAGTGGGAAAGACTTCTCTCCTGCGAGCTCTGACCGGGAAACCATTCCAGTCCAACCAAGCCAGCACTCCCTTCATTGACAAGTTCGATGTACAGATCCATAAGATCAGCAAGGATTGGCAACAGAACGAAGATCTCGACAGCTATGCTGACAAGCTATTAGACACAAAAGAACAAATGGCTGTTAACTATGTAGTGGGTAAGTTGAAGGAGAACCAACGCAGGGATTCATCCAGTACTATATTTAATATTAACACGTGTCCATTGGATCTGTACAAGTTCTGTGTTGATGATCCTAGCGAATTCAGTGATACAGTAACAGAAGAATCAAATGCTACTAACACAGAGCGTACAGCGTTAGATAGTGTATCTAGTTCAACGACAGTGTTCTCTAAACAAGAAAGTTTTGATATAAATACAAGTTTCACTCCTATAGAAGAACACTCCACACAATCCATTCCTTTAGATACGAATCCCAATATTGGATTTGAAATCCCATTTGATGATATTACTCCTAAGTTAGAAGAAAATATTGAATACTTAACGACACTAAAAGAACCAATTCAAGATGTCCGCATTCCTCCCCCACCGCCCGATATACCAACAAAATTCCAACCTAAACTAAGGAAGACCTATCAAGAAGCGGATTATAGCGAATCGGAATTAGAAACCATGGATCTTAAAGAGAACCTAATCGATATTCCTATCAACAAGATATATTCCACACTCAATCAAGACTCTCAGTCTCAGAATGTAGAGCATCCAGATTTCCTTACTGCTTGGGATTTTGCTGGACAAAACTATCTATACTGTTTCCACTCGTTATTTCTATCTCCACGCGCTATATACCTGTTGCTAATTGACCTCAATGTTAAGGATCTGAATGATAAGATAGATATTCGCGAGGAGAGAAAAGACAGGTTATCTCAACGTTCCTATTCAGGCGTTCCAAAGACTTATCTTGAAGCTATTGAGTTTTGGTTGAATGCGATATACTCTGTAGCGCGTATGCCACACTCTGAGCACTATTCGCGGCATTCGAAGGTAGTGTTTGTGTTTTCTCGAGCTGACAAGTGTGATGAACCGACCGAGAGAGCAATTAAACACTTCCAAACAATACAAGATCATATGATAGGTAAAAGCAATGCATTCTCTATAGTGCATTTGAATATTAATAAACCAATAGTGATCAGCTGTAAACCAAATGATCCGTATCTTAAAAATATTGATCAGATTAAAGATTTGCTTGAGGAAATTTCTGATACAGTAGCTTTCAGGCAGGAGATTCCAATTCGATGGCTTGAGTTAGCACGAGCCATTCTTCATGAAAGAAGTCCATTTATCAGTCACAGGCGTTTGGAACTACTGTGTGAGAAACACGGTTGTACAAAGGATTTCGACCATCTCATCTCTCTGTTTCACGATATAGGATTCTTCTTCTATCAGAAGGGGATTGTGATACGAGACATACAAACTTTCCTTAACATTATATACCATGTCATATCGCCGCAGTATGGAGATAAAATAATCGCGAAAGCGAAAGAATACGACAGAGCGTTTTTGAAACAAGACCTGCTTGATTGTCAAAATGCTGGAAGGATAACGAATAAACTCCTCAACCACATTCTCCTATTAGACGATGACATTTCGCATGTACGGGAGGAAGTAGTTCAACTCCTGCTCACATACGGAGTTGTTATTGACTCCCAAGCTGAGGCGAAACACCCTTTCTACTATGTGCCGTATCTCTTGACTGGGAATCTAGAAGAACTGCTTGCATTGGACGAAGACATAAACTCTATTTATCTGTCTGTGGATGATAAGTCAAGTCAAACATTCTATCTGTATTTCCCAGACGGGTTCATTCCTGCTGCGGTGTACTTTAGTCTTTTAAGCCAGTGTCTTAAATTCAATAAATCGAAAAAACAGCCACAACCATTGCTTGGATTTGATTGTGCGCGTTTTCAGTTGTCACACGACCATTCATTTATTCTCGATTTCTGTTCCAACAAAACCTACATTCGTATTCTATTCAACAGTTCTTCTACACATTCCTACCATCTAACTGAACGTCTTAACTTCCTACACTTCATTCAAACTCACATTTCCGAGATACAGGGTAACATCATCCCGTGTGGAAATGCAGCTAAGATAGCTGTTGAGTGCAGGTGTAGGGAACTGTACCAGATGAAGAAACTTGTGCAACCGTGTGTGTTTCTAGATCAGCTGTTATCTACACCCACTGGACACCGAACTTCTTGGTGTCACACGTCCCAGAAATTCGAGGAATGGGACCATTTGTTTATCGATAAAGACTTCTGCTATGACATGTTACAGAGGGAATTTAATAGCGATGATTTAGCTGGGTATATTTTTGAGAATATAAACGTGTTTGAGGAACACTTGGATATAATGGTGCTGTCGAGACAGTTGTATTTTGGTGGTCTATTCACTGCTAACGACTTGTCAATGCTGTTGTCCAAAGAGAACAGTGAAATGACAGCTGAAAGCATACTCGCTCAGCTTTTGCATCAATCGAATAACTGGGCATTGAGATTCTATTTGTGTCTACAGCGAGAAACTACTCACTCGGGGCATTTGTTCTTAGTCCAATTCATTGATTCGTTCTTTTTTCAAAAGCGATCCGAACAATTGACAGCGGTGGGAAGCACAACCAGTGACAAGCGGAAGCGATACGCACACCTTGGTGGGAGCATTATGCCTTCAGATTGTGAAGAAGAGTTCGACCGTTATAAGATGAATTGCAATCCACATGGAGTAGCAATGATTATAAATATTGAAACATTCCAAGATGACCCTTCCATGACTAGGAAAGGCTCTCACCATGATTTTATCAAGCTACGTGAGACATTTGAGCAACTTCAGTATGTAGTGTTAGGTTTTGAAGATCTGACTAAACAACAGTTCAGAAAACAGCTGTTTAACGTGCGAAAAATGGACCATGATAAATACGATTCTTTTATTTGTGTAATAATGTCCCACGGAGATGAGAGTGACAACGTCATCACTCATGATAAGAGAAGAATCAGCAAAGAAGAGATACTGAATGAGTTTAATCCTCAATACTGTTCTGGACTGATTAAAAAACCTAAAATATTTATCTTTCAAGCGTGTAGAGGATCGAAAAACGAAGGAGTTACACCGACATTATTATTACAAGCGACAGATGAAGCGGAGCCAACTTACCCGGATGATGAGGGAGCAGAATTGAATCTGACAGATGAGCTATTCATAAACCGAGACCTCCCTTCGGTTTCTACATTTGATAAATCAATAACAGTCCATCACCAAAGCGATACTTTTATTGGGAATTCCACTGTACAGAACTACGTATCCTACAGGAACCCATCTAAAGGTTCCATGTTTATTCAATCTTTTTGCAAAGTTGTACAGTACACTCGGTATGAAGAGTTTCAGCATATAATGAATGAGGTCCGTAGGCGTGTATCTATGCTCTCAAAAAAGTATGTACAGTGCACCGAGGATATCAACCATTTGACTGCTAAATTATACTTCTTCTAGACGAGACTCAGTTATACTAGAATATATAGATTTCGTATTCATTATTTAATTCAGAGTATTGTGTTTCTTTCAGTACTATATATCCCATTACTGATTGACAAGTATATGTAGTATATTTTGAGAATCTATTATTGTGTCTTTTGACGAAGAGTTTCTGCAGTATGGAATGTGTATTTGGATTTGGATTCTGGTATTATCATAATGACTAGCGCGGGATTCGCTTGCTAGGTCGCTTCGCGGCAGAACAGAACCACACACCAACCGCTTTGCTGTACTTCTAACATTGATTATACAGCGTAAATAGGCCTAAATAGTCAAATTTAACAATGTGAAATTTTAGTGATTACGTCATCATGCGACAATGAGTAAGCATATTGGCAATCTGCTGTACCACCGTGTCCGCATCATTAATGTACATGTTCTATTAAATTTTCAGATTTAAATCGCCATTAAATTGCCAAAAGTTACCCCTATACCTATATGCCAAAAATCAGATTTGGAAACCGTCCAGTTTCTTCAATCAACTCGGAACATACATACAAATATTAATATTTGTTGTTGTTGTCTACACAAATAGGTAAACAAATTAATGAAAATTCAAAATGAACCTAGAAGTTAGCTTTCAACGGGTATTATTGGTTATTGGTAAACAGTTAAAACTATGGAAAATGGTAGAAAGGGATGTATATAACATCCGCCATGGTAGAAGGGGTGAAAAGTAAGGCTGCATAGCGGCCGTTAACTTAAGGTGCGTAGCACCGATCTGTTGCAAAGCGACTGAGACCGAAGGGCTCATATATCTATATATTAAAAGAGGAATTGTTGTGTGTGTGTTTGTTTGGATGTTTGTCCAGAATTAATTGGAAAGATTACGAGTCCCAGAAAGCTGAAAATTTGTATACAGAGGTCATTTTGTACTGCGACAACGATCTATTGGTTTTTGAAACAAAATAACGGGATTATGACGTCACAGTTGCGAAAAACAGATATTTTGTACTAGCTTCCCAATTTTGCTCCGATCTGTAGAAAATTCAAATCATTAGACGTACACTAAATTTCTACACCTGATAGCAGTTCACGAATTCCCATTTTACTTCTGATTGTGACACAGTTAATTAATTAGTCCCTGCACTAATCAACCATAAATAGTGTATCGTACCAACACAGGTATAGCAAAGTGCAAGTGTGTGTTTGTGTGTTTGTGTGTCCAGAATTAATAGGAAAGACTACGAGTCCTAGAAAGCTGAAAATTGGCATGCAGGGGTAACTTTACACGCTGACAACGATCTATTGGTTTTCTAAGCTAAATAACGGGATTATGACGTCATAAACGCACATATTTGAGAATAATTCATTCAGTTTTTATTCGATTCGCCCACAATTTTCGATAATAACACAACATGCAATGAGACACACGTATACCAATTTATGGGAATGTGACGTCACGTAGGAACTAATTTGGATACAGCTCTTACACTTTTGTTTCAATCGACAAATAATTTTGTCACATTATAAAACAGAATGTATTGCATGTCTCTAGAAATTTTTATAATTTTCGCTTTTACTCTGAGCCAGGCAATAACAAAAATGTAACCTCCAATTGCTGCATCATTGCATATATTGAGGTTTATGATTTAATCTTCACCTACAATATTTCCGAAATTGCATACTTGATTAATCCAGTTTGGCTTCCATCAGTTTGTTTCTATTCGTGATGTATTTAGATTACGTCAATGACATAAGTATGCATAATATTACTATCAATCTGATTTGTTTGTTAACAAGAATGCGCGCTTAGAGTCTCTAATGCATTGTTTATTTATTACACCTATATTGGCTTCTACGTATAATAAGACTATCAATGGATTTCTACTAGAAATGAATTAAGTTAATTAAGTAATCTAAGATTTTGGTTCTGCTTAACGATGAGATTTATTATGTTAATTATTCCTATCAATTAAATTAAATAATTCACTAACCCAGCTCCTACAAAATATATATAGTTATGGAGGATGTATAAATGTTTATTACTATAAAATCAAATAGTTTGCAACCCTGAATGTACCTCTGCATAATAATGGTTTAATGGTGAGAATAAGACCGCGAAGCGGTCTTATTCTCATCTTTAAACCATTATTATGCAGAGATTAAATCCAGAGTTGGTAAATTACTTTGCAATTTACTGAAATTAACTAATTGCGTATAATTTACCAACACATGTCTCAATTTATTTGAGCTAACAAGCTAACGTTTTAATATAGCTGAACGCAGAGTTGTGGATTTGATTTGATTTGGATTTGATTTGGATGGATTTGATGCATTTTAAAAGTAAATGATTTGATTTGATTTGGATTTGATTGACTATTATTTGATTTGTTTTGGATTTGAACTAATGTTTGAGTCAAATCCTTTTTAAAATTTAATTTACGTACTATACAATATGTACTACATATGATATTGATGATATTGCACTAACAGTAGACTCTTAAATCCGAATTTTGGGTAATTCGAACAGATTTTGTTGGCTGGCATTCGTATTAATGTGAATAAATATCTGTATAATACAGTGTCAGTAGTATATATTATATTATATTATATCTAACTAAGTACGCATCTCAATTAATTATCTCTGTAGTATTTGGATTTGATTTGGATTTGATTTGGATGGATTTCATTTCTATTTGGATGGATTTGATATGGATTGAATTAGATTTGGATTTGATTTGGATGGATTTGATTTGGATTTGATTTGATTTGATTTGGATTTGAATGAAATATCAATCAAATCCACAACTCTGGCTGAACGAGCTACCCTTAAGAATTATTGAGCTATTAATTAACTAATAATTATTAACTAATGAGCAATGAGAATAACTTACAAACATAATTTCCCAAAACAAATTACAGTAACTAATCAAAACCAAAAATGAATTTTAGGCACGGCACAGGTGAACTCATCATTAATATTATTGCTTTTGGGGAGGGAAAGGCCGCGAAGCGGCCGTTAATTGTATTGCGTAGTGCCTAAGACGAACGAACAAAAGTCGCGAAGCGACTTTTGTGAGAGAGTGATCCGTCGCGAAGCGACCGAGACCGAAGGGCTCGTATTATAAATGTGTGTTGCTATTCGTATTACATAGTACGAATTTTAAATCCACAAAATTAAATTATTGTTAAAATATTGTTCCCATCTGTCTAATAGAAATATTGTTCTCCCAAACAGTATTTCCTAGGTAATATTGTTCACCAACAGTATTCACTAGCGAATTCTTTCCCCCCAAAACAAAATCAAACTATGGTTTGTAGAACGTGTAGAAAGTTTTGAATTACTTAGACATTCTTTCACTTTCACTTTGCTAGATACATAGTGTCATATCGGATATACGGTCGACTCCGCTTAATAGGGTCACTGGTTATTGGGATCAACTGCTCAATTGGGGTCATTTTTCAAAGAACCAAATCATGCCAATAGTATCTAATACGCAATATTTCTGTTAATTGGGTAAAATTATTAATTTGAATTTGGTTATTCTGGGCAAAATTTGGATTGATTCACTTGATTGACTCAATATTCGCTTAATTAATTAATTAATTAATTAATTTTTTTTTTTTTTTTTGGTTGAGTGATTATTTAATACGTTAATTAATTAATTAAAATCCAATATTTCAACTAACCGTGTCACTATTCTCCATGTGTCAAATTACATGTGAAAAAGTGTTTATGTTGCAGTGTATATGCACTTTCGGTATACATGCATGTGCACCAGTGTACATGCATGTACAGTACTAATAAGTTTGTATACATGCATGTACACCAGTGTATATGCACTTTATAAACTATATTGGCTACAAGTTATATACACTAGTACAGGGGTGGGCAAACTTTTTAGGCCGCGGGCCAAATTGGATAAATGTCATAGTGTTGCGGGCCTGAGAGTGAACATTTCCTATTTAACACATTTTTTATTTGATTTGCAGTAGCAATAATGGGAAATAAACTATGATACTGAGGAAGTACGTATACACTAATTTAATGACATATTAGGAAGTATAAAGCTTAAAGAACTAGTGGGAGTTGTGCAGTTGATCCTGCGTTTTAATAGTTTATCAAAATTTGGTTCTCTGGCTGAAGTAGCAATACACATAAGCTGAGAAAGGTATTCATCTGTCAATGCTGATCTTGACATATTTTTGATAAACTTTATCATACCTGCCAATCGTACAGGGATCCCTGTAAAGTAAAATTTTTTAACTATTTTGGCCATTCTGTACAGGCGTACAGGGATATATTCCATTTATATAAGGATTTTTAATTTACTAATTATGAGTAAATAATGCCTAAAAATGTCTACAGATGTGATAGTATATTCTGCATTGACTACATAAAGGCACAACGTTGTTTCTATATTTATTCAAGTGTATAGTAATTCCCTGGACGAGCGAGCGCAGCGAGCGAGACATTTTTTGGGAGGTGTACAGGGATTTTGGCCAATGTACAGGGGGAAATTGGATCCCTGTACAGGGATATGATTCAAATAGGTTGGCAGGTATGCTTTATGTGGCCTAGACTACCAAAAATATGGACTTCTGTTGAGGTCAAGCGGGCCGTTTAAATATCGTAGGCGGGCCGGATCCGGCCCGCGGCCCGTAGTTTGCCCACCCCTGCACTAGTGTATACGCACTTTTATTCATTTTTAATGTCAAGTGGTGCTTATGAATTTTAACTAAGTATGTATTGTGAATTCCTGTGTATCTAGTTATGATACAGTCGCATGCGAAACCGTCTTTATCTAAATAACTATTTATTCTAAATGTGTAAGAAATTCCAATTTTGTTTCATTTTCAATCGGTTTATCCTAACTATTTCATTTTCTTACTTTATTTCCATGCAAAGAATTGGTTAGAAATAACCGGTTTCGACTGTATGATATTTGATTTTAAATTGATAAGATACAATTTTTAATCATGCAATGCGTTTCAAAGAATTCACATGTTCATGACTTTCTAGTACACCTATTTAATTTACTGCTTACTTTCTCAATACCCTTAATCAAGCCACCTATGATGCGATCAGAAATGTATATACGTATTATAACTTTGAGCACGGTTTACAAACACTGATCGTATTGCTGCATATTATATTCCTAGAAATATTACATATCTTAAATTATCCACGACCCGTTAACGACTGTTTTGTTTTATTTTTGAATGAATCTAGAAAATATGGATTAGACACTTGGGATTGCACATGTACTAGCCATTGTAATTCAAAGATCCGGGTAAATTCCAAGTTATGGGCAGCCTCCGGACGACAGTGCCCGGATAAGGGAGGTTTGGATGTATATATATGTATAAAAATCGAGTTCTAACTAAGAATACCAAAATGGCTATACCTTATATAATTATCACTGGACAGACGATCCATCCTTACGAAATTTATATAATTGGTGCTGGCAAATGAAGAAATTTCTTTCATCAATTGATGAAATGCACCTCCTCGATTTTTAATCCAATCCTTAACCCAGGAAATTCTCCTTTTGCGATGACTAATCAATGCAATTTCCTCCGCCGAAGTATAATAATTTTGAATGCGGAAACGACAACGTGTGTTATATCCATAATATTGAATTGGAAAATAACAAATCCTTTGGGATTATACTAGGTATACATAGTACTGATTTAATATAATATTTTTAACCATGTGTAATAAAGTAATTTCCATGCAACAATGTGCACGAAAATAAATGTTGGATGCAGCATATTGCCTGCTACATTGTTGCACCATGTATGCTACCTTGTTGCATCAACTTTGTCGCGTGCAACAGTTAGATCGTGTATGGTGGGCTTAATAATAAAACCTGAAATTTAAATAGGTATGAGTCATTAGTAAGAGGATAAACAATCAACCAAAGTTAACCTACCGGTTGTTTGCGTGATTTATATTTTCGAGAAAGATGGATATGTAATTTTGTTACTTTGCTGTTGAGATCTTCTCGAGAGGTGGCTTGGTGTTTGTATTCACTTAGAGCTAATTGCTGTTTTGTATATACACGAATATCAATGTGTTTGATGCGTTTAAACTTTGCATGAATAATAGAAATAACTTCACTTCTTACATTTCGAATGTATTTAGGAAAATCCCATCTTCTTCTTTTGCATTCTTATGGGTAGGATTATTTAGTTGGAGAGAACTCTTTCTTAAAATTCCCATAACTCTTAAAACTCTACCGAATGTACCTATCAGTTTCGATGCTAACTATCTTTTCGAAACATTCAACAACTGTTGGCTACTAGAGCTGGCCCATATGGAGATTGGACAAATACCTAGTCTTTGGAAAGTTCTTATGAAAACACTCGTTGTATTCTGTTTTATTTAAGTGTCGTCACTCGTCAGTTTACTATTTTTTTCTCTCTACCTAACCTCAATATTTTTTAATTCTTATATGGCTGATAAGTGCAATTGAGAATGTACAGCACTATAGCAAGCTGAATTTGGTCTGCATTGCAATTCATTTAGCAATCTCTGCTGTGTTCCAAAGCATATTACGTAACACTATGGAATACGGGTTATTGACAACAGCTATATATCAAAGGGTACTCTCCATGTCCCTTACACAAATACAGAGCTTATCGGTTGGTAATATTCTGACAATAATAACTTCCGATCTTTATAAATTTGATATATTCTTCAATAACGTTCCGTATATATTCATAAATCATAACTCCCATTGGTATACAGTGGACTCTCCGAATAACGGACACGTTGGGGAAATGGCTTCTGTCCGTTGTAGAGAGTTGTCCGCTTCTCGGAGACTGGTCCATAATTATTACATGTATGGTAATTTAATTTCGTTCCAAGAGGCTTGTCCGTTATAGAGGGGTTGTCCGCTTCTAGGAGTGTCCGTTTTGGGAGACTCCACTGTACTCTTAATCACTGGACTATCAAGCATTGAATTTGGTTGGTTATCCATCCTCATAATCTTATTCTTTATTATTCACTTTATGGCTCAGTTAGGGCTTGGGTGTGTATATTGTATCCCATTTACCAACGAGCTTTGAGGTACTGTGACCAAAGGAACAAATGCATGCGCGAATTTATTGAAGGATTTCGAATTATAAAATGCTTCGCTTGGCAGTATGCTGTTGTCAATGCAATAATATATATCAGGAAGAAAGAATTTTTCACAATTCTAGCACATTTGTTTTTCAAATCTCTATTAAATTCTCTGTCCGTTTCAATTCCACTCCTCTATACTTTCTCATTTTGTTTGAGTGCATACGTACTATCAGGTGGGGTCTTAACTTCCAATAGAGTATTTGGCTTCCTTGCCTTTATGAGGTTGTACCAGAGTTGTTTCACGAGCTCAACGTTTGGAATTTCAGTTCTCAGTGAATTATGTGTGAGTGTAAATCGCGTTAGAGATGTATTATTGCTTCCTATTAGGAAGAGTGCTTGCTTAGCGAAGAAACAAGAGTTCCGATTTGAAACTGAGATACCCATAGAAGTTGCTAGTCTAACAGCTGGACGAATGAAGAAGGATCAACAAGTTGAAACTTGTATTCACAATATTTCTATTAACTTATGGAAAGGACAAAGTATGTCTGTTATTGGAAAAGTGGGAGCTGCAAAATCCTCTCACTTGCTAGCACTGATGAACGAACTAGATATAGTGAGTGGGATAATTGAACTGTTTGGGTCTTGTGTGTATGTTCCTCAAAATCATGGATTCTCTCTATTTCAATTCGTGACAATATAACCTATGGCAGGGAATGGGATGAAGACTGGTGTAAACAAGTGGTGTCTTCCTGCTGTTTGGAAGTTGATTTCCGACAAATGAAGGATGGAGACCTTACAATAGTTGGTGAGAGAGGCATCACGCTTAGTGGCGGTCAGAAAGCCAGAATAAGTCTAGCAGAGCTTTCTATTACAACTCTGATATCTATCTACTGGATGATCCTCTGAGCTCTGTCGATCCAGAAGTAGCGAGGCGTCTGTTCTCTGTGTTCAGGGAGGGAATACTCTCAAAAAAAACAGTAATCCTAGCTACGCACCAACTTCAGTTCGCAATTCAGATTGACCAAATACTCCTCTTAGAATCTGGGAAACAGGTAGCGTATGGAAAATATTCTGACATACGATAGCGATATAACCCTTCATTCAAAGAATACTGGCAAGTTTTGTGGAATACTTCAACAAGCATGATAAACAAAGAAATCAATCAAACCATCAGTGAACCACAAAGTGTACATTATTCGAAAACAACAGAACCAGTATTAAACGAGACACAGATTCGACTGAAAAAGTCACCCACTATAATGGAATATCTCTATTTATATATGCAAAATATATCTGGACAGGCGGTAAGTACCTCGGCGTAGTATCTCTCTTGTTCTTTTCATTGGTACCATATTTTCCTATTGTAAAAGGCACCAGCTATTGCCTAGTTTGGTGGATTATTGCTCAAGAATCCAATTTCACCTCATCATCTATTAATAACACAGTACAATATTTTAATCCTCTCATTCTCCTCTCTATACTTCAACAAGTGATACTTTTGTTGGTATTTGTTTGTTGATCAGTGTGCTTATGTTGTCCGCAGCTCTAACTTTTTCTTGAATTCCAGCATTTTCTTCTTATCGACTACACATAACTCTGTTATGGAGAGTCCTCTGTACGTTCTACTATAAGCTTGAGTGAAATGCTCCTAATGTATCAATTTTTAATTTGCCTTGTATTTAGGGCATTACTTTAATTATTTGGGCATTGTCATGTGATTTTCTAATTTAATAAACTATTAATATTTATTGTCTGGCATAGGATAATGTAATGTGCACATTAATGGAAATAAAAAATAAAAATACAATTCCGTCCGCCGTCCGTATTTTCTGAAAAAATCCGGATGATAAACAATTTATTTATTTAACCTGGCCTAAGTCATTAAGTAATATGTTTGTGAATACTCAGTGAGATAATTCAAATGCTCCTCAGATACTAAATAGTAGATTGACATGTAAACATGATGAGAGATAGCTTGAAAAACATAGGTCAATGGTTAATAATAATTTCAGCTTACAATAATTGAGAAAATACATTGATACAATAGCTCCGGCTATTAATAATTTTGGATAGAAGAGAGATACTCCTTTTGGATCCATTCCAATGTCTATAATATGTGAAGAGAATGCTACCATTGCTTCATGACCTCCTAACTCCTTCAATAATGCTATGACGATCACTTATAAGAGAGGTTTAATCCCACTCCATCTCTTGAAGGCTCTCATACCCCCTCTGCCCACTGGGGCGGCGCCAGCACAACTCCCTTTGGGGGGCGAAAGGGATAGGACCAATGCACTGGAGGGGCAAACCCAATACAGGTAAACCTCCCAAAGCGGCACAAAATCATTCTCCCGATGGGTGCCGCTTTGGGAGGTTTACCTGTAGTTGTACACATCCAAAAATTCACATTCAAACCAAAATCAATTTTTTTAAATGACAAACTTAGTTAAATAATCTGTCCTATAATAGTATGCGGGGGGCATCTCAGCAAAACGGCTAATTATGGACTCCCTGTCTAGGGCGTGTAGCATTTCCGCATTAAGTACTCCTATATCAGACAAGCGAGTTCCCGCCTCCCCCCTCGCGCCCAGCTAATCTTATTGCTCAGTGGCTCAGTTCTTTAGTACTTTTGCATCAGTATCAATGGCATTATCGTGTAGGTAGTGTAAAGTTCTCTTGGCTCTGACTTATAAACCTTCACGAATATACCACACGGGTGAGGAAGGATTAAATTGGAAAAAGAGCAAAACAAAATGTTTAAATAAATCCAATTATTGCCAACCATCTAAATGATAACCAATTCCTAATAAATATACGATAAACAATCCAATCCTAGCAAAGAACTCATATCTCCTTGTCGTCACCCGTCTCTGGCTATCTAAAGTTATCTTAGGAATGTAGTTGAGAACACAAACTGTTATAATTCCATTATTAAAGCCGATTAATGCCACTCCAATGATTATGCAGGCTGTTGAACTAGCTATTATGATTAATATATTGTATACCCTAATCCCCTAGCACACAACTTACTGTTGTATAGAGTTGATATTGATAATATGAGTCCCCTAGTGCCTCCTGAGTCCTGAGTACCGTCCTTGGGAAAGACGGTAGGTGGCAATACGGAGGAAGCTAGGAAGTCAGACCCGGCAGTCCGCTGGTAAGCATGTGGAAGGACATATGGACAGTACGCATGGTGGTCGAGGGTTACCCTCCTGATGAGTCCCTGCAATGGGACGAAACCACTCAACATAACATCCCTATGGGTTTGGGGTCGGATATAGCGACTAGTCTTCATACTAGATCGTGACCTCAGCTCATAACATATTAAGTAAACCTGCATAAGGGGCTAATCCGTCGCGAATTAACTGAGACCGTAGGGTTCGTAATAAATAAAGATTCGATAACTATAATACAAAACATATGAGAATATGTTGAATATTAAAGCTACAAATATAATAGTATGTAGAGAGAATCATCTAATATGATCTCTAAGAGAGTACTGTCTTTGAAAGGAGTCTCGCTTCCTTCCAGTTGAAACCTAACAATCATTTGTTCTAGGTCACTCAACTTGATTTTGCTACAAATAATCGCCATCCTTTTATTCTTCACAATTTCGAATAATCTGAGTGTCCAAGCAGATGGATTCATCACACGATCCAGTAACGTAACCAATACAAAATCGCATTGAGGAATTTCGTTAGCCAACGAAGTAAACTGCTTGAATTCCAAATTTTCAATTTTTGTGTTGTTCCCTATTTGAAATCCCTCAAATGTCTCATGTTCTTTCCCATTCTTAACATTCAGACAGAAATTTATCAGCCTACCTGAATAGTCTATCCCTAACACAGAATTAAATTCACTGGATAATTCGAAGCAAAGCATACCAAAGCCACATCCAATGTGTATAAAGGAACCTGATCCATGATCCAGTTTACGTATATACTCAATGATAACATTGTTATAGGCAAGGGAGGAAGTAATTTCTTGGTTAAAACCATCATCAAGCTCAATTGTCAATTGTTTATTAGAACTCGGAATAAAACTTTTTTAATTCAAACCAAATACAGAAGGTTTGCTGTGTACAAACCCATAATCAACTACAAATGGTTGAGAGCTGCAGAGACGAACTGGAGTGTCGTCTTTGTTGATGGCTTCCACCAGACGGAATCCAGCATGCTGAAAGAAATGACGCCTAAAAGCATTGCGACAATAACGTGAAGCAAAACTACCACTGGACATAAAGGATCCACCTAACATCAAGTTGTGTCTACCGTCAAACAATGAAGTAGAATAGTCATCGTAAAGGTTATGAGTCTCAAAACCTTTGAGACCATTAAAATGACATTCAGTCCATTACCATACATTCCCATATGTATCATAGAAACCAGCATCAGATGGAGGGAACAAATTGACAGGCGTAGAAGAGCAGAATTGTAGATTAGAGTTTAAGTTGGGTTTGTCGTTGAATGCTGGATCAGAACAATTTCCTGATTCGGCAGGTAGTTCTCTGCCCCGCATGAGGTGATGTTCAGCTTCAGTAGGGAGTCTGGTGTAATTACCTGTCCAATTGCAGAAAGCTTTAGCTTCATGGTAGTCGACATTAACAGGCCAGCTCCAAGGCATCTCAATAACGTCAAACATGGCTCTGTAAAGGTAATTATCTCCTTGATTAAGCGATTTAAAATTTGCAGATGAAGTGGCTGTATGTTCACTACTGGTATTCAAATTTGTTTCTGGTTTGCAGTGCGAATAATTATTGAGGTTCCCTCCACAGATGGACACACATCCATGTTGACACACCCATAAATGTGGGTGTAAAGGTTTAGCAAATACAACCCATTCCCATCCCTCTTCTGTCCAAAATTCCTTCGTTTTGTAACCACCAGTTTCTACAAATTTAATAAACTGTTCATTCGTGACGAGATACTGTGAAGCTCTGAATGCAGGAGTTTCTACAAATTCACTGCCAAATTCGTTATCCCAGCCGTAAGCTGGAAAATCCTTTGGTTTTCCTAGTTCAACAGTTCCCATAGGAACTTCAATGAAATGGTTCTGCGTGATTTAAACTTTTGGTTTTGTTGGTCCATAACTCCAAGCTGAAGGCTTTTGTACTAAATCAACAGGCAGCTCACGCAGCATCACTGAAGAAAGCTCGATGTGAATACGAGTGTGATCCATACAAAGCATCAGAGACCACCAAGTGCTGTTTCATGTGATCGGGAGAAATAAAGGAGTTGAATCTATCGTCTTCAAGGATTAATTCACGGACTCTACGACGGTAATCCACTATTCTATTGAATTGGGGCCAGTTCAAGGCACCTCCCATCCGAAAATTACAAGTATCATCCCAAGAATTCTCATCAACACCTGTTCAAAGATTTTCTCAAATTCGAAGTCAACTCTCTTTTTGATGAAACCAAGAATTAAACAATTTATTAACAAATACAACAGCTGTATGACCGTAATAGAATATGATCGGTAAACGTAATTGATTTGGGGATATGAGGATACTTGATGTATCTTTGAAGCATAAGAACAGCTTTTCATCGAGATCGTATGTTTCCTCGAAGTAAGTCTTGATTTGAAGTTTAGTACATGTTGCTAGATCAAGCGGCTTCATTGACTGGAACCTCATCTCTTGCCCTGCCTTGCCGGTTAGTAATTGCCTCATGATTTTGAGTCGAATATTTAGTTTGTTAATTAAAACAAATCAAGGATGGTAGTTTGATAGACTTTAAAAGTTTAGTAACACGTGTTGCAGTGTATTAGAGAACTTAGTGAGTCCTCGTACACACTAAGTTCTCTAATACACTGCAACATATATACGTATATATATATATAGGAATCCTTCGGTCTCGGTCGCTTCGCGACCTTTGTTCGTTCGTGTTAGACACTACGCAACACAATTAACGGCCGCTTCGCGGCCTTTCCCCTCAAAATATCACTCATTATAAATAAGTTAAACTTGTGGCTTGTAAATTAATGTAGTTGATCCAGTTCAGTTTGTTGTTATTTTGGAACCAAGCCAAGGTTTGTGAACTAATTAATTTATTAATGCTATTTATAAGCCCAATTTTACCTTCTGCATAATAAATTGTTTGGTTAATTCGCTACATTACTCTCATTCTATATGTCATTTATTATTCAGAAAAAAGATAGTAAATTGTTGAATAGCTTGATAGTAATATTATGCATACTTATGTGATTGACGTAAGCAAATAAAACATCACCAATAGAGTAAACTGATGGAAACAGGCACGCAGCTACGGGGGGAGGACGAGGGGGGGCGACTGCCCCCCCAAAGTACTTCTCGCCCCCCCTCCCAAGAGAATTTAGGAAGTGTTCGTTATAGTAAATAGAGTGATTCGTCCCCCCCTTGCCCCCCCGACTTCCTGCACTTGCCCCCCCCAAGGCCCCAACATAAAACTTGCCCCCCTGAATTATATACTCTAGCTACGTGCCTGGATGGAAAGCCAAACAGGATTACTCAAAGTAAGCAATTTCGGAAATAATGTAGGTGAAGATTAAAAATCACCAAACCTCAATATGTGCAATGAGGCAGCAATAGGAGGTTACATTTTTGTTAATACGTGTACCTGGCACATATTAAATGTGAAATTAAAAAAATTGTAGAGACGCAATACAATATGTTTTAGAATGTGACAAAATTTGATGTCCACTGAATCAAGATTGTAATAGCTGAATCCCAATTAGTTCCCATGTGACGTCACAATCTCATAAATCGGTATATATGTGTCTCATTGTATGTAGTGTTATCATCTAAAATGTGGACGAATCGGATAAAAACTGAGTTATTCCCAAATATGTGCTTTTTGACTTCATAATCCGTTATTTCATTTAGAAAACCAATAAATCGTTGTCAGCGTGAAAAATTACCACTTCATGCAAATTCTCAGATTTCTAGAGCATATGGCCTTTCCTATTTATTCTGGACAAACACACAAACACACAACAATTGTGCTTTTAATATATAGATAATATTTCGGTTTAGTATAGTGTAATTACAATCAGAGTGGATCATGGCCTGGTCCATGGGTCAAAAAAGTCATAAACTGAGGGAGGGCTCGAAACTTAAATCTTTTTGTAAACAACAATGTATAATCGTTGCTAAGAATAATATTATTTGCAGTACTTTTCTTGAAATAATAACCGGGAAGATAATTGATTTTCTGAGGACATTGACCTTCATAGGATACAGTGAGCTATAAATGGTGAATACAGTAAGATATAAATGCTGAAAAATTCATAAAATAATAAAAGATATAAACAGTCTATTCCGCTTAATTGGGATACGTTTGTTTCAGGCCTCTTGTCCCAATTAAGCGGACTTCCCATTAACCGAAATTTTTATATAAAGTAGCGATCTACTAGCGATTTACAACAATTTCAGTTTTAAACCTGTTGTAACAATTCCTCCACTGCCTGCAGATCATTGAGGCTACTCACACCCATAGTATGAACCTTAATATTTTGTGGACCGTTTGGAACTGTCCGTGAACTACAAGGTCATGATGTCTGGTAAATTGCGATTTTACGGAAATCAATAAGAAATAGATCCTATTTAGATATTTTGTTATAACATTATCAGAATTTATCAAGATTATTATAATTTGTTCTGATCAATATGAATTTTCTACTGAGCGAGCACCAATTTTGAACCCAATTTGTTGAGTTTGTCCCGATTAACCGAAATTTTTTTAGCAACTTCTATGGAAAAGATTTGGTTCTTGGGGGGTTGTCCCAATAAATCGGTTGTACCGATTAACCGATGTCCCAATTAAGCGGGATCTACTGTATTAACAAATCAGGATACGCCAGTATTGAACGAAATTGGACAAAATGTGGTAAATTAGCCAAAGAATATGGATAATTTGCCACTGTTTATTTAAATTCTTTAAAAATTTCCAGGTAGTTGTTGGTTAATTATCAAAGTTAGGTGCCTCTCCAGCAGGGTGGCCAGATTTTCTACTTCAAAAGAGACACATTTCTAATAAAAAAGACCACGGTTGAGAAATCCAGTATTGAAGTAGAACATTTGAGAATAAAGGCTATAGCATAATGACGAGTATGAAGTTGGCAGGAAATCAGCAGCAAAATCCGAGCACACTTCTGTAGTCAATAAAATTGAAATTAAAACAAATAACAATTAGTCCTTCCATAGGAATAGAGTGTATTTGTGGTCATTGGCCCGTAAAATTTTCAAAACATTTGGACATTGGGTCACCCCATGATGATTTTGCAAAAAGGGTCACTTTTACTAATTTTGGCATGTAGTTCTATACTGAGCACACTTGTAAACGTTCTATAATGAAAATCAAGCCACTTATATAGTTCTCCTTTGGAAGAGTTTGAGACTATTAGCGGTATATCAGCTCTCGGATTTCCAAATTTTTGTCTTTTGATTCATTGGTATATAATATTCCATTACTATAAGATAATTTCAAAGTCTTGCATTTTTCTTTTTGCAAAATTTGATCTACCGGACAACATTATGTTTGTAATGGTTAGGCTCTTATCGTCAACAAAATTTGAAACTTTGAACAAATTTTAATTGCTCTATGTATGCTGTGTTTATCAAGAAGAAAATTTTCAGAAATCAACTTTCATGTAAATACAATTGAAAATCCGTTGAGATCTCGAGAGGAAGAAGTTACTAATGATTTGATGATTTAGAATTTAGATGAAATCAGGGTTGATAAAAATCATGATTTTTTTAAAAAAATCAAAAAAATCCGATTTTTTTGATTTAAATCAGATTTTTTTTATTTAAATCAGAATTTTGATTTTAATTGTTTTTTTGTGCAATCTATATCACACTGGCGTATATTCTTTGGCTAATAGATTAATTACATTGTTAGTGACTCATTATCAATGTAATTTGACTCATTATCAATGTATTTCTTTTCTTTTCGCAAAAAACAATAGACATAAAAAATCTGATTTAAATCAGACTTCTTTGATTAAAATCAGATTTTTGATTTAAATCATGATTTTTATTAATAAAAATCATTGATTTAAATCATGATTTAAATCAAACAACCCTGGATGAAATAGATGAAGAACTTCAGAATGACTTTGGAGATGGTAAAAGTTATAGAGATAGATCTCCATTTGGCAGATATTTTGATACTCTATTAAGAAAATGTCAAGAACGAATTAATGAATTCGAAATTAGATATAAGACCACATATTTGAGGAAAACAAGAACTATTATCTACCAGTGTTGCCTGATTTTTTTGTCCTACATTATATGCCAATATCATATTATGTATGTCCTATTTGGAGTAGTCTGATTTAGGTCCAGTTATGTCACCAGGTAAATAAATGTAAGGCATACATAGTAATGCAATCGTAGAAAATTGGATGATAATAAATCGAATATTCTTAACAACGAGAAGAAACTTAGACACCTTAAAAGTGGTGGTGACATCATGAAAAAATTACAAATTACAGCTGTGCCAATAGTATTTGTTTTGGAGGCACTATCAAACCACCAACCACCAAAATATTGCATTTCCAAAGGAACAAGCTGTCGGTACAGCTGTAATTTTAGAATTTTACTATAAGCAGACTATAAAAAGGATCACAATCTCGATCCCTATCCTTTTACGATCCTTCGATAACTCAATCAGTCAGATATTAACATTATATACGCAGTAAGTTTTATACATTTTGAGCCAGAAAGCTCGTCTTCTGCACGAATAAATGCAAAATATATGAAAGTAAATTTCAGATATAATTATTTTGTCTTATTGATTAGTTGGAAATTAATTCTGATATTATGTAACATTGGCCCATATTAATAAGAAAAAGGATCGGGATCTTTTGCTAGAAATCCTTCGATCCGACACGAACCTCAATCGAAAGATCCTTATGCCCTAGTAAAATATAATAGGTATTGTTCAAGATTGAATGTAACTGAAACAAGAAAAGTATAATTATAATAATGTACTTCACAATGTTAGAGCAAAAAATAGGTAAAGATTATACAAAATGGTAGAAGGGGAATTATTAAAGTCACAAATCTTAGAGCGGTAAAATAATTTTTAAAATCAAAAGTTAACGAAGTACTAACTATCGCAAGATTTGCGTAGCATATCAGTTTTCCTTGGTCCTTTCCTGCACCTGAGGTTGGGAATCTCCTGTTTCGTTGTTAAGTTGAATTTGAGTGATCAACAGCTGGAGTTTTGAGAACTGTACATCCATGGATTCTTCTCGTTTCATAAGCTCTAAGTTAGTTGTGTTAAAATTGGCTTTAGTGTTACCATCATTACTATAACTCTCAGGTTTTGTACCTGCGTTCACTTCTGATTGTAGCAAATCTTGGAACTTTACATCACTATCACTGTTAATCCGCTCAGAATAAAACTTAAGGTAAGAATTCCATTCACTGAGTGATACGGTTAAACTTTCCACCATGATACGCCTAAAAGCTTTACTAAAAAACCATTCAAAAATGAAAGCTAAATTTGTCTGCTTTTCATACTGCAATGCCAAATCTGCTTTGTAGTCGATTAAATGCTTTTCACTGAGTATGTTTGCATAAGTTTGTGAGAGCTGTGCAATGAAAATGTTAGACAACACAACAATGATTCCAAATGCGAATGTAAAGTAGAAGATTGAGAATATTATATGAATATGGTAAAACTCCAATTCATAATCCGCTGGTCCACCACCCACAAGAAACAATAGACCAGATAGAATTGGTGTCATTATTGAGTATACCGATTCAAAGTCATCCCCCAGCCAATTTGACGGCGAACACTCATCTTGGAAACGACGGTTATTCAAACTTTCATCAAATCGCCGTGCTATTAAATGAGCACCTCCAGCGTAGCCTACCAGAATAAGTAGGATAATGATCATGAATCTAGGTACATCCTTCTTGAGGACTTGGAATATTGTTTCAATGTAAATACCGAGTGTAGGAAATATTTTGGTATACTTGAAAAATTTGAAAGTGAAAGCAATGAAAGTCAGAGAAGACAATGTCCAATGAGTAGCACTTACAATAGGTACTGTTGTAAAGAAGATAATTAGACGGAACAAAAACAGCAACATTAATAGAACCACGCTGATTATCTCAAGCAAGCTATAGGAAGTAGAAATGTGTTGAAATGTTGTACGGAGAAGATAGTTTGTGCGTTTCCTGTCGAACAAATGCAATTTATATTTAATTATGTTCGGCGCATCAATTAACAATTTGAGGACTGACGTAAAAACTAGTCCTTCAAAATTTTCCAATCCATAGTAACTGATCTGGTCAGGAGGTATGTATGCCAAAACACGAGAGGTTCTAGGTAGATTCTTCAAATATTTCCACTTCCCGAATACTTCAATCGCTTCATTAACCATGTAGAGAATGGAAACTGTGATTATGTATGTCTCAAGAAAGAAACGGAATTTTTCCAAATGCGAATGATATAGTAGAATAACAAATGATCACATTGAATGGAAGCCAGGAAAAGTGCAGTTACCATGGGAATGTAGAAAAGTAAATACAGGAACAGCATCAACAGATACCACCACTGGTATAGTTTGATTTTAGCGTCAACAGTGAATTTCAGAAGAGGATGGTACTTGATACGGTTCGTTTGTGAGCCATACATTTTGTGCCACAGTGGAGCAAGGTGGTAGTTGAAAATGCGGAAATTTGGATAACCACCCTCATCATTTGAATCCATAATTTTTGTGGAAATAAAAGCATTATTTGCGTCACACAACACCATTTTATCTAGAATGTTACTGAGAGTCTTGTTGTCTTCTTCATCTACAATCTTGTGTACGACATCTGGACAGCATTCAAAGAATTCCGAATCACAGGTCTGTACAATTAGGTTCACAGTCTCTTGTTGACCTATCCGTCTGGCTAGACCCATTGGTGATAAACCAAGATGGTTTCTCCCATTTATTATCTGTGAAAATCCTTCTTGAAAGTTCGATTCCAGATAAGGGATTAAAAATCGAATGCATTCCATTGCGTTGCTTCGGATTAAGTGATGAAGCACGTTATTTCCTTGACAGTCTGTGTAGTGAAATGTATCCAAATGAAACTTGTACTTCTCAGTGCATACCACTTTAAAGAAGTTAAGATTGTTCAAATCGGCAGCATGCATTCCGGGAGTTTGACAAAAATAGTCGAAATCTAGGAGTGAATTTAAATTTGGAGATTCTGCATCATTGATATCGAGTCGATATGCTTCATCAAGAAATGTTTGTATAATAGAAGTATCTCTACGGGTTGAGATTGCGTGATGAATAGCCCCCCTTCCATCTCGGTCTTTTGCACATAAATCTGCGTTCTTCCGTAACAAAAAGCTAATTCTCTTCGAGCTACTAATTCTAGCCGCATAGTGGATCACTGAGCAGTCACAGCTTGAATAAATTGCATTGATACTCATTTGTCCGTCATCCAGGATCAGTGTAATCCTCTTTTCACTAATCAAGTCATTCGCCAGCAAGAAGACAAATCGTTTGATGTCTGCTCCTTCGTTGATCAGTTTGGAAGCGAAATCAACACCTTCGCATTTAATGGCTACTTCAATTGGCGTACCTCGAACACTCTGTATGTTGACATCAACTCCGTGATCAATGAGCAGTTTTCCGATCACAGTATTATCTTTCTCGGCTGCTATATGTAATGGGGAATTATTTTCAGAATCTCTGCTCCTTAACATCTCAAACTTCTGAGTGCCTGACTGCGATTCTAGAATTGCTTCAACTAGTTCTCTATCCCGGTTGAATACCGCAAAATGAATGAGGTATCCGCTCCGGTACAAGTCTAGATTAAGGAGAGTCTCGTTATCCCAAAACTTTAGCATGCAGAGGAGAATATCTTTATCCTTTGTGAGGAGTATTGGAAGTTCCTTTTTATTATTTTTTCTCATGATCTCCTTTATGCAGCGCTCTTTCCTACTGTTAGGACCATAACCTCTATCCCTAGCATCATTCTGTATGAAAAATAATATAGTTTTGACGTGCGATAGCAGATTATTCTTTGCCGCTAGATGTAGTGCTGCATTCCCGTGTAGATCGCCAACTGAGAAGGGTGCACTGTTATTCAACAAAGATTCTAACATTTTTGCATTCTTTTTCCCTTTGATTGTATGATGGAGACTTGTGTCACCCTTCTGGTCTTTCATATGCAATATTTTATATTTTTGTATTTGTGTGAAATCATGTTTGGCAACAGCTTTACTTAGAACGCTTAATAGTAGTAAGTTGGCAGAACATTCTGGTCTGTTGACACAAGTATGCACTATAGTATACCCATTTCCTTTATTGATATTTGTAAGGTCCACACCAGCATTGATTAACTGTATAGCTCCGGTAGTGTTAGATAAAGAGACAGCAAGATGGATAGCAGTTAATCCATTAAGTGTTGTGTCGAACATCCTTTGCTTTCTTACAGAACTGAGTTTTGATTGATTAATTGCATTTATGAGACATTCAAGAGATTTGGAGGACGATTCGTCATTTTTGGATATCATGGCGTGTAGAATAGTACCATTGCTATCTTTCTTGGTGAAGTCTGCCCCGTGTTTGATTAGTATCATGAAATTTTCCCATTTTTTGACGTTGGTTGATTTTTTCAAAGGACTGTTGTATGCCAGAATGACTCGCATGCTAGAATGACACAAACCATGGATATTCACTATCTATGCTAGAATGACACGCTCTACTAATCATCTAATGACTGTTAGAACTTCACAGGTTTCTCAGTTCATTCAGACAATTACATTTCACTTTTTGATATGGCTTCTTTATCTTTAGATTTTAAAATACAGTAGTATGCCCGAATGACTCGCATGCTAGAATGACACAAACCATGGATATTCACTATCTATGCTAGAATTTTGATAGAATTGAATTATAACAATATAACTATGGTTATTAAAGGAATCTCACTGTATGTATGCCTTAATCTAGTAAATCTACAAGCACAGGAATATTAATTAGAACAGTATTCTACCAAAAAATTTAAATACCGAATAATCGGTGTTAATACCTATCTTAATGTCTTAATTTTAAACATACTTTTTGCTATTTCTATCAGCGAATATTGGTTATAAAAGAATGAAATCAAATACGAAATATTAGAACTCATTAAAAACAAGTAGTACCTGTAATGCTATTTTAAAATCTAAAGATAAAGAAGCCATAACAAAAAGTGAAATGTAATTGTCTGAATGAACTGAGAAACCTGTGAAGTTCTAACATTCATTAGATGATTAGTAGAGCGTGTCATTCTAGCATAGATAGTGAATATCCATGGTTTGTGTCATTCTAGCATGCGAGTCATTCTGGCATACAACAGGACTACAATCTACACTATCTGTTAGATCAATAATATTGATTGTTACTCCATTTTCTCTTTCGTACTGTTCTACTTTGTCAAGCAAACAATCTACGACTTCGCTGCATGGGTTAAGTACAGAGTGGTGAATTACAGTCTCCTCTAGATCACTACTGTCTTTCTCTTCAAACTTAAAATGAAATTTGTTCTCACATAGAAATTGCATTATGGGCAATGTTGCGAACTCCGCAGCCAAATGGAGCAGAGGAATGTGTTCAAATTCCTGATTTACATAGTTTGGTTTATTTATCGATATTGCTTCCAAAATTTCTGTACAAGTAGACCGAAGTATATCACAAACTATTGCAGTTGTGCTAACAGACTCCTCAAAGTCAGTTGTATTTGTAAGAATACATACGTTATCCAAATCTGGGAGAGATGAATAGATAATATTTCCTGTAGAACGAAATGTATATCCAATCATGCTCTCGTCATTATGACCAGGGGTGCTTGTACTTCCGATTTTTAAAGAAATCCGTTTAGACAACAAACCATGCATTCCAACTGTACAAATGGAGTTGGTAGGATCTTTTATTGCAAGTTTTGCTCCTTCAGCTACTAACTGCTGAGCTCCATCAAAGTTATCTGAATAAATAGCAACATGGAGAGCTGAAAGACCTGATGTATTCTGTTTATTAATAAATGCTATATATTCTCCTTCGTTTGAAAAGTGCATTTTGATTACAGACAAAAGCTTGGTTAATATTTCAAACGAATTAGGACTCAAAACAGCATAAGCAATAACACCATTATCCATGTGATCTTGAATGAGAAAATCTGGTTTGCATTTCAGTATTGTATCAACAGACTGTTGTTTAGAGTTCTCTATTGCTAATAAAAGAGGAGTTCTACCTAACACATCTGTAGAGTTTAACATATAACTTGTCTGTGAAATATTTTGAATGTTTTGAATGGAAATACTAGCAGTGCAGTCTATCACTTGAGTGAGAACTTCCAATCTGTCCTTTTGGAACTTAGCTGCGTAATGCAAAATGGTCTGGTCCCGTCCATCACGTGTGTCTACACAGACGGATTGAGAGAGAAGTCTTGTTACTGCATAGTTGTACTGTAGTTCTATAGACAGGTGGAGAGGAGAAATTCCAGCGGTGTTTTGGAGACAAAAGAGACGTCGAACTTGTGAACTAATCACACAGCATTGATTCGGTAAATTCAAGAAAGATTTGTAAATCAGATCAAATACAGTGTCAGATTGAGTTCTAATCGAAAAATGCAGTAATGTTTCCCCTGCAATATCAAGGAGACTGAGATCAACTTGTTCTTTCATAAGTAGTTCAATGCAATCAACACATTCACACTTCACAGCTAGATGTAGGGGAGTACAACCCAGTTTGTTTCCCAATAGAATGAACGGCTTATTACTTGATCTGTTCAGTGACTCGTACTGAAGGATGCTAAGTGTCATTTGTATACCTTTCATTGGCTCGAGTTGTACAGCTAGATGTAGGATAGTATTATTTGAAGCATTTAATGAGTACAAGTCAGCTCCGTTATTCAGTAACAATTCAACAATTTCCCAATTTCTCCTTAATGCCAGGTGAATAGGCTTGTTCTTCTCAGGTTCGGCATTTGATGCATCAATGAGTTCCAAATTGTTTGTTAATTTATTGATGTATTCGATTACTTTAGTTATTATGTCGATGTTCGATTTCTCTACTGCTATATGTAGAGCCATGTTTTGTGCAGAATTAATTAAAGACATATTTGGATTATGTTTGAGTATTTCTATCACGTTATTTAGTTGATTGGATTCAATGGCAAGATGTAGAGCTGTGTTTCCATTCTTGTTAATTAAGTTACAGAACTCGGAGGGAATCAACTGGGAACAAATAAACAGTTCTCTCGTATAATCTACTATCCGTCTGTGTAACACAATTAGGTGTAGGAGAGAATCTCCGTTTTCATCTATGTAATTAGCATTAGTGTCGTATTGTCTTTCAAGTAGTATTTTGAATGATTGTAAACTATCATTTTTGATGCAGAAAAGCAGCAATTTACCAGATAACTCAATAAATTCCTGGGGATGATGTGTCTTCATGTCAGTAAGCAATGCTCTTAATACATCGGCGTTTCTATTATCAATGGAATAGTGTAATATCGAATAACCTCGGTTATCTTCTTCAAGATACGGTAAATTCGTTTCATAATGTTTTATCAAATACTGGACAACCTGTAAAGAGCCAAATGATGCAGCTAAATGCATTAACTTAGCGCCCTTCGTGTAACTTAGTTTGATTACGCTACTAATAACAAGCTGCAGAGGTTCGTGACAAACGCAGTTAAGTAAATGAGTTCTGAGAATTGATTCACTAACTTTCAGATCAGAAACAGCGTAAGTTTTGCTTGTAAAAGAAATAATAGGAGTGAGGTAAGTGCAGGAGAGATTTGGTAGGTCTGAGAGGATCCATCTATTCGATACTTTAAAACCAACACATATATCGAGTTCTGGTTTATCAGGGATTTTAGCACTATATAATTGCATTGGTACAGTTGTGTGAGGTGATGGCTGATTATTACAGAGTGTAACTGTTCCGTTATTTCGAATTACTCGGAGAGATGCGTTGAATTTGAGGAGTTCCTCCATTCCAGAAATATTATTTGCTTGAATTGCACAGTAGAGGGGTGTGTTGTTTTGGTTGTTTTGTGCAGATAATAGTGAGGGTAGATTACCAGGACAGTTTAAATTGATGTGTTCCAATAAGGCTTTTAAAATAAAGAGTCTTGACGTATTCATTGCAGCTGAATGAAGCACACTGTTTGAATTAACATCCACAATAGTTATATCAGGTTTTTTTACCAGTAAAATATCAAGTATTTTCTTATTATGAGCGGATAAATCGATACAATGATGTAATGCTGTTTTTGACTCAGAATCTTTCAAGTTCAAGATAGAATCGAGTTGTTTTCTTTGTTCGATGACTTCGAGGAGATTTTCAAAAATAGAGAGTTTATTCTTTACAGCAAAGTGAAGAGCTGTCATGCCACTGTTATTTTGACAACAAAGATTTAATTCTGTATATGTAAGAAGTAACGTGAGAATACTTTCTCTATCTGTCTTAATTGCATAATGGAGAGGCGTTTCATTTGAGTTATCTCTGGAATTCAGGAAGTCTTTCTGTTTCAAAACTATCGCTTCGATCATTTCGAGCTGATTTTGTGGATTTTGACAATGTTTTATCGCATAATGAAGTATACTTCCACCATTTTTATCTAAACCTTCTATCCCACATTCAGATATTGTAAGGAGTGATTTAGTATCCCCTAACTCTACTGCTAGGAATAGTGGAGATAATCCTTTTTTGTTTTGTGCTTTTATCAATTGTGTAGTTCCACCCTTGTCTTTATGATCATCGACAGTTTTTATTACTTGTTTCAATAAATCTGAGTTTCCATTCCTAATAGCAAGATGTACAACATTGTCACCGAATTGATTTTTTGTAACAGCATCGTATTTACATGAATTTATAGCTGATAAATTGCAATAAGCCGGTATATTACCTCTAATTATAGCTGTATGGAGAGGAGTGTGATCAATGGAGTTATATTCATTAATGTGATCTTTGGAACTTTTTGATAATAATATCCTATCTAGATAGGAGATATTGGCATTATTGAAAAGAAGGAATTTGTGTATAATGTTATTCTGTCCGTGGTCTTTTGTATCTAACGAGGCTCCATTCAGAATTAATACATCAAATGAAATAGATTTGTCATCACGAATAGCAAGTTCTAATGGAGAATAGTCCCCGGCATTTCTACTATTTATTAACTTTCCTGCAAAGCTTGTGTAAGCTTTAGTCAGGATACCAGAGTTTTCATATTCAGTAAGACATTCTAACAAACGATTGAATCCCTCAAAGCATGGATTATAAACGCCACAGTGCACTACTGTGTTGCCGGCATTTCCTTTAGATTTCCAATCAAAACTGAAGTTAAGACATTTACCTGAGAGAAGATAGGACATTACTTGGAGTGTTGCATATTGCGAAGAGATGAGAGATAGCTGTGCCATGTCAATTGGGAGTAACTTGGTATTCAGATAGCTCTGTAGTGGTTCTATTGTTTCGCAGGATACAAGGTTTTGCAATAAAATCTTGATTTCCTTTTCAACTGGAGTATGTTTTTGATATTCATTTTTAGAAAGTTTAGGAATATCTGTCATCACATAGCCATTGGCTAGCTTGTACCCAACCTTAGTATCAGAAAGTACTAAGGGCAACTTCAATGTATCTGAGTGTAGTGTGAGACTCTCATCTGGCTGCCTGGTAGCTAGAGAAACACCGAAAGTAAGTAAGAACTCAACTCCTTCGTCAAACTTCTTAGAAATAGCAAAATGTAGCAATGGCAGATCTGTGTGCTTTAAGTTAATAAATTTAGGATTGTAGTTGATGAGGGCTTTGAGTGCGAGTATGTTTTTGTGAGAAATAGCATGAATAACACAATGTGATGGAAGTTGGATTTCAACAGAAGAACACAATAACTGTTTATCATGCTGTATCTTGTTATATACGACTTCAAACATATCTTCATGTTCTATTGCATAATTCAATAGTGTTGTTGTCTTGGTGTCTTGTTTTCTCAGATCTGTTGTTAACTCCAATAATATTTCTACTGTTCTCAACTGATTCCTATGCATAGCAATATGTAATGGAGTCTGATCGTTTGTATTGCGGCACGATGTCATCTCCTGCAAATGTTCTTGCATATGCTCTTTAATCCCACTTAAGATATGAAACATCATTTGATTGTTTCCATATAATGCTGCTAGATGTAGAATATTGTTATTCAGGTGTGAATATACACGTATTATTGGAATATCGCATCCTAAATTAATCAGCTGATTGACAATCTCAGAATCTCCCAGATAAACTGAGAGGAGGAGAGGCGTATTTTCTTTGAGATTCTTTTTATTAATTACATTTCTTATATTCTTCCCTTCTACCATTTCATTTTTTACCTTAACTAATCTGGCTATTAGTAACGGCGTATACGCTGTATATTTCTTGTCAGACAGAACTAAATGCAATACAGTATTTAGTGACATGTCATCTTGATAAGCTAGCATGTTGATGTTAGAACGAGGTAGTAGTAATCTGAAGGCTGTTAAATTCAAGTTTTTAACGCATAAATACAGCAAACTATTGTCACAGGTCAAAATCGTTTCATAGGATTCCTGTTTCTTTATGAAGTTGTTCGCCTTGAGTTGAGTTTTGAAGAATTCTATCAATAGATTCTCCACATGACAGTATTTAATGAGGTAGTAACTGAATGAGTAACCTTCAGCATCCAGAGCATCAATGGTAGCTCCTTTCGCTAAAAGTAGTTTGGCTGCTGTGAATTGTTCACATTTCATACATAATAACAACGGTGTAAGTCCTCTATACTTATCAGATGCGGTATAGGTACGAATTGGGACTTTGATAGATCTATTGATAATGTTAAAACTTGCAAGAGTAGTGACTGCATCTTCTAACACCTCTAAAAACGTGTCAGTATCGTAGTTAATAATTGCTAAATGTAATAGACAGAATCCTCTGGAATCAGTGCGATTTGAATCGCTTTCGTGTATTCCGAGAATTACTTGAAGTCCCTCTACGTATCTGTTGTTGACACATTGCATCAATGGTGTATCTCCCTTTGTATTTGCATCATTCACAATATCCTTCATTTGTTGTTCTGCTGCTAGATGTTTGAGTAATTCTTTGTTCTTATTCTCAATTGCTTTGTGGAACAAAGTGTTATTTTCATTATCCTTTCTATTAATTAATGTTGGGATTTTTGTTTGCAGCAAAACTAATAAGTTATTCATTTTTTTGTGAACTATCAAATCCATTGGAGTCTCAAGAGATACATTTTGAGTTTGTAACATCTCATTGAGAATCGTACTGGGACAGCTTTCAATAATTGCTTGAACTATATTATCATCCCCTCTGAGAATAGAAAGATGTAAGATGGTATTGTTCTTCTTGTCTTTGATTAGTATTCCGACATGAAGAGTTGGTATTTTTTCAATAACGTACTTAATCAGTTCTCTACTACAGTACTGTACAACATAGTGAAGCACACTTGTACCGTCTGTCATTTGAGTGTCAAACTTGCATAAATTTTTAGAAAACAGTTGTTTGATAATTTGTATACAAGAAAAATGAATTATTTGTTCCAATAGTTTAAGTGCGATGTTTTTGTCATGTTTTTCCAAACTGTTCACATCAATAAGCTCACATTCAGGCGGTTCTTTGAGTCTGCAACATAGTCTGGCATCATTAGCCTTATCATGTATTTTAATTTTCTTTGTAACAACAAGTACTGTATTAGGATCAGATTTGTGTGTACAAAAATGAATCTCGTCACCTCCTTTCCACACGTAAGAATTTGATTCGTGACTCTTCAATAAGATATTTGCTTCGGCATTGATTAATTCATCTAAAATCCTTGAATGAGCAACTATTTTATCTTTTCGCCAAGTGTGTTGTTGTACACCAATATTTCCAAATAACACAAATGCTAGTGATACAGTTCCCTTTGAGTTAGTCTTATTGATGAGATTATTGTATTTGTCTGATCTTTTGATGTATCGTATGATGTCACACGCAACCTCATGGTATGGTGTCATAACGGCGACATAGTGTAACATTGTACTACCATTTTCGTCACAAATGTCCCAGCGAATATTTTGAAGGTTTTGCTTACATAAATCCATAAATAGAGAATAGTCTTTATCATATTTACTCTTCAGTATAAACATGAATAGAATTTCTAAACTGACAAAGTCTTTAGTGCAGTTAAACCAGTCAATTGAACCAGGTAATTGGGCCTGCTTGTTTGAATCAGAAAATGGTTTTAATATGTCAAGGAATATGCTGTCTTTGTTAGTTACATTACCTGGTATTGAGAAGTCAACTTTTAAATTGGTAACAAACCCATTACCTGGATTCTCATATTCAACTACACTACTGAGTTCATTTGAACTATTGCACTTTAATCCGATGTATAACTTCTTCTTGTAGTTTTGAATGCAGAGTTTCCCTTCTTTCAAAACTTGTTGATACTCACTGGTATCTATAAACGAATTGATAATTCATTACTCAAGTCCGTACCTACCAACCGTACAGGATATTTAACCATATTGACTGTTCTGTACAGGCATACAGGGAATCATGAAATTTGTACATGGGTTTTTAGTTGGGACAAAATTACTGATTGTGACTCTAATAATACCTAAAAAATGTCTATACCCTCAAAATATAGCATTTTGTTTTGTGTAAATTTACAGTTCCCATTCAAATGTACAGGGATTCCCTTATATAATTCAATATTTTCTCTTCTCCAAAGTGATTAATTTCATTTATGTCAATCTGAAAATATAAATAACATGATAGTACAGTCGAAATCGGGGTTTTTTGCCCCCCAAAATGCACGACAAAAGGAGGCAAAAAAACCCAATAAGCAAAAAAACCCGATGGAAAACACATTAAGATATCACATTTTTGCACGACAAAAGGTGGCAAAAAACCCCGATTTCGACTGTATATCTTTTAGTACAAGTGTACGTGGATTACGTATACGAGCGAGCGCAGCGAGCGAAAAAAAAATTCGTGCTGTCCAAGGATTTTGGTCAATGTACAAAGGAAATTGGAACACAGTAGGATAGGACTCAAATAGGTGCAGGTATGCAAGTCATTAATTTAATAAGTAATTTGAGCCCTGACCTAAAACTGCCTATTAATGGAATTTTGATGTCATAAAATGTGCATATATCGCCAAAGTTCTTCATTTATATGTGCAATTCATTAATTCGCGTCCCTGGGTTACAATTAATTCGCGAGGGATAACATATATAACTATAACGCACCGGCTACTCTTATTTCTATTCATACACATTACCAAACTAATTAGTAACCAACACATACATAAATCTACCTTTTAATGCTGGTGGGAAGTATAGTAGACTCGTTAATACCAAGTTACCAACCATTGAAAAAGACCGTCAAAATTTAGTAGCATTATCAAGAGTCATTTGCATGAATTTTATAGGTTATGGGAATTAAACCTAGTTCGCTTTATCAGCGTTTTAACGAAAGTCCACAATAGTATCTAAGATTAAATTTAAATTCACCAAATCTATGTTAATTCCATATTATAAGTCCTGAGAACAGTATATTCGTTAACTTTCTAAAAGAACTGGAAGCTAGTCTAAACTTTATTCAGTTTCCCTATCGGGTTTATGTCCCTTGAAACCATTTAAGCTATGTAGCTATAGCCCTCACAGTAATAATTAAAATCCAGAAATTTACAGTCTCTTTAAGATTCCTCATTTACAACTGTTTACACATTTTGGTCAGGTTTATATTCAAACTGTCCCGATATTAAAATAAATTAATTTAACAAACTGTAGATAAAAACCTAGTACTAACACGGTTAATACGAAACTCCGGTTAATACTAAGCACTATTTCAGTCTCTTTGAAATCTTTCAAATATAAATGAAATTGGTTAATACGAAATTTACTAATTCCGCATAAGGCGAACGCATATTGATGGTCCCCTGGTGCTCGTAGTTCTACTGTGTGTTGTTTGTTTACTTTTAACCATGTGCACACCATTCGTCCAGATTTGCTCTAATTTGACTATTTTATGGTTTTTGGAGTTATAGTTTTAATTATCTACGTATATATTAAAAGCACAATTGTTGTTTGTTTGTTTGTGTGTTTGTTTGTCCAGAATTATTGGAAAGACTACGAGTCCCAGAAAACTGAAAATTTGTATATACGGGAAATTTGTACTGCGACAACGATCTATTGGTTTTTGAAGAGAAATATTCACATTTAAAGGTGACAAAATATGTTAGCCAATTAAATTAGAGGGTTTATTAGTATGGATCAGCTAACTTATTCAATTAGTATAAATAGCCTGTGCATAATAGAAATATTTTCTGAGGCTGCAATTTGATTGATTGAAAATAAATGCATTTAACCAATCAATCATTTGTCTATTCTATTGCATGTTTTTCTTTTAGTATTAATGGATTCGAGTTATCCTAATCGTGCAACTGAAATTTATTGAGCTACAATAAGAGTATTTGAATTTTCCAAACCAATTAAATTGTGTAGCATTTATTAAGGGGACTTTATGAGGAATATATTTAATACACCACAGAAGTGTATATTTCTAAATGATTAGTTTCAAGGCGTAGTAAGGCCGCGCAGCGGTCGTCAATTCAGGCGTGAAGCGCCGAACAGTTGCAAAGCGACCGAGACCGAAGGGCTCGTTTAATTAAATTGGAAACACTCCAAAAAGACCATTCATTCTTATGTGAATTTATTCAGGAGCTAAATACAGTATACTCCGCTTAATAGAGTAACCGGTTAATAGATTTCTAGCTTAATGGAGTGAAAATTTCAGAGGATTTATAGGACGGAATTACAGTTTGACTCAAAATGTTTTCTTTAATAGAATTCTCCGCTTAATTGGGTCGAACTACCCTGGAACAAAACTGATCCTATTAAGCGGAGTCAACTGTATTTCATCTAACAACCCTGGGGTCAATCCTATTGAGACTTAAGCCTTAACTAAAGAACGTTTATTTCAGAAGTGCATAAACTCTAGCTTAAGCTGATCTTAATGTTAATTAATTGACTCAATAATTCAGAACAATACTGCCACAAACCTAGAAAACTTACTATTTACCACTCTAATCCTGAATTTAGCAGAGTTAGAATTCAATTTCGATAATATTCGTAAATAAAACGTTTCAGGGAGCCGTATATCAGGGTTTAGTATGGGTGGAAAAACAATTGATATACAGTAGGTTTTTTATATGAACATTCAAGGGATCAAAAATTGTGGTAATTATAGAGATACTTCATAATAAGCGAACTCAACTTAATACAAACCCTATGTAAGTTGTTAAATTGGGACCATAGGGTTTGTTCATAATAAATAATCAATTCTCTTAATTCTTGAGATAATATTCTCCCGAGAGGATGTCAAAATGCAATATAAGAAATTCATCGAGAATCATTAAACTTTTGATTTCATAAAATAGAGCTAGGCAAAGAGTTCAAGGTTTTTTTGTCTATCGGTTTGTTGCATCTTTTACAGTGCATCGAGGTGCTAAATCGATTTCGACAGCACATAATATGATGTATGTATTAATTAAATCAAACCAACCTGTCGATATGCCTCCAGTCGCCATTTCTTTGTTACTTAATCAAATTACAATAAAGCAAGAAAATATGGTTCAAAGTCAATCTAATTGCTTAGTTCTATTTATTTGTATTTATAACTACACATACTTTCAGGTTAAATGCAATAGTAACTAATATAATATTACTTGCAGTTTATACCAATATGATGTAATATTGTTAAGCACTAAGATTGTACTGTAGTAATTTAGATTCTATCAATCTACTTATAAGTGAATTATGCAATATTCTATTATAAACAAAAATAATAAAAAATTAATTATATCTAAATTAAAATTAATATGCTTCAGTTGTTATTTATTATTTGATTTAATCTAGTTATTGTAGCTGTAACCTAGATAACTTCTGAAATATACTGACATTAATTAATAGAATTATGAAATGCCATTAGGTAGTCGACTCCACTCAATTGGATTACTTTGGTCTGATGGTTGTTTGACCCAATTACCGAAAATATTGCAAGCCAAACTGCAATATTTAGTTGAAGCGTTTTCAAACTGTAGTATATGTCATTATCATGAATGCTAATGAATATTTCATTAGCCAATATCTACATATATGTTCCAATTATACAATTTGTCACTTTAGTACAGAATGTTCCATATATAATTATTCTATATATAGAACAGTAGAATCTCGTAATAAGAACAAGGGACCGTCAAAATGTGTTCGTATAAACCGCTGTCATTTGTGTTGAAATCCTTTGAAGGGTCCAAAATGGTGTTCGTACTATTAGGAAAATCCTATTAACTGGTGTTACTAATGAGGTTCTACTGTATCTTGATTCTTGAATTAACAAGTAAAGTATTAAAGTTAGGGGAAATTCCAAAAATACTCAACATTTTTCAAATTTTCCAAATATACTCAACAATACTACTACTAATTTGTAAATATACTCAAGTTTTTCCAAATCTACTCAAGTTTTATTGGATTATTCCAAATATGCTCAAGTTTTATTGGATTATTGAAACTAATATTGCGCTCCAACCACAAATATTTATTAGTACAAGCTGCTCGTCTGCTCTACGCGTCCATAGAACTTGTCTCGGGCCTGCGACCCGAGCTTGTATTTCAAGCATATTCCTTTTCAAATTAAATGTCGTCCCTGATGAGTGGCCCCTAGTTGTATATTTATATCCGTGGAACCTACCTACAGGTTCATATAGATTAATTAATTTGGATATTTTGCTAATTTGAACAGATAATTTTCTAGATATTAAAGCTTGTCCGTGTATAATAATATACCTACTCCAAATATAAATTAAATATCACTAAGAACTGTACCAGTGGGCCCCTAACTTTGGGATGTGGAGAAGTTATTGTATTGATTGATAATAGTTTGATATCAAATAACACAGTGGAATGTTAGAAATGTATGGCTATTAACTTAGTATTAAGACAGAACACAAATAACTGATTAGATGCCTGAACTTCCATCTCGACCAATTATATTACTGTCTCAGTATTTTATAATGCACACTAAACATTTGACAGCACTAAAGCATTCGATTATACTAATTGAATGCTAGCTGCTAATCTATACTAGAACAACCCTCAAATTAATTGGCTAAAGGTTTTAACACCTTTTGTGATGGAAGATGTGAATATTTTTTAGATATTGAACTTGTTTGTACATACAGTATTCCCTACCCCCTGCCAAATTTCAAGTCTGTAGCTTTTACCAGTTCCTCAATCAATTCTGAACAAACTAACAAACATATAAACACAAAAACATTGTGATTTAATATATAAGATAGACCAAATATAGCCTTTCTAAACTTGAGTAGATCTGTGAATTTATTTTGAAAAGTTGAGTAGATTTGGAATTTATTGAAAAAACTTGAGCAGAATTGGAATTATTTTGAAAAACTTGAGTAGAATTGGAATTATTTGGGAAAACTTGAGTAGATTCGGAAAGATCTAGTTTTATATTTGAGTGTAAGTAAAAAGTTGAGTATATTTGGAAATTTTGAAAAAACTTGAGTATTTTTGGAATTTTCCCATTAAAGTTATGTATAACAGAAAATATAATTTAATCAACAAAAACTAAATACATTGTCAGAATAATATAATAACAATAAACACAAACGAATTGTAACCTAGAGCTAAATAATCATTACAAGAATGAGCGTTCCTAATAATGTATAGTTACTTACAAGGTTATGAAAATAGATTTTAACACTAAGAGCTGAGCCGAATAAAATAGCCGGTAGCATTTGTGAGTAGATAAAGATAATTTACACTATCAATAGCCGGTAACACAGATCTTCATAAGAAAATAAATAGGAAGAAGAGTGGTTATAAGGGGCTAATATTCCCAGAGAGTTTTCATGCAAACGTTGCCTTTTTCTTCGACAGCACTGAACACTCCGTTGCTCTCTCCAGAAATGAGTTTCCCGTTATTCGCTATGATACACATGCGTGTGTGCGCGCGTAATTCGAAGAAAAAGTCCTAAGATAAACAACTAGCTAACTACGGTATTCTATTCAATACTGCTTTTCTAAATATGAAATTACAGTCGACTCCGCTTAATAGAGCCATCGGTTAATAGATTTCACTGCTTAATCGGGGTCAAAATTTCACCGGATTTATAGGACGGAATTACATTTTGGCTTAAGATATTTCCGGTTAATAGATTTCCGCTTAATCGGGTCAAAGCAACCTGGTCCCGAGGTGTCTCTATTAAGCGGAGTCGACTGTATATGTTTGAACTAGTGTATGAATTCTCCCTCACGTAAAACGTGTTATAACTTATAAGTACGTAAAGTGAACTCCCGTTTTAACGGAGTCGGATATACAGGTCCCAAACACTTGTTATAACGAGAGTTCACTGTATTAAATAAAAAAGCAAATTGGCAGATGTTAGTGAATGGCGGGGAATGAGATAACTATTATAATTTATAACAATAAATATTTGCAAGCTGTATTATAAATCGACATTTGTTTCCAAATAACACCGATATATATTCAAAATATATCTTTCGTAAGCAAGGACATATAAAAATACGTAAAGCACCTTCACTTTTTATACGTAAAACGCAAATAATATAGTAGAACCTGTCTAATCCGACACCGTAGGGATATGGAAAAATTGTCGGACTATGCAGGTTCTAATGCATAGTCCGGCGCTAATAGGGAGAAAGAAAAAGTGTAGGTTCTGATGAATTCCGGAGTATAGAGGGTCGGATTATGCAGCTTCTACTGTACAACTATATTGTACTTGATGCAAGAATAGGTTCACTAAATTTATTATCAATTAATTAATAGTCAATTTAAATCCCTTCGTTGCTCTTGGGTAAAGGAATATATAGAAAAAATCCCATTTTCACTTCCAATTTCAATTAAAATTAGATTAACTTCCCGTTTGACTATCACATTCCTGGGAAACGATGTGTTGTAATTAATGATAAACATAATACTTTAGACAATAGTAATTCTGTATATAGTTTTATACTGGATACAATTTACATAGTAGATAATACATATAGAGGGTAACCTGAGGATGAGCTCCATTGGTAATGAATGTGTTGTCAGCTTGGATGTTCCACCATCCTTCCTTCCCCTTCAAGCGGTACACACCCTTGTTATCAAGTACCTCAAATACATCGTACGTAGACCTAAGTATAAGAAGCTAATGATACAGTAGAACTTGTCTATAACGGTCATTTAGAATAGGTCCATACATAAGGGTTTTTTAAGGCCAATCTTGGTGTAAAATTTGCACCAAGATTTTTGGGAGTACACCACGATTCAGGTCGTCCGCGGCCCCTGCAGTGTTGAGTTACACCAAGGTCTCAACCTTAAAAAACCCCTGCCCTACATTACATTAATAAATAACCTGTGTATAGCAGTCACCTGTACATAACGGCCATTTGGCCAATCCCTGTTATTAACAGCCTAACAGGTTCTACTATATTTAACATATTTGATGTAAATAAGTAGGTATGATCTGTATATAAATGCTATTCATTTGCTGGTATTATTATGAATAAGAAATTCAATCTAGCAAAGTAGCATATGCAATTGATATAAACCGATAAAATCTGGAATAAATTATAAAGCATAAAGTAGGTTATATTATGAGCATCCTTATATGTAGACGGTCTATAAAAGCCCATACAAATAAGCAAAAATTTGTAGACCGTCTATAAATTCTGTAGACCAAAAGCCCTGCCGTCTATGGGTAATACTAATATATATGTGAGAAAACATGGTCTAGAAATAGACGGTCAACATATAAGTTATTTCTTATATTAATAGTTCACTTGCATGAGTAAATAATTAATGTAAATTTTGTTAGTACAGTGAACTCCCGTTATAACGAAGTCGGATATAAGGAAATAGCTGCTTATAACGAAGGCATTTACAGGTCCCAAGCACTTCGTTATAACGCGAGTTGACTATATAGTACCTTGTGCACTCTAGCTGTGGATTTGCAGTTTTCTGTCCAACAAATCCATTCTCGCATCTCAGAATGAGTCTAGGCCTGTTGATGAACTCAAACACAAACTTTGCATCTTCCACCATCTCAGAGCTGCTAGCACTCAGCTGTCCGTTCCTCTTCATTAGAACATATAATCCGTTGTCTGCCTTCAGACTCACCTACATAGTCATAATATTAAATATATAATTAGATCTACAGTAGACACTTGTTAATCCGAACAGCGTGTTCTGATTCAATATTTTCTGTTCCGTTCGGATTAGTGAAATATACATTTTCTATAGGCATCAATATACTGAGTACCTCGATAATCCGAACCAAAGTTATTCAAACCTTTTGGATCTGAAAAAACATCTAGTGTACTACTTAAAATATTGTCTGATACTTTTTAGTCATACTTCCATAGTAATATAGTTATATTTAACATTTTTCCCACTTTATTTGAAATTTATTCTCGGATCTCCCGTTCGGATTAGCGAGGGCGTACTATAATAAGCAGAATTGTAATTAATACAAACAATGTCCATAGATGCAATACAAAACAATTGTTGTATACCGTGTTTCCATAAAAATGACATTAGTATGATCAAATATAAACACATTAGTTGATCACTGGAGTGTAATTCCAATGATTTTGGCAACTTAGGTATGTATACATACTGTCGGTGAGAACCATTATAACCAACATAAATATTATTTTCTGGTTCTTCAAAAAAATTCAGGTTAATAATTTTGGCCCAAGAAAACAATAAGCGCGGGGCGCTTATTCGAAGCAATACGGTATTCTTAATTATAATTAGCACGACATTATATTTTATTAGTACAGTAGAACTCGGTTAAGACGTACCACCCTGGGAAACAAACAAAAGTACGTACTAACCGAGATACGTCTTATCCGTATGAATAATCCATAAGTCGAAATATTGATTTGTTCAATGGTATGAATACAATGTATGGTATCAACTATATAACATACTTAACGATATGATTAAAAGTATTTTAGTTGTCACCTACTCACTTAAACCAATAATAACAAAGTTCTGCAGTACTTTTCTAGAGTACGTACTAACTAACCGAATTAAAATACATACTTTTATTTACTTGGGAATAGAAATTGGTACGTCTTATCCGAGTACGTACTAAGCGAGTTCCACTGTATTACTAACCTGTGTTCCATGCCATTCAATGGTGAAATGAGATTTTGGGTCTGTGCTGCTGCATGCGTCACAAACAATGTTGTTGGTGCCAGGTCCCAACTGCCAGTACTTCTTGTTCTTACCGCGTACCAGCCACTTAACATTACCGGACATATCAGTGCGGTCAACAGCCTCCAGCTGGAAAATCTCATCATCCATGGTACCATCCTATGTTATAGAAGAAAGTCAAATAAAGTAGAGCCTCGCTAGTACGAACACAAGGGGACCGTCAAAATGCGTTCGCCTTTTCCGGAATTAGTATTAACCAATGTCACTTGTATTGAAATGGCTTTGAAAGAGACTGAAATAGCGTTCGTATTAAGCGTGAATTCGTAATAACCGTGCTCGTACTACCGAGGTTCTACGCTTCTACTGTACGTATATTGTAATATTATTACAGGTACATGATCAAGGAATTATCCAAGAGCGCGAGACGCTCCTTTTGGAGTATGATTTTTGGAAAATTTGAATTTAGGAGCGCGAAAATTTGGAATCCTCTCCTATACCGTAGCGTTAATTTGTGATTTAGGTTTATGATAATTGGATCAGACCAGGATTAGGAGCGTATTTACAAATGGCTGTATAATACACTGGCCGTACATGGATAGAAATTGGATCCTGAATCCTAAATAAAAGGATCCCGATCCTAGTTTAAATAAGGATCTAAGATCCGATCCTTTTTAGGATCCTTTGATAATTAAATCAGGCAGCTAGCTATTGACAATATTCATTAAGTTTGTTCTCAGCTAGAATGGCTCATCTTATGCATGGATTAATGTCAAAATATATGATGTAAATAACAGATACAGATATATTTGTTTTGTCTATTCTCGATTAGAAGAAATTAATTTAAATATCATGTAAAATTGGCCTGTATTAATCAGAAAAAGATCGGGATCAAAAGATCGAAAGATCCTAATAGCTTGGAAATAAAGCAACTGAGATGAATTAATATTTCGTTGAATGGTAACTAGAGTTTACTACAACTACATTATACAATTAGAATAGGAAATGATGTTCTTCTAAAAAAACGTTAAATACTGAGAAATGATTTTGCATTTCATGATTTTAGCAATTCTTTTAACTTTAGTATTTTTGCAATTATGTTAATTTCAAAGAAATAATTTATGCATTTATGAAGTCGTATTTAAGCAAATATAATTATTGGAGTTCAGTTTAGCATAAGTAAAAGCAAAATTAGTAAACTTCAAAGTACAAATCGAATAATTACTGGGAAATTGAATGAGAGAAGAGATAGGACAAATAATTATGCAATCATTATTCAAAGAAATAAGCATTTGACCTTTATTACTTGATTAGTTGGAAGTTCTCATCTATCACAGATGAGGGAAGCATAATGTATGAAATGGAAAATGAACCAAGGACTAGAAATATAATTGTGATAAATTGAACGAATTTTGTAGGTTCGAAAGAGGAGGAAAGTATGCCCTACAGTCAACGAAAAAAAATGTTTAAGGAAAGTCTTACAATTACTGTTAATCCTAATTCCAGAGACACAGGAACAGGATTAAGTCAATAGGAATTGCAAATATTGGAATCTGTACTATTCTTGGCTAGGCCAGGCTTCAGAGAATAGAAGAAATAATGAGTCTTATAAGGATGCGAATAATTAAAAGTGTAAAAATAGTTACTATACTAACCTGCTTAGCTTGCACTTCAATAGTATTACCGCGGATGGAACAGTAGAGTCCAGTGGAGGCCATGAACTTGGCCTGGGGGTGCGAGTCTTCTAATACGAACAGCTCGTCCTTGGTTACTTGAGCATTCCTAGACTGCATAGTCGCTGTTATGCCAACCGCTGTTAGGAACAGCTGGTCTTTGTCTTTGAATGCGACCTGGCCCTCTCTGAACACAAGCACGTATAGACAGTCGTCATCTAGAGATAGGAATAAATAATACTGTTGTACAGTATAAATCGGAGATTTTGTCCATTTGTTACACTGCCTAAGCGACAAAAAACCGAGAGACTAAATATCCGATTATTATTAATGGAATAGAACAATATATGCAAATACCCAACAACAAACAACACGATTTTGACTGTATTAGCAAATAAATTGTTAATTAAGCTTTGGAGTATCATTGCAAGTACTAATGAGCCATAAATACGTATACCAACAGTTAAAATTAGGATAATGAGGTTGCATCGGTTGAGGTGCAAAAGTGCTTGCAGTGTGATTCCATTTAAGTGCCGTGCCGGGTTGGAATTTAATTTGGTGCCAGGTCTCTGACAATATTTTTTGGCCTTAGAAATTCAAGATTAATCCCTGTTTGGGTACCGTACTATTTTACCTCCTTCAAATAATGCCTCATCATTGAATTATACCGATTATCTATTATGGCTGACACCTTTAGGGTGCCGCGAAAATTAAACTTCTATAAAAAAAGTGCCGGCCAAGAAAATCCTAAATAAAGCCCTGACTGTAGCACATAACGCATAGCATACTAGCAAGGAATTAGTAGGATATTTACAAATGGCTATATAATACACTGTAGCGTAGTATAATAGAGTATAATACACTGTAGCGTAGTATAATAGAGTATAATACACTGTAGCGTAGAATAATACAGTACACCCTCGCTAATCCGAACAGAGGTGTTCCGATTCAAAAATCTTTTGTTCCGATTAGTGAATTCGTTCGGATTAATGAAATAATGCATTTTCTATGGGCATGTATAAATGAGAATCTCGATAATCCGAACCAAACTTGTACAAACCTTGTTAATCAGCACTAAACATCTTGTGTACTCCTTAAAATACTTGCCTGATACTTACTTTTTATACTTCCATTGCAATTTACGATTTTTCCCACATTTATTAGAAGCATATTTTGGTTTCTCCTGTTCGGATTAGCGAGGGTGTACTGTACTGTATAATACACTGTAGCGTAGAATAATACTGTATGATACACTGTAGCATAGAATAATACTGTATAATACACTGTAGCGTAGAATAATATAGTATAATACACTGTAGCGTAGAATAATACTGTATAATACACTGTAGCGTAGAATAATATAGTATAATACACTGTAGCGTAGAATAATACTGTATAATACACTGTAGCGTAGAATAATATAGCTATTACTCACTTAGCTCTTCAACTAGAGTCCCATCCTTCACGAGGAACAGTCCGTTGAAAGTACGGATAGCGTACTTGCCCTCATGGAACTCTAGAATTAGCATTGCGTCCGATCCCCAGGGGACTTCTTCGTTTACCTAAACAAACAAGTTGTGTGTAATAGCAAACTAAACAAATAGCTTTTTTAACTGTATTTCGTATACAGTAGAACCTCATTAGTACGAACAAGGGGGACCTTCAAAAATACGTTCGCCTTATCCGGATTTCGTAATAACCAATGTCATTTGTGCTAAAAAAATACTTTGAAGGGGACTAAAATAGTGTTCGTGTTAACAGTGTTCGTACTAAAGAGGTTCTACTGTACTGTGAAACTTTGCTAAAATAGGTAAACGATAACAAGGTGGGGAAGAATGGTGTTATAAAATAAGAATAATATGACACAGTGACTACATGTTTAATAACATGCCGGGTATAAGAAACATACTGTGGGTAAATGTTCTATTTATTAGAATTGAATATACCATAGTGAGATTAAAACTTGGAAAGTATAGTATACTATTAGTATAGTATAGTATAGTGTTGGGCACAGTAAAAGTATTGTTATCAAAACATATTATCTCCTGTCCCTATAACTGGGTATCCACCGTATTAGCATACCTTGATGGATTTTCCATTGGCATCCTCTACGAAATGCGCGTAGGTGCGTCTGTTTACATTCCTGAGGTTAATCTGGGGGTGGATAGCCAAGTGAATAGTCCACAGAGCTTCTGCCTTCATTTCCAGCATGTAGCAGTCCATCTTGTCGTCTGTGCCGTTTAGGAAGCGACCGTGTATGCTCTTCAGGCCTACTCGCCCGTCATCTGAAAATAGATAATTTAAAGTTTGTACACAACAAGTCAAGAATTCTGAGTATTCGAATGGTTCTAACGACAATTGAATTTAGCAAATAATATATAACCGTAGTTCATTGAGTAAGCCCGTGGGCTTGAATAAGTGCCGGGTGAAAAATAGCATTTGTAAGATAAAATAAAATTATAACTCATTAGTTGATAACTGAAGTGTACATTGATTTAAGAAAGTTTGAACGTTAGAATATAATTGGTTATACAGCAGAATAAAAAGATACAAATTATTGTGTCAAGGAAATATACAATTATAAATACGCAAGGTTTAGGTACACTATTATGGACGAATTAGTCTATCAACTGACAAAGAAATTGATTTGAACAAATAAAAAAGATAAAAAAACTACTAAATATGAGACAACATTAGAATACAATAAATAATCGTCTGAAAGATATTCAATAAATACAATTCACAAGTACTCACCTTGAGTGATAATCTCAAAAGTGCTGTTAGCCTCTACCTCTTCAGCATTACCGCTAACTTTCCCATCCTTATCAGAGCCCAGGAATTTGCCTTGATAATTCTTGAAAGCAACCTTTCCATTGTCCTGAGGCTCCAGTGTCCACACTTGCTTCTTCCTCAGACTGGAACCGCCGACGCTCACTCGAGCCTGGAATTGTTCACAGGTTAGGTATTTCCCCTGATGGTTTATCAAGCCAATCGTCCATTTCAGTGTCTCGTTGAATCCCTCGAGATACCCGGCTTTTTCAGATGCCATTTGTAAGCTAAATAAATTATAAATAAAGTATAAATACAAGGAATGAGAACCTTAGGAAAAAAGTACAAACAGTAAAAAATATAATGCAAGCCTAATTATATTACACACAACTAGTTATTTATAAGGTAAGCAACTTGGGAGGTATGCTAGAAGTTGTATAGGCATATTTCTATCCTATAATAGGCTGGCTTCATAGTGGAATGCAGAGTGTGAGATCAGTTGAAATTCAATATGAATGTTTAGTTGAATGCTTACACTCAGTATTGAATTACGTAATTTGTTTTTTCCATGACTTTTATTAGGAATTTGAATACTCATTATTGCTCTATATAACTACAACACAAAACTAAATATAGATAATAACTAACTCGAATCCTGCTGGGACATTTATTCACTAGCCTATGCTGAAATGTAAGTGGTGACCTAGATAACCATTTTGGTATATATACTATGTCGCTAAATGCTATCAGTCCCTCCCAAACTAAATAGCACATTGTGGTTGGATATTGGATCAGTGACAGTAGAATCTGCATAATCCGACCCTCTATAATCCGAAATTCAGCAGAACCGACACTTTTTCCTTATCCCAATAAGCGGAATGCATTAGAGCCTGGCAGCCTACATAACCCGACATTTTTTAGACAGGTTCTAATAGTAGAACCTGTCTAGTATAACCTGATTGCAGTGGCGTAGCCAGCCCCGAGTGATTGCCCGGGCACAGAGAGAAGTTTCCCGGGCCTGTGCCCCCCAGGCCCGGGCTTGACTACGCCACTGCACTAAATATAACCCCATTGAAAAATATTGCCCGGGCACAGAGAGAAGTTGCCTGGGTCTGTGCCCTCCAGGCCCGGGCTTGGCTACGCCACTGCCTGATAGTATACTGTATGTCATAGCTCAAGGGCGTCGATCCTGGGGGGGCAAGGGGGGCGAATGCCCCCCCAATGTCAATACAGGGGGGGCGAGAGTATCATTTCGCCCCCCCATTATTTGGCGCACCTTACATTTTTATTTCCACTAAAATTGGTAATTTATTGGTGTCGTGAAATTATTTATTAATAATGCGTGATATGTTGAGACAAGACCCAAAAATACAACTATGAAACTTATGATTTGTTTCAATGATGTTAATTGTTCTAGGGCTTGAACGTATAAAAAATTTTCCCGCTCCCGCTCCTAAATTGTATGCTACAACAGGGCCGGCGCAGCTGGTACGACAGGTACGGCAATTGCCGTACCACTTTTTTCCTAAGATGAATAATTCATTAATTATTGAATTATTAATGAATTATTCATAATTCACGGGAATTATTCAATGAATTAGTCAACATAGCTTTTCTCAGAATTGTTATAGCTATTAGCTACCTATTCGCAGGCGTGGAAATTGCCGTACCAGTTTTTTCCTCTGTATAATTTTTCCGTATCACCTTAATTTTGCTTCCGCCGGGCCTGTACAACAAAATATTCTGTGAAGAAACTTTCATTGCTTCAACCAATGCAAAATACAAATTGTCCCACCCACTATAGTTAGGTATTTCAATTATTTCCATTAGCAAGGTGTTTTCTATCAAAAAGCAAACAATTAATGTTAGTTATGTTCCACTAATAGCAAGTTTGTCTATTGGCAAACAAATTTCATTTAAAATACGACTTATTATCTCGCGAAAGATAATCGTGCCCGAAAAATTTAGGCTTGCTCCCCAGTTTCAGAGAGATACGCCACTTTTTAGTTAAAGTAACTTGAATATTTTGTAAAGTCTAAATTTTGTCCGGGTTTGGGAATTTGGTAATCTGCCAACCCTAACGTAATGACCGATTCCAGCTCAGGGCGAAACTACGCTTTTCAACCTAATATGAGACAACATGATGTTCGCCCCCCCCAATCTTCTTTTCAAATCGACGCCCCTGTCATAGCTCCCAAGTGACCCGCATTTGAGCATCGAAACCCGCTGACCCGCGAAGGTCCTCGAAAAACCCGCATTGGAAAAATAATTTTTTGGAGCACAATTCTCTAAAATCAGATCAGTATTAATTAATACTAAGCACGCTTAAAACACCTATTTTTGTTCATTTTAGTTACTCCATAGCCTACTCTAGCTATGGTACAGTGTAAATTATTAATAAGGGGGCTATAGAATTTTAACTAACATATATGAGTAGAACAAAACTTGGAACTCGTATATTATATTATTACGGTACAGGGCCGTAGCCACCAAAATCAAAGTGGTCAGGTTAACTTGACCAACCTGACCGAGTGGTCAGGTTAATCTGGCCAACCTGACCGAGTGGTCAGGTTAATCTGGCCAACCTGACCGAGTGGTGCCATATTGGGAAAATTCAACAACCAAAAGTGGTCAGGTTGAAACCTGACCAGTGGCTACGGCCCTGCGGCATATAGACTAATTTTTGCAAAAAAATTAAGTTATTTTACTTATACATATTGTGACGGATCCTCAGGGGTACTAGTAGTGGGACCAACTAGTAGGTGACAGTACGGGACACTACATGAGCAGTCTGTACTCTGTAGATAGTCTGGCAGTACGGCTGGTAACCTAGATTAGCGACACTAGGTTGGCGCGAGGGTAACGTACTGCCACCTATTAGTTGGTCCCACAACTAGTACCCCTGAGGATCCGTGATCATCCGTCACAATATCATAAAATCCTAATATAGGACAAATTTCCAAGAAAGCGGGAGTTTGAAAAGTTTGGCGGGAGGTTGGGGGGATGGGAGAAATAAAGGCTAAAAAGCGGGGGGGTTGGCAACCCTGAAATTGGTCCCCCGGACCAAAATTCCATGGAATATTGGTCCCATGGTGGGACAAAAATTTCAGGCTGGGACCATTTTCCATGGAATATTGGTCCGGGGGACCAATTTTACCCAAAATAATTGGTCCGGGGGACCAATATTCAATGGAAATATGGTCCTAGGACCAGTTTTCCATGGAAATTTGGTCCCCCGGACCAATTTTCCAGTGACAGTACCATTGTTTTCCGTCATCAATTTCAAAGAAAAATATTGTGTCACACACGAAATAGTTATCAGTTATCACTATATATATATAAATACACACATACACATAGCATGTCATGTGTTGAATTGACACTATATCGAATTATACTACTACTAAATAACAACTATTCTAATGAGCAACTGTTTCGAATTCTCACTGTTTTGGTATGATTTCAGATTCGGTATCGAAATGTCGGTATCCCCAGTTGAATGTTGGGAAGCCATCTCAACTATACTATGAAACCAACTAAAAACATTTGTCTTTTCTTTTTTGAAGGAACAGCTTCGTTTACACTTTCACTAAATGGCTCATTAGTGGTATGTATTCGCAGAATAATAGTCGGCTCTGTAGAGTTTCATTTGGGGGAACCCCCCCATTTCATACAACTGAATACGTATGTATTTGGGGGAATCCCCCCACCCAAATACCCATAGTAACTCACTTTGGGGGGGGGGGGGGATTTGAGGTTTCTTTTTAGTGTGCTAGTTGCAGTGTAAACGTGTTGACACCAGTACTCGACAAATTATGTAGTTTGGTGGCATTACCCACCAAAAATCTTTCTTAAGCCACCAAATTTTGCCTTTAGTGGCGTAACTAATCCACCATATTTGTGGATTATTTGTTGCCCAACATCTCGTGCTCTGCTCATAAGGGTGAGCATGAGCAGATGTTCCTGGCCCATGGTCGATCGCAATTGGTTTTTGATTCGAGCCAGCTTGGAAAAGGATCGCTCACCTTCACAGTTTGTAATCATCATGCAGGGGCATATTCGAAACAGTATGTAGACGTTCGGGTCTGCTGACCCTGCGCTGAATTCACAAAACTAACGAACTGAGTAAGCTCAATCTTCTGGATATGAAATCGCTACTTGAAGATGCGTTGAGGTTACTGAAGAGCTGAGGTTGGCGAAGATAGTTTCGTAGGCATTCAGCCGATGCTGCAGCGCGCCCAGCATGCTGTCCATGATCGAAATAAAGATCTCTACCCGAAAATGTTCCTAGGCTGCTGCAGTATTGCTTCCTCACCGGTTCCAAAGTCCAAACGAACATTCCGCTTGCCACACGCTTCTTCTCTTCCGTATATTCTTCATGTCCAACTCGCTCTACGCCACAACCCTCAAAATAGTTAACTTGTCACGCTTCTGTTGTACGAAGTCGATCAAACTATTCAACAATCCAAGTTCCAACACCTGTGTTCAAAGCTGTGTCAACCTTCTGCAGGGTGATGCTGAGCTTGTTGAACTGCCAACTGTGATGCAAATTTTCAAACCAAACCTTGGTTAAAATCGCCGTTTCAAGCTGGTCCATACGATCCCATAAACCTCGCTCCTCTACCCGGGTATTAGCGGTGTGATTGACATCGTTAGCAATTTCGCAGAGCGCTGCCAAAATAGCGTCATAACCCTTCCTTGGCTAAAGCTACTGCAGCGTCGACTCGTGCTGACAATGAGTGGTCGACAGCTTCTGTGAACCACCAAGCCGCATGGGCCCAGTGCTTCTTTGAGCACACGCCAACGGTGTGTTGATGCAGAGAAATACGTGTACAGCGTGTGTCATGAAATCAAAGAAGCTGACGGCACCAGGAGTGAACTGCAATGGTCCAGTATGCTGCATCATTGGCAGAAAGTGAACAAAGCGTTCGACCGGGCCAAATGGCAACACAGAGAGAATCACACATGTAAGCTGATCCACGTTAGAGACGTCAGGTGTCGAGTCCACAGATACGGAGAAGTGACCAGCGAACTTGATTTCGCTAATAATTTTGTCCAAAAGCGTTTGCCAATTATTATCACCCAAACTCTTTTCAGGAGAGCGGGTGGGGCCGGACATCACGATATTCGAACCTATAGTAGTATAAATTGGATTTTAAATCCAACGAGCGTTCGGTCTCGTCGCTTCGCGACTGGTAACTCAACCATTACGCGGTCTCGCAATAGACAATATATATTAACATAAAAATTTGAAAATTTTGAATTCGTACTCATTAAAGATGTCTTGATAAGTCCAAGTAATAGATTGATTTTGCTTTTGAGCTTTGGTGATAAAAACTTGGTTTACTTAGATGCAGATAGCCCATCTACATGTATCTAAGTTTAATGCCCAATTGTTAAACTTGTTTGAGGATATATCCATTGGAAGATAGATTATTCTACAACCTCACATTTCAGCAATACTTCGACAAGTACATTTAAATACTGAAGCCATAACTTCCTCACCGAAGGTAAATAGCCTTAAATGTTGCAATGGGACAGGGGTAATTAAGAGTTTGACTGGTAGTGGGAATACTGATAGGAGACTAGTAACTAGGTAGATGCTAAGTATTCATTATCAGGGATAATATTTGCATCTAATGTCGGTGGGAATTTTGATTGACCAATGTGATTTTCGAAAACTAGATGATTCGAAGATTATCATATAATTTTGTTTCTTGAAAATTTCTTGCAATATCTGTTTCTGATAAATAGTTTTTAAAAGCAGTAATTATGCGAAATGATGGCCAGTGCAGTGGCGTCGGAACCACGGGGCTACGGGGGCTATAGCCCCCCTGAAGATAATTATAGGGGGGCTTAGCCCCCCTAAACTTCAGGCTTGTATAGGAGTACAGGTAAACCTCCCAAAGCGGCACCCATCGGGAGAATTATTTTGTGCCGCTTCTCGGAGGTTGCAGCTACTCGGAGGTGCCGCTTTGGGAGGTTTTACTGTATATGTCAAGTACTGTGATATACTTGTTTAATCTTAACCTGGCTAAGAGCAAATTTTGTATTTACACATCAAATCAAGAAATACTGTTTATTGCCTGTGAAAGCTGTCCTAATTTCATTTCCACTTTAAGTAGTAAATTCGACTTTAAGTAGTAAATTCCACTTTATGTCTTACTTAGTATAATTATATACCAACAATCACTAATATTACCAATAATTTTCTGTTACGATTTTCAGCCCCCTAAAGAAAATTTCATTCCGCCGCCACTGATGGCCACTAAGTAATCGACTTTACTATTTTGTTCGTTTTCGTCTACCATCGGCCATCCCAAATACGATAAGACAAATTTCGTAAATCTTAATTTGAGAAGATATGCAGAACAGGGTGGGGTTGGTTAACGCTCTGAAGCTACGGTTACGATTTGATTTATAGCCACAGTTAACCAGTTAACCGCCCATATTCAATACAAATTATTTATTGGTATTTTGCTTATACTACTACTGTTACGATATCCCTGGTCTCCAGGATACCTAAGGGTTGGGAGCCCTGGGTAGTTGGCAGTACGGGCACCATTCCCTCGGATCGCCGGCAGTACGAACGGGTAGCCGGTGTGCGACACTGGTACGAACGTGGTCGAGGGTTACCCTCCTGAGGAGTCCCTGGAATGGGACGAAACCACACACATGACATCCCTATGGGATGGGGTCGGAAAGAGCGTCTAGTCTCCGTACTAGGATGTGGCCTCATCTCATAACACTACTACAATGTAGGACTCAGATAGATAAAGTAGTAATTACCCCACATATCGTAATTGGGTATGTTAAAAACAGTGTATTTACATAAAATAAATTATGTGGTGATGGCCGATGGGAAATGGATTTCTGATTATCATTTTCCAACAAAATTCAGATAATATTAATAATTAAACAAAAATTTCTGAGTAATGCTGCTGATTATCAACAGAGCGGCTAACTGGTTAACGAAATCGGTAACCGCTAACTGATATTCGCAACGGTTAGCCGGTTAACCGAATCCAGCCTTGGTCAGAAGAATTTAGAAAACAAATGATTGTATGCATATAAGGAAATATTTTATATTGTATATTGCATTTATGTAGTAAATCGGCTAAGGCCAATCGTGACCTACGTTATATAAGGCCTATGTACCAACTTTGTGAAACTGGACCATGGATTAAAGGAAGGCTATTGATAAATAGGTTATTTATCGTTATCTAAATAACTAGTAGTGATAGACCTCATAAATGTTCTATAACTATATAGGAACATGGTATCAAGGTATACATAGCACCCTTCAGAATTGAGCTATGTCATCATTTGATTACGTAATCGTTATTTTTGGTGGGTATTATCGTGTTTTTATAGCCCGCTTTTAACATAGTTAGACGCGTTATAAATGTTCAAAATTGGAACTTGATGATGCCCATAACTAGTTAAATGAAATATATTGAAATTATAAATGGAATGTTGGCACATTCCTCGGTTGCCAGGGAAATGTATATTTCCTAAAATGAGCCATAAATCAAAAACTATCGATTTTATGTAAACTAGGCTAGTACTGATCTATCCGCAATTGGTAACTTCCTATTCATTGATTATACATTATATATGCCTAACTACAATAATTTTTGAGATAATAAGATAATTAGCACTTAATTCCTTATGAGGTAATACACTCATTATCTCAAAAATTATTGAAGTTAGGCCTAGAAAATGTATTATCAATGAATAGGAAGTTACCTATTGCGGATAGATCAATACTAGCCTAGTTTACATAAAATCGATAGTTTTTGAGTTATGGCTCATTTTAGGAAATATACATATCCCTGGCAACCGAAGAATGTGTCAACATTCCATTTATAATTTCAATATATTTAATTTAACTAGTTATGGGCATCATCATGTTCCAATTTTGAACATTTATAACGCGTCTAACTATGTTAAAAGCGGGCTATAAAAACACGATAATACCCACCAAAAATAACGATTACGTAATCAAATGATGACATAGCTCAATTCTGAAGGGTGCTATGTATACCTAGATATCATGTTCCTATATAGTTATAGAACATTTATGAGGTCTATCACTACTAGTTATTTAGATAACGATAAATAACCTATTTATCAATAGCCTTCCTTTAATCCATGGTCCAGTTTCAAAAAGTTGGTGCATAGGCCTTATATAACGTAGGTCACGGGCCAATATAATAAACCGATACTTATTACTTAATTAATTATTCAATAGATTCTTAAACTTATAACCACGAATACTTCTTGATAAGCTTATATTAAAATTTTACAACGACATGTTATAATTAAACGATGAATAAATTCTTTAATCAAGATTGTAAGGGTATTTATTAAACGATAGGCGCTAGACAAGATAGCATTTTAATAATTTAATTAAATACTAAGATTTTGATAATTAAATGAAAACACCAAAATGATTCGTGTCAAGAAGCTAACCATCCTGGGAATTTACTTAATTATAATATTCCTGGTAGGTAGAATATACTGGAATAATACTGAAATACGTTTGTATTCGAAAAGATTAATTTCAGATCGAAATGACTCAAATGAGCAATCAACAGTACCAGACAAAGATAAGGATAATCTCGCTTTGTTGACAATTTTCACCACATTTATTGACGAACCTACCAATGAATATAGGGCACTTGTTCAAACAAACTTTCTAAAAATGAGCAATTTTCTATGTTTCCATGAACAAGTGAGGTTTGTTGTATTTACCAGAGATAAGGAAACAACAGTAGCCATCAAAGAACATTACCCAAATGTCATTCCTCACCCAACACCTTTGATACCTGTATTCACTACGCCAACGTACAAAATTTTGTTTATGCTTTCAATTAATATCAGCAAGTCATTCTTCTACATGCAAGTTAATGCTTGTGATCTATTTGATAGTTCTCTTCTTTATACTTTAAAAGTTATCAAAAGAGCATGGATGAATGGTATAATCAGACAAAAAATTATGATTTACGGGAGGAGACGTAATGTTATTATTGAAGGTCCAGTAGAAAGTGAATTCCAAGCATTAGAATACTTTGAAAAATCTGTTGAATATATTCATGATGCGGAGGATTACATTATTTTAACAAAAGATACTATCGAGTTTGAACTTTTCCCTGAGATTCTAATGGGTAGGCAGAAAAGTGATAATACTTTGGTTGACTTTGGAGTTCATAATGAAGTGGAGTCAATTGATGGTTCCAAATCAATTAGACTTGTTCACCAATCCCAAGAAGGAAAACTAGAAGGCAACAGTATGTCAGCACTTAACCATGAGAATGAATGGAATATGTATGTGGCGGATGGGCTCAGAGATCACTATTCCATTACATGCGCAAGATACTTGACCAAGATGGATAGCGACAACAGAGTGAAAATATTTGACAAGAAAACACTCTCCTTGGTGGATATTGAATCGAGGGAAGATAATGAATTTTTCAAACAACATCAGAATTGGATTGATTTATCAACTGTTCAAGGAATAAATCACTCTAAATCTATTCCTGACATAGTAGTTGTTGTATTAGCCTGTAACAAACCAAACTCTCTGAATAGACTGCTGATCTCCTTAATAGAAGTAGATTATGAGGGAGATAGAATAGATCTTGTTATCTCGTTAGACATTGGTTACTTAGGATTCTATGATCTCCCTACATTAATCCTCATTAAGAAACTCTCTTGGCCACACGGACAAATGAAAGTCATGTTGAAGGGTGAGCACAGAGGACAACTAAATCAGTGGTTAGAAGCTTATAGCATTGTGGACACAAAAGATCAGTCACCCATACTCATACTGGAAGATAGTTTACAACTTTCTCCATTATGGTATAAATTTCTGAAATTGGTATTGATTAAGAGCAATTCGAGACGAATTCATGAAAGCATTGGAGGATGGAGCTTGGAGGTACCCTACCCTGAGCAGTCTTATTCAGAAAATAGTACTGTGATGCTGGGGAATATTCGTTGGATAAGGAGCTTCGTTCCTGTACTCAGCACATGGATTTCATTCTTGAAATGGTACAAGATGGAATCTAGCCATATTCCTCCAGGTGCTTTTTATAAATCGACAGTCTCTAAACTGGACCAGAGAGGGTACTGGAGTAATTGGCAAAGCAGTGTGTGGGTGAGCTGGTATTGGTATTACTTGAAGATCTATAATCCAGAGCAGCAAGATATATTGTATATATTTGATAAGAGAGGATCGTTGGCATCGAAAACACGAATGACATATCCTAACTGGGATGAGAGCGAGGATCCTGGTTGTTATGATAAAGATGGCTTATTGGAAGGAGAAGTGGACTTCCAAGGCATCGATTCAACTGAAAAAAACTTTGATATCAAGATACCAGAAGTGATACCTTCCTTCAATTTTGATACCCTGCACATTGAGCCTTTCAATTTCCCATAGGCTCACTGTTTGGTCGTCAGCTATTTTCAATTGAACGTTTTAGAATGCATATTTATAATATGTTTTGTTTGTACTCACATAATAATTTATACAACTACTCGTCCGCGTTACGCGCGTTCTTGCAACTTGCACTCCGGCCTGCGCCCTCGCTTGTATTTAAAGCATACGTATCTTTTTCAAATTGTATGGTCATTATATTTAAATAATGTAGAACCTTCTAGTAACGTATTAACGGCCAGGGTTACTTCCAGGAGTGTAAATTTGAACGAAAACTATATAATGTTTAAAGGCTTTGAGGTGTAACCCCTTAGCAATCTATTAGGAGTAAATTCATTGGAAAATACTAATCCAGAAAGCGCCGGTATTGTTGAATATTTATGCTAATTTGAACCATAGACTCCTTAAGTAAAGGACTGGAACGTCGCGATCTCGGGGGTTTTAACTTGAGTCTGAGAGGCTCCAATTATAAAAATTGATAAAGCATTAAGTTTCCGGTCTCCAAATGTGATTTTTTGCATATAGGGGTAACTTTTGGCACCCGTCAACAATTTGAGGTTTTCACTCAAAATTTCTCACACCTCGACAAGTTATGACGTCATTGTCACATTTCGAGAACCCTGAAAAGTCACTTAATCGCACATAATTCGCGCCCTCTAGGAGATAAAAATCTGAAAATTTAATAGAACATGTACATTAATGATGAGGACACTTTGGTAACACCAGATTGCCAATATGCTTACTCATTATCACATGATTACGTAATCACTAAAATTTCACATTTTTAAATTTGACTATTTAGGCCTATTTACGCTTTATAATCAATGTTAGAAGTGTATAAACCATACACCAACCGCAAAGCGGATGGTATGTGGTTGAGTTCTTCCGCAAAGCACGCTAGTATCTATATAGATTGATTCTACAGTATATCTATATATACTAGTGCGCTTGGCTTGCTAGGTCGCTTTGCGGCAGAACCCAACCACATACCAACCGCTTTGCGGTTGGTGTATGGTTTATACACTTCTATCATTGATTATAAAGCGTAAATAGGCCTAAATAGTCAAATTTAAAAATGTGAAATTTTAGTGATTACGTCATCATGTGATAATGAGTAAGCATATTGGCAATCTGGTGTTACCAAAGTGTCCGCATCGTTAATATACATGTTCTATTAAATTTTCAGATTTTTATCTCCTAGAGGGCGCGAATTATGTGCGATTAAGTGACTTTTCAGGGTTCTCGAAATGTGACAATGACGTCATAACTTGTCGAGGTGTGAGAAATTTTGAGTGAAAACTTCAAATTGTTGACGGGTGCCAAAAGTTACTCCTATATGCCAAAAATCACATTTGGAGACCGGAAACTTAATGCTTCATCAATTTTTATAATTGGAGCCTCTCAGACTCAAGTTAAAACCCCCGAGATCGCGACGTTCCAGTCCTTTACTTAAGGAGTCTATGATTTGAACATAAAATTTCTAGGCATTCTATAATGCAAGCTTAACAATCGATAGAGACACAAAATCTATTTATACTAATTAAATGCAATCTGCTAATCCATACTATACTGGTACAACTGTAGATTTTATTTGGCTAAAAGTTTTATCACCTTTGAGGACGGGAATATTTTCTTAGAATTTAGAACTTGCTTCTAGAATAGTATTTCTACCCCACTGACAAATTTTAATTCTGCAGATCTTGTCAGTTCCTCAATAAATTCTGGACAATCAAAACTAAATTTAATATATGTATCAGTGTTTCATACAGGATTTACATTCAAGGGGGGCAATCTGGGATATGTAAATTCTTGTTTACCTTTTCTAACATTTGGAAGTTCGTCTCTAAGTTCATTTTGAATTTTAATATATTTGTTTACCTCTTTGTAAACAACAACAATAAATATTTCTATTAGAAATTTTTATATGCGAAATTCGTGTTTAGCTTACTTGTTACTGTAATACCCGTTGGAAGATAATCTCTATCTCAATTATACATTCGGTTTTCGTTTATAAATATACGTTTATAAATTATAAATTTACATATCCTAATAAATTTACAGATTTTATCTCATAGCGAATTATGTGCGATTAAGTGACCTGAAATGTGAGAATGACGTCATAACTTGGTGAGGTGTGAGAAATTTCGAGTGGAAACCTGGTGCCAAAAGTTACCCCTATATGCCAAAAATCAGATTTGGAAACCGTCTAGTTCCTTCGATCAACTCAGAACACACGTCCCAGGGGCGTAGACTCGTTTTGGAGATTTGTAGGGCCCTTCATGGCCTACTATATACTAGATAAGTCAAGTATTTGCTCATTTCATTTCCAGGCCAGTGTTTTCTTTCTAATTGCTCGTAAAATATTACCTATTGTCATGGAGCTAATTGACAGAACTCCGCAAAAGAGGAAAATGTACTTTTATTATTGAGGACTTTTAATCAAATCCTAAAAGAGGAATTACAAATATTCAAAAATTATCTAATTATAATTGAGTACAAATTGTAGTATGTAAAAGAGGAACCTTTATTATAAAAGAGATCTGATGCATGTAAGTAGCCCTGCGGCTCCAAGTGGGGCCTTGGACCACCGATTGGAAACCACTGCTGTAAAACAACACTAATATGAATATCAATTAACTCAACGAAATATATATTCTACACAAAGTAAAATAATCCAAAATTTATGGTGGATTAGTTAAGCCACCAAAGGCAAAATTTGGTGGCTTAAGAAAGATGTTCGGTGGCTAACGCCACCAAACCACCTAATTTGTCGAACACTGTATTATCCACACACCAACCGATTCGCGGTTGGTGTGTGGTAAATAGGCGCAAAATCTTAGCAGCGGATTCAAAAACCATGCTTTCAGGCTTATAACTCAAAAAAGTATAAGTCCAGTCATGGCCTACTTAATATACGGCTATATATGTCGCCGAGAAGGCCATAAAACAAAGAGGCCAGTTTCTAATCTTCAAAATGGAGAATTGATCTTTATTCGAATAATTAGCAATGATAGAGCTGAAAAGTGTATTATAACTATATAGGAATATGGTATCCAGGTATACATAGCACCCTCCAGAATTGTGATATGTCATCATCTGATGACGTTATGGTTATTTGGTTGCGAAATATCTTGTTTTTCTAGCATACTTTTAACATAGTTAAACGCGTTATAAATGTTCAAAATTGGAACATGGTTATACCCAGAAGAAGTAGAATAAAATATCTCGAAATTATAAATGGAATATTGACACATTCCTCGGTTGCCATGGAAAATGTATATTTCCTAAAATGTGCCATAACTCAAAAACTATGAATGTTATGTAAACTAGACTGGTACTGATCTGTCCGGAATAGGTAACTTCCTATTCATCGATAATACATTTTATATGCCTAACTTCAATAATTTTTGAGATAGTGAGTGATTACCTAATAATGAATTAAGTGTTAATTATCTCATTATCTCAAAAATTATTGAAGTTAGGCATATAAAATGTATTATCGATGAATAGGAAGTTACCAGCGTTGCTATGGAAAATTCTTCCAATTATGGTCATGTGATATATTAAATTATCGGAAATTTTACTTGGAAACCGAATTTAACAATAAAAATACGATATAACTTAATTTGAACAAGTTTTTATGGGAAACAAGTCCGGCGAACACTATCGGACATGGTTACTTTGCTGAGCTGTCATGGCCGATATATACACTCTTTCAATTGCCTCAATATCCAAAAATGTTCGCACTACATCAAAGTACATGTGTACAAATTTAGGTGCTTTTATCAAAAAAATGAACAATTGTATGGTTGTGCCGCTGCACTATTCTGAGATTAATGAAATTTAGCTAATTAGTATAAATATTCAATTAATTTATCAATAATTTAACACCATTATTATGTACAGCAAAAGAATTAAGTTCAATTATTTGCAATAATTATTAATCAAAATTGAATTTCACTATCATTTTTAATTAAACGCACTCGATAACCCCAATAATCTAATCGGAACCGTCTCTATAAGTTAAACACAGTGCGAATTAATTAGAATTAAATATGTCATGTATCCATTGTGCAAGAATATTCTAAGCAGAAATAAATACAATCACATAATCTGTCGTTGTTATGGAATGTAAATTCTCGGTTTTCAATTGGAAAATAGAAGCCTACTCGATCTCACAAGTTGAATCAATATAGTTGTCACAAGTTGAAACAATTGAATTAGATTTAAAACTTTCAATTGAACTGAAGTGTTATAATAAATAGTCCAGCAATATGGTGCAAGATTGTGCATTTTCGTGATAAAAGTACCAAATTTTGCACAATTGTAGTACGTATTATAGGTTCTGATCAACTTCAGCTATGGCACATAGCAGAATTTTTGGAAGAATTTTTTTTTCAGGGGTCAAAAATTGGTGCCCAATCGAAATCGCCGGCAGATAAATACAGGATAGCTCATTCAAATGCATTCTTAACGACTTTATATTGTCAGATTCGTGCTCAGCAATTAATTTCCAGCATTTTGATAGGTATATTTACCAAAAAAATTTTTTGGTTTTCCATAGCAACGGTAAGAATGTGATAACATTCCGATCTCCCAATTTGGAGTAACCATATCGAGTGACCCCTTGTTTTTCTCGGGTATGCGTACTGAGTGCGAATATACTATTAGAAACACTCTAAATATTAATTGTCAAGCCAAAAGTATGTATTTATCATATTCCTGCTCAAAGCCAAGATTTATCCAAAATCAAAAGTAGTAGTTGCTTGAAGGAGCACTTCTGTACTTTGATCACAGAAAAAGCCGCAAGAACATGTCATTGTACTTGTACTACTTCTAGGCAGGCTTGGACCGGCCATAGTTCCATAGTGCAATGCACATGCTCCCCCATTTATCGTCCTTGTGTCAGGCCCTCAGCTAGGGGGAGGCTCGCCGGCTAGGTTAACTTTTGTGATATATCTGACATTTGGATTTGTTGTTGAATTGTATATTATTGGAGTTTCAATTTCCTCATGCTCACATTTTGTATTAATACCCTCGAATAATCTAGTATCGCACTTGTACGTAGCAGGCTTTCATCCAGACATAATTTCCCGCGCGCCTAGATTTATTTGAGCTCGCTCACACGCGCCTAAATTACTCATTTTGTATTACGTCTATGGAAGCATCTATCGAATTTCACGCGCCTAGAAATGTTTCCTTCCAAATTCACGCGCCTCCAGGCGCGCTGCATACGCCTGGATGAAACCTTGGTACGTAGGTATTGAAATTTGGGTGAATAGTACTAGTAGCATTGTATCTGGCTTCCAAGGGCTTCGCCCTGGACCCAACTGGGGAGCTAACTGCTCTCCCAGACCCCAAGCTGGCGATGCGATGTTTTAGAAACCACAACCCCCCTTATAGTTATAGCAAATCCTAAATCCACTCCTATCCAGGGTCTTCTTATTAAATTATTATACTCAGCTCCCCTACAATCCTCATAGCCTCACCCACTACTACTTTCTGGCTACAGGCCTGCCTTGTGTAATAGTGATTTGTTAACCGCCCCCCCCACCTAGTCACTTAATGGCACCACCCCCAAAGAGAGGCGATTCCGATCCTGCTTCTAGGTAAATGATTAGCTCTTTCATTCCCAAGTTGTCACAGACATGGGGTCAAGCCCAAGGTTTCAAAAGGGCTTAAGTCCAAGCCCATCCCTAATCAGAAGGGCTTAAGCCCAAGCCCTTTTTGAAAAAGGTCTTAAGTCCGGACTTAAGTCTTTTACTCAAATTATTTAGAAATCCATACCGTATTTTATTGAATAAGTGCCTTGAAGAGCTTGAAAAAGGGCTTGAAAAGGGCTTAAGTCCAAGTCCGGACTTAAGCCCTTTTATTAAAGGAGGACTTAAGTCCGGATTTAAGCCCTCTCAAAAATGGGATTAAGCCCTTTGGGGCTTGGCCCCGTGCCTGGTCCCAACCATACATGGGTTCAACCGTTCAAGTCCGGACTAGAATTAAGATTTATATTTAAAATCCCAATCCCATTCTGAATGGGAATGGGACTTAAGCCCTGAATTCCCGAAATTGAAAGACTGCGACTAGGAATTAAGTCCTATCCTAGGGAATGGGAATGGGACTTAAGCCCTGAATTGACGAAAATGAAAGACTGCGACTGGGAATTAAATCAGGGAATCCCATTAAGATTGGGAATTCAGGGAATTAAATCGGAATTGAACCCATGTATGGGACTCACTCCCAACCAACATTTTCATTACTATTTTACTCATTTACTCACAATATCGTCAAAATATTTGATGTTGTAACATATGCATCTTTTGTTCTTGAATCAAATGGACCTTTATGTTTTTATTAAGTATCTATATGGTATGAGACGCATTTATCCCAGTCCACACAATAATTCGAACTACATTGACCCATTTACTCTAATTGGACAATAAAACTTGCATCAAAAAAGCGCACCCAAGGGGAGGCTAGCTAGGACCATGGCACCCTTCCAGGGCTGTAGATGGGGCTAACACCGCATGCGGAGTGATATAAATAGTACGGGTATATAGTTTACATGTAACATGTTGTTTGTATAAAATCTGGGAGGACTTAAGACCCCTAGCTCCCCAGATCTACACACTTGCCCCTTGAGATACTCTGGGCCTAAATCTGACCCAACTTGGCTTCCCTCCATTTAATTACTACTAGCGCGCTTCGCTTGCTAGGTCGCTTCGCGGCAGAACACAACCACACACCAACCGCGAAGCGGTTGGTGTGTGGTTTATATACTCCTAATATCTATATTATTAAATCTCGATTGTTGTGTGTGTGTGTGTGTGTGTGTGTGTGTGTGTGTTTGTTTGTCCGGATTGTATTAAAGTGATGGGGGACTAGAAATCGCATTTATATATGAGATAGAGACTAAGTTCCAAATGTTATAATAGGTAAACAAATGTTATAATAGGTAAACAAGTATGCTGAACACGAATTTCGCGTTTATAAATTTCTCATATGAATATTTGTTGTTGTTGTTTACACAAAATAGGTAAACAAATTAATGAAAATTCAAAATCAACCTAGAAGTTAGCTTTCAACGGGTATTATAGGTAAACAAGTATGCTGATTTCGAATTTCGCATTTATAAATTTATAATATAAATATTTTTTGTTGTTGTTGACACAAAATAGGTAAACAAATTTATGAAAATTCAAAATTAACCTGGAAGTTAGGTTTTCGCGTTTAAAGATTTCTAATATGAGTATTTGTTGTTGTTGTTGTTGTTGTTGTTGTTGTTTACACAAATAGGTAAACAAATTAATGAAAATTCAAAATCATAACGTCCCTTTCTACCATTTTCCATGGTAGAAAGTGTGATGAGTATGGCCGCATAGTGGCCGTTAACTTGAGGTGCGCAGCACCGATCTGTCGCAAAGCGACCGAGACCGAAGGGCTCGTTGATTATAAAGCGTAAATAGGCCTAAATACCTTATTATAGGAAATTAACGCGAATTTCTCCAATCGCGTTAATTTCCTTCGCGTTAATTTCATGGAGCGTTAATTTCCATGACCTTAATTTCCTGCTATTTAGCAAAATTATACAATGGATGGACAAATTTCCGAGCTACATATATTCAGATGTGCAACTAGTTTGAAAGGATATACCATGTCTATCAAGTAGATTGGAAGCCTATTTGGGCACAATAATAGTATTCAATCAGGAGATTAATAATCCTGAATTTTTTTATAAAATTTATTCGCGTTAATTTCATGTATTTGAAAATGTTCAGCTCCAATTCGCGTTAATTTCATGGAGCGTTAATTTCCTTCGCGTTAATTTCCTATAATAAGGTAATTCATTGAAAAAAGGCAAATAATTGTGAATTAATTATAAACAATTTTTTTGCCGAATAATCCATTATTGATTGTTAAAACTACCAAGAGAACTCATATTTGATCTAATTCAACTTCTCAGCGGGAAAACCTCGCAAATAAACTATCCATATCGCGAATACCCAAAATTTGCCAAAAAGTTAATACTTCATGAATATGAATAATTCCTTATATTCGAGATTATTCTACTTAGAGATTGTTTTTATACGGAGAAAATTAGATAGTAGAACAAAGTTGCATCGTATATTTGGAATGTTGCATACAAATTTGTTTTTGCGATATTTCATGCAAATTGTTGAGTGTTCGATATTCATGCAAAATTGTTGCACCTTGTATATTACAATGTTGCATCGTGTATGATGGGATTTATGTATACATAGATTACGCCCCACTTTTTTGCACATGACACAATATACAGTAGACAGGGAGTATAATCTGGGCTAAGGGGGTATAGTCTAGGCTAGGACAGATTATACCTGGGTATATTCGAGGAGGGGGGTATAATCTGGGCTGTTACATCGGGATTGCAAACCCTACAAGTTAGGGGCGGATCCAGGATTTATTCAAAGGGGGGGGTTGTCATTTTATTAAAAAAAAAACACCAGCTCGGGATCTACCTAACAACTGCGAAACTTAGTACTTTATTCTGGTGTTTCGAAATTTAAGAGCCAAATTAAGATCGCCAACATTTGGGTCGAGGAGGGAATTGGTTAAGGCAATATGTAGTATTCCTGAGATCAAATAACTATTAAGATCCATGCTATACTATTAGAAACTATAAATAATAATTTAATGAAGTTATTAGTAATTTAGAAAATAATCAAATAGTATTAGGGTCACTAATTGACGCTTTTATGTAGTATATATTATAGTGTAGATATAAGTAGATTATAGAAAACATAGATACTTTCACGATTTTATGTATACAATTATAGGGTAGATATAAGTAGATTATAGAAAACAATAGATACATAGAAGTTACTAAAGAAAATGTGTAGAAAAATGCTCTCCCAAGGTTATTACTTCTTGCTAGTTTGATAAACAGTGCCTGAGGAACTCAAATTAGATTTTGTTGTTACGTGTCTATCTTTTCTGGAAATCGTTTGATCTGAGTCATTCGCTTTACTTAGATTCCTAAAGCTGGATAATTTGTTTATAACCATAGAACCAAAGGAGTATATTGGCCTCAGAGAAGTAATACTGAATATAATTATCCAACTAATCCGTAACACTATTGTCCTGAATGGAATTATACAGGGATAGCTGCACTCTGTAAGTCGATTTCGGATACTCATTGGTAGCAAATCCGCTACAATTGTGGTATTATAATACGTCATATTTTGAAATGCAGGAGTGAATGAGCTCTCAAGGGTAATACAAGCGTCATAACCACGATTTTGGAAATCCCATCTTAAACTGAAATTAACCCATGAGGCATAGAAAGTACGAAATGTTATCAAACATACATAGAACACGCCTATCCCGATGAAACGTTTTTCAAGCCAACCAATCTTAATCGTTTTAGAAGCAAACTTTTGCGTTTTTAGTATCTGAGATCGAATTCTGTATAAAATAATGAAGAATGTAGTTATGATCAACCTGAATAATATGAATATGGGAAGAGCAACGATGAAGCGACCTGGCGAACGATCATTGGTTGGATGTTGTATCGCATTTTGGAGGTTGAACTTTCCACCCACACCGATGAACAATCCAATAATACTAACTGGTAATCCCCATGAAATTATTGCCTCTAGAATGAACAATTTCCTATAAAATGAGTTGAATTGGAGTGTAGCGGATAATGTGAAGAATGCAGGTAATGCAATATTAACCAGAGCGAACCAGAGCCAGAATAATAAAGATGAAAAGACGAAATAATTTAATCCCGCGAATATCTCTATATACACTCGAGATTCATTTTTAACATCGTTCCATTGTTTTACTTCATTCGAGCAATACAAGTATCTCGAACCAGGAAGGTCTATTGCAGCGAACAACAAAGAAGAAATGAAAGCCATAATAATGCAAACGAAAATTGCAAAATGTTTTAATTGCCAATCTTTGAAACTCAACACCCAATTTAAGAATCCTAAAATACCAACTATGATTCCAGCAGTGTCAAGAACAATCAGGATGTACTTTTCCAAATAAAACATTATTCTGCCACATCCACTCCAATGTCCGCATTGAGGCTTACACGAATTTTCATTTGGAACAAATATGTACATGTCAGGGCAGTTTACTGTTTTGTTGGATAAATCTATGTTCCTAAGTATTCTCTCTGTTGGTAGTGAAAAGTTTTTGGCAAATATACCAAGGCGTTTGGCAACAATTCCTTGGTAAACATCAAATCCGATGAGCGGAAGAAGAGTTAACCAAAGAATTACAATGCAAGCGAAAACAAAAATAGCTAGCAACACCTGTTGTACGCCTACTGGTATACAAGGGTTGTTTTTTGGTGGAGTGACAATCACCGCATCTGGGGTTTGTATAATAGAAAATATGCTCGACTTACGCCTCTCCATTCGAGGTTTTGGTACTTCTTTTTCGTCTAATACGTCGTCTGCATCTTGGGACACTGACACCTTACTGATGCTGTCTCTATGGATATTATTAGCATTTTGATAGTTCCGATTGGAAAACTTTTCGTTTATGATGTTGCATTCAATATTGGGGGAGTTCTCAAATGCAAGGTTATCTTCAGACTCAGTCATTGTTTGAAAAGGGTAGTGATTTTGCAATATTAAGATTGCAATCCATTTATACTATAATTCCAGCAATGGGATTAATAATAGAGAAATCATCATTAATTAGAATATTAAATTAAATTAAGACACCCTTACCCAATTTAATCAATCTGCCATTTAATGAAAAGTATTAATTAATCTGAGCAATTGTACAATTAGAAGTACTAGCTGATTGCTGACTAATTATTTAGGTTCAAAATGTGGCATAATATACAGTATAGTAATAAGATACATGTGAAGGGTGTTAATTACCAATCTTAGTCTACAATCTACGTCATATTATTATTACCTTATTCACAATTACTTTTGTTCTTGGATATCTTTGGGAGATATAGAAGTTATATTATACTTGTCAGAAAATATTCGGTCCGGCCGGAACAAAAACAACAAGGACAAAATATTTCAGACATTTTTGGTCCGAGTTTACATTTTGTCCCCTGGATAAAATATTTCAGTAATATTTGGTCCGGCCAGACCGAAAATAAATTAACCCGGACCCCGGAATATTTAGCTCACATCATCTATAAAATATTATTACCCTATTGAACACAATAATATATACCCGGACCAAAAACGTCTGAAATAATATTAGTCCGTGCGTGAACTACGAATAAAACTTGAAAACTTAATAAAACCAATAAAACTTGAGCATATTTGGAATCATCCAACAAAACTTGAGCATATTTGTAATCATCCAACAAAACTTGAGTATTATTTGGTATCATCAACAAAACTTGAGTATTATTTGGTATAATCCAATAACACTTGAGTATATTTGGAAATTTTTTAACTTTTACTGTGCCGAGTATACTATAGTATAGTGGCCCAGTTCTATCTAATCTTACTGCCTTGGTATCAGTGTAATAATTTATACAGTCATTTGTAATTACTCTCCTAATCCTGGTCTGATCCAATTTTCATACGCCTAATTCACAAATTAATGTTACGGTATAGGAGAGGATTCCAAATTTGAAATTTCGCCTTTCTAAATTAAAATTTTCCAAAAATCATGCTCCAAAAGGAGCGTCTTGCGGTCCTGGATAATTCCTTGCTTGGTATATTATTATATTTCTTCCGTATCCTCTCCACAGAACAGAGTTGCATTAACTAAGAGCCCAAATTTTCACGATAGGTGTCTCATAGGTTACAAATGTGTACCACCAATTAGAATAAGACTGAAACTAGAATATCTCTGAAATTAAGTGGGCTAAAAGGAAACTTCCAATCCTCTAAGGATTTTACCTTCCGAAACGCCTTTCTGAAATGGTTTACACCTTTATAGTGGTGATGACGTGACGAAAAATCTAAAATTACAGTTGTGCCTACTGCATGTTATTTTGTAGGCACTATCAATCAACCAACCACCGAGTATAGTGCCTCCAAAGGAACATGCTGTCGGCATAGCTGTAATTTTAGATTTTGCATATTTGGAATTTTAATTTTCCAGGACTTTTCACGAGTCACTTGATTGACTTGATTGACTCGATGACTCGCGATTCACCCCGAGTCATTGAGTCAGACTCGGTGACTCGAGTCATCGAATTTTGTCACAATTCAATTGACTCGTGACTCGAGCCATTAAATTTTGTCACGAGTCAATTGACTCTCGGTGACTTGAGTCAGGACTCACGAGTCATCGAGTCAGGATTTGCGAGCCATCAAGTTCAGGACTCGCGAGTTATCGATGTGTACGTAAGGTATGAATAAGCAATTGGAAATTGAGTACGTATATACTTGTATATTCTTTACTAATCCGATTATATTCAGAATTCGAAAAACCCATGAATCTCAAAATTTATTATATGATTGACTTGATGACTCGCGGGTCACCACGAGTCATCGAATCACCCAGTTTTGTCACGAGTCAATTGACTCGGTGACTCGAGTCACCAAATTTTGTCACGAGTCAAATGACTTGGTGACTCATGAATGAAAAGCCCTGGATTTTCCCATTTTATATTTTACTAGCGCGCTTCGCCTGCTAGGTCGCTTCGCGGCAGAACACAACCACACACCAAACGCTTCGCGGTTGGTGTGTGGTTTATATACTCCTAATATTGATTATATAGCATAAATAGGCCTAAAATAGTAGAATTTAACGATGTGAAACTTTAGTGATTACGTCATCATGCGATAATGAGTTAGCATATTGGCGATCTGGTGTGACCAACGTGTCCGCATCATTAATGTACATGTTATATTAAATTTTCAGATTTTTATCTCTTAAAGGGCGCGAATTATATGCGATTTAGTGAATTTTCAGGGTTCTCGAAATGTGACAATGACGTCATAACTTGTCGAGGTGTGAGAAATTTGAGTGGAAACCTCAACTTGTTGGCGGGTGCCAAATGTTACCCCTATATGCCAAAAATCACATTTGGAAACCGTCCACTTTCTTCAATCAACTCGTAACAGCAAACAAATATATACACATATACAAATATACACCCAGCCTTGTGTTTTAATAGTATAGATAATTTTATTCTTAGTTATCTTTGTCTTGGTGACACAATACATTGACAAATTTGTGAAAAATTGGAATGTATGTAAGTTTCGTTGTTCAAATAACTAAATTTTAAACACCAATTAGTATTGTCTATATAGACAATACTAATTGGTGGTAAATGGGTCAAATAAGACTATTTAGCTATATAGCTAAATAGTCTTATTTGACCCATTTACCATTATAATTACATTAGCGGGCCCTTGCATATACTCTCCAATGGGCCCCTCCCCTATTAATTGCCTGAGTAGAACACAGGTCTCCTCCCCTGATTTGATAACTTCGATTGGGGAATAGACATAGTCTTAGTTATACCTGTATCTGTCCACTCTCCAGTCTATGTTTACAAAGAACATAATATCGGTTTGACCAATGTAATCAACTAGGATAACCTTCGGCAAGTTTTCAAATTTTCGAGCTAGTTTATACGTATATAGTACGTATATGCCGGTGTAAACGCCTTATGGGGACACCCAGCGTTTTAGAGCCCCCCGTCCCTAAAGCACTAGCGTCGCTTACACCGGATATAAGAACATTCTACTGGAAACGGTTAGCATACACCCACTTTGAGGAGTTATCCAGGAGCGCAAGACGCTCCTTTTGGAGTTTGATTTTTGGAAAATTTAAATTTAGGAGCGTGAAAATTTGGAATCCTCTCCTATACCGTAACATTAATTTGTGATTTAGGCGTATGAAATTTGGATCAGACCAGGAGCATATTTACAAATAGCTGTATAATACACTGCATATACCCCTATATAATTTATACCGGTGTACTCCCGCTTTGGGGACCCCAGCGTTATAGGGCACTATCCCTAAAGCCCTAGCGTTTTAGGGACCCCGTCCCCATATCGTTAGTGTTTTAAAGCCCAGGGGGCCCAAAACGCAAACGATTTAGGGATAGGGGGCCTAAAACGCTGGGGTCCCATAACGCGCTTACACTGGTTATAACCTGCATGCCGGTTGTAATAATTATATGCAGTTCCCGACGATGTTCTTATATCCGGCATCCACTGTATTCTCTAGAATAAGGCACATCTGTAGTGATACGAAAGAGATTATCCGGTCGGTGTATACAGTAAATAAACATTGCATAATAGATCAGTGAACTCCCATTATAAAGAAGTCAGATATAACGAAATGGAGATTTTTTCCCAGAGCACTAAATGCATTAATTATTATCCGCTTATAACGAATATTCAGATACATCGTCGGGAACTGCATATAATGTGGGAACCGTTTTCCAATATAATATTCTTATAATATAACCGGTGTTCTTATATCCGGTATCTACTGTATAACGAAGGAGTTCACAGGTCCCAATCACTTCGTTATAACGAGAGTTCACTGTATTTGTTCTTTCTATTCAAGTTTATTATCCTCGTTTACACATAATAAGAATGTTTATATTCATAAAGAACACAAAATAGATGTTATTATTTGTTCCTTGTAGATTATTTGAATTCCAATGGCTCTATTTGGTCCCACTGCTGTAACCACGAGCAAGAACCTGATTGAGTTCCGGGCCGGACAGGTGAGTATGAATCAGAACAAAGCTGTCCCTAAGAGAGAGAAGGGACTCATATACCTCAAAACTGGGACGGACCACTTGGTACATTTCTACTGGCAGAATAGAGAGAGCAAATCGATACTAGACGACTTCACTATAATCCCCGGTGACGCTGTTTTCAAGAACATAGAGGCCTGTAAGACCGGCCGAGTGTACGCACTATACATCACAAGTTCCAAGTCGAAGCAGCTCTACTGGATGCAGGAGCCGAACAAGGAACAGGACAGCGAGCTTGTCGAGAAAGTGAATCACATCCTAAGCAACCCCGCCCCCACGCCCGAGTCCGAGAGGGGACACAACATGATGGAGATGCTCTCCTCTCTACGCTCTTCCGATCTCCCAGGCATGTTTGAAGGCATGGACCCCAACATAGTAGAGCAGCTGCTACAAGGCTCCTCCGGCTCAAACTCGCTCCGTCAGTTCATGAACATGTCCGACCCCTTCTCCCGCGGGTCCGCCTCCACAGGCCGCTCCCTCTTCTCCAGCGGTCAGGGCGAGAACAGCGCGCCCTCCAGCCAGCCGGGCACCACTGGCAGCTCGGCTGGCTCCGAGGGGGAGCAGATAGACATACAGAACCTGGTCTCGGGTCTGCAGCTCCCGGAGAGCGTGCTCAACCAGCAGACACACGGGCTCTTCAGTGACGTCATAACGCCGCAGGCCCTGGAGGAGGTGCTCTCGGACGCGGCGGCGGTGGCGCGGCTGGAGAGGCTGGTGCCGGAAGCGCGGGAGCCGATGCGCGAGCTGCTGAGCTCCGCGCAGTTCTCGCAGGCCGTCGGGCTCTTCAGCGAGGGGTTCATAACGCGGCAGTTAGCGCCTCTCATGCACGAGTACGGAAGTGCGGCAGTAACAGCCGCGCAGGAGGGGAATCTGGTTAACCTGGCCAGAGCCATTGAGAGCAGTCTGGAGGCTAGCCCAGTGGATGCGGGCACCGGACAGAACATATTGGATGATAGCGAAGAGCTGGACTAGCTATACTGCTAATTAGAATGTTCCTATGCTTGTGTGTATGTGCTGATGTTTGTTCTAATTCTATTCGCATATTAGGCATTTAGGGGACAAATAGTATCTACATACTAACCGTATTAACGTTATAAAGTAGATTTCGGATATAAGCACACCGGTTATAAGAACACTATGTTGGAAAACGGTTGCCATATACCTATATAATTTATGTCAGTTATAAGAACATGCCGGTTATAAGCATGTCAAATGCAGTTCCCGACGATGTGCTTATACCCGGCATCCACTGTATATAAGGCCATGTCAAATACATTACTCAGGTTTTTTTTAGAAATACGGTTGATAGATTTTATCAAGGTATACTTAAGTGAACTCAATTCCAGGTGTTTCTGTATAGATAGGCATAGGCTATTTTTTTATAACAAAGATCTAAAATTATAGCTGTGCCATTAACATTTTCTTTTTTGGAGGCACTATCAAAGGACGAACCACCAAAGGATAATGCCTTCAAAGGAACATGCTGTCGGCACAGCTATAATTTTAGAATTTTTTTGATTTTCTCCCTAGGAACTCCCAATATAATGTACTCCTTAACCGATATTTGCCTTATCCTGGTTCGAATAACGAGAAACTACTGTACTTACTAACACTTGTTAATAATATTTAGTATAAAGTAAACAAATGTTGACGATCTACCAGTATTCTTACTAACGAGACTCAATAACAGACTTGATTTGATTATTATTAGTTTACATTTATCATATTATTCCGATGCCACTCGGTAAGAAGATTCCAAACCCTAAGATCGCTTCTCTTGAGCACATAACAAGAATACTAATACAATTTTCACCATTCACTCAGACCTCGGTCAATGCCCGTATGCTAATTGCAATCTTGCAGGCGAGATCCCTATTACGAACAAACACACGAGCAACTGTACATATTAAAGTTAAGCACGATTTGTCTTATCCCAGTATTGAGGTTGAATATGTGGATAAATCCAAGTGGTTATTCGCACCACATAAATTCTCTATTGTGGGTTTAATGAAAATATTCGAGGAAAGAAGGATGGGTGTTGGAATGTCACTTAAAGTTTAATTTGTAGAATTTATAGAAGAATATTCATTACAATTATTACTTATTAAGTCTAGAGTAATGGTTCCCAACCTGGGGTCCACAATATCCGGACAGAACATATTGGATGATAACGAAGAGCTGGCCTAGCTATACTGCTAATTAGAATGTTCCTATGCTTGTGTGCATGTGAAATACATTACACCAGGTTTTTTTTAGAAATACGGTTGTTTACTTTTCCAAGGTTTACTTAAAACATTATCGTAAGTCAAATTATGAAGATTACTAATTTATCATTGCGAAATATAAGGGCAATGTCAAATATATTTCAGTAGACTCTTGTTAATATGAACATAGGGGACCACGAAATTTGTTTATTTTATTTGGAAATTCGCACTTACCGGAGTCACTTGCATGCACTTGTATAAACGGGGGGGGGGTTAAACCTTGTACTCCTTAACCGATATTTCGCATTATCCATGTACGGACTTATTAACGAGAAACTACTGACTTACTAGCACATGTTAATAATATTGGATCACTTTGGCCCGAGAGAATTTAACACATAATTAAGAGGAAAACCAAATCAACCGGTCGTACTATCAAGCGGAGTCTATAGTATACTGTTAAATCCATAGCCGCTAGAAATTAAACATTTTTTTTATTGAGAATAATTTTTCTAACACCTGACTTTTTGTAACTAATCGATATTTTCTAACTAACTATTTATTCTAAATGTGTAAGAAATTCCAATTTTGTTTTTTTTCAATCGTTTTATTTTAGAGCATCCTTATATGTAGACAGTCTATTTCTAGACGGTCTATAAAAGCCCATACAAATAAGCCAAAAATTTGTAGACCGTCTATAAATTCTGTAGACCACTTGCCCTGCTTTTTATGGGTAATACTAATCTATATGTAAGAAAACCTGGTCTAAAAATAGACGGTCTACAATCTGTCTCTACATATAAGATATCTCTTTATTTTAATTTATATCGGGTTTTTCTTACTTTATTTACATGCAAGAATTTGTTAGAAAAACAGTTTCGACTGTACATTGATTAAATAACTATCGAATCAACTAGCAATAAGGAATAGATGTTGTTGTTTGTTTATCGATAAAGCTTACTAATACTATAGTAATTTACATTATTTGTATTTCTACTGTTAGCCAACCTACTAGGGGATAATTATTCAAACGTTACGTAAAGCAAAAAATCATTTTCGTTCCTATGTCACTTTTTCACCATTGTAGTACAAAAAGGATTCCTGTCACACATTTGCTAACCTCCCCCCATTGCCCATTGGAAGCGTTACGTAACGTTTGAACGACCCTATATAAACATTATAAACAGGGTTGATAAAAATCATGATTTTTTTAAAAAAATCAAAAAAATCCGATTTTTTTGATTTAAATCAGATTTTTTTGATTTAAATCAGAATTTTGATTTTAATTGTTTTTTTTTGCAATCTATATCACACTGGCGTATATTATTTGGCTAATAGATTAATTACATTGTTAATGACTCATTATCAATGTAATTTGACTCATTATCAATGTATTTTCTTTTCTTTTCGCAAAAAACAATAGACATAAAAAATCTGATTTAAATCAAAAAAGTCTGATTTAAATCAAAAAAGTCCGACTTTTTTGATTTAAATCAGACTTCTTTGATTAAAATCAGATTTTTGATTAAAATCATGATTTTTATTAATAAAAATCATTGATTTAAATCATGATTTAAATCAATGATTTAAATCACTTGATTTAAATCAAACAACCCTGATTATAAAACATATTGTTGTTAGTTAGTCGAATATTAAAATTGCGTATGTACATGTACAACTATTCCTATCAATAGTGCTATTAGTAAGATGGCTAATGCTAACGTGGATAATGTGTGTGAGACCGACACTCTCCCTTCTAACAACCACATACCAGCCCCTCCCTCTTGTCTCCCCATCCCTTATCGCGGCAATAACACCTATCTGAATCTATTCGCTGCAGTATTCAGCTCTCTCTCGCCCCGACCTATCTTCCGTAGCTTATTTGGGTTGATTAGAAACCCTTTCTTCCTTTTCAAATTCGTGTTTCGAACCATAACAAGGATAGCTTCCTACTTCCTAAATTCGTATGTCCGTACTAACGACCCTCTGCGCGACGTGCGTGAGTTCACAGCTGACTTCAACAGAGCATACTCGGATTCGCATTACGAGTTCTACCAGGGCAGTTACGGCGCGGCTCTCACCAGAGCTAAAACCGACGTTAGATTCCTACTCGTGTATCTGCACTCGCCCTCGCACCTGAATACGGACAAGTTCTGTAGAGACACGCTATGCTCCGATCTAGTCACCTGCACACTAATGCAGTACAACGTTATTCTATGGGGCGTGTCCGTAAGGTCGCTTGAGGGGAAGCGCGTTGGTCGGATTATGCACGAAAACACGTACCCGTTTCTAGCGCTGATCCTGTCACGAAACCATCACATGGAGGTGGTGCACAGGTTCGAGGGGTACCAGGGTCGAGACGTGTTTGTGGAGAAGCTGCGCTCTGTTCTGGTGCAGCAAGAGAACCATCTCGCAGCGGCGCGTAGCGAGATAGAAACGCGAATGCAGACTAGACTGCTGAGAGACGAGCAGGATAGGGAGTACCAGGACTCTATGGCAGCAGACATGGAGCGCATGCGCAGAGTAGAGGAAGAGAGGGAGAGGAAGGCTCGCGAGGAAGAAGACTCGAATAAGAGACAGGAAGAAGCTATTATACAGAGACAGAGCTCTGAGAGACGTAGGAGCGAGCGAGCTCGATTCTTCAGTGAACATAAAACTGAGAGTACTGAACAAGATTCAATAGAGATTCGTTTTAAATTCCCAAACGTGAAACCTGTTTCTAACTGGTTCCTACAGGAACACAGTGTTAGTCGCTTATACGACTTTATTTTCTCGTCCCAAAACTCCCCGGAAAACTTTCAAATTGCTATGAATTTTCCGAGAAAAGTTTTGGATTATAAATCACTCGGAGATTTAACACTGAGAGATGTTGGTATCACTAAATCATGTACTTTATTCGTTGAAGATCTTGACAGTTGATATTCTATAGAGACAGTATTAGGTAATGTAATGGTTGAATTGATGGATTATAATTTTATCTTGCTGAGTCAGTTCGATTTGATAATCACTGAATTAAACAATAAATTTATTTACAATTATGTTACAATAAGCAATGCATACGCATGCGCGCAATTAATCAAGTTTATTTATTTTGTTAGAAATACTCATGAAAAATAGAAGCTTGTTCACTATTAAATTGCGATTTATTGAAATCAATAAGACAATAGTTAGACCAGGGTTCGGCAACCTTTTCAGTCTGCGGGCCAGATTGAGTCATTTACCGCATACTCGGGCCAAGCGATATACCGTCCTTTGTCTTACTCGTAATTTATCCACTGTAGAATTGTTAACACCGATAAATGGTATGGTGGAAATGGTTCGTAAAACCAAAACCGAAAAGAGAAAGATCCAGGCTTTAATCCATGGTCCTAGAACACTATTTAAAAGTCATACTATTTCCTATCTTTGAAAATTCGAACCATTTCCGCATTACCCGATATATTTATCGAATCATCATTTTGACAATGAAGTCATCAAAATTAATTTTATGTAATTCGAAGAGATAGAGGTGTGAAATGTATTATTTGGGTATGGGAAGTTGGGGGCACATAACATTTTACCGTTTAGAGCTAAGCTTTAGCTCGTCTAGTTATTTGGAATTCAAATATCCGTATATATCGTTTCCTAGTGCACCATGGATTAATTATTCTGAAGCATTTATCATTTTGCTTCATTTTTATTTCCATATTTTTATAAACTATTTTACTTCGTTCTCTGAAGATATTCAATCAATTCACTTGAAGTTTTTCCTACAGAAGCTACACATAAAAATATATAATCTTACCGTTGCGTTTCCCAATATTGTTGTTCCTTATTCAAAAGTTATTAACGAAATACTATCAAAAACAGTCAAATTTCGGCTTATTTCAGATCAAATTTAGAAAATTTCAAATATAATCACATTTAGTTGTTTTAGAAATGAAAACGTTCGTTGGAAATTAAGTAAATATATCTTTGATGGGATATTAGTTTAAAAAACCAAGGTTGCTTATCATTTACTACTTCAAACAAATCAATTGCATACTATTATCGTCAATGGGGACCAAAAAGCACATTTTTAATGTAATCTAGTGAAATGATGACATTGTCAGCCATGTTTTGCATCCATTTTATTTACTTTAGTCACCGAGAGTTGGCAAACGTTGAATAGTTCAAGTTTCTACTACAGAAAAAATAATAGCCATACCACGTAATACTAAGGATGTATACGGAAGCGTTAATTATGACTACGCATGGCCTACTATAATACGGCTATCATGCTGCCGAATCATGGTAGAAAATAAGAGTCCAGTTTTGTAATTTTATTCTAAGCCAAACTATGCTTCCTATTGGCATAATTTGCATTGTGTATGGGATAATCAACTATTGCGAGTCCAATGGAACTTTTGAGAATCTGAGATTTGTGGTTAGGCTGTTTAGGCGCCATTTAACGATGACATCACAAATATACAAAATATACAATTCGAGTCTAAAGAACTACGAGAAAATGAAGATAATTTGCTAATATACTTAGTATACATTTTCCGAATATATAATGAGAACCGTATAAACCAGCAATTATACGAATACGTTTTATGGACGAAAATAGTAAGTTGTAACTCGGATACTACTTGTATTTTTAGCATGTGGTTGCTTTATAATTAAAAAAAATTATAATGTCGCCATTTTGTGATTTAGTAGCCTTTGGGGTATGAAATAAATTCCTATTTTAGTATTCCTGTTATAAAATTATTAGAAATTAATAAGAAAATGAAATTTATGATATTTGAATTTTTTTTTCATTTTGCCCTAAATTGTTACCGCCTTCATTTTCTCGTAGTTCTTTAGACTCGAATTGTATATTTTCGATGTCATCGTTAAATGGCGCCTAAACAGCTCAACCACAAATCTCAGATTCTCAAAAGTGATTCCATTGGACTCGCAATGGTTGATTACCCCATACACAATGCAAATTATGCCAATAGGAAGCATAGTTTAGCTTAGAATAAAATTACAAACTGGACTCTTATTTTCTACTATGATTCGGCAGCATGTATAGCCGTATTATAGTATGCCATGGTGCTATTTATTAAGGTGAACGTTGCTTACATTTCAGAAATAACTTTCTAAATTAAATTCTCAGTGAGATGTATTCTCCTCTGGGAGACAACCTGTACTGTAGGATGTCAGTAGCTGTCCTAAAAGAGAAAACGAGACAATAGTTGTCTCTATAAACGACGACGATAAAAAAGTAATTGATAATTTACAAATTAGTTGAATAGTAAACAATCAAAGACAAAAATAAATATTGCAGACTACATAAATAATAATTATATTAATATTAAGGATGTCAAAGGCGTTAGTCTAAGCTCTAACTAACCTACGTACTAGTGAATAATGGCTTAATAATGGTACATTATTAAGAATGGAAAAGTTGGAAATCTATCTTTAAAGAAGTGTCTCCTGGATCTAACGCGTACTGTGCTATTTGTCCCATGCTGGGAGAGAATTGCTCGACAGGGGACCCGTCTCTGGTTATGGTCCCACGACAGTGGAGGAGTCCCACTCCCCACACGTAGTACTTCTTGAGACGAGACCCGCAGGAGGTGCAGTTAAGCTGTGAGATCTCCTGACTGTAGTGGCATGTAGAGGGACTGTACCCATGATTACGCACCATAAGCTCGTCTCTCTGGACAATAACAACTCCGTTTTCCTTCTCAACAGCTGTGCAGGACGGATTCTGACAGTAGCAATGGAAGTTAATTCCATTGTGATGTTTGGTGTAAGGTGTATCTAGAAACCCCAAAGCGGGGTTATAAATAATGTGGTATTCTCTGTGGTGAACTTTCACAATGACAGGTGAGTTGTCGTTTGGAATTTTAAAATCAGCAGTGGCTCGTCCAGTTGGATTGAATTTCTCTTTCTTTCCATGAATTGTGATTTCTCCAGAACTGCATAAGAACGTGATTTCTCTAACCTGATGAGGCAGTATTCTAGCTTCGCAAGAAGAGCAGTTTAGTGACTGCATTGCTGATCTGAGATCGCAATCTATAAGATGACCAGATTCTATCATAACAAACTCACCATGTTTATTAGATTCACATGTTGGATGTGAACAGTCAACCTTAAAGTTGAGGCCATGGCAGACTGAGCTGTGGGAAAATTTTGCTCCCTTGCTCGTCGAACCCTCTGTCGGGGCGTTGGGGAATAGAACAGAAGTAATTCCCTCTTTATCCATTACATGAATTTTGATATCCGCTGAAGAATCAGGTTTGAAGTCAATCGCTTCCCCACTCGCGGCCTCAATGACAAACCGATCTTTCCCAACTAACATCTCTGCTCTGCATTGCGTGAAAGAGAGGGTCAATAGGATCATATGGGAGAGCTTGTTGCTACACGAGGGACATTTCACGGTGGAAAAAAGATCATTTAAAGTGTACAGTTTCATTTCTTGGAGGGAAATTACTATTATGCCATCACTAGACTTTTTGGAAGCACAGTCTAAGTTCGAACACATAACTTTCAGATTCATGCCTCTCTTCATTTGCTTGTATGGAGATCCAAAAGGTTCCATGGATATAACCTTCGTATGGACAGGTAGGATGTCGACCACAGGGTCCTTGCTGATACCAATGGGAACAGATTCCACTCTCTGACCGAATAGATACGAGATGACATAATCCGCTGTCTTAACTCGAGCTGTGCACTCGGTAAATGTAGTGGATCTGAAACTGGCCGGAGGGAGGGCATGGTGGCAACTGGGACATGTCTTACCTTGTATTAATTGCTGGAGCCTACAGTTTGTGACTACTCCCATCTTTAAGCTTACGATACCCTCCAGTTGGGTTTGGGATTGCGAAGGACACGATGTGTTGGGACATCTGGCTATTAGATCCAGTCCTTTTGCAGGTAGTAAAGAATCCATATTATTAATGGTGAAAGTCACTTCAGGACCATCTGGATAGATGCGAAAAGTTGACGTCGTTATAGCAAATGAATTGAAAGATTTATTCTCTGAGCCTATATGTATTTGTCCGCTACAGCGCACGAACACCACAGCCTTCAAGCCTGTGAAAGGTATATGTTGGAAACAGGCAGGACAGCTCATACTCTTCGCTACCTCACTCAATATACCAGAATACACAGATTTAAAATTTACAACCACATCTCCATCATTTTCTTTGAACGCGAGACAGTCAATGTTTTTACATACTACTGCACCATTGAGACCAGGAGTAGAGCTGAGATACTCCTTTCCGATTCCCCCACTCAGTTTACCAGAACTGAATATATCTCGCTTAAGAATCTTCACATACACTGGTGGTCCTTGCAAATTAATCTTAAAGTCCACGGTGTCGTCCCCTTCAGCAGTCACAATATGCTTCTCATTCCCTATTCTAACTTCGGCTTTGCAATTGACGAGTGTGAGACCGATGAAACAGAGAGGGGCGATTTCACACTGACACCCAGGACAAGCAAGGCCACTTAATAGGGAGGAGTATACGCACTCAGTGATGCTGGGACAGGGCACCACAACAATTGAGGCAACACAGGTAGGGTTAATGCACATGGCTTCTAAGTTAAGTCCAATGCATGCACGCGTGAAAACTTTATCATTTTCAGCAGTATGGGTGATGTTTCCTTTGGTGGATGTAATTTTTTTGCTTTTAGGAGATTCTTGACCCGTGGTACTCGGACCTGGTCTTGTATGTAGCACGGTGATCTCTACTTCAGCCCCATCTAGGCTAATCCCACGCATTTGAGGAATTCCACCTGCCACATACTCCGTCTCATCTCCGCAGATAACAACCTTAGCTTTGCACCGAAAAAAGAGAATCCCTTTGAAACTGGCAAGGGGAACTGGTTGATGGCAAGACGGGCACGACTGACCGAGAATGATCTCTTTATATCGCATGGAATTGGCACTCCCTATTCCAATACATATTACACCAATGTCCTTCTCATTGGAGGAACAGCCAAAATTGGGACACTTGGCCACAAGACTCAATCCAGGGGTGCGTATTAGATTTAGATGTTTTCCCATAACCTCTTCTAGGAACTGGTCATGTACACTCGAAGCCTCGGCTTTTTGGGGGGAGGGCCTCTCCGGCTGTTCAGATATGACTTTGTGAGCCGAGTGTATGTCGGTTTGTCTCATGCGGATAACAGCCACATAATCTGTCAGCTCAATCTTACACAGCTTGGGCATTTGGTCAGCGTTGAACCTCTGTACATTATCAGCGATCTGAACCTCCCCCTGGCATCTATTGAAAATAACCCCTTGAAAGCAGCGTGGTTCCAGAGGGTGGTTACAGGAGGGACAGGATCGGTTGTTCAACAATTCTTTGTAGGTTTTTGACAACACTTCTCCCACCCTAATAATCACCCAGCCATTGTTTGTCTTTGACGCCTGGCACTTCTTGTTGCGACACACAGCAGAAAGGTTCACTCCGTCACCAGGAGAGAGGAACTCTTTCGACTCACTCTTGGGCTCCGGGTCTCTTTCTAGGATGGTGATTAGCACCTCTGCCCCTTGGTAGGGAAGTTCCCACAGGAGAGTCTCGTCCCCTCTAGCTCGAAACTCCACAGATTCCACACCAATGCTAATTCTAGCCTCGCACCGCACGAATACGACTCCCTTTGCTTTATCTGGTTGCAGCTCACTCAAGCAAGACGGACACCTCAGATGTGGTACCACCTCCTGGTATACACAACTTGTCACCCCGGGGTACTTCAATACGACCAGTCCCCCGAAGTTAAGGACACATTTGCAACTTTGATTCGTGCATGTCGACTCAAGGTTTATGCCAGTGCATACTTGTCTGAATTCATTTTCAAAGAACGAAATGTTCCGTTTGTACTTTGGGAGGTCTGAAAGTAGTACTGTGGAAGCAGAAGCCATTCGAATATTGATAAGCCTTCACACTCATTAATCTCATTTTATTATATACCAATGTAATGTAATGTATAAGCATAATAGCTATCACAGTTCCTATATCAGTTACATAATAATACCTATAGATTGTTATATATTTAGATCATTCCATGACACTATTATTCATGGGTATGTCAAGATTCTTGAGACCAACCATGGTTGAATCATGAGGGGCAGCATAAACGGCACCTCTCAGCATTCGACCAATGTTTGATAAACTAAAATATTGCACTTAAATTATATGGTTAGTAATCGAGTCAAGGAATTATCCAGGAGCGCGAGAAGCTCCTTTTGGAGTATGATTTTGGAAAATTTGAAATTAGGAGCGCGAAATTTGGAATCCTCTCCTATACCGTAACATTAATTTGTGATTTAGGCGTGTGAAAATTGGATAAGATCAGGATTAGGAGCGTATTTACAAATGTCTGTATAATACTCTGAATCCAGTGTATTGTAACTGGACTAACCTCCCATTTGTGTAGGAGGATCTTTCTGGAAAAAACTTAAGCTATTCGATCTAGTATGGTGATATTATATGCTCTTACAATTCATGCGTCGCCGTTTTCAATTACATATACACGTACGTATAAAGTCAATTTATACATCAACTCATTTGACCTGAATTACTAACTAATGGCAATAGTTGAACAGTTGGACCAGCCTGTTATTAGAAACCAGTACCTTATTAAAGGAAATTAACGCTCCATGAAATTAACGCGAATTGGAGCTGAACATTTTCAAATACATGAAATTAAGCCAAACTGAAATCAATTAAATTGTTGAATATGAAAACGCTCCCTCTACCACAATCAATAGAGATTCAAAGTCAAACGTGTCAAACGCAAAACGTGCACTGAGTCAAACGTGAGTCAAAACGTGCACTGAAATAGAGAGTTGGTCTGAGTCAAATAGTTTGGAATCTTCTCTAACTATCACAGTGAAAGCTTCGACACCGATAATCAGTTGGGAATTAAAGAGCAGTATTTCCTTTATAACTGCAACGTTAACAGGGACCTATGCGCGTAAAAATAACAAGAATAGCAATTGCACAATTTTGTCACATTATAAAATATATATTATAAATATAATTTATACTGTATGTTTCTGCAAATTTTTGTTTTTTTGTCTGCGCCAGGAATTAACAAAAATTTAACCTACTATTGCTGCCTCATTGCATATACGTATTGAGGTTTGGTGATTTTAATCTTTCACCTACATTATTTCCGAAATTGCATACTTTGATATATCCAGTTTGGCTACATCAGTCTACTTCTATTGGTACAGTCTATATAATTCAATGTTTTCTCCTTTCCAAAGTGATTAATTTGATTCTTGTCAAACTTATGCCCCTCTTGGGACAAATTTGAATAACATGATAGTAATTCTTTCCGTGCATTTTTGCATTGACCACATGAATGCAATGTCTTGGTTAGTGTAATTTTCTTAGTAAAGTGTACATGGATTCCCTAGACTTGCGAGCGAGAAAAAAATTGGCGGTGTCCAGGGAGTCATATCCCTGTAATTGGAATCCCTTACAGGGATTTGACTCAAAAAGGTTGGCAGGTATGCATTGAGCAGTTGACCCCAATAACCAGTAAACCCATTAAGCGGAGTTGACTGATATATGATATGACACCTAGCAAAGTGATAGAAAGTCTAGGCAAATCACAACTTTTCTACATGTTCTACTAACTGATTTTGTATTGAGATGAGAATTTACTAGTGAATACAATATTACCTAGGAAATACTATTCGCGGGAACAATATTTTCTGGTGAATACTGTTCGTGGGAACAATATTTTCTGGTGAATACTGTTCGTGGGAACAATATTACATATGAAATACTGGTCGGGGAATAAAATCTTCTAGTAGACAGAGGGGAATAGGATTCACTATATGGGAGCAATATTACCTAGGAAATAATGTTCAGGGGAACAATATTCACTGGGAAGAGGATCTACTCTGACACCGGGATTATCAATGGACAGCTGCCCCAGGCAGACCCACTTTGGGGTTCACAAAAAAACACATACTTATTATCATTGTAACTGATATAGGAACTGATAGCTTAAATAATCATATTATTATGTAACTGATATAGGAACTGATAGCTATTATGCTTACATTGGTATATAATAAAATGAGATTAATGAGTGTGAAGGCTTATCAATATTAAGTTCGAATGGCTTCAGCTTCCACAGTACTACTTTCAGACCTCCCAAAATACAAACGGAACATTTCTTTCTTTGAGAATGAATTCAGACAAGTATGCACTGGCATAAACCTTGAGTCGATATGCACGAATCAAAGTTGCAAATGTGTCCTTAACTTCGGGGGACTGGTCGTATTGAAGTACCCCGGGGTGACAAGTTGTGTATACCAGGAGGTGGTACCACATCTGAGGTGTCCGTCTTGCTGGAGTGAGCTGCAACCAGATAAAGCAAAGGGAGTCGTATTCGTGCGGTGCGAGGCTAAAATTAGCATTGGTGTGGAATCTGTGGAGTTTCGAGCTAGAGGGGACGAGACTCTCCTGTGGGAACTTCCCTACCAAGGGGCAGAGGTGCTAATCACCATCCTAGAAAGAGACCCGGAGCCCAAGAGTGAGTCGAAAGAGTTCCTCTCTCCTGGTGACGGAGTGAACCTTTCTGCTGTGTGTCGCAACAAGAAGTGCCAGGCGTCAAATACAAACGATGGCTGGGTGATTATTAGGGTGGGAGAAGTGTTGTCAAAAACCTACAAAGAATTGTTGAACAACCGATCCTGTCCCTCCTGTAACCACCCTTTGGAACCACGCTGCTTTCAAGGGGTTATTTTCAATAGATGCCAGGGGGAGGTTCAGATCGCTGACAATGTACAGAGGTTCAACGCTGACCAAATGCCCAAGCTGTGTAAGATTGAGCTGACAGATTATGTGGCTGTTATCCGCATGAGACAAACCGACATACACTCGGCTCCCAATAGCAGTCCAGAGACAGTTATACTTGAACAGCCGGAGATGCCCTCCCACCAAAAATCCGAGGCGTCGAGTGTACATGACCAGTTCCTAGAAGAGGTTATGGGAAAACATCTAAATCTAATACGCACTCCTGGATTGAGTCTTGTGGCCAAGTGTCCCAATTTTAGCTGTTCCTCCAATGTTAAGGACATTGGTGTCATATGCATTGGAATAGGCAGTGCCAATTCCATGCGATATAAAGAGATCATTCTCGGTCAGTCGTGCCCGTCTTGCCATCAACCAGTTCCCCTTGCCAGTTTCAAAGGGATTCTCTTTTTTCGGTGCAAAGCTAAGGTTGTTATCTGCGGAGATGAGACGGAGTATGTGGCTGGTGGAATTCCTCAAATGCGTGGGATTAGCCTAGATGGGGCTGAAGTAGAGATCACCGTGCTACATACAAGACCAGGTCCGAGTACCACGGGTCAAGAATCTCCTAAAAGCAAAAAATCTACATCCACCAAAGGAAACATCACCCATACTGCTGAAAATGATAAAGTTTTCACGCGTGCATGCATTGGACTTAACTTAGAAGCCATGTGTATTAACCCTACCTGTGTTGCCTCAATTGTTGTGGTGCCCTGTCCCAGCATCACTGAGTGCGTATACTCCTCCCTATTAAGTGGCCTTGCTTGTCCTGGGTGTCAGTGTGAAATCGCCCCTCTCTGTTTCACTGGTCTCACACTCGTCAATTGCAAAGCCGAAGTTAGAATAGGGAATGAGAAGCACATTGTGACTGCTGAAGGGGACGACACCGTGGACTTTAAGATTAATTTGCAAGGACCACCAGTGTATGTGAAGATTCTTAAGCGAGATATATTCAGTTCTGGGAAAATGAGTGGGGGAATCGGAAAGGAGTATCTCAGCTCTACTCCTGGTCTCAATGGTGCAGTAGTATGTAAAAACCCTGACTGTATCGCGTTCAAAGAAAATGATGGAGATGTGGTTGTAAATTTTAAATCTGTGTCTTCTGGTGTATTGAGTGAGGTAGCAAAGAGTATGAGTTGTCCTGCCTGTTTCCAACATATACCTTTCTCAGTCTTGAAGGCTGTGGTGTTCGTGCGCTGTAGCGGACAGATACATATAGGCTCAGAGAATATATCTTTCAATTCATTTGCTATAATGACGTCAACTTTTCGCATTTATCCAGATGGTCCTGAAGTGACTTTCACGATTACTAATATGGATTCTTTAGTACCTGCAAAAGGACTCAATCTAATAGCCAGATGTTCCAACACTTTGTGTCCTTCTCAATCCCAAACCCAAATGGAGGGTATCGTAAGCTTAAAGATAGGAGTAGTCACAGACTGTAGGCTCCAGCATTTCATACAAGGTAAAACATGCCCAATTTGTCACCATGCCCTCCCTCCGGCCAGTTTCATATCCACTACATTTACCGAGTGCACAGCTCGAGTTAAGACTGCGGATTATGTCATCTCGTATCTATTCGGTCAGAGATCGCATGCTGTTTCCATTGGTATCAGCAAGGATCCTGTGGTCGACATCCTACCTGTCCATACGAAGGTTATATCCATGGAACCTTTTGGATCTCCATACAAGCAAATGAAGAGAGGCATGAATCTGAAAGTTATGTGTTCGAACTTAGACTGTACTTCCAAAAAGTCTAGTGATGGCATAATAGTAATTTCCCTCCAAGAAATGAAACTGTACACTTTAAATGATTTTTTTTCCACCGTGAAATGTCCCTCGTGTAGCAACATGCTCTCCCATATGATCCTATTGACCCTCTCTTTCACGCAGTGCAGAGCAGAGATGTTAGTTGGGAAAGATCGGTTTGTCATTGAGGCCGCGAGTGGGGAAGCGATTGACTTCAAACCTGATTCTTCAGCGGATATCAAAATTCATGTAATGGATAAAGAAGGAATTACTTCTGTTCTATTCCCCAACGCCCCGACAGAGGGTTCGACGAGCAAGGGAGCAAAATCTTCCTACATTTCAGTCTGCCATGGCCTCAACTTTAACGTTGCCTGCTCGCAACCAACATGTGAATCTAATAAACATGGTGAGTTTGTAATGATACAATCTGGTCATCTTATAGATTGCGATCTCAGATCAGCAATGCAGTCACTAAACTGCTCTTCTTGCGACGCTAGAATACTGCCTCATCAGGTTAGAGAAATCACGTTCTTATGCTGTTCTGGAGAAATCACAATTCATGGAAAGAAAGAGAAATTCAATCCAACTGGACGAGCCACAGCTGATTTTAAAATTCCAAACGACAACTCACCTGTCATTGTGAAAGTTCATCACAGAGAATACCACATTGTTCATAACCCCGCTTTGGGGTTTCTAAATACACCTTACACCAAACATCACAATGGAATTAACTTCCATTGCCACTGTCAGAATCCGTCCTGCACAGCTGTTGAGAAGGAAAACGGAGTTGTTATTGTCCAGAGAGACGAGCTTATGGTGCGGAATCATGGGTACAGTCCCTCTACATGCCACTACAGTCAGGAGATCTCACAGCTTAACTGCACCTCCTGCGGGTCTCGTCTCAAGAAGTACTACGTGTGGGGAGTGGGACTCCTCCACTGTCGCGGGACCATAACCAGAGACGGGTCCCCTGTCGAGCAATTCTCTCCCAGCATGGGAACAGTAGTACAGTACGCGTTAGATCCAGGAGACACCTCTTTAAAGATAGATTTCCAACTTTTCCATTCTTAATAATGTACCATTATTTATTTGTGCTTAGAGCTTAGACTAATCCCTTTGGACTCCTTAGAATTTTTGTTATTTTCCATGTATATTATGTAATACGTATATCGATTTACTTACCTGTGTTTGATTGTTCATAATTCCACATAATATTTGTTGTTGTTGTTGTTGTTGGAAGGATCTCCTGCACTTATTGTTAAGAAGACACCTTTCTTAAATGCATTCAGCTCTCCTCTGCAAGCCATATAAACCCAAGTAACAATTATGAATAGTATCTAATATGTACACAATTGTCTTGTATGATCTCTAGATTTCGTCTATACTTTAAATAGGAATAAATGGCGCTCAATATAGTAGGCCCACTTATTGAGAATAAAATCTGATTGGTTAACTACTATTTTCCTTTTATAAATCAGCAGTTAATAAGCCCTCAGTGTTGCTTATTCGTATGTTCCGTATCGTTACAACAAGCTGCTCATCAGAGTATACTTGCATCTTCCACTCGTGCCTGTGACCCTCGCTTGTAGTACAAGTACAGTGACTCTTTAATTAATACGAACACCAGGCACTGTCGACATTTGTTTGTATTATCCATAATTCGTATTAGCCGGACTCCCTTGCATATACTAGTATAGACTAGGGCAATTAATAAGTTATCCCTTGTCCTTGGCTTGTTTGTTTGTAATAACGAAAGTATACTATGCTAGTCTACTATAAATGCTGACTGTATTGATATACAGCATAATAGCATATAGGTATATTAGGTACCAATCGTCCATACATATCATTTCAATTATGTAGTTTATATATGAAACTATTCCTATTATAATAGTTACAAGCTGCTCGTCCGCGCTACGCGCGTTCTTACAACTTGCACTCGGGCCTGTGGCCCTCGCTTGTATTCATGGCAAATATATTTTCAAAATGTTATGCCAGTTGTATTTAAATACTGTGGAATGTAACGGAAATTTAACGAAAATTATACATCCCTTTCCTTACGTCAATTTTTTGCCATTTTGGAATAAAAACTACGGTCTGTGACATTCGTTATCCTTCTCCTCCCTCGAAAGCGTTACTTAAATTTCGAAAGCCTCATACGCAGGTTAATTATATTATCGGAAATCTTTTAGGAATATAATAGCTGGCCGCTTTCCTATGTACAAATGACAGTTGTATAGAGTAACCTTTAGCAGATTCTACTATACAGTATGTAGGTAGCAGATCCCAACTTTATTGAGCTGTGACCCCTAAGCAGTATATTTAAGCTGATCGACCGCACTACGCGCGTTCTCACTCGAGTCTTCGGTCCTCGCGTGTATTTACAACAATTTTGATTCCTTAATTAGATTATACAAATTTGTTACTTCAGAAAGAAAGTAAACAGCTCAAACTTTTAGACTAAATCATAAAAATATATGCTCATGATTCTCGGTAAATTAATACGTTAATTCTTGCTAAAAAAGTCATTGATACGAAAATTATTCTTAACTGACAAATACAGTATATCTTTTTTCGGGTTTATGAGTAGCAAATCTGAAATCAAATTGATTAAATAATCAAAAGTTTGGAAATGAAGATTTTATAAGGTGGAATGAAAGGTGTAGTTTAACTTTTACTAAATAAACTATTTATGCGATTAATGGGACTATTAAAGTACTAACTTATAGGGTAAAATTTATTGGTCAAATTTATTGACTCAGAATTATTTGTATTTATTTTTTCAGCCAATTAAATTGCAGTCTCAGTTAGGCTTTCTATAATGCATAATTAACAGCTGATAGTTTTGTCACCTTTTGAAAGGGAAGATACGAATATTTTTCTTAGATATTAGAACTTGTTCCTAAAAACAATATTTTCTACCCCTCTGCCAAATTTCAAGTCTGTAGCTCTTACCAGTTCCTCAATCAATTCCGAACAAAAAAAAAAACAAATCATTGTGATTTAATATATAAGATTAGCAATATATTATATATATATCTAATATTTATGATAGCATCCATGTTCTTTGCCTATATTTTTAATTTCATTAACTATTAGAATGATAAAGGAGCGTTTAATTTGTGAAGCTATCATCGAACTACAAATTCACTGTACAGAGGTATACGATAATCAGATCTATACAAAAGTACTGAGAATACCAGAGAGTGAGTACAGACCTAGTATAGAGTATTTCCGTAGGTTAATAGAGAGAGAGTTAGATATACCGAGAGTATGTCAGCTGTCTCTCTCTGTAGCAGGTGTTCCTATGGACCCCCTTGAGACCATGCAGGAGTTCTGTTTGTCAGACCGAGTGTTTAAGAATCCTAACCCCATTGCCCTACAGTACTACACAACTAGTCTAAACTTGAAAGAACTTTCTACTATTCTAGACAATATTGATACTGCAATTTCTCAAAAGAAAATAATGTCTCTTAATTCATTGTTACAAAGACTCATTACATTCCTACGTCAGGTTAATTGGGTATCAAAAGAAGCGACTGGTACAAAACTGTATATTAATTATTGCGGATTTCTAGAGAAATTAAAAAATTCTTTGATTTTCCAAACTGATCTATATTCAAGATTATATCATGATGCGAATAAACAAACATTGCTCGGTGTAATTCAATGTGTAATGGGAACAACATTAAGGTTTATTTGGTGTTTCGCTGGTGGTTGGGAGGATTGTCTGATATTATCGCACTATGATTTCCTTGGTGTAATCCTAAGAATTTTTAACATTGCAAATGAAGTCTTTACAATTCACATTTCTATTCAAAGGGATACGAGTGATTTACTATACAGTTGTTTTGGGTTTTTCCAAATGATAGTTGAACAAAAAAGCATTGCAGTAGAATTTGGAAATAACGATAAGTTCTTGTCTGCCTCAAAAGATGCGCTTTTGTGTCAGTATTTCAATTGGGGTTCATTTGAACTGTGTCTCCAATCGCTAATTTTCTTTTGTATTTCCATTCATTCACTCGAGTCTACCAAATTTTACATCAGTGGAATATACACTGAAATTCTCAATCATTTTGTTAAAGTGAAATATTTTAATTCTAACAACACATTCTATCGTATTCTCTACAATGTTAACCTAATTACGCTAAATGCTCTCCGAAGACCTGGCTTAATATTAGACAGTGATACCATCGAAAAAACTTCTATGCTTATGTACAACTTTACAAAAAATGTATCAGTTGAAAATATAATTCAGTATGAAGACAATCATAATACAAGTTGGAATATTATAGAATACTTTGTTGCTTTCTTCTTTGTCCCGACTAACTCTCCTCTAGGCAGAATAATGTTAAATCAAACCGGGAATGAGAACAATTGTATTATTGAGAGCTACTTCGGGATCGCAAACCTTGTGTTAGAAGTGTTGTTTAGACAGAAGAAACACAGAAAACAGATGCTGGCAGAGAAATTATTGGAGCTATTAGTCATTGCACACTGGAGACGAGGCGGCTTATACAGTAAAGTCAGACTGTATTTCCCAAATGAATATTTTCCAGTGCCTTCATTGCATGATATAGCAGCTATCAGTGCATTCTGCGCTGGACTAGGTGATTACTCGGAATTAATGCATTCCTAATGTACCACTCTGTTCCTACTTGTGTAACTTGTGTTTTTCTATTATGTACACGGTATCTGTTATTGAATAATTGTTATTTTAAAACTTTTTCTGTTTAGTCAAGGATGGGGTTGGTTGACACACACATGAATTTATAACAAGTGTAGTTTGTCGTTGAAATATCAATTTTTATTATTGAAAAAATAATTATATTTAATAAATAATCCCATAAACTTTAACCAGGCTTGGTCTTAATCAATTCAGGAGAACTATCGTTCTGAAATTATTCTATATTTACAATTATAATAAATGATCATATTGGTTTAAATTAAGAATTCGATAAGTATACCGTTACTGTCGTTATGCATATCTAATTTAGAGTTGGTAATCATGCTACGTTGTAAATTTAATTACAATAATTAATAAGCCACAATTTCTATAGGAGCTGACTTATTCAATGTTTCTATAAATTGGGCTATTTTATATTAATTTTTAAAGATGATGCACTCAGACTTAGAAAAAGAACCCGTAATAGATCTGTATATATACTGTACTGAATTATACGAGAGTCAGATTTACACAGTATTACTGAAAATACCAGAGAGTGAGTACAGACCTAGTATAGAGTATTTCCGTAGGTTAATAGAGAGAGAGTTAGATATACCGAGAGTATGTCAGCTGTCTCTCTCTGTAGCAGGTGTTCCTATGGACCCCCTTGAGACCATGCAGGAGTTCTGTTTGTCAGACCGAGTGTTTAAGAATCCTAACCCCATTGCCCTACAGTACTACACAACTAGTCTAAACTTGAAAGAACTTTCTAAACTATTGATACGAATTGGCAGTACTATAAGTGATGGAGATATTACAGCTCTTTACATATTAATTCAAGAGCTCGTTGCATTTATGAATCAGATAAGTTGGATATCGAAAGAGGCTCTCGGTACAACTTTATTTATTGTGAGAAATGGAATTATGCAAAGACTTAGACGAGCGTTAATTGTTCTGAACAAAAAGTTAGAAAGTTTGCTTAAAAATGAAGAATCTATAGACTCAAATGTACAGATTCGAGTTATTATGAAATGTTTATCGGCCATTACCAGTTTATTTGGATGTTTAGGAGGTAAATGGGAGTTTCTCGTATTTGTATCAGAGTTAGGAGTAGTTGGTGAATTCCTAAGAACTATTTTAATCGCCAACAAAGAATTTGTAATTAAATCGATGCATCAAGAATCGAGAGACCTTCTACACAGTTGTTATGAAATAACTCAGATGGTTATTGAATTAAAGGGAGTTGCTTTATTATTGGGAACTGATCAACAATTTTTATTGATTTTAAAAGATACTTTGTTAGGGAAACATCTAGAATGGATGCCAAAAGCAATTATCTGTCAAAAATCAAATGACTATGACCGTTGTCTCCAATCTGTGATATTTTTCTATATGTCTTACCATACGGTCCCTTCTGTTTTGCTGTACAATACTGGAGTATATGCTGAATTACTCAATCACTTTGTGAATGAGTCCCTAACTTATAGCATTTTTGTGAAGTGTTCACATTACAATGTCAATATGACAATACTAAATGCGTTAAGAACGCCTAATTTAGTTGATCCATGTGGCGATTTCTGTAAAAGTGCTGCTAGGCATTTCGACACTTTTCTACAAAATGTATCTCCTTACAGTATAATTAAATACGACGAGGTTTGTGGTGTAGTGTGGGAAGTTATGGAGTGTTTCGTAGCATTCTTCTTCATTCCTTCCAATTCAATTCTGGGTAAGATTAGAACTGGAGAGGGATCTGATGAGATTGTTGATCGCTACTATAGAATGGCTTTTTTCGTATTGGAAGTGCTTCTGAGGCAGGAGAGACACAGGAACAAGATTATAGCTGAGGATCTCATAGACCTCTTGATCGTAGCTCATTGGAGAACACACGAGAGCACTAGTATATACAATATGCTGAAGATATACTTCCCACACCTGGTGTACTACCCAGTTCCTTCGTTGCACGATATAGCAGCTGTGAGTGCGTTCTGCGCGGGCCTGGGAGATTTCTCAGATCTCATCTGCTCTTAACTGTCTCATGCAGGGAATGCAGCCTTGATAGTTACTTTGCTAACTTTTATTTATTATTTATTGTTGTTGTTGAGAATGTTATTCAAATTAACATTTGAATCATTTTGATTGTATCTACTATGTAGTGGGCTAGTTACTGCTTTGGTATATCCCAAAACAGAGTTTTATTAAGTTTATAGGTCACCAGTATATTTGTTCATACCCAATGATAGAAGTTAGGCAGTAACGTCTAGAAATAATAACGAACAAAATCCACGAAGCGTGCTTTGTAAATGATGAACCGAAATTGTTGTCTGTTTGTTATTATAAAGTGATAGAGTGATAAAAACTGAATTATTATTGGAGATAGAGAGTAACTTCCATTTGATATAATAGGGAATTTAAGTATGCTCAACGCGAATTTCGCATTTAATATTGTATAATATGAAAACTTATTGTTGTGTACAAAAGGGGTAACAATTTATTAAAAATTAAAAATGAACCTAGAGTCTAGCTTCCAACGGGTTTTATAGGTAAACAAGTATGCTGAACACAAATTTAATTTTTTGAAATTTATAATATGAATATTTATAGTTATGAGTGACCATTGAAAGCGAGACTGTAGTGGTTGAGTGATCTGTCGCGAAGCGACCAAGACCGAAGGGCTCGTAAATTACTTAAACACAATCATTGTATGTGTGTTTGTTTGGCCATAACTGATTGAATAGCATATTTATCATAGTAAGCTGAAAGCAGGACCAATATGAAATTCATAAAAAATAAGTCTAAATATTAATTGAATAACAGCTAAACTCAAGGCATAAAATATATTGGGAACATAATCTCAACAAGAACAATAAATAATAAATAAAAGTTAGCAAAGTAACTATCAAGACTGCATTCCCTGCATGAGACCGTTAAGAGCAGATGAGATCTGAGAAATCTCCCAGGCCCGCGCAGAACGCACTCACAGCTGCTATATCGTGCAATGAAGGAACTGGGTAGTACACCAGGTGTGGGAAGTATATCTTCAGCATATTGTATATACTAGTGCTCTCGTGTGTTCTCCAATGAGCTACGATCAAGAGGTCAATGAGATCCTCAGCTATAATCTTGTTCCTGTGTCTCTCCTGCCTCAGAAGCACTTCCAATACGAAAAAAGCCATTCTATAGTAGCGATCAACAATCTCATCAGATCCCTCTAGAGTTCTAATCTTACCCAGAATTGAATTGGAAGGAATGAAGAAGAATGCCACGAAACACTCCATAACTTCCCACACTACACAATGATCATCTTCATGTTGAACAATATCGTTTATGGATACATTTTGTAAAAAGGTATGAATAAATCTAGAAGCTACTTGGAGGAAATCACAGCAGAAACAACAAATATTTGGGGTCCTTAGCGCATTAAGTACCATCATACCCACATTGTAATAATGAGACTTTATGCCATCATTCATGATGTGACAGTCAGCATCATTCATGAAGTAATTAACAAATTCGGTATATACGCCAGTATTTGCGAGTTGAGTTGAAGGAACTGTATGGTAAGAGATAGAAAACATAATGACCGAAACGAGGCAAAAATCAATGGGTTGCCAAATAGAGAAATTTTCATATTTACAAATTTCTTTTAGTAACAGCAAAAATTGTTGATCTGTTCCTAATCTTAAAGAATATCTTTTTAATTCAATTATCATTTGGAAGATTCCGTAGCAATTGTGGTTGAGAATAATAGATTTTTCAGGCATGGATTTATTCACAAATGTATTGTTGGCGATTGAAAAAGTTCTTAGGAATTCATCAACCAGTCCCAATTCTGACAAATATAATAGAAATTCCAAACTACCTCCTAAACCCCAGAGGAAGTTCAAAATGGATGACAGACATCTCATAACATATCGTAACTGTTCAGTTGAGTCGATAGGTTTATTTTGATTTAGCAAATTTTCTAACTTTGAGTTGAGAAGAATTAACATACTCTTAAGTTTCTTTATGTATCCAATTCTTACAAGAAATAATGTTGTCCCAACAACCTTTTTTGAGATCCAACTTACCTGCCTAACAAATCTGGTGAGTATTTGGATTTGTCTGTAAAAACTATTGATTGTACAGTCTTTCAAATCATTGTTACTATTTTGTTCAAGTATGTCAGAAAGTTCTTTCAAGTTTAGACTAGTTGTGTAGTACTGTAGGGCAATGGGGTTAGGATTCTTAAACACTCGGTCTGACAAACAGAACTCCTGCATGGTCTCAAGGGGGTCCATAGGAACACCTGCTACAGAGAGAGACAGCTGACATACTCTCGGTATATCTAACTCTCTCTCTATTAACCTACGGAAATACTCTATACTAGGTCTGTACTCACTCTCTGGGATTCTCAGTACTTTTGTATAGATCTGATTATCGTATACCTCTGTACAGCGAATATACAATACGAATACGGTATCTCCATCTAATTCTGTTTGTATCATAACAATAACAATATAATAAATGAAGTTATTGAAAAGACTTCGCAGTTTATCGTATTTATACACCTATTGATTCAAAGCATAATAAGAGTACGAGCCTTCGTACTATGAATATTTTGCATCATCGGTTGCGGTTTTAACTTATACGTAATAATAAAATAAAATAAGCTATCTTCATTGTCAATTTTGTGGTCAGATTAACTATTAATTAATAACACTATAAAATAGCCATAATAGCTAGTAGCATAGCCTACTCTGGAGACGCTGCATTAGTTAGAATTTTGAAGTTGTCATAAGTTAGAATCGTTGATTGTACTACTGTCACAAGTTAGAATTGATTGTTGCCACCACTGTCACAATTAAAATGTTTTTTTAACACTTTGAATTGCTGCATTTAAAAGGAATCCGAAATGTGATTGTCAAACCTAAACGGCATTCATGGCCTACTATATATACGGCTACACATGCTGCCGAATCATAAGAAAAAATAACATTCCAGTTTTGTAATTTTATTCTAGGCCAAACTATGCTTCCTATTGACATAATTTGCATTGTAATTGTATATAGGGTATCAACCATTGCGAGTCCAATGGAACCACTTTTGAGAATCTCAGATTTGTGGTTAAGCTGTTTAGGCGCCATTTAATGGTGACGGTAACAATTTATGCTAAAATGCAAAAAATTTCAAATATCATAAATTTCATTTTCTTCCTACTTTTTAATAATTAAATAACAGGAATACTAAAATAGGGATTTATTTCATACCCCAAAGGCTACTAAATCACAAAATGGCGACATTCTAAAAATTCTAAAAATTTGTAAACCAACCACATGCTAAAATACAAGTAGTAGCCGAGTTACAACTTACTATTTTCGTTTATAAAACGTATATAATTGCTGGTTTATCTATATTCATTCTCATTATATATTAGAAAAACCCCTCACAGACGGGATGGGAGTGTGCTCCTTCTGATTGCACTTGCCCAATGTTTAATTTAAGTAGAATTTCAATATTCAAATTACATTTATCTTAGTGTAATATAATTTAATCATTGTTTGAATTGTGAAGACTTCAAATGTTTAAATTAATTAAAGATTAATTAAAATTATTACAAATAGAAATTAGGTTACGTGTAGTATTTACGTTACTATTTTGAATAATATAATTGACATCATCATCAACTTGTAAAATGTTCCAACTTCCAAGTGTTATCATTGCACTTGTATGAAACACATATTCACTTACAAATCAATCAATAACAAGTCATTTATCTAGCAGATAGTAGGCTTATGTAATATGTTCTATAGTATTCAGTATAATATAGAGTAATTACAATATGGAGAAGATGGCTGATTTATGTAAATAATCGTTAATAAAACGTAGAATTGATTAGCGACCTAATAATTTTAAATGATATATAGAAAGAACATCCTTAGGAGAATACAACCTTTATATTTTCAATAACTATTCGAATTATTAAAGAGTCACTGGACCAGAATACAAATTTCGATATAACTGACGAACAAAAGCGAAATTGAGAAATCGGGCTTCGAGGTGATCATCTCCAGGAAATTCTATATCTACTGTCCAAATTTTAAATCTCTATCCCTAAAGGTTTAGTCAGGCCATCGCGTACGGCCGGCCGGCCGGCCGGAAGCCCGACAGAGGTAAATTCAATAGTGTCACTTATTAGTGTGCTTCTTCTAGTAAAAAACGTTATAGGGTCCTACTATAGTTTTATACTATAAGTGCACACTATTGAATTTACCTCTGTCGGACTTCCGGCTGGCCGGCCGGCCGGCCGGCCGTACGTGATGGCCTGACTAAACCATTGGTGATAGAGATTTAAAATTTGGACTAGAGATATAGAATTTTCTGGAGATGATCACCTCGAAGCCTGATTTCTCAATTTCGCTTTTGTTCGTCAGTTATATCGAAATTTGTATTCTGGTCCAGTGACTCTTTAATAATTCGAATAGTTATTGAAAATATAGAGGTTGTATTCTCCTAAGGATGTTCTTTCTATATATCATTTAAAATTATTAGGTCGCTAATCAATTCTACGTTTTATTAACGATTATTTACATAAATCAGCCATCTTCTCCATATTGTAATTACTCTATAGTATACTCAATACAATACATATTACATAAGCCTAATCTGCTAGGATAATGACTGTTATTGATTGGTTTGTAAGTGAATATGTGTTTCATACAAGTGCAATTGAAACACTTGGAAGTTGGAATATTTTACAAGTTGATGATGATGTCAATTTATTATTCAAGATAGTAACGTAAATACTAGCACGTATTCCTAATTTCTATTTGTAATAATTAATCTTTAATTAATTTAATTAAACATTTGAAGTCTTCACAATTCAAACATTAATTAAATTGTATTACATTAAGATGAAATGTAATTTGAATATTGAAATTCTAGTTAAATTAAACATTGGGGAAGTGTAATCAGAAGGAGCACACTCCCATCCCGTCTGTGAGGGGTTTTTAGTATAAAACTATAGTAGGACCCTACTATAACGTTTTTTACTAGAAGAAGCACACTAAAAATGTATACAAAGTATATTAGTAAAATATTTTCATTTTCTCGTAGTTATTTTGGACTCGAATTGTATATATAGTATATTTGTGGTGTCATCATTAAATGGCGCCTAAACAGTTATCCAGAAATCTCAGATTCTCAAAAGTGGTTCCATTGGACTCGCAATGGTTGATTACCCCATATACAATGCAAATTATGCCAATAGGAACCATAGTTTAGCCTAAAATATACATAATTACAAAACTGGACTCTTATTTTTTCTTATGATTCGGCAGCATGTGTAGCCGTATGTATATATGTTATTGGCAATATGAGAAATTGAGCATTTTGCATAATGTCCAGCAATATGCATAATGTCCAGCAATTTGCATAATGTCCAGCAATATGCATAATGTCCAGCAATTTGCATAATGTCCAGACAATTTGCAAAATGTCCAGCAATATGCAAAGTATCTTTCACATAGTGATAAATTTTTTGAGAATTGTTTATGTTGTTTGTTCGAACTTAATTGAAAACAATTAAATGTCTACTAAGGGGGGGCCGCCGGGACCCATCTGAAATTGTTGTATTTTACTATCCGGCTAAATTGAATTTATATTAATAATACAGAGTGTAACAAGTATTAAATGCATATTGCCAATTTGATGTGACAGTATTATGCAAATTGTCTGGACATCATGCATATTGCTGGACATTATGCAAATTGTCTGGTTGGTATGATGGCATTATGCAAACGAGCCCTTCGGTCTCGGTCGCTTTGCGACAGATCGGTGCTACGCACCTCAAGTTAACGGCCAGTACGCGGCCTTACTCCTCACTAAACAATTGACTACATAGTTAGTAATATTTGTCATAGTTATATACTTATAATAAGCGTTGAAAGCTAGCTTCTAGGTTGATTTTGAATTTTCATTAATTTGTTTACCTATTTGTGTAAACAACAACAACAAATATTCATATTACAAATTTATAATTGCGAAATTCGGGTTCAGCATACTTGTTTACCTATAATACCTGTTGAAAGCAAACTTCTAGGTTGATTTTGAAATTTCATTAATTTGTTTACCTATTTGTGTATACAACAACAACAAATATTCATATTATGAATTTGTAATTGCGAAATTCGGGTTCAGCATACTTGTTTACCTATAATACCTGTTGAAAGCAAACTTCTAGGTTGATTTTGAAATTTCATTAATTTGTTTACCTATTTGTGTATACAACAACAACAAATATTCATATTATAAATTTGTAAATGCGAAATTTCGAAATCAGCATACATATTTACCTATAATACCCGTTGTAAACTAACTTCTAGCTTGATTTTGAATTTCTTTAATTTGTTTACCTATTTTGCGTAAACAACAACAACAAATATTCATATTGGAAATTTATATATGCGAAATTCGGGTTCAGCATAATTGTTTACCTATAATACCCATTGAAAGCTAACTTCTAGGTTGATTTTGAATTTTCATTAATTTGTTTAATTATTTTGGGTAAACAACAACAATAAATATTCATATTAGAAATTTATAAGAGATATCTTATATGTAGACCGTCTAGAAATAGACCAGGTTTTATTCCCTATACATTAGTATTACCCATAAAAAGCATGGCAAGTGGTCTACAGAATTTATAGACGGTCTACAAATTTTTGGCTTATTTGTATGGGCTTTTATAGACCGTCTATTTCTAGACGGTCTACATATAAGGATGCTCAATTTATAAATTCGAAATTCGTATTCAGCATACTTGTTTACCTAGGTATTATAACATTTGTTTACCAATTATAACATTTGAAAGTTAGTTTATATCTCATATATTTTAATGAGGTTTCTATTCCCCCATCACTTTAATACAATCCGGACAAACAAACACACACACAACAATCGAGATTTAATAATATAGATTGCTGGACATCATGCAAATTGTCTGGGTGGTAGGATGGCATTATGCAAATTGCTACAAAAACCAGCACTATGCATAATGCCCAGGCAATATGCAAATTGCTACAAAAACCAGCATTTTGCATATTGCCTGGGCATTATGCAAAATGCCCAGTTTCGCATATTGCCCATAACATATATAGTAGGCCATGGGAGCATATATGTATTCTTATTTATGGAATTTTTATAAAAATTATTGATGTCCTATTCTTTCGACATCACAACAAATGGAATACACTTTGCAAGAATATAAACGCAGTACAGGAAAGGTTTTTGCCACTACAGATGGTCACAAATATATCAAATAAAAAATCACCGGGAGCTACATCTATCTCAGGTGCGGCTTCTCTTAAGTCTATGAAATGTAAAGCAACTTGTAAACTAAATCGGGATACAAACTTAATTAATCAATCCATTACTGGGTCAACATAACCATAGTGATGCTGAGTATGACACACATGTTTATGAGCTTAAAACAAAATGTAAAACGATTTCCAAATCTTCACAAAGTAATCTCAGACAAATTTTCAATGATGTGACAAGAAAAGATCCTTCAGCATGTGATATTTTCCACAATGAGAATCGTCTATGTACCGTGCAAGAAGAAAACTACAATCCATAATAAATCAATGGAATTACACTCCAGTGATCAACTAATGTGTTTAAATTTTATCAAACCAATGTCATTATCATTGACCCGGCGCTTATTCGGGGAAATACGGTATTTGGTATTTAGAAAGTTAGCCTCTTATCTTGTTCACTGTTCATTCCCTTTAGTAACTTTACGAAGTTCCCCTAGTACCATTAGTACCACTAGTACTAACACTACTCAGTAACTGTCAATAGTCAAGGTATTAACTATTAACTAGCTACTATTATATTACAGGAGTATACAGTATACAGTATAACCTCGTTAGTACGAACGCAACTGTATACTTTGATCAGAATTGATGTAGAATTTTGATCAGAAAATCAATATAGAACTTTGATCAGAAAATACTATAGAATTTTGATCAGAAAATCAATAGAGAACTTTGATCAGAAAATCTATGTAGAACTTTGATCAGAAATTACTGTATATTTTTGATCAAGAACGCCCAGTGATTTCACTTTTCCCATTCAACACACTCACATAAGGTTACGTCTTTCTCTTGACCTTATAACAACACCAGAACCCGCCTGTGTTCTTTTCAATGGGAATTCTGAAATTTCTTAAATAATGGATACACTTAATCGGCTTAATCGGGTCAAAGTAACCTGGTCCCGAGGTGACTCTATTAAGCGGAATCTACTGTATATATTTTCACACCTTTTAGTCACACAAGCCAGCTGAGCTCGTATACGCCGAGCTAGATCTAGTGGCTAGCAAAACAGGCGGCATAACACGCACTATATGGCAGTCAATCCTATTATGGACGGGCCTCATAAATAACAACAATAATAACAATACTCCGACGAGTAATCTCAATATGTGATTTTCATATTATACCCTAGATACTAGTCTTATATAACTATCCGAACTTGGTTCCTATTAGTTTTTATTGCTCAATATTATTGCCCTGTTTGCTAATATTTTATTATATGTTTGCTTTGGAAAGTACTATTCGTTTGTACTCCTTTAATATTATAACAGTATACTAATGTGTTTGTATGTTTAGCAGGTAAAAATAATGGGATTCTGAGAACTGATTTATTGAAGAAAGTGTTGCTATATTTAGAAAGCTAGCTTCTAGGTTATTGGAGCCACTGTCGCTCCGATAAGAGCATCAATTCTGCTCTAGATCTCACAACTTTACTGTATTTAAATACTTCTCGTGCTACTGTTGCAGGTGTTGCTATCTGTATCACAGACAGAATAGCAGATGTTTGTATGCAGGTGTTATTCTCTGTATAGTCTAGTATAGTTTCACTTATGTGAACACATGTGATTTGAGTCTCAATCTCGCCTAGTCCAAATTGAGACTCAATTAGGACTGAAACTCAATTTCGCCTACAACATATATACGATTAACAACAGGGAATCAGTTTTTTATTTTTACACTCTAAGTTACTTCTCGAATTTATTATCACAAAGCAATCAATTAAATTATTTTTTTGTTTATGCAAATAAATGCGGTTTTTATTCCCCCATCACTTTAATATAATCCGGACAAACAAACAACAATCGAGATTTAATAATATAGATAAATTTATTGCAAATATATATATAAAAGCAATTGTCCAATCTCTTAAAAAACAAATTATATACAGAATTAAACTAGCATTTAAAATGTACATTTTATATAGTATCATATTACTTGCTAGGAGCTAGATTTTCATAAGGAGACGGTAGAACCATTTCATCACTTGTGACCGGATTTATTGTGTGTACGTAGCGTGTCTCCAGGTTTCAGTTTAACTAACGGAGGTTTATGTGTGCTGGTATTCTTGTTAGCCAGAGTATCAATCTCTACATAGTCGTAGTGAGTAGTGAATGAATACAGAAATGTAAGATTGTAATTTAACAGTCAGGGTCGCTAATTATACCCCAGGGGACCAAATTATGTTCCTATTGAGAGACTTCATTAAGCGAATTGGCTTAATACAAATATAATGAGAACTAGAATCATAGGGTTTGTTCATATATATATTTCATAAAAACTATATTTGTTGTTTGTTTGTTTGTGTATTTCAATTCTATGGGAACTGTTACTGGAACTATAACTTATAAATATTAATAAAAGCGACCCTGACTGTATAACGAATAAAATAAACAATTAAACACAAACAATAATAGCAAAAGAGATAAAAAAATAGCGATAGCATACAACTAAGAAATATTTTGTTCAAACGTTAGATGGATAGAAGCTTAGTTTGAAAATAGTAGCAGCAAAAAAACAAATTCAAATAATCAGGACTGCTAAAATATACATAAACAAAGTAACCACAGTAGATAGATATGTACACTTATAAAGGGAGGGGTGTTAATTAGGCCCATCAGTATGGACAGATGCATACAAGGTTTGATCCGCAGCTGGGAATTGGGCTAAATCTGTGTAATTGGTGTGAGGAACAACGGGGGGATGAATACGCCCGGTGGTATGGTGAATTAGGTCAGCGTATAGGAGCTCTTTCTCAGGGGGGGCCTAGAGGTGTTAAAACGTGGATATTTATTAGGGAATGCTCTCGTTAGTTGACCACGATGATAACAATAGGAAATACAGTCGACTCCGCTTAATAGAGTCACATCGGGACCAGGTTATTTTGACCCGACTAATCGGAGAAATCTATTAACCGAAATTATTTAAGCCAAACTGTCATTCCGTCCTATAAATCCTGTGAAATTTTGACCCCATTAAGCGGAGAAATCTATTAACCGGAGTCGACTATATATTAGGGCTTAGAGGTGTTAAAATATGTATGTATAATAGGGTATAGAGCAGTGGTTCCCAACCTGGGATCCACGCACGGCTGTAGGGGGTCCAGAAGATGTATTATGATCAATGGGAGGGGGTCCACAGAATATTTGATTATATATTTACTACATATAGGGGTCCACGGTTTAAAAAGGTTTGGAATCGCTGGTATAGAGGATGAAAATGTGATACATATACAGTGGAGCCTCCCATAACGGACACTCCAAATAGCGGACAACCTCTAAATAACGGACAACCCTCGTGGCACGGATTTATTTATTTAGCATAAGTCTAATAGAAAAGGAACCTCTAAATAGCGGACAACCTCTAAATAACGGACAACGGTTCCGGTCCCAAGGTGTCCGTTGTTCAGAGGCTCTACTGTATTAGGGGCTAGAGGCCTGAAAATATGTGTGTATAATGTGAAGAGTTGACATACTTTAAAAAATGAGGATATTTTGGGGTAGTATAAAGTTGTGAGAATGTGTTATTCAAGCGAGGTGATCATAGCTTGATGGATTATAAAAATCCAAAATTGCAGCCTGTGCCGACGCATTTCCCTTTGGAGGCACTACATCTGGTGGTTGGGTAACTAGTAGTGCCTCCAAAGGGAAATGCTGTCGTCACAGCTGCAATTTTGGATTTTTTTCGCCATGTCATGAACGCCTCATGTTTTGAAAAATATCGATCTTTTCCGAAAAATTTCAATATCTATCATATTTTTCAGGAATTCTTCACATACATTAGTAAGGCCACTGTTTATTGGAATCTTGTTTCAGCTCCACCGCCCGCGTCAGTTTTCACTCCCGCACGATTATTGTTATTATTGTCATTATTCCCATTATTACACCTAGATTTCAAAGTAAGGCCACTGTTCGTTGGCAATTTTATGGTAGAACACACTATAAAATAGCCATAATTCTCTAGTAACAAAATCAGAACCTATAACAAGCATTATTACCCAACGATTGCATATTTTATCAATAAGCACTCACAAATTTGAATATTTGCTCAGATAATTATTAACTATGTCGTCATCAAATAATGAGATAATGATAATGAGATGCCGCCCGCCCGCATCCTCAAATAGACTTCGTGTGGAGCTGAAACAATATTACCATTAACACTGGCCTAACATAGGGGCTGTCAAACGTTACGTAACGCTTCCAAAGGTGAAGGGGTTAACCAATGTGTGACAGACCATCCTTTTTGTATCACAAAATGGTCAAAAAGCGTGACATAGGGAGGGGGAGTGCCAAATTTTCCTAGAATTTACGTAGCGTTTGAATGCCCTATGGATGAGTTACCTGTTTGTGTACAGAGCTATATAGATCTGCGGGGTTAGTTTTCTGAGGTTTGTTAATCTGAGAGTTGGTAGCCTCAGAGGGATATATATTACTGTGACCAGGACCTGATAACTCAAAACTAAATAAACAATAAAGTAAGCATCAATAACAATAACAATAAAGTAAGATGCCGTTCAAACGTTAACTAACGCAAAATTCCATATAATTAGGCACCCCATGGCCTACTTAATATACGGCCGTGTATGTCACCGAGAAGGCCAAAAAAATAGAAGGCCAGTTTATAAATTTAATTCTAGGCTAAACTATGCCTCCTATTGTTATTATTTGCATTGTATATGGGGTAATCAACCATTGCGAGTCCAATGGAATCACTTTTGAGAATCTCAGATTTGTGGTTAAGCTGTTTAGGCGCCATTTAATGATGACGTCAGCATATACTATATATATTGTATTAATGTTACTATTGTAAGTATTTTGACGAAAATTATAGAATGATTGATTTAACATAGTTTGAATGCTACTTATTTCATGATCATTTATTCAATAGCTAATTTCTAAAGAATGAACAATACATAACCAATTCCATGTGGTTTAATGATGAAACAAATGATAGCGACCCATAAATATTAAATTATTTAATAATTTATTAATTATTACATGATTTTCTTATATTACTGTGCCAGATAAATATTTACTTGTCATCACGACTTATTTGTCTTCTTTTAAATTCTCTTACTTGATCCAATCTTCTCTTTTCACTGACATCCCTTGCTATGTTCTTCAAGAAGCAATTTGCAACGATGGAGTTTACCTTTTGACAACCAATGTCAGAGTGATATTCACAGACAAAAGAATGTTTCCAATCAGATGAGTAGCGATTCAGGACACACTGTGCTACAACTTTGGAGGGAACGTCTAATTTTAAAATTCTTTTCTCTAAAAAGTTAAGAACTGAAAAAGCTGATTGTACATAGTTGCTCAATGATGAAGTTGGATACTTGAGGCCTCCTTTATTACTTTCATCTAGGTAGGCACTAGAAACAGGATCATTGTTGAGGGAAATTGTACACAATTCACATTCAATGTGTCTGACTAGAGACAGAGATATATATCCTGCTACATATATGATGACATCAATTGTATCTTGGGAAATAGTTAAATCATCGAAGTTTTCATTGCCAATTTCTGTTAGAAAATGTTCTATGATGGCTGTTTGTTCATCCGATGAAGAAACTGAAATTGAGGTGAGTTCAATGTTATTTCTAAGGATAGTTTTCAATTTTATGATTGACTCCGACCGATATACATCCTTAAGACTCACTAAAAACCTACCTCCTGACATTTGCCTATACTGTGAAAATCTTCTTTCAAGAGGATCCGTTTGTAACCTTCCTGTAAGAACATATAGATAGCCTTCATTTAGTAAATCTGTGCTAAGGTCTGCAATTGCTTGGTTAGTACAGATTAGAGCATCAATGTTTGCTTAGACAGGCCATACTTTTTTGAGTCTCTCCATTGACTTAGCCAGTTATTCATTTTCTGCAGAAAATTAATTTTTCCATCATTTGACACTAGAGCATTGCCAACTATAATAGGATGAAATCTTTCTTTGGCGTTTACAACTAACCACCAATTGTAGATCAAATTTAGAAACGAAGAGGAAGTTATTTCTTCGGGAAAGTATTGGCGAATGGCTGCAATAGTTGTTAAGTCGAATATTGCTAGTGCATGTGGCACAGATTGTTTGTTATTTCCAGGATGCAGCACTTGTTCTGAAGCCACTTTTTTGAGAGTACTTGATCCTGTGGAAATCTGAATACTGGTTTAGTCTGACATAACTCGTAATTTGTGTTACATCCAGGAACTGAACATTTATTGGGCATATTTGGAGGAAAAATTATGTTGAAGAATACTAGTGGAATAACAGATAATTTCTTTTATGGCTACAGAGGTGGTTTCAAAGTTTTGTCAAGTGTTTTATGGAATGTCAAAGTGATTAGTTATTTATATTCCACAGAAGCTCGAATGTTATTTTGATCTGCCACATTCTAACCACATTATGCATACTTCAATTGATCTAGATTCTGGATTGATTTATTGCTTCACATTCCTATTGTCTATTGTCTAATTCTCTGATTTTGAATGTATTACTATGATTTCACTTCTACTAATTTCATGCGTATAATTATAATAATATTAATTAATACAATATATATAGTATATGCTGACGTCATCATTAAATGGCGCCTAAACAGCTTAACCACAAATCTGAGATTCTCAAAAGTGGTTCCATTGGACTCGCAATGGTTGATTACCCCATATACAATGCAAATAATAACAATAGGAGGCATAGTTTAGCCTAGAATTAAATTTATAAACTGGCCTTCTATTTTTTTGGCCTTCTCGGTGACATACACGGCCGTATATTAAGTAGGCCATGGGCACCCTCTCCCTATGTCACACTTTTGTCCAGTTTGTAATACAAAAAGGATGGTCTGTTACATATTGGTCAACCTCCTCACCCTTGGAAGCGTTACGTAACGTTTGACAGCCCTTAATGAACAACAACAAGATTATAACAACTAACTTGTCACCAGATCTTCTGTGATCAGGATACTTAGAACCTACAACAGAATAACATATATTCAATATGGAACTAACTGCATATATCACAAATCAACTCACCTTCGGATTTCTTACGACAACAGATACACAGCATAATTACAACGAGGACTATAATTAATATGAATAGTACTACAGCCCCTCCTCCTAATGCTCCAGTATTACAGCTACAACTAATAACAACAATCCTCCATATATTAGAAAGTACTGGGCGCATGCGCCTAACTATCTGGCACTCGATTAATTTATAGAGTATAGGCTATGCTAAGTTTATAGTAAATTACAACTCAAGCGAATATTATGACAAGCATTATTTTAATCAATATCGGCTTACTTATATGTCGGCTAGCCGACAAATAAGTAATACCAATCAATATTGGTGGGAACGAAAGTATATATTTGGTTGACCAATGATATTTAGTTTATTATGTACCTCGTGTTAGGGTTGTTTATTTACACGATTTATTTAAATTAATATGTTCATAAAACTTTAATCTCGGTGTGTGGTGATCTACCGAATACAGTAGAACCTGTCTAATCCGACACCGTTGGGATCAAGGATTTATCCAGGTTGGGATAGGGAAAAAAATGTCGGATTGCCAAATTGTCGGACAATGCAGGCTCTAATGAAATAGTCCGACGCTCGTTGGGATAAAGAAAAAATGTCGGTTCTGATGAATTCCGGATTATAGAGGGTCGGATTATGCAGGTTCTACTGTAGTACCAACCGACTATCGCTATTCCGTTGAAGCAGTTCAATTTGCTTATTAGCAAGAGATTGAAGAAAATATGCTAGCAAAGCAATTAGTAACAAATATTGCCCCATTACCAAGGTATTTTCAGTCCCCAAGCGAGCAGTTAATGTTAATTCTGTTCCTCTAATAGCAAGTTCGCCTATTATCTAGCAAATTTTGTGCAAAATACAACTTACTATTACGAGAACACCACGAGTTATAGCATGATTATTATATCATTCTACATAAGTTTTAATAAGTTAATTTAAAAACAGAAATAAAGAGACATAAGTGTATATAGAATATAAGCCGAATCTAATTTGAAGGATATACTACTATAAAATTATAAATGAGTTTAGAAGCGATTTGAAATTGAGCCTAAAAATTATTACTTCGAGGCCGCACTTGCCATTTGTAATTTAAGCAGATCCTCGATTTCCTGTTTATACCGCTTTACCACTTGAACACGTTTCAGTTTGAAAGTGGGAGTAAACATATCGTTTTCAACACTAAACAATTCTGGGACGATACACAAGAATTTGATTCGTTCGAATGGATTCAATCCATACGCCTTAGCATCAGTATCAATCTCTTTCACGATTATTTTATTCAAGTCTTTTCTCTGACACAGTTCCTCTATGGAACCCTTCATGCCCTTCTTCTCTGCCCATCCCACGAAGGTATCTGGGTCTGGCACCAGGATGGCCACTGGGAAGGGGTAGAGAGAGTTAGCGTGCACGAATGCCTGCATTATGGCCGGATGTCGGGTGTAGCAGTTCTCTATTTTCTCCGGCGCAATGTACTCGCCGTTCGACAGCTTCACGATGTGCTTCTTTCTGTCGATTATCTTGAGACACCCGTTATCCAACCACTTTCCTATGTCTCCCGAGTGCAGCCAGCCATCCGAGTCGATTGTCTCCTTCGTCTTAGCCTCGTCGTGCAGATACCCTTTGAACACATTCGGGCCTTTGAAGCACACCTCGCCCTCTCCGTTCCTAGCGTAGTACTCCATCTCTGGGACGTCTACCACCTTCACAATGTTACAGGGGAGGGGCGGCCCCACGTGGCCCGATACTACCTCTCCTGGTAGAGTCATTGTAGCCCCAGCAGTACACTCGGTCTGTCCGTAGCCCTCTAACACGAAACAACCCAAAGCACATTTGAGGAACGTGAGCACGTCCGGACTGAGAGGAGCAGCGCCTGTCATCGCAATTCTAACTCTCCCGCCTAATCCTTCCTGGAAACGTTTGAAGAGCAATCGATCCCAAATCGTCGTTCTTGAAATAATTCCATTTTCTATATCAGCTTGCTTCCTTTTCAATGCAAAATTGAACAATCTTTTCTTGATTGGGTTTGAATTGACAATAGCCATTGTCTTGTCATACAACCGATTGAACAGGCGAGGCACTGAGATGAATATGGTAGGCCGACAAGTTAAAACATCATCAAACAGCAGTTTCATGTCGCCTTGAAAGAAACACACCTTCGCTCCATGCATGAATATCACTACTTGCATAATACGCTCGTACATATGCGCTAGCGGTAAATAAGACAAATGGAAATCTTCAGTTGTAATAGCAATGTGCGTATCCATTAGAGTGATGGCAGCAGAGCAATTTGATATAACATTTCCATGAGTAAGCATGACTCCTTTTGGTTTCCCAGTGGTGCCGGATGTGTAGCATACAGTAGCGATATCATCTGGCTTAGGTGGGACATGAGGGAGAACCCCTTTCTTCCCCTCCTCTTCAAGCACTGCCATTGATACCAGATCCACATTGAACTCGGCTGCTAGCCTTCTGTCTACCAGAGTAACCTTGCCTATCTTCACAACCAGTTTCGGTACTTTGGTATGCGACACTGATCTGAGACGGTCAGAGAAGCGATCAGCTGACAGCACAACTACCTCTGTTCTAGCCTGTGTGATGATGTGCTCTATGGCCTCTGGTCCCAGTGTGTCGTAGAGTGGCACCAACACCTGTCCGTACGCGTTACAAGATTGCTCCACAACAACCCACTCAGGGCAGTTCTTACTCGCTATGCCTATAAAGGTACCCTGTCCTGCTATGTGGCCCCTGTGGATTAGTCCGCTACCGAAATTGTCGATTCTCTCCTGAATTTGAGCATAAGTCTGGTACTTGTAGAGTTGATTGAACTGCCTTGAACCTAGACAAGGGGAATTGTTCGATATTCTCACTCCACGTTGAAAACTATCATAAAGAGTCTTTACATCGTTATATCGGGTTTCAATCAGTTGAGAATCTTCTGATATGAAAGCACTTACTCTAATACTGGGGTCATCGTTTAGTGGCCTCGATTGTACATCACTTGATCTCGGAAATTGTATGCGTATTGTCATTTAGGTGGAAGAATAAGCTAATGAGAAAATCCAATAATAAATATGTTATTCCACATACATTGATTTTGTATCTTTAGTTACAGACAAAGAATTACGAAGGTGTTTGTATTTGAACTATTCGTAGAATCCAGTTATATGCATACTTTTGAAAATGTTGCATACTTCTAACTTCTAAGCACGAGTGTTGCTGTATTATTATTGATAGATATATTTGTGGTGAGTATTATTGGATAAATAAATATCTAATCTTATTGGTGAATTTTTTTAAAATCTATTAATCTGCATATTTTGAATTATTATAATTTTACATATTTTACAAATTTGGAGATATGTTAAGAATTATTCTTAAAATTAAAAATGAATACAATAAGAAAACTCAACACATTTGATTTTGTAATTTAATTAATTAAGATATAATTAATTTATTAGACTGAAAACTGTTGATTGATTTGCGATATTGGTTCTACAATGATTCTATCAACATTACGAGACTTATCCACTCACTATGAGGCGTCTTGTTACGATATTATGCATCCCGAACAGAAATCCTGTCTCAAGGCTGCTGTAAAGACAATTCTCAGTAACGGGTTTGAATCCCTCAAAGTGTACGCTACTTTATTCTTAATAATACACATGATTCAAGGGAAATTCGCCCCCAAACCATTTTTAATAAATGTTTTAAGATCGACGTTATTGCTCACTATCAATGCTGCTGGTTTGCCAATTTTTGGTTGCTTGTTTCAGAAGATATTTGGAAGAGTGTATAAGTATAATGTGGCTTTTGTTTCTGGAATTATGTCTGCATTGCTGGCCTTTCCGGTGGAATCTCGTTCCAGGCAGCGAATTCTCGCACCCTACATAGCCAGTAACTGTATAGAATCTGTAATTAATGCATTGGTATCGCGAAACTTGTTACCTTCCATTCCCTATCTGGACGTGTTGCTGTTCATGCTTGTGTCCGGTAGAATCTGCGGCAGACTGTCTGCATCTCCCAGCACCACTGGGTTCAATGACAGTGTGTTTGCTCTGCTCACTAATCCTGGTCAGATGGTTGGACGGAGATTCCCCTCCTTCCGTCTGATGCTGTCTCTCTCCTCCGCCCTCCTGGCCCAGTCTCCCGTCCTGGAGATCCCTCTCCTCCTGACTGCTGGCTGTGCGTGGGGACTGTTCATTGGACTGAGTTATAACGTGGTTTCTATGGCGATCAGGAGAGCGAGCAGGCTACTGAGTGGTTCCAAAGGAGAGTCTGCAACAGGGACTGAGACCAGGAGGAGGAGGAGGCTTAATTTGAGTGTTCCTGCCTTCCTAGCTGGCTACGTAGGACTGTTTATGCTGTGCAAACACAGTCTGCGGAATATGACACCTCTCTCCGACAAGCTGTCAGACAGCATCGCAGGTCTCCTGGCTGGATCAGCTATTTCCATCTATCGGTTCCCTTCTCTGTCCCTCTTCCTCTTCACCAAGGAGCTGCAGGCTCTCTCCAGAGACCTCATGCACTCAGGGTATCTGCCTAGGATACCCTATCTTAACTATATTACATACGTCATAACTTGTTCTACACTGATACACTGCGTTATTTTTGAAAGCAAGAATGTGAATCCGGCATACATGCAGTTCGCATGTAGAGTAACGGGACCTTTAATTTTTAACATTCATGCATATCTCTCCAGCTTATAGATTCGTGTATTTTTATATATTTGTGTTAGTTGACCCTTGAATTCAATGAATTATACATCTGTACAGAGGTGTAGCCAGGGTGCGGTACTTTAGGCACAGGCCGCTGTCATAGTGCCAGCGGTCCCCCCCAAATAATGTCCCCCCGGACCAGTGGACCTAGGGCCAGCTGTCCCCGGACCAGTGGCCCTAGTGTCAGCTGTACCCCCTCAGGGTCAGATGTTCCCCCGGACCAGTGGCCCTAGTGTCAGCTGTCCCCCCGGACCTGTGGCCCTAGGGCCAGCTGTCCCCGGACCTGTGGCCCTAGTGTCAGATGTCCCCCCTCAGGGTCAGATGTTCCCCCGGACCTGTGGCCCTAGTGTCAGCTGTCCCCCCGGACCAGTGGCCCTAGTGTCAGCTGTCCCCCCGGACCTGTGGCCCTAGTGTCAGCTGTACCCCCTCAGGGTCAGATGTCTCCCACTCGGACTACTCATCCTAGGGCCAGCTGTCCTCCCGTCAGCAATTATATAATCCCATCTCCTGACACAGATACATGTTGAAAATTAATGAATTGCTACTACATGTATTACTAGATCTATTTTACTAACATCATTATATGCCATCTCTTTAAGCCCATTTGCCGTGGCTTTTTTTTATGGAGGAAACATAGTTGCTAAACTAATGTGATAGAAATCGATATCGGGAAGATATGCGACACTTAAATATAGAATATAGAACTATAGTGATGTGCATTGTGAAATTTAAGTGTTCTGAGACCCTAGTGTGAGGTTTCTGAGGGAAGATAACTGACCCTAGGGCCACTGGTCCGAGGCGACATCTGACCATAGGGCCACTGGTCCGGGGGCGACATCTAACCCTAGGGCCACATGTCCGAGGGGAACATCTGACCCTAGGGCCACAGGTCCGAGGGGAACATCTGACCCTAGGGCCACAGGTCCGGGGGGACATCTGACCCTAGGGCCACATGTCCGGGGGCGACATCTAACCCTAGGGCCACATGTCCGAGGGGAACATCTGACCCTAGGGCCACAGGTCCGGGGGGACATCTGACCCTAGGGCCACATGTCCGGGGGCGACATCTAACCCTAGGGCCACATGTCCGAGGGGAACATCTGACCCTAGGGCCACAGGTCCGGGGGGACATCTGACCCTAGGGCCACATGTCCGGGGGCGACATCTAACCCTAGGGCCACATGTCCGAGGGGAACATCTGACCCTAGGGCCACATGTCCGGGGGCGACATCTGACCCTAGGGCCACATGTCCGAGGGGAACATCTGACCCTAGGGCCACAGGTCCGGGGGGACATCTGATCCTAGGGCCACTGGTCCGGGGGGACATCTGACCCTAGGGCCACTGGTCCGGGGGGACATCTGACCCTAGGGCCACTGGTCCGGGGGGAACATCTGACCCTAGGGTCACAGGTCCGGGGGGACATCTGACCCTAGGGCTACAAGTCCGGGGGGACATCTGACATGGGGGGACCGCTGGCACTCCGACACCGCATCCAAAAAAAATATGCCCACAAAAATGCACACTAGTCTAATACTATAGTGTGAAAATGCCGCATACCATAATCTAACAGTGCCGCACCTTCATACGTACAGGCCTAGCTACGCCTCTGCATCTGTATAGTATTTTTTTAAATAAAATAAATTAATTGTGTATTTGACGGGAATTAAATAATTAATTATGTAATATACATACCTTTCAGACTCTACTACGCTCTTTAAATAAACTGACCTTAATAGGTACATGTAAATTAGTTTTATCCCGTTGCGGTCGAAATTTAAGAATACGAGCCTAAAGTTCGTATTAATTTAAAATGTATAGTTTAGTTGTGAGTACCATTTAGTTTTCTTATTAATTAAGATGTTAAATTTTATTTAATCAACAGTTAGTCGTTTGTGTTTTTAGACGTTGTTACTGATTTCCCTAATTGGTATGAAATGATTTTTTATTATTTCTGTATAGCTTAGCTTACGATGGTTTATTTACTCCAATTAATGATGCATGCTTTATAAGAAGATAAGGATATGTAAATACATTTACAAGTATGTGTTAGCATAAATTATATACCATACCAATATTGTAAAAAAAACGATTGTGATGGTTGTTGGAGTAGATTATTTATTTAGTTTATGAGTGATTAACATTTGTGGAACCAATACTCGCTAACTCAGTTCCCACTGGAAATGATACTTTCTACTTTAAGAGACTTCCTAACCTACTACGATGCGAGGTGTTTTCATATCCTACATCCTGAACAGAGATCTTGTATAGCAGCTAATCGTGATATTATGTTGCAAATCGGTACATATAGCTTGAAAATGTATTTTGTTCTATTCTTATTAATCCGTGTGTTTCAGGGAAGGTTTTCTTTGTCTGAGTTTAGTATGGACGTCTTGCGATCAACTTTATATATTACGATGACAGGAACTGTTATACCAAGTTTAATTTGTTTGCTTTCGAAGTTATTCGGTGTTGTTTACAAATGTAATGTTGGATTTATTCCCACACTTATTGCAGCATTGATTACATTTCCAATCGAGTCTCGTTCTAGACAGCGAATTCTCTCGCCTTTTATGCTCAGTAACTGTGTAGACACAATTGTCCGTGTGTTGGTATCGCGAAACTTGTTACCTTCCATTCCCTATCTTGACGTGTTGCTGTTCATGCTTGTGTCCGGTAGAATCTGCGGCAGACTGTCTGCATCTCCCAGCACCACTGGGTTCAATGACAGTGTGTTTGCTCTGCTCACTAATCCTGGTCAGATGGTTGGACGGAGATTCCCCTCCTTCCGTCTGATGCTGTCTCTCTCCTCCGCCCTCCTAGCCCAGTCTCCCGTCCTGGAGATCCCTCTCCTCCTCGCTGCTGGCTGTGCATGGGGACTGTTCATTGGACTGAGTTATAACGTGGTTTCTATGGCGATCAGGAGAGCGAGCAGGCTACTGAGTGGTTCCAAAGGAGAGTCTGCAACAGGGACTGAGACCAGGAGGAGGAGGAGGAGGGGAAGGAGGCTTAATTTGAGTGTTCCTGCCTTCCTAGCTGGCTACGTAGGACTGTTTATGCTGTGCAAACACAGTCTGCGGAATATGACACCTCTCTCCGACAAGCTGTCAGACAGCATCGCAGGTCTCCTGGCTGGATCAGCTATTTCCATCTATCGGTTCCCTTCTCTGTCCCTCTTCCTCTTCACCAAGGAGCTGCAGGCTCTCTCCAGAGACCTCATGCACTCAGGGTATCTGCCTAGGATACCCTATCTTAACATTATTCTATACACAATAGCCTGTGCTATTCAGTTCCACTGCGTCGTATTTGAGACTGAAAATGTAGCTCCCTCCTATCTGAGGTTCTTAACTAACATCATCGGACCCATACTACATAGAATTGATGATTTTTTTAATCTGCCGACTAATAAGTCGGCCAGTTCTAATATCATTTTTAACTGAATAACAATTTTATAGTTTTAGTTTATATATTGGAGAATCGCAAGTTATATTGTGTTTAATTTATTTGCTTATGTAGTACTGTGTACAAAGTTGGGTTTGATATTTATTGTTCTAATATTTTAACTACAATCACCACGGTTGTAAGTACTGAGGAAACTATTTATAATATACGATAGATACTACATAAATGTAGCTTGTTACTTGCCATTATACTCTTAGGCCTTGCACCTCGAAAATAGGGACCATTTATAATAATTATTAACCCTATTGATAACTTCCTGTCTGGTGTACTCATGAATGAATCTATCTATATATTAAAAGCGGAATTGTTGTTTGTTTGTTTTTCTTGGATTGTGTTAAAGTGATGGGGGAATAGAAACCGCATTTATAATTGAGATAGAAACTGACTTCCAAATGTTATTATAGGTAAACAAGTATTCTGATTTCGAATTTCGCATTTAAAATTTTTAATATGAATATTTAGTGTTGTTGTTTACACAATAGTTGTGTCAATAAATATTCGATCCGTGTTGTTTTTGGTCCGGCCAGAACAAAAAACAACACGAACTAAATATATCAGATGTGATATTTCAAAATGAACCTAGAGGCTGGCTTCCAAAGGGTATTATATCTAAACAAGTACGCTGATTTTGAATAAATTTTGTACAAATTTTAAATGTAATGTTATCCATCGCGAAGAGAACGAGACGAAGGACTCGTTTATAGATAGGATGCTATTTCTAAAACTTGAATTGAAATATGGTATAGATTACTTTGCCCCCCAAATTATAAATATTCCATAGGAATTAAATGAGCGACACCTAACTATATTGGAACCATAGCATGCATAGTTCCATAGAGGTTATACCTTACATATTATTAATATAATCTCAATTAGGAGGGGTCCACACTCCACAGAGTGTTTGGTATTAGCTCCAGGGGAGGGGAGGGGTCCACGTTTGACAAATCTTGGGAATCGCCTTCATAAACAAATAACAATATTTCAATTGATTGCTTTCTGAGAATAAATTCGGGAAGTGATTTGAATTGTAAAAATTAAAAACTGATTTCCTGTTGTAAATTGTGTATATATATACACGAGTATACAGGTGTTCACATCGTGGAACTATACATAGACTATACAGAGAATAACACCTGCTACTGCTAATACTACAATAAATACCAACACCTGCATACAAACATCTGCTATTCTGTCTGGGATACAGATAGCAACACCTGCAACAGTTGCACGATAAGTATAAATACAGTCAAGTTGTGAGATCTCAGAATAGATGCTCTTATTGGAACGACAGTCGCTCCTATACGAGTATCAGATGCTCTTTCGGTGGAAGCGTTATACAGAGGATAACTTGTCTTTTGAAAGCAAAAGATGCTGTCTGTTAGAACCGAATGTACTCTTAATTTAGTTAATGTTTGACTGGATCTCTTGTGCAAGTAGCTAATTTAGGGGACTTACAAATTTATATTGATTGTTCTCTCCCTAATGCTTTTGCATTTTATTTTTTAATCCTAACTATTTTTATCCCTGTAAATATTATCAATCCATTTCCGTATTATATTGAAATTATTCCAGTAGACTCTCGTTAGTACGAACACTGTTAATATGGTTTTCACACTCAAAACTTATTTAATATTGAGTGACACTTGTTATTTTGGGATAAGGCCGACAAATTTCAACAGGTTTATACGAACTGGGAAATAGGAATTACTCTCTAGTAGTCAGGTCGCTTAACATCGATATCGGACACGCTGGACAAAAGCACCAAATTTATTATACGTAATCTTTATAACCCCGGCATCAAAATTTCCGCGGCCCCACGGCGAACGGATACATTTTCGATGTCATCTTGGATTTTAGAAATTGTGGCTCTCTAACTTATCGCAGATATTTCCCGATATTTCCCTACTCCAACCCCAACAATCTGGAGTAGGCCTTTCTTGCTTGGTCAATTCACTGGTGGGCCATACACCGGCTTGATATATTGCACGCTTTAATTGCTGTAAAAGAGCTCCTTGTATCAGTTTATTTATTTATTTTCTCGCTTTAAAAAATACCACTGACACAAGGAGCTCTTTTATATTAAGCTCTTTTCTCAAGAGATATTTTCCAATGCAACCACAAGCCAATACTATGTCTGATAATTATTACAAGTACGTATGTAGTATGTGTTATGTAAAGTTTTGTTGGAATGGAATAATCATCAAGTATACTACGCTAACGGATAGCATTGGAGTTTGAACCGATCCAAGCCTGTTCTATTCTCCATGGTACTATTGTACAGGGCCGGCGGAAGCAGTTTTAAGGTGGTCAGGCCATGGCTTGCAGCCTAACTAGTGACGTAAGAGTGGTCAGGCTATTGGCCTGTCCATTTGATAAAAGTGGTCAGGCCATGGCCTGACCGCTTCCGCCGCCTCTACATATTTATACTGAGTAATATTAGTTCAACTATTCTATATCTTTAATATGAGAAATATGTTGAATTTTAAATTTACTTGAAAGGTATTTATGCTATGATTAATAGGCATGCTACCCTACTGTATCAACATATTATAGTTTGCAGAATTGTTAAAATATTCCGACAATGAACATCCCATAATGTACAGTACAACCTCGTTAGTACTTACGAACACGGTCAGTCCCTTTCAAACCCTTTCCTATACAAATGATATTGGTTAATACGAATTCCGGATAAGGCGAACACATTTCGACGGTCCCCTGGTATTCGTACTAACAGGTTCTATTGTGTTTACTAGATTTATTATAATATACAGTAGATACGAACACCAGGGGCCGTCGAATTTTGTTCATATTATCCCGGATTCGTATTAACGAAGTCTACTTTACTTATTAGTTTATACAGGATTCAATTCCAATGATCTTCTCCACACTAAGGCACTTGCTATCCTACTATGAAAGCGATTGTAAAGAGCTCATGCATCCACATGAGGACTCCTGCATCAAAGCTAACATTGAAATAGCTTGGTGTGTTTTTAAAGAAAGCCTCAAAGTATATATTCCATTGTTCTTATTCCTACGTGTCTTACAGGGGAAATTTGGTTTAAAGTCGTTTGTAAAAGATGTGTTAAGATCTGCTCTCTTCCTTGTTATAAATGGTCCTGCAATAGTGGTTATTAATTGTCTGCTAAGCAAATTGGTCAAAGTTGTGTATAAATTTACTGTCATTTTTTCTCCCTGCCTTATAGCTGCATCTCTTGCGTATTCAATAGAAACTCGTGCTAGGCAGCGAATTCTCACACCTTACATTGTAAGTAACTGTGTAGACACAATTGTCCGTGTGTTGGTATCGCGAAACTTGTTACCTTCCATTCCCTATCTGGACGTGTTGCTGTTCATGCTTGTGTCCGGTAGAATCTGCGGCAGACTGTCTGCATCTCCCAGCACCACTGGGTTCAATGACAGTGTGTTTGCTCTGCTCACTAATCCTGGTCAGATGGTTGGACGGAGATTCCCCTCCTTCCGTCTGATGCTGTCTCTCTCCTCCGCCCTCCTAGCCCAGTCTCCCGTCCTGGAGATCCCTCTCCTCCTGACTGCTGGCTGTGCATGGGGACTGTTCATTGGACTGAGTTATAACGTGGTTTCTATGGCGATCAGGAGAGCGAGCAGGCTACTGAGTGGTTCCAAAGGAGAGTCTGCAACAGGGACTGAGACCAGGAGGAGGAGGGGGAGGAGGAGGCTTAATTTGAGTGTTCCTGCCTTCCTAGCTGGCTACGTAGGACTGTTTATGCTGTGCAAACACATTCTGCGGAATATGACACCTCTCTCCGACAAGCTGTCAGACAGCATCGCAGGTCTCCTGGCTGGATCAGCTATTTCCATCTATCGGTTCCCTTCTCTGTCCCTCTTCCTCTTCACCAAGGAGCTGCAGGCTCTCTCCAGAGACCTCATGCACTCAGGGTATCTGCCTAGGATACCCTATCTTAACATTATTCTATACACAATAGCCTGTGCTATTCAGTTCCACTGCGTCGTATTTGAAACTGAAAATATACTTCCAAATTATCTCAGTTTTGTTCGCACCTTCAGTGGAGGCGTAGTCGATGTAATGGGTAAATTTAAAGCAAAGGAATGTTTCTATTAAAATGTAGTAATTATTCCAAGTTATAACCCTATACTGCATATGTTTTTATTATCCTAAGAGACTATGTGTGTTCTAACTGTTGATGTAAGATTCGAGTTGATATTAAAGTTCGTATTTATATTAAACGAGCCCTTCGGTCTCGGTCGCTTTGCGACGGATCGGTGCTACGCACCTCAAGTTAACGGCCGCTATGCAGCCTTACTCCTCACCCTTTCTACCATGGAGAATGGTAGAAAGGGACGTTATATAGATCCCTATAAAAGATTTCCATTTTTTTAACTTGTTTTTCATATTCTAAATCTATAAATGCGAAATTCGTGTACAGCATACTTGTTTACTTATAATACCTTGTGAAAAGCTAACTTCTAGGTTGATTTGGAATTTCATCAATTTGTTTACCTATTTTTGTAAACAACAGCAACAAATATTAATATTATACATTTATAAATGCGAAATTCGTGTTCAGCATACTTGTTTACGTATTATAACATTTGGAACTTAATCTCTATCTCAATAATAAATGCGGTTTCTAATCCCCCATCACTTAAATACAATCCGGACAAACAAAGAAACACACACACACACACACACAAACAACAATCGAGATTTAATAATGTAGATGTAAAAATCTAAAATTACAGCTGTGCCGACAGCATGTCCTTTGGAGGCACTATATTTTGGTCGTTGGTTGATTAATAGTGCCCTCCAAAATGTTGTAAAAATAACTGATTGGATGCTGAATATACTCTCAACCATTAAATTACAGCCAATGTTAGGGATTCTATAATGCACACTTAACAATTCATAGAAAATCCTTTAATACTAATTGAATGTTACTCGATAATCCATACTGGGAGAACCCTCGAATTTAGTTGGTTAATGGTTTTGTCACCTTTTGAGCTAGAAATTGGAATTATCAAAAATCGTGACCCCAGGTGCACACCGTAACCCATGAGACACCTATTCTGAAATTTGGGCTATTATTTAATGAAGCTCTGTCCTGTGGAGAGGATGCGAACTAAAAAATCTAAAATTACAGCTGTGCCGACAGTATGTTCATTTGAAGGCACTACATTTTTGTGGTTTGTCGTTTGATAGTGCTTCCAAAATGGCAAAACTATTTTTATATTTTTTCTGCAATGTCATCGTCACTATAAAGGTGTATAACCATTTCAGAAATGTGTTTCGGAAGGCAACGACCCTTAGAGTGTTGGAAGTGTTGGAAGTTTCCTTTTAGCTCATTTCAGAGATATTCAAGTTTCAGTAGAATATAACGGTTGATGAGTCAGCATTTTTTCTATGCATGTTGGGTATTCACTATTCACCCAACGCCAACCAATACATTTGAAATATATATTATATATCCACAAAATTGTAAACACATTTTCTGACGACGTCATCATCACCTCGAGGTATCAAGACCCATTTGTAGAGGTTTTCACGTGGTATAAGGAGCAATTGATAAATTGGAAGTTTGTTTCTATCTTGTATAATCTCTGAGATTAATGATATTTAGTTAATTGGTATAAATAATTATTAATATTAATAATTTAACACCAATTTCAACGTCAACTTACATTAATTAAGTTTAATTATTTGTTATAAATAGAATTTTTTATGAATTTGGCTACAAAATTTGAATTCAACACATTCGACAACCCCTTATAAACAAACTGATGTTCTCTATATGTTAAATACTGACTAAGTTAAAATTTTAATTAATTAGTACGTCAATATATTAATACATAGTACAAAAGTATTCTTGTAGAAGGAAATATATTCACTTAATCTGCGTTGTTGCGGAATGTAAAATCTTAGTTTTCAATTAGAAAATAGAAGCCCTCAAGTTGAAACAATAGAATTAGATTTAACACTTTCAATTGAACTTGAAGTGTTGTAGACAAAGGAAATTTGCAACTCAATTGTGGCACAAACTAAGCTCAATTTGAAAATTCGTGCACTTCGAAAAGGTGTACAGTCGAAACCGGTTTTTTCTGACTTTATTTCCTTGCAAAGACTGTATAATTCAATTCTCTATCGAATGCATATAAATTCAATATTCGGACATTATTTATTGTTCCTGTAGTGACTTTAAATAGGTGTAAAAATGTAATAAAAATCGTGAAAGTACAGTCAACTCCCGTTTAACCAAGTCGGATATAAGAAGTACCTGCTTATAACGAAGTCATTTAATTAGATCCCATATAGCCTCTAAGCTATTGATTTTACTCCGGTTATAACGAATTCTGCTTATAACGAACTCCGGTTAAAACGAAATTCGTTTATAATGAACTCTGGTTACAACGAAATTCAACTTGTTATGAACTTTTAAGATCGAACTCCGGTCTAACAAACTCCGCTTATAACGAAATAAACCACGTTATAACGGGAGATGACTGTAGTAAAATGGTCGCATAGTAAAAACTAATATTCTGCAATGTGTAGCAGAGTCAGCTAATTTCAATTATATCATTTGCAACATGTTGTTCTTTGAAAAGGTTGCTTTCGTATAAACGTGATTGTACATGTCCACTTTATCCATTATTATTTATAATTCCCTAGTACACTAAGTACTGTAATCTTAGACAGTAATTTTTCATTTGTTGTACGGTATTGTAATAACACGTTGCATTTTGCATTTTGCACTAAATTTGCCTGCTCATTAGAGGAACAAGATTATCATTAAATGTTCGCTTGGAGACTAAAATAACTTGATAATAGAGCATAAAAAATATATTTACACTGTGTATATATTATTGATAACTTATTAGGCGAACACTATACTTCAAATAAAAGTCTACTTGTCATGGTTGCTCATTGCAACCAAAATCTACAATGGATATGTCACTGTAATTACCACTAATTCGAACTATGGGTTAATTAAAGAGTATACAATATTAAATTCTCTTAGCATATTATACGAATGAATGCAAGTGACTCCGGTTAAAATGAACAATTTCGACGGTCCCTAGTGTTCGTACTATGAACAAGCTTTCATCTCGGCAAAATATTCTTCGCGATAAGATTTATTTGAGCTGTCTCACACGCGCATAAGTTATTCAATTTGTATTACTTATATGGGTATAGTTCCCTTTCAAAACATCGCCTTGAAACCTTGCTGACGAGTGTCTTCTGTACTATACTTTAGGCAGAGGCGTAGCAATAGGCGGTTCAGTGAACCAGGGGCCCCCAAAGGCATACCTGCCAACCTATTTGAGTAATATCCCTGTACAGGGCTCCAATTTTCCCCTGTACATTTGCCAAAATCCCTGTACACCTCCCAAAAAGTTTTCTCGCTCGCTGCGCTCGCTCGTCCAGGAAATTGCAATACACTTACATATAAAAATTAGCACTTTGGAAAGGAGAAAGCATTTAATTATATACTGTACAGGGAATCCCTGTATGCTTGAATAAATATATAAACCAGTTGTGCCTTTATGTAGTCAATGCAGAATGCATGGCAGAATATACTATCATCACTGTAGACATTTTTAGACCTTATTTGGCGCGCATAATTAGTATATTCAAATCCCTGTACAAATGGAATAATCCCTGTACGCCTATACAAAACAGCCAAAATGGTTAAAATCCCTGTACCGTACAGGGAATCCCTGTACGGTTGGCAGGTATGCAAAGGTTCCAAAATATCCATATGCAGATATACTTAATCATACTTCCTCAAAATCGGGAAATGCCATTTCCGCACCCAAATTTACCCAGATGCATGCCGCAAACCTCCTTAAAATTTACTACTCCAATTTGAACTAGTGAGGCCGGGGGCCCCGGCACATACTTTTGAACGCCCGCGAAACCTTAGCTTCGCCAGTAACGCCAGTGACTTTAGGCTTAACTTAGCCAGGATATTTTTCTGTGGGGGAATGGCGAATTAATTGATACTATATTAACAATATTTTCGTGGACGAAGTTATTATTTAATATTAATTCTGAGTACTTAATTAAATTTTACTTGACAGGTTTTATACAAGTTGTATGTATTTTGTTGACCATTGCGTTGAACACAATAGGAGTTAATAAATGGATTAAGTGTCCATTTATTAACACCTAGAATTATGTCTATCATCATGGGGGGGGGGGGGACATCTTAGTGAGAAACCCCCATTTTATAGTATATATCTAATTTTCCGTTTGGTAGTAATGAGTCAAATTCGTTAACGAGTTTAGCAATCCTATTCATAGAGATACATACATTACCAATGTTACCAACGTATTTTGATTAATAATCAATGACTTTGCGGCTATAAAATCAAGTTAATTAAACAAATGTTCAATTTATTAAACAGTAGCAAATACTTGGGGCATTTTGTAAATGGTACGACACTGCTATAACTGAGGATAACTAATGCAACAGTTAAACACTAATTTTCACAACAGAAGCATATTAGGAATTGAAAAGTTGATTTCTACTAAGTAAGACTGAGCTGTTTGTAGATTGTTCTGATGTCCTTTCAATTATGAGCTACTCAAAACTAGATTTTCGTACTCAAATCGCGATTTTGTCGAAAAAAACTCGCGAAAAGTTTATATATAATTATAACATAATAATGTATCAAATATTGATATACCGTTTAGAAGAGTGGTGACTAATATATTCCACATAATTATCCTATGAAAAAGTATGGTAATTATTCTCCCCTATGAATATACAGCCATGGCCCATTTCCTGCTTAATCCGTAGAGCCACGGCTAAGTAAATTCCTTGTTTCCAGATCAACTAATTTATCAGATGCTGTAAGTAGAACTTAAGTTGATACAAATTGTTACTAATAATAGCCCGAATAAGCAGTAAAATAACCACTGTTATGACAACTTATAAGTGTAAAGTATAATTTACGTTTAATCAAATTAAATTGACATACAACAAGGCGATTACAACGTAACATCTGCAGTTAGAAGATACAAATAATTAAAACGCCGTGCAACCGATTCAACACGTTAAAGGATTAAAATTGCGCATAAACGGAGGGCATTCGTGGCCGAGTTTTCCCAGCTTGAGCGTCAACGCTGAGTTCTGCTCGTCGAGAAATATTTTAGAGAAAGTGTGTGTCTATTATGTTGTGTGTTAATAAAGTTGGTTTGAAAGGAAATAGATTCGCTCTATCATCAAATCTGTGAAACAAAAGGAACTTGCATTGAATCAATGTAAACAAGTAGCGTGATGAAATAGATATTAGCAATTTATCAATCAAAGAGATAGGAAATTTGATCAGTTAGAGAAGCTGACTAATAATGTCTGTCGTAACTACGCCTCTATACAATTGAAATGTTCAATTCAAAGAAAGAGGGCAGCCTTTTTTCAAACTCTTTGTTTTTGGTCATAATTTCTTAATTGAACTTTGTTATCAATGATTATGGCGATGTAACGGCGTGGCCAATAAAAAGCTATCAAATTGCAAAGATACTAAAATTAACATAAAATAAGGTATTTCCGATATCACAATTAGGTGGTACGAATGGTATAATGCAATGGTTGGGGGCGTCATATAAAAGCCTGCATTTTGAAATAGTTAAAATATTGACTTACCATTTGGAGTCTAGTGAATCAGGTTGAACTTGTGCTTGAGGTAATCGCATAGCTAAATAAATAAGAATATCAATTACATTATATGCATTACCATGAGTCATGGTCTAAACAAAAAGGATAATACACACGCAATTGCTACGAGACTAATTGGATACTTATGAAAGTAGATTACTATACGTATTACGTAGTAATTGAGTTTATTTGTTGTGTGGGAGTAAAGGTCAGTAATTTCATATTATGGTGAGAAAAAGCAGACTAAATTTGTCTAGTTAAAATGTTAATGAAATCAATTCAATTTGTTACTCTATTAATTAATAAGTATTATAAATTTCAATGTATCAAGGGAATTATGAAGCTAAATCATAGGAAACATAATTTCCAGACAAAACAAATGCACCTGAAAATTCGATAGCACTAGTTACCCATTCAATAATTGAATTATCTAATCATATAACATAGTTGTGTTTATTATACGTAGATACATTAAGGGAAATTTGAACTGTTAATAAAATATATATGTTTACTTACTTAATGATGGATCGAATAACGGTATTGGTATAGGAAGTGTTGGGTCCATTTGTTGTTGGAAAGGAAAGTTCCCAAATAATCCCATCTGGTGGTGCATGTCAGGTGTCTAAATGAATAAATTTGAATAAATATATTCATCAACTGTTGGGAATAATAAGCTTACCATTGCAACAAATGGAATTATTGACGGGTATAGTCCGTTATGACCCTTCACTTGTTGGTTGGGATTTAGCATTGCTATTGAATGGTTAGGTTGTGCGGTTGTAAGTTTGTTGTTAGTACTTGATGTTGGTGTAGATTTATGTTTGAAGGCCTGGCTAATATTAAGTGCATTGTTGTTTAGTTCAATGTTGTTAGAATTGACAGCTTCCTGATGCTTCAAAAGCTGTTGGTGCTGAGCATTCAGTTGTTGTTTCATGAATTCTTGCATTTGGAAAGTATGTTCATCAATAGGTATTTCATGGTTCATTTGTTTCTCTACAAAATAAAATACAATGAAATCTCGTTGTAACGAAGTGCTTGGGACCTGTAAATTCCTTCGTTATATCCGGATATTCGTTATAAGCGGATAATAATTAATGCATTTAGTGCTCTGGGGAAAAATATCCATTTCGTTATAAGCGGGTATTTCGTTATATCCGACTTGGGTATAACGGGAGTTCACTGTAAAATGAACATTTTTTATATGGCTTCTATATAGCAGTGATGTTTTCGAGTTTTTTTCCTCGGCGCGGAAATTAGTAAGCACTCATGTTACTCATAACTTAATAAAAAGTATTTTTCGACGCAGGGAAAATTATATTGCAATTCACTAAGAACTTACCAGGTATTTTCCGGGTTGAATTTGACTGAGGAGTTTGTGCTTTCTGCTTTACCTGGTGCATGTTAGGCTGTACGTAAACTTGTGGTCGTATCTTATCTTTATCCGGATCTACTAGTATCGGAATGCTTGGTATAGCAATGCCGCTAGCTGCTTCCTTGGGTATCATGCCCATTGGGACGTTCTGGTTCATGAATAGTGCTAGATGGTTTGGAGTTAACACTTGTGGGTTCATTGGGAGATGGTGCCCCGGTTGTGGGAAGTATTCGTAGTTAATGGGGAGCTGTGGCTTAGGTTGTGACTTTGACTAAAGAATTCAAAAATGGGATGTATTAGTCAACAATAGTAATAATATTGTATTAATTAGATGTAATTGTTAGGGCGAGCTTTCCTATGTATATTTATGTAAGGAAAAAAGAGCGTTTTAGTGCGATTCTTCTAGTAAAACATTATATTTAGTATTTCAAACTAAAATATTTAGTAAACTTGTATAATTATTATGTGAGCATAGTACGTAATTTAATATTCAAATGAATGGAGTTCTAATAGAGAGCATAAATTGGATAGGAATTAAATATGTAGTAATAGTAAATTGTAATTTCACACAAGTCTTCAATAATTACACTTACTAAGAAGGTGAGATGAACACTTATTTTAGTCGGCATTTGTAAAATGTGTTGCCTTTATAAATTGTAGACTAAACACACAAAAATATGCTTTGTACTCGTTACCTCATCTCTAAAGTTTACTGATATTACCACACACTTATTTCTCAGCTAAATAAAATGCTCGAATAATATTGAATTTATTCGTTAGTCAGAAAACATTGTTTACTCTATGTGAATTTACCTTTTGCAAAATCATGGTAAGTAATATTGTTCCAAGTAATATTGATTAATATTGATTAGGGTGACTTTCATTTCTTGACGAAAAAGTGGTGGTATTCAGTCATTGTTATAGTTACAATAAACAACAAATATATTAAGGTTGCTATATGAGCTAATAATGATGACTGGTATTCTCATGTAAATATTGGATATTCAAATTCAAAAATAGAACTTACCAGCATTCACATCATACTTTCAATTCATGAACTAACATATTTTAACTTGTACACGTATTTCAAATTTGAATTAACACATTGATGTGATAAATTAGATACACGTATATTCAAACCCAATGAATCACCAGTTAATCGGGGCGAATATTGATTTTTTTTCGGTTAATTGGGACAAAGAACTTGGAAGGACGGTATACAACTGAGTGGCGTAAATTTCCCTAACAAAAATAGAGATCCCCTTTTACACAACAGACTGTACGTAATAAATAATAATATTCCTTACCTTATTATTGGTAGGTTTGGATTTGGATTTTTCAGCCTCAACTTTAACTTCTAGTGTAGCATTCACTTGGGCTTGCAAAAGCATTTGTTGTTGCTCTTTAAAGCCTTGGATTCCCCCTGGAACCAAAAGTGGGTAAGGAAAGAGCGAGAGCATCTCAGGTGGGAGGTAAGATGGCTGTGGTTCTACTTTAATGTTCGGGGCAATCATATTTGTAATCTTAGAATCACTAGGTGTGGGTAAAAACGCATGATGATTTGCTTTGGAAACAATTTCAATGTTATGATCAGAGGGCGACTCTCCTTCTCTTTGTCGTTTCGGTTTCTTTTCAAGTCTCATCTTTTCACCTCGATTTGGTGGATAAGTATGTGGCAATGGCTGTGGGGGGGCGTAAGCCATGTGTTTCTCGTGTCTCTCTTTAACATTGTTATCTCTATGGAGTTTCATCCCATGGAACCCTTCCTTCCCTGACAGCAGAAATTCGGGAGTCGTGTTGTATTGCTTCCTCTCGGTGTGAGGCTTGGGTGTGTGTGTATTTGGACTTGTAGAAGTTTGGTGCGGGAGAGAAGTCGCCTTATTAACCGGGATGTGAGTTCGAACAATAGGAGGCTCGTCTATTCGGGTATGGCTCTTAATCGATAAATCAGGAGTAATGAAACTTGGTATTTGATCTAAGAGGAGAAATTGAATAAACCAGATCGTTTTTAGAGTGTTTACCAATATATTAGATTATTTACCTCCTGAATTGTTGAGAACTAATGTATCTGGTCTCTTCGGGACAGAGTAGTCGTAGTTCTCAGTTTTTCTCTTCTTTTGTTGTTTGGATTCATTCGGGCTCCCTGAAGTGCTCGACTTAGGAGACATCGAATCTTGTTTGTGAAGAAATTCGCCGTGAAACTGGTGTATCTGGTCAGCAGTAAGTGAAGGCTTGTCCGGAATTGGTTTTACTATTTTCTGCTTTTGATCGATATGTTGCATGTTGAGCAATGCTGGCGGTACTGCTAAGTTGTACATGGTATACTGGGGCATAATGGGGTTTGTAGGAGCGAATCCTTCCCTCTTTGGAAGGTCACTTGATTTGGGGTGTTTTGTTGAAACTATCATTGGACGTGAAATTATATCTTCTTTGAGTTCCTCTTTGATCTCAATATTGAGATTAGCCTTTTCCCTACATGTCGTATCGAATGGTAGTATGTTGTCGCCTAATATACTGGGTATAACGACTTCTTTAGGATGAGTTAACCCTGTTAGGAGGTCGTGATTCTTCTTCTTTTCGCTCTCAGCTCTTATGTCAGTGAGAGATGTTGAGGGAGAAGAAAGTCCAAGTCTAAAATAATTCCGGTAATATTATAAACTGTATATTGTAGTATATACAGTCTACTGTGCTTATTAATTAACTTACGTAATTTGCTTTGAACGAGGTGCGAATAGTCCACGTTTATCATCAACGTCCATAAATGATGTAATGTTTGTCCTATTCAATTCGGTACAGTTGGTTAACTTAGGTAGAATTTGTCTTGGAATATCAGGAGATTTTCCTTCCTCTGATTCAACCATTTCAGATGATTGTGGAGACATGACAATGTCATCTTCTTTTGGTTGTTGTTCCTCTATATCTTGGCTCGTGCCAGGGTTTTGTTTAGTAGGGTTTAGTTTCAATCTAGGACTGAATCGAAGTTCTTTTTCAAGGGGACTGCCCAAATCAGCTATTTCCACATGCCTATACGCAAATGAGATGTCAAGTAAAGTAATATAATAATAGTTGTCAAGTAAAGTCATATAATAGTATGTCAAGCAACTATTTGAAGATTAAATTAATTCAGTTTGCGAGTTGCGCAATCTATAATTACTTCTAATTAGTTAAAGAATGACTATAGTAATTTGGCTCCAAATTGATTGAAGGATCCATTTGGAGCCAAATTATGTTGAGTATTGCATGATAATTTTAATTTATCTCACCATAACAGAATAATTACAATGATGACTTCCAGTAACTAGCTTTCATTAGGAATACAAAAATGTATCTATATTTATTACTCGATTGTTATTGTGTATGTGTGTATGTGTGCGTGTTTGTCCGGATAGTATTAAAGTGATGGGGGAAAAGAAACCGCTTATATCCGTCGCGAAGCGACCGAGACCGAAGAGCTCGTTTCATTATATATTTAGAACCAAAAAGTAAATTTGTAATCATTATGTCATCAAAATAAATACGTATTATTCAGTCACGAATAAGCAATATAATTCGGGAATGTATTAACTAACGATTTATTGTTGGTTATTCCAAGTAAATAAATAACATACTTTGGAGTAGCCCAAGGGTACTGTTCCATATCCATCAAAGAGCCAGTGTAGGTTTTATCTCTCCAGTTCACTTTGACAACAATGACACCTAAATTATGAAATCAATTAAATATTACAGGTACGTACCACAATAATGTAAACGTATTCTGTTATACTGTAAAATAAATAAAGAGTAATTAGAACTAGCAAGTAATCATTAATCAATTGAGTAGTACGTACCACTTTCATAAGATTAAATAAAATATCACATGATTTGATATAAATAAGCCAATTGGATGTATAATCAAGTTATGGTTATATGAATTTGTGTTGAATCAGACTTATAAGTGAAATAACATTAATTAATTAGTGTCTGTATTTAGAAATGGAATTTAAAAATATGAATGAGACGATGAACAATTATTATTTTTTCAAAAATTCCTATGTGTCTGGAGCTTAATATAAATCGTAAAATCATTTATTTTTAGTACGTAATCATAAAGGAGCAGCGGGGAACTTTATTTAGGAATTTTAATTATTCATGATGGAGAACTATGTAATAGGAATTCTATGAACCCCAATCCGTTGCGAGGTAATTTACACTAATTTGCTAGCAACCAAGAATTCAATTGTTAAAAATTAAGCGGCTGAATATGTAAATGTTAATATTTACTTAATAAAAATAGAGGGATATTAGTATCAATTTAAACCAACTCTCTTATCAAAATAATACATTGAGATCTCTAACTAAATTCTTTTAATTATGGCATAGTCAAAACAAACCATTACAATGTTAAATTTTAATAAGATATCAATCACATATGTAATTTTACAATATTACGTAGGTAATTAGTAAACAGTATTGTCCAATTTAACTGATTAACAACCCTGAGCATAAGTTACACTGATTGGTTATACCAAGAATCGATAATTAAATTATTGATTTGCTTATATAACGGCTGCCAACATTATCGACGAGTTTTCTTTATTGTATTCAGGCACTGGAAAAGCATTTTTTCATTATTATAGATAATATTTTTCGTCAACCGAGTCGGTATTTTAGATACACAAAACACGTAAACCTTTAATATTATCTAATTCAATAAAATCAAGTTAATTTGAGTTAGGTTATATCGAAACAATTGTGTTGCGCGCTGGTCAAACCTTACAATTTTCAACAGCATAAAACCAGATTGTAGGAAGCCGAGTAAAACGGTAACATCAATATGATAATACGTAGATTGTGTCTTGGCTTCGCATAATGTCAAAAAATGCATTATCACTTATCAAAAGAAACCTAGCTTATGTATGCAATACGTTAGCATACATTGGAAGAATCCCATAAGGACATAGTTATTAACAGCAGCAGCTTGTAAAAGAACAAATAGAGAATAACTACTGGAGTACGTCAATTGACAGACACAAATTGATGTTTTCTGATAATAAAGTGATGAAAATAACCACTCTATAGTGGTTGACTTATCAATAGGAAATTCAGCGTAGGAAGCACAATAAATTCTATTTCATTATTGATAAGGACAGCCAGATTCAAACCAGATAATATTATAGAACTCTTACATTTATCAAATGTATCCATTTAAATGTTAGTGTAGGTTATAAGGGACATCTAATGTGTTACGAATTGGATTATTGGCGAGCGAAAACATATTATGTCTGACGAAGCCTAATTAACGTTGAAATTAAGCAAACGAAAGGAAACGAATATTTAGCTAATGGTTATGGAGGAACTTCTAACGAGTAAATTGAATTAATTAAATATGATCCATCTCATAGAATACTGTCAATAAACTGTGCTACATATATACGTATAAATAGTTCAAAATTCAAGATGAATTACAGAGCCATGATTACATTCAAGTGCCTAGATGCAAATAGTTGAAAAGCAAACACCTTTGAATGAATTAATAATTCATAGAAGTTATCAGGCTTTCTAATATAATTAAATATTACACAACAAGAAATACAATTTTAGTGAATGGAGAACGTGTTATACAAAGCATGTAAGCAGCCATAAATATATCACATTCTTACGTGATTTAAAACAATTAAAAAGAATTTATTGTATTCAACAGACACATATTTTGGCTAATTTAAATAGATAGTTATCATTATTATCTTGGATAAAAACTATCCCGGATCAACCTTTAAAATATGGAATTAATTGAATTACTTTTATATCGAACATCGCCTTATCAATTGTTATTTTTATGCAGTGGCAAGATTATTTTAACCTCAATTATTGAAAATGTGTAGCCCAAATAAAGCTCTCAAATAAATATACTAAGTTTGAATTTGTAATCGAATAAGCGAAGTACTCAGTATTGAGTTTTATTAAATTCTATTCGGAATGTGCGATAATAAATATGGACAAAGAAAAGGAAAAGCATTTGATTGTGGCTGAATTGCGTTGAAATTGTAATTAAAGAGTTAAATTGTCTGAGTGAATTAGATTAACATTATAACGTTATTAAAAACTAATTAAATTTATTGTATATCAAGCCAACGCTAGTTTTAACAAGGCCTTCTAATAATAGTACTTCCAAATCTATAGTAATTTGATAATTCAACGCTGTATTCATTAAGTATTGTAGTAAGTCTATGTAATCAATATTAAATAGATAAGTAACCAAATTGTGTATATTATTAAAAGCTAGCTGTACAGCAGAATCACTTGAAATAAAATATTATTAAAGTTATGTAATATTGTTGAATGCCTTCGTGTGTTGAGCAAGTTTAATAAATCTACACAATTAACTTGTGGGTATAGAATTGCATTCATATAAATAACTACATAATATATTATGGTGTTCTCAGAATGAGCAAAAAGAAGAAATAAAGGAAAATATTCAAATTAGTGAGTTACTTTATGTTTTTATACATAGATAACTTAAATTCCCATGTTACGAATTACAAAAAGCTATTCAATAAAGCACTTTATCTATAATATAATTATTTATCTACAATAGATATACCCAGAAATTCACATTTGCAACTCAGACACTAATGATGGCTTCTATAATATCGTTACTTATTCAATAGATTGGAATTAATTAATCTTAGAGACTTACAAAGTGCAGAATACAAGGAGAAGATATACGAGCGATAAAGATTGATGGAAGCAGACACAAAGCCTTGACAGTGCTGATTAATAATGACTTCTCAATAATAATACTAAGTACAAATTATAACTACTGGAAGTTTAAATAAAGTTGCTAAAGTTTAATCGTTGGGCAAACATTCTGAAATCGGCTTCTCAACATGAGTGTAATCATTAGAGGATATTCATTCAATACTAAATAATTCCCACATTATTACAACGCGCTATAAATTCAGATTATTCCACATAAGTATACATGTAAAATGAGCTGATGGAAGTTCCCAAATGGTTATAAGGAAATATAATCTTGTATTGAGTGGGAGAGAGATTAACAGATAATTCATTTAAATAAACCTTACGAAAGAGACGTAGTCAAATTACAGATTGAAAATAATTGGAATTTAATCAGTTGCATGTTAACTTGCTAATCTAGATCGTATCAGAGCCTTGTTTCTAATAGATAAAAGATAATTAGTAGAAGTAATGAATTTAGGTTTAAAGTTCAGTCACGTTGGTGATATGTTAAAGCAGCGAGTCTAACCACATAGTTATGTTATTCACAATGCAAATATAGAGACTAGTACAATTGAAACTAGAGAGAATTCATAACATTCCTGATAAGCAAAATGACTATATAATTCGATACTTACATAATAGTGTGATATGAAAGCATCCCAACATAACAAGTAATTGCATAGAACTTTGACCATTAGAGTTAATATATTCTGGTAGATCGAATTACTCCATAATGGTAATTTTACGTAAGCTAAGTGAGAGCTCTTCGCTTGCTAATTAATTAGTTTATCAACTAAGCATGAAACAGATTATTTATTAGAAAAGTATTACGCGTGGTGCAAATATTAAATTAAATTTAGGCTAATAATTATTCATTGTATTAAAATGCAGTAGATAATACTAGTAAAAACAATTACGTACATACAAGAGCGAACAATGAAGCGAGAACATACAATATTTTTGGCAGAACAGGAAGACATTATAATGCGATAATTATTGGGATTCGCTTACTGGAAATTCAACATCCAGGTAGATAGAATCATCATAAGTTAACATCAAATCACAAAAATAGTTAAACCATTGAATAAAAAGCACTGAGACTAATTACTTATCATGACATAATAGCACTGGTTACTCCACATTTAGATGGTCATCAACTTTGATATCACGAAGCCTTGATTGTGCAATGCACTTATACCATACTATTATTAATGATGTATTTAAACTTAATTCCTATAAAGATAGTGACTGCCAGAAGTATTCTAATTAATAGAGATAGCAAAGGGATTCTATCAGAAGAATTACTGGAATATATTTAATATAGACTGCTGGGTAATTGTAATATAGAACTCGACATAAACTTGAACGCCATTTGGGTGATGTTTCGATTAGATAATAAGTGGAAATTGGAATGTTACAAGTAGTAGAAGCCGTAATAATTTGGTTCAACAGAATGTGAACATTCCCATCAAAAGAGAACAATTTTGCTTTCTTGTCATAACACGACGTAAGTGATAACTGAACTATAAAATCCAATGAGGTCAATTATTCATTGTAAGCAAAGTTGGATAAAGGCATGTCACGATATGATCAGAAAAAATGCATTGATTAGCATACATAAATCTATAGCTTGAAGCTAATTTTGTAGACATAGAAATTACTCAACTAAAATTACGAAGCACTAACATAATATTATGAAATACTTGGTGGTACTTGTCATGCTAATAACAACTAAATGATGATATCACATTTAAAATCAGCATAGAGTTGAAAAATCAACACACGTGAAATTAGTTTACTAAAATAGATAGTTATTAAAATAATAATGATAATAGATAGTTGTTAATAAACATGCTTAATTAAATTTTAGAAATAATCATGAATATTTCAAGCAGAATAAAAACGTACCGTCTCCTTCTTGACACATACAGCCTTGCAAGAGAAAAGGAGTTCCGGGCTGAAGAGCTTTATTAGTATTTCCTCCCGTGTCAGACTCAGAAGCGATAATTAGTTTAGACATTTGAGAATTTTAATATCTAAGACAATGAAAGGAATGCAGATAAAATACGATTGTATTTATAGGCTGGTAAAGGTAATAAGGCTGATAATTATTCTTCAATTGACACAGCCGATTACAAACAACAATGAGATGGATTTCAAGATAGATGAACTAAATCGTATTGAATTCCAGCATAATTACTATAATTTTAATTTTAAAAGATTGAAAGATACGAATTGAGATAAAAAAGCATGTAGCCGTTTTGTGACAAATAAAAATATTTGACGGAATTATAATTAGCAATTGAATCTAATACAAAATAAGAATGTTTTATTCTATAAGTAATCCGATAAAAGTCAAAATTATAAAAATTATACTTACCAATTTGCACAGAGTATCTCAGTCAAAAATAATAATAAATAATAATAATAATTAGAGCAAATTGCAGACAAGTAATATTTATCAAAATCAATCTGGAGGTCAACGAAATAATTTATACTAGTAGGACTGAAACTAACTTGTACGTACAAGAAACTCTATAAAAGTTAGCGCCTATTGAATTTCTATTGGAGTTGAGGAAATTCAATACTATACCATTACATCGAGTGAAGTCGGAGAATTTGAGTTTACTGATGATAAAAGCTAAGCCTTATCAAATATTCATGTTGCTCACAAAGAATCACTAAAAGAATTACATTGTGAGTTATTGAAATTACAAAAGCAAATCATTCAATGAGGCAGCAATGGTCATACTGTAACTATGGTTAAACAAGACGACCTTATTTCATGCATTAATTAAACTGTACGAGGCTTCCTATTAGCTTGTGAAATAGATTTCCCATTTATACAGTCATTCCCTGACAATTTTAGACATGACTTCTATTTTAATTAATATAGTTTATAATGCCAATTGTATTTATCCGTTCTATTTAATAAATTATATTGTAGTCTCATGATTTGAAAAGTAAATAACTTATCAAGGCAGTGGTCTTAACTGGTCGCAACAATTAAAATTGAGAATAAATTCTCTTTTTATTGATGTTGTTCTAAGAAGAGCTATCGTATACGGATATTAACTTTGTTTGCATAATCATTGCATAGCATTTTTCGATTATTTAATTAATTAAGAAATTGCAAGAGACGCTATAATTATTTTCAGCAATCAGTTGCGAAGCCAGCAATCTAATGTTACAATAAATATATTAATAATTATAATTGAATATGAATAAGCTCTTGTTTCGTTGTTGCGGAGAAGGCACCTGTTAAATTCATGCTTATCCTACAGTAATTAGATATTATACAATTATTTGGTCATCTAAAAGGTAACGGTAATTTGATATGTAAATTATGTAATAATTGTTGAGAACAACTCGATCTTTTAACATCCGTGCGTCAACTAATTCAATTAATCATGTGCAACCAGCCAACAACAAGAGTTTATAGAAGTTGGTTAGGAAATCTTGTTTCTTGCATAATCTGTTATTGCGTGGGTAATAACTGAATAATTAATTGAAAAATCTACAATCTGTTGCCTGCGTAATCAAAACTATTAACAGAAAGCAATATTCGTAGAATTGATTTGATAACACATTCTTGTACGAATTGGTAATTACTGATTGTGTAAGTTTCCTAATGCCCACAAGTGCAAATGTGGCACGGTGGTGTGAAACTAGTTAAATCATTCCTTTCATAAAAACAATTCCTTGAATAAACCCTGATCACTTATTCAATATTTAAGCTAATTAAATCCAAATTTAATAATGCAGCAATTATCTAGCATAATTCATAAAATAATTAAATTGCAAAATTTAGTGCACTTTCCTACTCTCTTATACGTATAAAGCTTATTAAATCATTCACTATAAATAACCAATTCTTACGTAGACAGTAAAGTATAAAATGCTGCAATGATTTTAATGTTTGTTTGACCGCTAATAAATTATAGTGCATTTCACCAACTAATGCAATTATTAATTCTCAGTATGTAGTTTAATTGTTCTGAGCAATATTTGATTTAGATACATTTTATCTAAATTTCTGCAACTAAATAGATTAGTTTTGAAAAGATTAATAAGTATGTAGTCACTTCAAATACCTGTATAACAGGCTTTCATCCAGGAAATAATTACCCCGCTCCTATAGATTTTGTTAGAGCTCGTTCAGTTTTCATTTTGTACGCCTAGATTAGTCATCTTATATTAAGTCTATGGGAGCATCTCTCGATATTGTAGGCCTAGAATCGATTTTTGTACGCCTAGATAAAAATCCTGTCAAATTACGCTCCTTTAGGCGTGTCCAGCACGCCTGGATAACACCCTGCCTGTATGGCTGGCAATAACTGCCAATAATAACCTTGAAATAAGTGATAAAACACTAATAGTTTTGTGACAATCCATACTTCACAACTGAAAAGTACGAACTTGATTTATTGAAAATTTAAAATAACGCGCCCTTCGGTCTCGGTCGCTTCGCGACGGATCACTCTCAAAAATAACTCATGAATATGTTAAACCTGAGACTTCTAAATTACACGTACTTAATTAATTCAGCCTGTTCTCCTCTAATAACTATTCATAATAAGTATATTGGTACTGTTACGCCATGTAATACAGGCATGTAGCGAGAACAAAAGATCGGTTAAATGAATTTATTTTAACTCAATTAAATTGCAGCCTCACAAATTGCAGCTACAGCCTACAGTGGAGCCTCCCATAACGGACACTCCAAATAGCGGACAATCCTCGTGGTATGGATTGAATTTAGCATATGTCTAATAGAAAAGCAACCTCTAAATAGCGGACAACCTCTAAATAACGGACAACGACTCCGGTCTCAAAGTGTCCGTTGTTCAGAGGCTCTACTGTATTTATACTAATTGAATGAAGTCTAGCTAATCCATACTAAACAAACTCTCGAAATTAATTAGCAAACATATCTCGTAACCTTTTTGGATTAAAATGCGAATATTTCTCTTCAAAAACCAATAGATCGTTGTCGCAGTACAAATTTCAGCTTTCTGGGACCCGTAGTCTTTCCTATTAATCCTGGACAAACAAACCCATCCAGAACAATTGTGCTTTTAATATATAGATTATGCGAAACATTGCAATACAATATATTTTTTATTGTGATAAAAATTTGTAACGACTGAAATCAAATTGTATGAGCTAAATCCAAATTAGTTCCTACGTGACGCCATAATCCCATAAATCGGTATATGTGTGTCTCATTTCATGTTGTCTTGCCACCTAAAATTGTGGGCGAATCGAATAAAAACTGAAAGAGTTATTCCCAAATATATGCCTTTATTTAGTTTAACAGTATTTTGTAACATTTACGCTGAAATATGATATAATCACTATATGCAAATACTACAGTCTGTTCTTAATAGTACAAATACCAGGGGTAATCGGAATTTGTTCGTCTTATCCAAAAATATTATTAATTAACAGAAATGTTGTGTGTACATATCAACCGTGTCTTAATAACACCAGTATAATGTAAACCATACAGTGTATTTATGTCGGTAGAGCTTTATCATTATGATATATTAGTTTTCCTATTGTGATTCCTTTAAAGATACCAATGTAAAGATATTCAATTATTTGTGGGACTTCTGTGTGTGATGTTAGCCTTAGAAGTTCGGTGAATTGAAGATTAGTTAAGTAGATATGAATGAAATCAAACTATGCGATCTAATCGATAATCATTATATGCTTTCATAAGGTTCAATTGTTGTTTGGATTAAATATCTGAATAATTCGTTGAATACAGTATTGAATATGGTGCAAGCTGTTGCTATGACTGAATTAATATACTGCTTCCTTCTTACTATGCCACAAAACATCATAAGATCCAGGAAATATACAGGTTAAATGGTTTAATGTTGTTTTAAAATGAAATTATTTGGGTTCTATTGTAGAATCATTTCTGATGGGTCACATAATTGAATGCTACACAATGTAGATGCAAACATCTTTTGTTATAGATAATTTATACGTAATAATATTAATAGTAGAACAACACTGATGTAAACTATTGTTTTGACTTGAATAAATTTGATAATTTACCACTTAGACAATTCTGATATTGATCACAGATAGAGTAATGATTCGTATTAATTGTGCTTTGGCTAAGTATTCTGTAAGACAGCTTTATAGATACATATTTATTGCATAATTATAATTTGCTATCTTTTATAGAAATATAATTGACCACTTTAATTCGTGACAACCGCTCAATTGAGATAAGTTGTCTGAACTTACACATCCTAAATCAGTGAAATCGATTGTATATTCGATAGTCAACTGTCTTATACATGTAACAGTGTTGAGGTCTCCTTAATCTAACTTAATCTAAGAGATGGATAATTCTCTTAGAATTGATTATATCCATGCATTTTGATGCAACATATGTTTGGTCAGTTGATTTTATAATTAAGTTATAAAACTGTCTCGATTAACCTGTCTTCTAATTAGGCCAGATAAAATAAATTAATTGCTTATCATGCATATATTTTCAGAAAATACGGAAGGTGGACAGGATTTTATTTGTATTTTACTTCCATTAATATGCAAATAACATTATCCTATGCCAAACAATAAATATAAATATTTAATTTAGTTAGAAAATCACATGACAATGCAACATATAAGTAAATAATGCTCTAAAATACAAGACTTATTAAATATTTATACATTAGGAGTACTTTACACAAGTTTATAGCTAATATTTTGTCGTTTTTCTTCATAAGATAATAATAAAATATAACCGGACGGAGGGTAAAAATTGGGACGGACGATAAACAAGTTATTTATTTTATATGGCCTTATGTATTATCGGCATTACGAAGTTTATTGTAAGTTAGATTACGGATATGATAACTCTGTTAGTGAAAATTCCAACATACAATTCTATAACTTTTACTGTTGCTTACTCTGAAAATGATTCCAGTTCAAATATCGATAATAATACAATAGTTACCTATGCAGGCTATGCTAGTTTTCAAATAAAAATGGTGCTATAGTATATTGATTCCATAGTTAATTATATTTTATTGGAGCATTATTATGGGTATAGAAACCTTGATAAAGTATGTAAACTTGAATTAATTGAATACCATTGATGCCTTAGAGCGACAAATTCCTAGTATTAATCTCCATTCTTAATTAATTACATTATTGTTTACTTTAAAATTAATAATTAACGTCTTCCAGTCTAAATAACCCAACAGAGCTCCTTTTATACTTTTCTAGTCTCGATATTAGCCATAGACAGTGTTTTTTTAAGGCAAATTAGAGGCCCAAAATGGACCTCTAATTTTTCTCAATGGGCCTCTAATTTTTAACGTGCTAAGTACTCAATATCATGAGAGTGTGGGCCTCTAATTGTTGGCAGGGCCCTCTAAGCAAATCCTAAAAGAAAACACTGGCCATAGACATCCGTTTTCGTTGTGAAAAGACACATATCTGGTGGCAGTATTGTAACTAGGAGTTAATAAATATCATAAATAGAGTGTATATTCAGACTCTATTTATGATATTGTAATTGTATTCTCAAATATACGTAGTTGTATTCAGGATATACTATAATATTAAATTAGATGTTTGTAAACTCATAATTGATAATATTATTACATAATTGTCCCTTTGTTGTATTTTATGCATTAATTCACAAGTTTTGTTCTTATTATCAGTGCTAAACCAGATTAAATTCCTAATCTTTAGAAATTAATTGAAGCTAGAAATATAGAACTACAATAATATTTGTGGTTCTGGGAATGCGAGAAGAATCCTGAGCAATCTAAATTTGTTGTAGCTCTACGGGACACTTATCTACAATCGAATGGATTAATAATGGAATTATAATTGAATCCTATGAAATTTGCATGCATATGATACGAAGCAACCATTTCCATGAAACCCTAAATTATGGAGAGATGCTTTGTGTTGTATCGGTTACGTAGAGGAATATATTATTTAAATTCCATTGTAATTATTTGAACTAGATTATAAATGGTTGCAAACAATCCTTGCTGGATAAGTACGTACCCCCTCGGAGATAAAAATTACTACTAGTGTCATGAGGTGAGGTCACGTCCTGTATGACGACTAGACGATCGTTATGACTTCATCTCATGAGACTACGTGTTATCCAAGTGTACGTACTGTAGTGAGCCTACGGTCTCCGACTCACACTACAAGTAGCTTCCGTGGGTCGGAGACAGTAACGTCTATGGCTCACTATATAATTAGTACCCGGCCAAAAGCGTAGAATTCGGGGGGGGGGGGGGGCGAGGGGGGCGAGTACTGTATAGGAGAAGATCCAAAAATCATGCTCCAAAAAGGAGCGTCTTGCGCTCCTGGATAAATCCTTGGGCGGTCCATACTACCGCCCCCCCCCCACTATTTGGTACTTTTTTCTCCAATGTGTAGTAAATATTAACACGATCGAATCCTCAGTATTTGAAGGAAATTAAAATAATCAAAAAAGTAATTGATGCCAATCCATTAAGAATAACCCAATTAAGTGAAACATTTTGAACGAAGGTCTTTTTGGTATTACCTAACTGGTTCTTTGTGAATTGTATATTATCCGGAACATTTTAACAGGTTACAACGAGTTCGGATAATCGAGGTTGTACTGCATAAACATTAGGTATCTCAGCTTTGTAGAAGTTAATGGAAAATCGTTGTTTGAGATTTCTTTTCTCCCCCCCCAGATTTTTGCGATTTTAAGATAAATTATACGCCCATTAGTACCCCTCTAATACGGGGGACTAATCATGTAGTGGTCCGAGCTACGCTTGGACTGCTCGAGGCCGTAGGGTCCGAATGGAACGAAACCACTCACACTATTAGAGATACTTATTAATTGACAAACTTTGTTTATGCAAGTTAGTACTTACTAAACCAGGTGCTACTAACTATGTTATAGTAGTGTCGTAAGAATTAAAATAATTTAATTAAACTACATAATTGGTTTAGGAACTGGATTTGCTATTATAATAACAGTGGGTATTAGCAATTCGACTAATAGCAATACATACCTGCCAACCTACTTGAGTCATATTCCTGTACGGGGCTCCAATTTCCCCTGTACATTAATCAAAATCCCTGGACACTTATACAAATTTTTTTAAATCTCTTGCTACGCTCGCTCGTCAACGAAATCCCTGTACTGCTGTACACTTATAAATATAAGGAATTACATAACCAAGCATTGCATTTGGTTAATGCTGGCAAGATATACTATCATTATATTTATATTTATTAAGGTTGACATAAATCAGATTAATCACTTTGGAAAGGAGAAAACATTGAATTATATAGACTGTACAGGGAATCCCTGTACGCTTGAATAGGAACTGTTAATTTACACGAAACAAAAATGCTACATTTTGAAGGTGTAAACATTTATTAGGTATTATTGGACTCACAATCAGTAATTTTGTCCCAACTAAAAATCCCTGTGCAAATTGAATAAATCCTTGTACTTTACAGGGAATCCATCATCCATGTATGGTTGGTAGATATGGCAATATCGCCTATTTGCTAGTATATTTTAATTCCCAATAGAGCATTTATTGTTAATTATGTTCCTCTAATAGCAATATTCTCTTGTTAATTAATTAACAGGAAAATTTCATGCAAATCCGACTTGCTATCTCGCACTATACTCTAGTGTTGCATTTAAATGGTTGAAATTGAATTCTGAGGTTATATAGTATAGTATTTGGACCATGGATGTGCTGAACTATTAGCTATTAATTATTATACAATTCAAATTACAAATGAGATCGTATACAGCTGCAGTGTTCGCTTCGCGTTTGATTGATTTGAAATTGGCGCAATATTTATGAAATGAGGATATGTGTAATATACAGCCATTTGTAAATACGCTCCTAATCCTGGTCTGATTCAATTTTTATACGCCTAAATCACAAATTAATGTTACGGAGAACCTCGTTAGTACGAACACCGTAATATGGTTAAAACGATTTCCGGATAGGGCGAACACATTTTGACTGTCCAATGGTGTACGTACTACTTTTCCTCAGAACGAGTTTTCGATTGGGACTGTTTTGAATACCAAAAGTGATCCCATATCAAATAATGTAAAGTCTCTTAGACGATTCTAATTCTTATGTTTTTTTACTTTTTATTATCGTGTCACGACTGATTTCTTGTGATAGATTTATTTAGTAGCAAAATGTTCAGTCAACTCACCGAACTTTTTGAAAGCAAGCCTTCTGAAAAGAACAAAGAAATGCATCGTCTCTTCAAGGATCTTCCTGACACAGAAAAAATTATCGACGATTATTCCTGCGCTTTGGCAAAGGAAATATTGATTCAAGGCAGATTGTATGTGACTCAAAATTGGCTGTGTTTCTACTCTAACATATTCACTATTGAGAATAAGCTGGTAATACCATTCGCACATGTTACAGCGCTTACAAAGGAGCGGACCGCTCTTGTAATACCAAACGCTATCACTATTTCAGTGAACAGTGCTAAGTATGGATTCAGTTCATTCGTCGCACGCGATATTGTGCACACCGTTCTAATGCTGATTTGGCAGAATTCGCGTTCCTCCTCCCCGCTTAGTACACTGGAGCTATTCAACTCGGTTCGGAAGGCTTGGGGCGTGCATTTGCAGCCAGTTAATAGCGAGGAAGAGGTTTGGGGCAACTGGAAGAAAGCCAAAACAGGTTCTAACCAACAGCGTGAGAACTTCCTGCTTCCTTCGACTGCTGAGGGGAAATCTGATCAGTTACAGAGCTCTCCCGATATAATCCCATTGATCAGCTCAACCACTGTGCTACCTGCTAGTGAGTCTGAAGCGGTCAGTTTGTCAGACCAGGTGTTCCACACTCCCGAAGAGCGCTCTCTCTCCTCCACTGAGCTGAGCTACTCGCTAGACCGAGGCTCCACCACGTCAGGGGACAGCAGACAGTCTGAAATAGACGTTTCTGAGTTCTACAGTGATCTAGAGACTACACAGCTGGAGAAAAAATACCCATATCCATGTGGGAAAATATTCAATCTTATCTTCCAAGAAGGAGAATTTATGAATGGGATAATGGCTAAAAGGAAAGCTTCCGAATATGAGTATACTTCTTGGGAACCTAATGCTACTGGTGGGAAGCAGAGAAATATTCGCTTCAGATTAGCTCTGAATTACGCGATCGGGCCGAGCAGCTGTATTAACACAGAAGAGCAGGTGTTGTCAGCCGCCACTCAACAGAATACTGTCTACCTAATAGATGTTATTGTCAAGACTTTCAATGTCCCGTTTGCGGATAATTTCCATGTGATTGCACGCTATCTTTTGGTCCGAACTGGGAAAAATGAAACATTCGTGAAAGTAACTGCTAAGATTATCTTCACAAAGGTTTCACTTTTGACTCCCAAATCATTTATCCAGAAGAGCGTGCTAGATGGCTTGAGTGTATATTTCGCAACATTACAAACAGCTCTCGCTAACTGGATAGAAACGTACCCTTGTGAGACACAGCGGTCTAACGGCCGTTCTCGCCGTAGAAAGCGCGATAATAAGGTCACGCCGCTCACTCCCATCACAAGCGAGCCCGAAGAAACAACTGTAGCAACTGTACCTACACCTGTTAAAGCACCAACCGCTTTCCCGTCTACACAAAGCAAGTTACAGGAAACTTGTAATGCTAGCACGAATACAAACATCACATATACTGAAAAGTATAAATACTACATACTAACTACTGGAGTTGTCTTATTTTCAATTCTAATTATCTACCTTTTGTTATTCAGAGGGACAACTCCTTCGAAAGAACTTAACCAAGCTTCATTCAACTGGCCAACCAACCAAAAGGAATGGATTACCCTTGTACTCAAACAACAACGAGTTTACGAACATAACTTTGCCGCAATCAAACAGTACTTCAAAATAGTGCAATCTAAACTCGAGGATACAGTAAAGTCTATTGAGCTCCTCAATACTATGACGGATGGTGCTATTATGAATGATGCGATTAGTTGCATTACAAATCCGTCATGTAGTGAAGAAGAACTAAAGGCTATAGCTAGTCTAGAGCCGCCAGGAAATGAGTGATAATGGAGACATTAAATAACCAACTTTGTTATTGTGTATCACATGATTGGATTGCAACCATTTGGTATGTACTTTGTTATATATTTCTTACTTTATTCTGAGACTGTATTCTTAGATATTATTTAATCATATTCCGGCTAGGGTGTCCCAAAAAAATCGAATTTTTGAAATGTTTATGGGGGACCCCTAGGAAGTTTCTATGTGTCATAAATGATTGTGGAAAAATTTTCAGGTTTTTATGAACTGATTTAGGGGTCCCGCAATGGCTTCGTAAATTATATTTTTTCACCTGTTTTTTGACACTTTCAAATTTAATTTTTTGCTAGAAACTTGCTTTAAAAGGCTAACCTGGGTGAATCGACCATGCAGATTTCAGATTTACCATCGGAAATTTGTTATCTTGTGTACATTCGGAACTGAATTTTCTGAATTCTCAACAACCGTAATATGGAGGAAACCTTGCTATTGAAACACAATTTTTAAAAATATGAATTGTACAGATAACAATTTCTGATAGTGAATCTGAAATCTACGTGGTCGATTCACCCAGGTTAGCCTTTTAAAGCAAGTTTCTAGCAAAAAATTAAATTTGAAATTGTCAAAAAACAGGTGTAAAAATATAATTTACGAAGCCATTGCGGGACCCCTAAATCAGTTCATAAAAACCTGAAATTTTTTCCACAATCATTTTATGACACATAGAAACTTCCTAGGGGGTCCCCCATAAACATTTCAAAAATTCAATTTTTTTGGGACACCCTATATAATTATTAGGGAATCCTTATATAGAGCTGAGCTTTGTAGAGTTCAGATTTTTTCCCATACTAAAAGCCCAGGCTTACTTTCTAAAGGTCAATTTCAAACTCTGGAAAAAAACTGACCTTTCTCAGTGCATGAATACACATAGTGAAAAACTGAACTCTACAAAGCTCAGCTCTATATAAGTAATTTCTAATTATTATTATTCCCACATAATTCCCAATGGGATTTTCATTGGAGAAATTCACTCATTCCAATTCCCATTTTTGGTAACCATGCTACATTCACCATGAATTTATTTTCAATTTGAATATATATCAGTCAACGCCTTTTGAATATAAAACCCGGCTTCGCAAAGGTGATTTTTAATGTTAAAAACGACCTTGCCAGTGCCTGAAAATTACATTAGAAAAGGTGTCAAGTGTCATAAAATATAGAATTCACTTCTTGTGAAGCGATTCAAATTAGTCTCAAAACTGAACCGAAGAGGTTGTCACTTACCAATTTACTTTCCTAGTTTGTTTTATACACATTGCATTGAGTACGGTGTGATGGCAGTTGTAGACAGTGTCGAGGTCGCTACACGTTCTGCTGTGTCGATAGAAGATGCTAAGAAAATATATTCTGATTTGTATGACCTCTCACAACCAATTGAGGTAAAGGAATTTGATTCTTATGCAGACAGTAATTTCTATATCAAGGTAGATACAGGTACAGAGTATGTACTGAAAATAATGTGTGAGCTAGATAGTAACTTGCCTTACATAACTGCAATAGCAAATCTCCTAACATTAATCGATTCAAAGAAATTAACTTTTCAGTGTTCCAAACCGATTTTGTCAAAGAATGGGAATAAAGTTGAAACGGTAACATTCGCGACAGATGTTAAACATTGCGTAATTCTTCTGTCATACATACCCGGTTTTCTATTAAAAGATATTTTCAAAGGGAATAACATAGAACTAATGCTGTTGTATGAAATTGGTAAGAATATCGGTCAATTCGAGAGTGTTATTATGAGCTATTATGACCCAGGTTTAGAGTTCCGTAAAGGGTACATATGGGATACTGCAATGTTAAAAAAGGTAAGAAAATATATTCCCAAAATAAAGGATTTTGTTCAACCGAAAGAACTCGAATTATTGGAGGGATACTTAGAATGTTTTATTCAACAAATCGAACCAAATTTAGAGAAATTTCACAAAAATTTTATACATAGTGATCTCAATGAGATGAATTTAATAGTCAACTCTACTGGCAAGCTTTTGGGTATAATAGATTTTACAGATTCAGTCTATTCATATAGACTTTTCGAAATAGGCAATTCAGTCGCTTATTTAATGATGCATTGTTTTTCAGAAGGAAACGATCCATTTCAAGTAGGACGGCATTTGATACAAGGTTTTATTAGCGAGCTAGAATTGTCTGAAATAGAACGTGCCCACTTATTAACAGCTGTGACGAGTAGATTGGTAATGACTAGTGTAATGGGTTATTACAGTTACAGTCTTGAACCTACTAACGAGTATGTTCTTAATACACCCAAGCCGGCTATTAACCTGCTACGTCATATATCGGATTATGAACCATCTGCTGTAGAAGAGATTCTATTCAAACCTTTGTAGCAGTGTTTGTAATATTATTGATTAGGTTAGGAATAGTATTTTATGTTTATATTCATATTAGGCAACTCCTGCATTTAATATTATCCATATAAGCTATTTACATTAAGACTATCGTTGAACACGAATACGAATAAGGCGAACTATCGGCTAAGGAGTATGTACTACGTACAAGGTTTAATTGCCCTAGCTTTTACAAATACATGCAATTGACTCCGGTTAATGTGAATTTCAGGATAATACGAACAAATTTCGACGAACGACGATCTACTTTATATGGAAATATAGTGGTATACGGTCAAATTCACTTAACCGTAATAATCTATTGAGACTATCCTTATACAGTCAGCTGTGCTCAATATAAACTATTTTATGGTATGCTTGATATGAAAAAACTTTTATTATTAATAGTGTAATGGGTTGTGTTATAATTTCTGTTGATCCGATTTAATAATTCTACTAAAAGACAACTTGCCCAACACCTCCATTACTTTCCATATCTGTTCAACTAGAATCTATCATCCTATGTGCTAATATACATTCTAGCCACAATTTAATTATGTTTCTCAAATTACAATTATCTTTGTACGACAGTTTTCCTTATTTGAAAATACCTTCATGTCTAGCTGACATAAATATCACCACATTTATCCATGCAAAGAGGAATTTAATTGCAGTAGATTTAGCTAATACATGACAACTAAGGAATTGCTGACACAATACAACAGCATAAAATTTGAAGTTTAAATTGTTATCCAATCTAATTAGCATTTAAGGGTGATTTTTTTTTTACATTTTTCGAAATTTGGTCAATTAATTACCAATATTTTCTATATACAGGAAATAATGAATATTTTAACATGAATAGATCGAGATTTCAATAAACACGTTCGATGCACATTTTGATAAGAAACAAATTTGCAATTTAGTTTGAATGTTTAATTACCATACACACTGCCTGATGGCATGGCTACCAAACTTAAGAAGCCCAGTATGGAGAAGAGAGACCAGACAGACATCAATGGGGTCTTAGGAATACTCCCACTTATGAGTGACGTGTACATGCAAATTATAAACCTCGGATATCCTGTCAGCTTACAGGCGAGTAGCTTCCACAGTGACCTCTGGAGGCTCTACATTGTAGAGCCTCCAGATGTCTCTGTGGAAGACCTACTCACCTGTGAGCCTGACAGGATATTAGAGGTTTATAATTACTTCCTGCTAAGTATTGCTCTAATCAGTGCAGAGATCTAGCTATCCCTATAGCTCATAAGTCTGCTATATTTAACAAGCACCTGGCCTACTACAGCTATAGACTGGGTTCTTCAAAGCAGTGCAGGTTCTGCGGTGAGACCTCACAGCCAGGACATCGGTAGAACAATTCTATTCTTAAAGAACCTTAAAGCACATAATACGCTTCATGCCTTCTACAGCGACGAGTTTCTGAGTGCGATGCCTCTGTTCTGTTCAGGAGGCTCTTGTAATAACTTGTTTCGCTTGTTATGTACATTTTACGTATTATCAAGATAATTTGGTTCTTTGAATGTTCTTAATAAACGAACTCTAATCTTATAATACAGTCAACTCTCGTTATAACGAAGTGCTTGGGACCTGTATTTTCCTTCGTTATATCCGGATATTCGTTATAAACGGATAATAATTAATGCATTTAGTGTTCTGGGGGAAAATATCCATTTCGTTATATCCGACTTCTTTATAACGCGAGTTCACTGTAGTAGTTGTCACCTCGGGACCAGGTTACTTTGACCCGATTAAACGGATAAATCTATTGACCGGTGGCTCCAGTGTATTATACAGCCATTTGTAAATACGCTCCTAATCCTGGTCTGATCCAATTTTCATACGCCTAAATCACAAATTAATGTTACTATATAGGAGAAGATTCCAAATTTTCGCGCTCCTAAATTACAATTTTCCAAAAATCATACTCCAAAAGGAACGTCTCGCGCTCCTGGATAATTCCTTGGGTGGCTTTATTAAGCGGAGTGGAGTCAGTGGACTGTATCATAATATATTACGGCATAGTAATTAGCTACCACAGGTGCGATGCCTGTAAAGACGTACGACATGCCACTGATAAGTTCAGGGCTGCGACAAGAAGAGTTCATTCGACAAATGGTAGACTCTCTCGAGTATCTGGAAGCTGTGTCGAGTGACATATTCAATCTCATATCGATATCTGTTGCGGAACAGAAGAATAAGCTAATTGTTATAAACACGCGTATCAATAAGGCAGAGGCTAAAGTGGAGAAACTCAAGACTAGCAGCTCTAGGGGTAAACATAGTTATTGAAATAATGGTCCAGCGATAATTGATATTCTGGCCTTACTTATTTCCTATATACTTTCTAGCAGAGTTATTTTCTGTGTTTATATTTATTTTGCAGGTTGGACATTTTCTTAGAAGGGCTTGCTTATGCTATAAGTTATATATCGGCCAACACATTTCGATCTAAAAGGTCAACAAAGGCGAATTTTTGATGTTAAAAAATAACCTTTCAGTGCTTGAAGTTGGCCAATATATGAATAGCTAGTATGTAAAATTTATTATTTAACAACTAGTTTGCACTTTGTAAGTTACATTCCTTTATCAATCCCAATACTTAATTGCTACAAATTATACACTTACCAGTGCCCCCCTTTAGGCACCGTTGTATACTCACTACCGAAATACCCCGCGCCCCCAGTGCTCGAGGACCAGAGGCCGATATTCTCGAAAGTAGAAGAAGGCATTTGTAGGGCGCATCGCAGCAAAGGTGAGATATTATCAAAGCTAGAACCTGCTACTGACCAGCACTTGAGAGAGTCCACTGCCTACTACATCCTGCCTGCAGACGTGTGGCCCTCTGAGTCTCAGCTGATGGAGGGGGGCTTCAAGAAGAGGCGGGGCCGAACTCTGGAGGAGAGCGAGGGCCTGGGGAGTCTCCCGAGGTACCTGCCTTCCGTGTCCTCTCTGATGCTATTCAACACCTCTGAGAACCCCTATCTCAAGTACATTATCATGTGAGTTGTATTCAGGCTTTCATCCAGACTAATTTTCCCGCGCGCCTAGATTTAGATTGAACTCGCTCACACGCGCCTAAATTACTCATTTTGTATTAAGTCTATGAGACTAATGAGAGCACCTCACAATTTTCGCGCGCCTAGAAAAATTTCCTTCAAAATTTACGCGCTTCCAGGCGTGTTGCATACGCCTGAATGAAACCCTGGTTGTATTCAGTATAATATTATTGCTTAGCAGCACCGTACCACTTTTTCAATTGATTTCCAAATATCGGGGCTGGAATTATGGACTAGGGATACGATGTACAATAATTTAAAATAATAGGTTATAGTAAATAAGAAATCAACATACTTTATTGGTGTTTTGTTTTTTAAGCTAATTTTTTCATTTCGAACGCATCCCTAGTCCCAATATCCAAGTATAATGACGCCTCTGTATAGCATTCTCGTGATGGTTTATTATCTAATGGGTAGTTAGACAGACTCTCGTTAGTACGGATTATACGCAAGTCCGCTGACATAATCAATAAGCACATTCTTTCTACTTAAATTCTATCAAGTTTAGGCATAAATTATGTATATCATACTGACGGAAGATAAAATGCTAATTTAAACTTAACTTAGTGATGAATATGGACTAAGTTATGCTTAAATCATCATATTAACCTTATAATTATATATTTTATATTAAATATACTATGCGAGACATTTGTAAGTATAATAAAAGTAATTAATTTTCATTATTTCATTAAATATTTTCTTTAATTATGTATACTGAAATCATAACCACTATTTTAGTACAAACTAAATACAGAAAATGTGTAATAAAATTATAATCAAAAAGAGCTTATCTATATCTGCCAACACCTTTTCAATATAAAACCCGAAAGGTGATTTTTTGTGTTAAAATGACCTTTACAATGCCTGAGAATTACATTGGAAAACGTGTTTGACCGATATTCCTAATAATACTAATACATTATAACAATTAGAAGAACTGTACACACGCATTACTCTTCTGACACACGACTATAACTCTCCCTGCGTTATCTAACACAATACCAGCTGGTCGATCGAACTCTCCTATGCCCTGACCGCTTCTACCAATCTTATGTACATACTCTCCATTCTGTGTGAATATGTATATACAATTGCTTTTAGAATCAGTCAGGATTATATTATAATCTCTGTCGATATCGAAAAAGCGCGGGCTGCATGTTTGTTTGCCATAACCGCGAGTTAATATTCGGTTGGTTAACACGTGATTTGAGGTAAACACAAACATACACTGTTCACTCTCATCTAGTACCAATACTCTGTCTCGTGTAACTTTAACATCTATCGGACAGTATAACATCCCTATACCTAGCATGGAATGGAATTTGAGGTTTTCAGTTAGTATCTGTACTCTATGGTTACTTGTATCACACACGTATATATTGTTTGTTCTGCTGGAGAAATCGAGACAGTGCGGTTTATTGAACTGTCCCTCCTCACTGCCCTTCGTACCTGCGGTTTTTAACAGAGTCCCGTCTAGATTGTACTTGTTAACGCAGTTCCCATTAAGTTGTGTTACGAACACGCTCTCGTTAAATATACAAATTCCGCGAGGTTGGAACATGTTATCGCTAAACATAAACATATAATCCCCATTACAGCTCAATACCTGTACTCTGTGATTCCCCCTATCTGCAATATATATATTCCCTGTTAAGTAGTGCAGTGCTATTCCTCTCGCACAGTTAAACTCCCCTGGAGCTCTCTGTTCATTGGATTTCTTGCAGCAGTAAGCAGTAGGCAACTGTTTAGCCATATAGTTAGGTACTATAGGCTTAACTAGATGAGAAAACGTGCGGACGGGATATATATTAATCTGACCGTTAAGCTTAATATTCCCTAACTGTTCAATATCAGTATGGAATAGGTTGTCCCATTCGAACTCAATACTACTGTTTGTATCAGCTGTTAGCTCTGCTATCTTCCGATCTATAGACTGGTGTACTTCTGTACGAGTGTCCATTAGTGTGTTTGATGTTAGCGTATCTGCGTTAAGGGATTTAGCTTTGGTTAGCGATTCTAATTCTCTCTGGATTTCCTCCCTTCTAGCTGTGTATTCTCTCTCAATCGCATCCACGCGGTTTATGAGAGTATCTTCCCTCGCGGTTAATGTCGCATGCGATCTCTTGAAGCAATCTCTAATCCTGTCTCGTGTGCTTAGAATCTGTTTCATGAATTCAGTATTCATTTGTATGTCGGCCATTATTGTAGTGTCTCCGTTTAATTACTGGTTATTTTATACGTCCCTATGCTATGTATTGGTAATATTAATTAATTAAGCCTATTGTAACTGAATAATGTTATATTCCTAATTAATGGTTTATTTATTTAATTAATTAACACTCAGTTAATAGGTAAGGAGAATCTTATCGATTCTCTAAGACAATAATTGATGGTAAAATAAATATATTAGTTTGGGCTATTTGTAAAGTGTAGGGATAATTATGTTGTTATAATAAATATTTTCACACCTTTTATTACAATAATTCACATGCTAAAATTAATTTGATATTATCTATTAGTAATTCTACTTTAGCATAATTGTATTATACAGCCATTTATAAATACGCTCCTAATCCTTGTCTGATCCAATTTTCATACGCCTAAATCACAAATTAATGTTACAGTATAGGAGAAGATTCAAATTTTCGCGCTCCTAAATTAAAATTTTCTAAAAATCATACCCTAAAATCAGGGTCTCCCGCTTCTGGATAATTCCTTGATTCCAATCTACCAGTACTGTTGCTATGTAGTGACCCTCTCTCGGGTGTCATCAACAAGACCCGAGAGCAGCACGAGGAGCGGGAGGGTCCCAGCGAGGCTCCGAACTCTATTCTGACGCGGGAAGACCTCACTCGCTACGCCCCCGGTAGCTTCGGGTATCGGCCCGTGATGAGTGTAATCTCAGAGATAGACGTACCAAACATCCTCCCAGACCTGCCTAATGTAGCCGAGAATATTATGTACGATGCGGACCTGGGTCCCTCTATAGCCCCCTCTCTGGCTAATGTGCTACTGCCTACACTTACAGGTAATGCGGAGTGTGCCACTTTTTATAATTGGAAACCCTTTTTTTTCTATTGTCACCGGGTTTTTTCTATTCTAAATGTGTAAGAAATTCCAATATGTTGTATTTTCAATCGGTTTATTCTAACTATCGTATTTTCTTACTTTATTTCCATGCAAATAATCGGTTAGAAAAAACCGGTTTTGACTATAGTACGACTTTCCTTTCAGTATTGTTGGACCACGGATTCAAGCCGGGTTTTCTCATATCCATGGTCTAGCAACACTAAATTTCGACTACAGTAAACCTGCGTAATCCGACCCCATTTAAACCGAATTCGCCTTAATCCGACAGATTTTTCTTGACCCAACGAGTGTCGGATTAGGCAGGTTCTAGTATATTCCTAATTTGGTTATTCGAACTATTTCCGAATTCTTATCCCGAACTATTTCCACCAAATACAGTCGAAACCGGGTTTTTCTGAACAATTCTTTGCTGGAAATAAAGTAAGAAAAATCCGTTAGTTAGAATAAACCGATTGAAAATGAAACAAAATTGAAAATTTACGCATTAAGAATAAATAATTCGACTGTAATCTACCCTATTTGGTTTCCTAATTTCTTTTTTCGAACTACGTAGTTCGAATTAGTTATAACGAAAGTTCAATGTACACGTATTTCCTAATTTCCTTATTCTAACAATTCCCCCCCCTTCTAGAGGTGGACACCAGCTCTACGCTCTCCTCCGCTGCCCCCAGCCTATCCGAGCTGCCGCCCCCAACCCCCCTCCCGCTGGAGCCCCTCGAGACAGAGCCCCCGCCCCCGGACCAGGAGGAGCTACATTTCGCAGATTCCTCCTCTGAGGAGTCCGAGGAGTCCACACCCGCAGGCAGCCCCGACCCTGGAGACGATAGGGGCGCCTTGCTACGCCAGATCGAGGGCTTCAAGATGAAAGGTTCGTACACTGGTGTTCGTATAATAGCAATTGCTCTAATAGCAAATTAGAACGATATTTTCAGTCCACAAGCGAGCATTTAATAATGTTAATTCTGTTCCTCTAATAGCTAGTATATCTATAAGGACGCTAATTATATTACTACTATAGCCTAACTACTATTACTCGTATGCGGTCGTTAAAACGTTACGTAACGCAAAATTCCCGAAAATTAAACACCGTCTCCCTATGTATATAATTTGAGGCTTAATTTGGTTCCAAAAACAATATACGCCCGGGCGCTAATTCGTGTATATACTATAGTATAGTAGAATCTCGTTAGTACGAACACGGTTAATACAAATTTCCGGATGAGACGAACAGATATTTACACAAAATCAGGTCCTACAATGGCTATTCAATGGGTATTACTCCGATTAATACGAACTCCGGATAAAGCGAACACATTTTACCGTCCGTTGGTGTTCGTATTAACGAGCTTCTACTGTATAAGTATACAGTAGAACCTCGTTAATACGAACACCACACACATACGAATAGCATTGGAATAGGATGCTTATACTGTATATAAATTCAGGTGCCTTGAAGCCAATGCAGCAGCGCATGGTTAGAAAAGCTCAGAAACAGAAACAGAAAGACGAAACGGGAGGCGGAGAAGGTGACGTCATGTCCGATTTGAAGAAAAGATTGCTTCTGAGACGAACTGGCATTTCCGGACACAAACAGGAGGGAGGGGCTCATATGGAGAAGCGAGAGTCTATGTTAGAACAAATGTCTTATATAATACCGCCCCCACGAAGTGAAGATATGCCTGAAACAGTGGTAGAAGATACTAATGAAGATTGGTCGAGTTGAGTTGTATTGTATTAGTGCATGCAGTTTGTATATTGAGAATGAATGGTTATTCATAAGATACCTTGTTGTCTTAACGACAGTCTGGTGTAGTTCTATATTTCATTAATTTCATTTTCGAGGATTCTTGTTTGAAAGTTGTTGAATTTCATTCTGTGTTCGTAGGCTTCAAATTTCGAGGAATTTCATGCAGTTACTAAGGTTAATTAAATAGTTGTTACATGTAGTATTAGTTGTTGGATTTCGCATAACCCGAATCAATATACGTATACCAATTCTGAGACAATCTGAGACAACCAATTTGTAGAAACATGCGAAATATTATATTTTCAAGGTTACAGTTCGATTAATTTATTATGTTATGTTGGTTGCATTATTTCATTTGAATTTGATTCACTATTTCGTACTAGGGATGAGTTACACAACCCTGCATATAAATAAGCTTATCTGTCCTATCTATAATAGGTATTCCCTAATTACGTAATACAAAGCTAGGATAACAAAATGGCCGCGAAAGATCCCAGTATTACCACCTCTACTGAGCAAGCTAACGGCACTAATGGAAACTCAAAACTCGAATCTGTTCGTCGCGCTTTTGCTCGCACGCGGCAATTCACACTCGAGAAATTCGGGAAAGGCGAAGTGACAGAATACGGTCCCGAGTACACTCGACTCTGTGATAAGGTTGATACCATACGCTCCCATACAGAACGAATAGCACTGGAGGTAGGCTACCTTCTACAGCCTAATCCTACACTTCGTATGGAGGAATACTTTATGAAGAGAATGAGTCCCACTCACGGGATTAATCTGCCACATATCTCGCTAGGAGATAGCCTACATAGTTATGGGAATTCCCAGGAAGGAATGTTAGGCGCATACCTTGTGAATTGTGGTAGTGCACATAAGAACGTGGGAGAAAGTAGAAGGAAATTCATGGAGGAAACAAGTGCGTATTTGCTCACCCCTCTCAGGGCATTTCTCGACGTAGACGTACGTAATGCAATGAATGAACGCAAGAAGCTTAGTTTACTCCGACTGGATTTGGACGCCGCGAAAGCCGAGTATAGGAAGTGTACGAAAACGGATAAACTTAAGCAGCTGGAAGAGCGAACTGCCGCGGAGGAAGAAGCGTACTCCGACCAGTACCAGCGAACTGTGGACTGCTATAAGAGGATTATAGAGGTGCACGAGCGACACCTAGGGTATTTCCGAAAGTACATTGCGAGCTATTGCAAGTACATGCAGGATTCTGCTGCGTACTTGGGTGGGATAACGGCCGAACCACGGATAAGAGAGAAAGACGAAAAGCTTGAAAATGTGAGCGAAAGTAAGCCAGGTAACCTGTTTACTATCATGAGCGAACCGAGAAAAGCTAAAGCTAAGTTCGATTATACAGCCAGCACTGATGACGAAATTGCAATCCTAAAAGACGAGGTTGTCATGGTAACGCAGGAGAATGATGCAGGATTCGCGACAATTGAAAAGATTAACGGCGAAATTGGGAAAGTTCCCTCTGCCTATTTAGAGTTCCTCTAGTCAGTGATTATTCTGTGACTTGTATATTTCTGTTGCATGATAGCTAGCTAATTCAGTATTACAGAGATTAGAAATATACTGAAATAACTATATTACCTGTGTCCGTGTTGATTCGTTATTTGTAAGTGTATTTAATATTATAATGACCTACCCCATTATTTGATTTAAATTTCGTAGATTAAATTGGGTTCCTTTATATGATTAGAGCGACATAAGACATTTCCTATATGTACTTTTAAAGAAATGCAAATTTGCATTCGTTATACTTGTAAGCAATTAGTTCTTTTTCGATTAACCAACTGAAAATTTTCTAATATAATTTTCTAATATAATTTTCATGTACTTTTAACATTCATCATTGTGAAGCCGGATTTTATATTGAAAAGGTATTGAGTAAGCAATTCGTTCTTTTTCGATTAACCATCTCAATCAAATCAATTTAAAAAATGAAGAATTTTAAGATAAAAATTAATTGACCCAAACTTGCTTGAAAGTTGTCACTAATTTGGCATAAATATAACATTATTTGCCGATCATATAAATACAGCCATAATGTATTGGAATATATCGTCACATCACACATTATTATGCTAATGCTAAGAGACAGTAAAATAACTTTCATATACAAGTATTTTAACATTCATCATTGTGATTGAGAAGGTATTAGTCGATATATATACACTACCCGGACAAAAGTATTCGACCACCCAACATTTTCTCATTGAAAATAGTACTTTTGTTGGATGAACAATGAAGATTGTGTTTGGAAATTACATGAGATATTGATTTTTCGATTACAAATTCGTATTCTGCGCATTCGAATTAACACTTGTAGAAGCTTTCAATTCATTCCCTTTTTGATTTGGTTAAAAATTATCATCCTGTGCCACTATATACCACTTTTCCCAAATTGCCACTATGGGAGAGATGGGAACTGGTAGCACATGTTGCCACTTGATGATAATTTCAACCCAATTAATATGTAACCAATTTGAAAGCATCTAAAATGGGTAATTCGAGTGCGTAGAATACGAATCTGAAATAAAAATAGCAGTATGTCATAAAGTTTTATTACATTGAACAATATTATTAGACTTACTATAGTACTATTTTCAATGGGAAAATGTTGGGTGGTCGAATACTTTTGTCCGGGTACTGTAAGTCCTTAATGTATCGCATTAATTAAGCTATGATATTCCATCTATTAAACACCATCAATCCCATACAGAGACTAAGGTTATGCAATATTGTTCGTACTTTTCGTTTCTTCTCCAACCTATCTCGAATGCAAGATGATTATAATACTTTAAAACTTAATATTAATTCAAATTTCCGACTCACAACTCAAAACCCTCATTCAGTATACGCTAACACACTTGTTAACCTAAGCGAAATACATGTATACGGATTGGATTATGATTATACAATGGTTCGCTACACACCAGCATTAATTGAGGAAATATACAACAGTTCTAAGGAAGCACTTATTGCTAAGCTTAATTACCCCACGGGATTAAATGATATACCGTTTAACATTAAATTTTCAACCCGAGGATTGCATTATGATATCGTAGAAGGTATTTTAATGAAAATAGACGGAACACATCGTATACAACTAGGTGCCGCTTATATCGGACACAGACCTATTAAAGATGATGAAATCATTCGCATTTACGGTAGTACTCATATCCCGATTAGTTTTATGAATGATACCTACGGTAATGCACCCAGGCATAAGAGATTAGTTCATTTTATCGATAATTTTTCAAGCGCGGAAATCAACTTACTTACTGATGTTGCAGAATATTTCTTACATCACAACATTCCTTATGACCCGGTTAATCTCTATACAGATGTGCACGATGCTGTGAGAGAGGTACATGTTAAGCATCAGTTACACAATGCTATTATTAGTAACGTAGAAAAGTTCATTGAAAAACCTTCAAAAGTTACGCTTCTCCTTGAAAGGCTTAAAAATGCTGGAAAAAAGACTTTTCTTGTAACAAACAGTCCATTTTATTTCATCGACGCAGGCTTAAAATATCTGACTGGGTATACGGATTGGAAAGATTTGTTTGATTTGATTATCGTGGAAGCTGGAAAGCCTGCTTTCTACACAGCCCATAGACCATTCCGTCTGCTAGAGGCTGACGGTAAGTTTAGGAAATGGGTTACCGTGTCCGAATTGCAACCTGGCAACGTATATTGCCAAGGGAATGTGGTTGATCTCATGAAGTACACTGGTTGGGTTGGCCCTGAAGTGTTATATTTCGGTGATCATATGTACAGCGATTTAGTTGATCCTGTGCTTAAATTTGGATGGCGTTCTGGTGCAATTATTCCTGATTTAGAACGCGAAATAAACCGCATGAACACCAAACAATACCAAATAACTCTTTCAACAGCGATTCGGTTAGAGCTATTAATCGCGAAATACACACCTCTGATTAATTCTACCGCAGAATTGGATATTGTAAATGAATGGCGAAACGAATTGACTAACGAATTCAGGAATTTAAAAGATTTTTTTAATAAACAGTTTGGAAGTTTATTTCGCACGATCCACGGTACTTCTTATTTTTCGCGGCGATTGTCACGTTTCGCAGATCTCTACACCGCGCGTGTTGATAACCTATTGAACTACAGTCTCTCTCAGATATTCTACACGCGAAGGGTGTCACTGCCACACGAACCTGCGGTTTCTGTGAATAACGATGAGTTTAAAAAAGAAACTACTTAACTAATTACGGCTTTTATTCACTCTACGATTATATTATTTGATTGTAAGATTAATCTCGAATTAAATTCTATTCATTATTTACTATAATAAATGAAAACACATTTTATTGTGCTACACACGATTTATACAAAAAATAACCAATCAATTTAATACTCAATTAATTAATTGCTAACTTATATCGGCCAACACCTTTCAGTAAAAACCCGGCTTCGCAAAGCTAAATTATTGTTGTTAATAAAGGCAGTGAGATTAGAACTGGGCCACTATACTATAGTATAGTCGGCACAGTAAAAATGACATTACCAGTGCTTGAAAATTACTAATGGAAGGTGTTAGCCGGCAAATTAATAATTCCTTAATAATATTGAAATAACTTATATGTAGACCGTCTACATATAAGGAAGCTCAATAAAATTATGCAAAAATACTGACATCATTATGCCATTACTCTCAAGTAATTAAATACTGTGACTAATATAATAGTCTTATTAATACGAATATAAATTGGGTACAATTACAAAATATTTGATAATTATTACAATAAAATAATCAAAAATGCAACTTATCTTCAAATACCGCAAATACCTCCCACCTGAGATTCTATTATTTTTCTTCATGCTGTGTACTACTTACCTATACGTAATGCAGCAACAGTTCATTTATTTTCGCACCTGTATATTGATTGCAGGTAATCATTGTAACTATAGCCTGTCACATAATGATACTTCTTCCTGTGTTGAGAATAAGAAAGTAGATCAGATACAGTCTCTTGCCTCGTATCTATTATTAGCTACCAATTTAGTTATCACAATTCCATCTATTTTCACGAGTCTTATACTCGGTCCACTCTCTGATTTAATCGGGCGAAAAATCGCGATTTATCTCCCAATCATATCCAATATTTGTTATATGTTATGCATGCTATGTATTAATTACCTTGGTTTGCATCCGTATTACATGTTAATAGGTTCTGCTATACTGGGATTTGGTGGTAACTTTTCTATTATGATAATGTCGTTGAGTGCGTATACTGTTGATAACGCATCAGAAAGGTACCGGGTGGTACGAATTGGAATTTTGGAGGCCGCTATTACTTTGGCAACTTTCACTGGTAACATGTCTGGAGGGAAAATTCTTGAAGCGATCGGTTTCAACTATTTCTTTATCTTAAATATTTTAATTTTGTTATCAATACTTATATATGCTGTTGTATTGAAAGAGTCTAATACGAGAGAAAAAGCATCTATCCATCGTGTCGAGTTATCAAAGTGTATCGTATTAATAGTTAAACCATTTCGATTATTTTATAAGAATAAAAAACCGGTGAAATTCTTTGCGTTAATTTTCGCATTCTCATTCTCTCTTACTGCGATTTTTGGTAACTTTGATCTTTTCACGTTGTACGCCTTAGGGCCTCCAATGTGTTGGCTGCCGCATTTGATCGGTTACTACTTCGGATTCAGCTATTTAGCCTCGGCTATTGGTTTAATCTTATTCTTACCTATCGTCATTAAGTTGAGAATATCTGATTATATTCTCATTATTATCGCCTCGCTTGACGTTATGTTGATATACATTCTAATCGGTAGTTTTGAGGATAAATCTGTTTTGCTCATTGCTGTGCCGTTAATCGGGTCATTGCGATTATTAGCAGCGCCCAGTATTAAATCTGCTTTATCTGGTCTCATTTCGCGAGAAGATCATGGTAGTCTTTTCTCGATATTCTCTGTGCAGTCTACGTTGATACAGTTAATCGCTTCTGCGGTTTTTAACGCTATCTACCCTACTCTAAGACTAGTTTATAACGGGTTATCATTTTACATTGTGTCAGCAGGTAGTATTGTTCCTATTGGTTTGTGTGTTACTCTCTACTTGTATGAAAAGTACTGTGAGAAAAAAGTGAATATTTCTTCGGATCCATGTACAGAAGGAAATCGGGAAATTGATGAAAATAAACCTTTAATTAATCAACAGTAGATTTTAATGTTTTTGTATCAATTGTTGTTTATGTTATTCTCTATGGGAATCCTTATATAGAGCTGAGCTTTGTAGAGTTCAGATTTTTTCCCATACTAAAAGCCCAGGCTTACTTTCTAAAGGTCAATTTCAAACTCTGAAAAAAAACTGACCTTTCTCAGTGCATGAATACACATAGTGAAAAACTGAACTCTACAAAGCTCAGCTCTATATAAGTAATTTCATTCTCTATTTATATGAATTGTACTGAGAAAAATGTGAATATTTCTTCGGATCATTCCCCAGTCATCGGAAATTGACCTCTAATTAATAATCAACAGTAGATTACAGTGTGTTTTTATCTTAACTATTGTTTAGGTTATCAGCATTTGAATTAATGTATTAATATTCTTGAATTCTAGTAACTTAAAACTGTTTATAGTTAAAATGTGTTTTCTACAAAAAAATTGATTAATATAAATATAAATATTAATTATTAACGGTATAGTAATTTATTAATAATATCACATCAACGAAAATTTACATCCTACACTATTACATAATCCGTAATATTATTATAAAATATTTCCCTGGAACCTACGTAGACTTAACAAGAAAATAATTATTTAAGCATAGCCAGGTAGAACCGTTGGAAAATTATCGATTTGCCTGCTCAGCTCGTACAGGGCGTAGATAAAGGAAAAGAATCCTCCAACACAGCAACAAAAGATACACAAGTTGAATATCATCAGGAACGCCCATATTACATTGAATACCTTAGCATGATACGCGTGTGATTTGGCAGCCTCCACATCGCGGCGCTTGTCGGCTTCTTGTCCTAGAATCGCGAAAATAAGCGCAGGAATTCCAAGCCTTGGGCAGCAGAGATAGTTGAATATTGAGCAACACATACAGAATAACCCAACTTGAGTGCGTGACGTATCAAAAGTCTGTATTAATAATCGCTGCTGTGGCGCTGCTGTTTCCAGTCGAATGTTTTCTGGGTACGCGGAATAAGGCGCTGTGTCCAAAGGTTCATACTTCCCACTTTCCATTTCTCAATTCGTGTCCCTATAGAGCTATACAAGCAATTCCCATTGCAACATATATATACATATTCATAAATATGTTTTCTGGATAAGAGAGTACCGCCCTCGGTTATAAGGTTACAGTACCGCCCTCAGTTATAGGAGCTGTTTGTATCAATATCTCCAACAATTTATAGGTGAGGATAATTTCTCATTATTTCTGTCTTTAATAGCAACCGTTGTGCTTCTAAGAATTCTTATAATTATTAAGTTTCGAGTTTATTTTTAATGTCCTGATCATAACACTTTATTATTTATCATCCTGCAATGAAATTATAATATATTATACTCTAATTTGATACTAATCGATTTCAATTAACATAATTAATATCATAATTCTTAACAGAAGACATTTTTTACAATAGTTTATTTTTACTTCGCACCCTTCTTTCAATCATCTTCCTTACCTAAAATTTAGTTCTAAGTATTTATTACCTATGAAATAGGAATTGAAATTGCAGCCATTCATTATCATAATTTCAACATCATTGTTTTCATTACGTGGTTAAAATTTCTGTAAAGAAAGCTGAATTTATATACTGTATCCTATTTTGTCATCCCAAAATTGCAATTTGTTGAATCCTGTCAACAGTTACCACTTAGGCTTCATCATGGATAAATTAGAATATTTCAACATCATAATTCTGATAATATTAATATTATTCACCTTGATTGCCATCAGCTTGTTCATACTGACGTTTCTTTTCTGAAAGGTTCCTTGATATGTTGCAAGATAGTGCCTATTAGACATTGTAGTGATTACACATGCCTAAAAAACTTTATATAAATGACCCCAAATTTGAATAGAAGTAAATCTACTCAAAACTATTTATTTGACTCTGATTTATTATCATCAACTGTAGAATAATGGCTTTACATGCAAATCAAAAAAAGCGCGATGAAGCTATCAATCGTCCTTTACGTGCAATGGAACATCATGGCCATTATCACAGAAAATTTTTGTTTGGAAAATACCGAAGGAATCAAATTCCAATCGTAGAGGAGCGTAGCCCAAACGACTCCGATTCGAGTTCCCAACGAATCGATGAGGTTGACAGTATTGATATTGAGCGGGGAATACCTACCGTTTCAAAGACAACAAATTCTAAAATGACACGAATAGATCGCGGTAATAACGCGACAACCCACCATAAAGTATTCATTGAGTTGGAAGAGTTAGATGAAGATGCTACGCATGACATGGAATGGAAAGAGACAGCCAGATGGATCAAGTTTGAGGAAGATGTCAATAAAGTGAAAGGTGGTTTTGACAAGCCACGAGTCGCAACCCTCTCGTTCCACTCACTCTCCGATGTAAAGAAGGGTATTCAAACGGGCTGTGTTATCCTGGACCTAGAGGCAACTTCACTCCCAGAAGTTTCATTTAAAGTAGTGGAAAAACTAATTGATGCGGGCAAACTTGACGCTAGTCATCGAGAGGATGTATTAAAAGCTCTATTATTACGTCATCATCACGAATATCATCATAGCTTATGGGAAGACATCAAAAATACATTTCATTTGCACCATCACCATCATCATCACCATCACCATCAAAATCACCATCAAAATCACAATCAAAACAGAGCTCATTCATTGACTAGGCAAGCGAGTTTAGATATACCATCTCCATTTGATCAATCACGGGCTATTTCCAGTTTTCTAACTCGCTCTAGAACAATGAGTCTTGATGAAATGTCGGAAATAAATTTACCAGTTGAATTTGCTCGAGCAATGAGTGTAGCAGATGAAGATACACAATCGCACCACACTCTAGTGTTAGAAGATGATATCGAAGCAACCGCTGTGCTAGTAGGTCCCCTGCAAAGTCTTGAGGAGCCATTGCTGGCATTCGTGCGTTTGAGAGAGGCAACTAAACTTGGGAACCTACTTGAGGTAAATTTACCAGTTCGATTTCTATTTCTCTTGCTCGGGCCATTGAACTGTTCACTTAATTACCATGAGATTGGTCGGTCAATTGCTACATTAATGTCGAACCAGGATTTTCTTGATTCTTTGTACACCATGAAAAGTGAAAGCGAGCTAGTTGGGGCCATTGATGCATTCCTTGATGAGAGCATAGTAGTTCCACCGGGAGATTGGAATTTCCATGATGCACAGAAACCATTACTTGACAACTACGAACACCCAGAGTGCATCAATGCTGAATACTACTTGAAAAAACCAAATTTAATTCCATTCTGTGGCTTGCTATCGGATATTAGGAATGTATTTAACCCCTATCGATACTGGAGTGATTTTCGTGATGGATTTAACTTCCAATGTCTGATGGTCGTATGTTTTGTGTTTTTCGCGTGTCTCGGGCCAACTCTGGTATTTGGCGGGTTGTATGGTGAGAAAACCGAGCAACAAATCGGTGAAATTGAATCGCTTCTCGCTAGCTTGGTGTTTGGAGTTATTTTCTCTCTTTTCTCGGGACAACCTATTTTGATTCTCGGGGCATCTGGTCCTTTGCTGATTTTTGATGAAATTATTTTTTCTTTTTCTGACCAATTTCTTGGGGGACAATTTTTAGTATTTCGCACTTGGATTGGTGTATGGCTGGCCCTATTTTTGCTAATGGTAGTTGCTCTACAAGGAAGCTTCTTAGTGCGATATTTCACACGTTTTTCAGAAGAAATAATTGCATCCCTCACAGTATGGATATTTTTCGTTGAAGCAATTCTTTACGTAAAACGTTTGATTGTTTGCTATCCAATCGCAGATTATTGCAATGAAGATCTCCATAATATATCCATTAAATCTAACCACAGTTATGGCCATTTACAAAATAACACCTCACTCCACACAACTCATCGAATCGGTGTTGACTCTTGCCATTATTACGACATTATACCTTGTGAGCAAAAACTTTTGGTCTCAAACACGGTATTATTCTCTATACTCCTCATATTTGGTACATTCGGATTTCTTCTTGCCTTACGTCATTTCAGACACAGCAAATTCTTCCGTCGTATTGTACGCAATCGACTGAGTGACTTCAACATCTTGATTTCTCTTACTGTATTCACTATTATTTATCTTGCGTTGAAGAATACGATTTATGTCGAGACTGTAAGCTTCTCGGATCAACTTGTACAGCCAAGTAGAAACCGTAGTTGGTTAGTGAATCCATTTTGGTCTGGCGATCAACTGTTTCCACTTTGGGGCCGCATGGTAGCATTTATTCCAGCTTTTTTTCTGTGTATCATAATTGTGATGGAAACTCAATTAACGAATATTTTAATCGCCAAAAAACGTCATTGCCTTCAAAAACCATTAGGTTTTCATTTGGATCTGTTACTAGTTGCTTTGTTCTCAGCGATTTCAGGTTTTTTCGGCCTACCTTGGTTTTGCGGAGCAGCTGTTCGCTCCTTACAGCACGTACAGGCTCTAGCTGTGTACCCCCGTCGCAACACGCATGGTGTAGTGCCACATATAATCGGGATTCGAGAGCAACGAATCACCAGTCTATGTATACACATTTTAATCGGTGTTTGTATACCATTGCTTTGGGCAGCTAAATTTTATTTGAAGATATCTTTACCGGTCCCTGTACTATTTGGTGGTTTGATATACTTAGGGTTTATTTCGTGGAAAAGTTTGCAATTTGCAGTTCGACTCAAACTCTTGTTTATGCGTTCGAAACATCATCCCAACACTTGCTATGTAAAGAATGTAAATCCTTTTCATATGCACATGTTTACTGTGATCCAATTTGTTTGTTTCATTATAATTCTCGCTTTCAAACTAACCCCACAGAAATATTTTACACCATTGCTTTTTCCTATTCTTTGTGTACTCTTAGTTCCATTTCGTAAAATATTTCTCAGGTTTTTCTCAGCAGCTGAACTTGAGGCCCTAGACCATGAGGATGATAATCCTAAGGATTTAGGCGAGACAGACGAGAGTCTATCTGAATACGAGACGACACACATCCCAATTTGAATAGCAAAACTTTATATTGATACATGAGAATAGTTCAAGCAATCACTCTGACTTATATTTGTTTACATTTATTATATCGTTTTGTTGGGTAATGGTTATTAAACCTTTTGAGTTTGTATTGGTAATTCGTATTCATTAATAAATATTTTCTCCTTATTACCTTCATTAGTTATAGCATTTGGTTTACGACAAATTAATAACAGTTATAACTTATAGGAACTGTTTGGGATCTTTGGATTTGTTAATGGTTAATGAATGTTCTAATCATTACAGTAAATTCCGTTTTATTGGTACACATCTACAGGTATATTAATAATTAATCATAATATTCATTAGTCATTTACAGTGGATGTCGGTTATAAGCACATCGTCGGGAACTGCACTTAGTGTTCTTATAACCGGCATGTTCTTATAAGCGACATAAATTATACAGGGTATATGGCAACTGTTTTCCAACATAGTGTTCTTATAACCGGTGTGCTTATATCCGACATCTATCTGTATTATTCAAAGTTCAAATTATCTGATGGAAGAGCTATAATAGAGCATAATTGACTCTTATGTTAGGAAATGGCTAATAAGTACTTATAATTCCCTGTCTATTGTAATAGTATGACTAATAGCAGTTATTGTGTCCTCTATGACATGTAGATATTTTGAATGCCTTATGAACTTACAAACTCTAGTAAGTTAAACAATATTATCTATGAATATTGTAATTAGTAGGATACTTTCATTAGGTGTTGTAATATATATTAGTACTTACACAATAACAGGTGTACTTAGACAAATATTCCTGATTTAAAGACACAATGACACATTTGCAAAGCTGTACAATAACATAAATTATTAATTATCAAGATAAGCGTCTGTTTGCAATTTTTATGAGATTTAGTATACAGAATACTAGTTGGCAATTATTTTGTCAGTTGCAACTTTTTGTCCATTGATATTTATATTAATTAATTTAAGATAAAAAATTTCTGTGCGCCTAGATTTAGTTTGAGCTCGCTCATACGTGCCTACAAAATTATATTACGTCTATGGGAACATTCCTCGATTTTCGCGCGCCTAGATGAAACCCTGATCATAGGTACTGTATTATTATTCCCTAGCTACTTAGTACGATGGTTCTCCTCTGTTTTATAACTAATATTATCAATATATAAGGGAGATTTAATAGTAACGAATATCGAGGTATAGATAATTTAATAACAAAAAAACCTAATTGGGCAGAAAGGAAATGCTAGTAGTATAAACCTGCGTGGTCTGTGGATTTTATGTTTGTGTTTTAACTTTTATGGATCAATTTATTTATTTTGTTATTGTGCTTGTGGTACCTAATTTAAACAGAATAGTAGATGTAGACACATATCAACTCATATAAAATCATAATTCTACCTACATTTGTGCATAATTTGCTTTTAATAGCTCAACAACAATTCATTTAGTTAGCATCCATAGTATACAGTGCTTATTGTGAACTATTTTTCTTCTGCTTAATATGAAAAACTTTTTGTATTATGAACAACCCTATGGTCCCAATTTTACTAACATAGGGTTTGTATTAAGTTGGGTTCGCTTATTATGGAGTCTCTATTATGAACACAAATTTAGTTCCTTGAATCTTCATAATAAAAGAACCTGACTGTAACTATGCAATAGTGTAGATAGTTTGGAGCATAAATTATAATTACAATACTTGCTTGATTAATAATCAATTCAAATTATATTATCAAATTTGACCATCTACATAGACATTCTATAAAGTGGTCACAAATGCTTTAACTAACCAAGATACTATAATTACATTCTTTAAAAGGTATTATCTCAATCTTCCAATCTCATTTCTTTGGCACAGATTATAATTAGTTATAACATTTCTTAAAATATATGCATTATATAAATTGACAATCCAAGTATCATAGCTCAAAAGTAATATACGGACTAAATTCATAAATCTTTCATTATCGATTGTTCATGCTACAAGGATAAAATGATTCCTTTGACCAGAAGAAGTTCGCATGAGTATATAAGCAGACCGAAATCAGCTCAGGGCATTCTCAAGTGCCCTTCTCCATTGAGTATTTACTGTTCCGAAGCAGAATTTCAAACTCCGAAACAATCTGAATTGAGTCCACTCGTAGATTTTCAATATTTCGCATCCGATCAAGTAATTCGTTCTAACTCGGTTTCGACTGGAATACTTCGTCCCCGTAGATACACCAGCTCTGGAATTTCTCCCTCACAGAACCTACAAACCGTTAAAAACACCCGACCCTTACAGTCCGCATTTCGCACGCGTAGTTTGAGCACACAACACAATATGTTTACACGCACTTACGAAAAGGAGTTTATAAGCCCACGTGCCTCATGTCCGTCACAGCCCAATTTAAGACTTCGCACCTACAACTCCCTTGTAGGTGCCCCCCTTATAACACAGTACAAACACAGTATTTCTTTGTCAGACAACGATATATCACTCCTATGGTCACGTAATAAGGTCCCTGGAGAAAACACAGATATAACAAAGGTGTATTCTCTCATGGTGAAGCATTGGTTTTCATCGCAAGCTGAGAGATTGAATGCTACCATGGCACCTAAATCTAATCTCTTCTCCTTTCTCCGTTGTTTCAGTTATGTGGAGATATCTTGGTACCCTGATGCATGCTACAGTAGGTTAGTTGATTACAATTCTATATACGGGCGTTAGGCGGGAATTCTACGAAATAATTTAGTGTAAATATTGGCTTCATGTTATTCTACTTTTTTAATTAAAAAATTCGTTAAGAAGGTTTCGCTATAAATTTCCCAATTAATTAATTAAAGATCAATTAAATTTGTGTTTGGCATATCTAGTGACATACTCTGTTGGCAGGAAGACAGTCTGAATAACAACTTGAATCTAATTACGCCTTAGTCTCCCGGTCGCGAATATTATTATCATTTTACCACTCAGGTTATTTATTACAATTCCCATAGGATTTGTATCAAAGCCTTATTCTCTATCAGGAATAAATTTTTATTCCCTAACGTCCATGTGTGAAAGTAATTTGCAAAATTTTATATACAGTAGAACCTGTTAATACGCCGCCCAAGGGACTGTCACTGGCCAAAAATGTCCGTAATACACAAGTTGATTATCCGTTATACACAAATTGATTATCCGCTATACACAAATTGATTATCCGTTATTTACAAGTTGATTATCCGTTATATACAAGTTGATTAGCCGTTATACACAGGTTGATTATAATATGTGAAGTCATGTGGGGACCTATTAAGTGGCCGTTATAGACAGGGTATTATACAGGACTAGATTTGAACACTCCTAAGTTCAATATATCAATAAATAATTAAATTTGTACGCCTAAAAGGTTAATTTTGTATTATTCTATGGGGACTTTCGTCAGTTTTCGCGCTCCTAAACGCAATCATATGTCAATTTATACGCTTCTAGGCGTATGCGCGCTCCTGGATAAAACCCTGGTTATAGACATACAGTCAACTCCGCTTAATAGAGCCACCGGTTAATCAGTTTCTCCGCTTAATCGGGTCAAAATTCACAGGTTTTATAGGACAGAATTACAGTTTGGCTAACAATATTTTCGGTTAATCGGGTTCTCCGCTTAATCGGGTCAAAACAACCTGGTTCCGAAGTGGCTCTATTAATTAAGCTGAGTTAACTGTATTCTACTGTATTCAGTAGACATTATTATGGATTGTTATTGCAGGTCAGCTGACAAATGCCGCGGGTGTGAGGGCGACTTCTTCCAACAAGAACCGTGTCTGCTACACGACAACCGACTCTGGCACTACGGCTGTCTCAGATGCTCTCTCTGCAACCACGAAATTAAGGCTAACACCCCCTACCTCTGTCCAACCGATACAGAGTCTAAATTCAGAGAAGTTAAGCATTCCATGGTGGGCACCCAGTCGCTAGGCCGGAAGCGTAGCTTCTCCTTCTCGCCCGAGTATTGGAAGGGAGTGCATCAAATAGTTTGTATGAACTGTGTGCCGACATGCAGCGGGTGCATTCATCCCGTCCTGCACAACCACGCTATGGCCATAGGCAGACACTGGCATCACGACTGTTTCAGATGCTCCTCTTGTGGAGAGGTTAGTGTGGTAGTTTAAGAATACAGTCAACTCCGCTTAATAGAGCCACCGGTTAATCGGTTTCTCCGCTTAATCGGGTCAAAATTTCACAGGATTTATAGGACAGAATTACAGTTTGGCCTACAATATTTTCGGTTAATCGGTTTCTCCGCTTAATCGGGTCAAAACAACCTGGTCCCGAGGTGGCTCTATTAAGCGGAGTTGACTGTACGTAATATACAGTGGATGCCGGTTATATGCACATCGTCGGGAACTGCATATAGTGTTCTTATTACCGGCATAAATTATACAGGGTATATGAAAACCGTTTTCCAATATAATGTTCTTATATCCGATAATTCTTATAACCGGTGTTCTTATACCCGGTATCTACTGTAGTAAATATATATATCGTTAATACAGTCGAAATCGGGGTTTTTTGCCCCCCAAAATGCACGACAAAAGGAGGCAAAAAAACCCAATAAGCAAAAAAACCCGATGGAAAACACATTAAGATATCACATTTTTGCACGACAAAAGGAGGCAAAAAAACCCGTGGCAAAAAACCCCGATTTCGACTGTAGTTGACATCCTCTATACAGTAAACATTGGATTTAACGACAAATAGCTAATAACAACTTATTCTCTTGCCCAGAGGTCCGTAGTAGTATTTGAATCTACTTTGGATTTATTCAAATAAAATACAAACTGATCTCTATTTGGTACTATTCACTAATTAAATTGATTTACTGTCACCATTCTTATTTAATGGTTGTTGAATTAAGCAAATTAATTATTTCACATTCCTATGAAACGGATGGTTTTCTAGTTAATTTGGCTGGTCTTATGATTAACACGTGCTAACAGCTAAATTAGTGCTAGTGCTGTACCATTACATAACATTACATAAATCTAGCTTGTACAGAGAGTCGATTGTAATCTATTAATTTTGTCAAAGAGCAATTTCTATGTAATATGATGATCTCATTAGATTCCATATATGATAATTCAATATTTAACCTTATTTAGTATACGACATTATGTTCTAACTGAATTTGGTGCAAGATTATAACATCTAGTGATTAATTTTAAGCTCTTTGAATATTCTATATCTGTAGGCCCGTTTAAACGTTACGTAACGCTTACAAGGGGTGATTGAACTCCCGTTATAACCAAGTCGGATATTCGGATATAACGAAATACCTGATCCTGCTTATAACGAATATCCGGATATAACGAAGGAATTTACCGTCTATTTCTAGACCAGGTTTTTACTTAAATACTATTACGGTATTACCCATAGACGGCAGGGCTTTTGGTCTACAGACTTTATAGACAGTTTACTTTTGCTTATTTGTATGGTCTTTTATTTACCGTCAATAAATAGACCATCTACACTCTTAATATATTTACTAATTTAGCATTTGGGAGAGAACACAAAGGTCTACGGGAAATCCGGAGAGGTGTCTTGTTCGCGATGTGTCCGTCCTCTGTTCGTCCTCGCTAATCCCAAGCTACTGCGCAGCGCTCTCAGCCTAGAAGAGTCAGAAGATGATATAGATACTCCTCTTGATAACTACGGAGCCAAGCTAGGTAGCAATAAGATCTGTAGAGAGAATAGTCAGCTATTCTCGAGTGTTACAGAGATGGCATCTGCTTTCGCCTATGCACTATCAGTAAGTTTATAATTTATACTTTATTACAGTCGACTCCGCTTAATAGAGCCACCGGTTAATAGATTTCTCCGCTTATTCGGGGTCAAAATTTCACAGGATTTATAGGACGGAATTACATTTTGGCTTAAACTATTTTCAGTTAATAAATTTCTCCGCTTAATCGGGTCAAAGTTACCTGGTCCCGAGGTGACTCTATTAAGCGGAGTCAACTGTATTTTTAGAAAAATTCTTCTAAGTATCCAAATTGGGCATTATATCTTACAGCGTGGATCAAATAACTTTCACCATATTACAAAGTCCACATTTCTAATTTATTAAATCCCAGGTGCTTTCTAACCACACCATTTCTGAAAGGATTTCCAAGGATTAATTTTACTTTTGATATAGATATCACGGATAATATTATACATATACGATAGAGAATATTTCTTATGGCACGTTGATTCCTGGAGATACATTTATGTACAAATTATTGTGGCTAACTAGTTAATTAGTTGTTAATCTATCCACCTACAGATGAATAGTTTTAGCATGATAAATATTTGTATTTTTTGTCTGTATTGTTTTAAAATTTAGACAACCTAAAATAGAGATTTAACTTTGGTTTGTAGCAAAACGTGTAAAACGTTGAAACAAACAATCTCGATTATTCGAACAAGGCTGATCCAAAAGTTGTTGCTAAAGTAGTTCAGTGTTAACTTATCCGAATTTGTCTCAACGAGTTCTGATTACCAAGGTTGCACTGTAATTTGGCATTTTGGGTTATGTCACCACATTATACGTATATTAGAATTTGCTTTAAATCTTGAGTTGCAAGAATCTATAATTTATTCAGAGTTTATTTTTATCATCGCCAGATAGTAAGCTATAAAACCTGTATAATGAAATAATAAGTGTCTGGTATTCAACAATATACGTTTTATCTAGAATACACATTGTAATCAAAAATTACCAACTTTAAATCCAATTATTTTATCACCTTAACCTTAACGTCAAATATGGTAAGTTTGGTAACATATGTCTTGTTACTAAACTCGATTATCTGTTATTTGACTTCATATTTTCCATACAAATTCTATTTTGCTAGTATACTAACATACGGTTTGTTCTTCAGTATATTAATGATTATTTATGCAACCAATTCAAGCGTGTAAATAAGTTACCAGTAAATAGAACAAAGGAATATTTAATAGTTTGAGTAGATTTGATAATAAATAATTGCGAAAATATATGTGTTAAAACAAATAATTGAAAAGGTTAAATGGTACTCTCTGCTCTAAAATCTAAAATTTCTTCTTTTTCATTCAATTCCTTTTCCCTCAAATCGACCTCATCTAATTCCTCTTTGAATTTGAGAGAATTTAATTTATTTGAATTTAAGTTGTGTAGCCATCTCAAATACGACATTTTAGAGTTCATTTCTCGATCTCTTTTCTGTCGGGCCTTAACCTGCTCTTCTTTGTCCGTCTGCTGTTTTATTTGCATTCTCATTTCTTCTTCAAGTTTCATTTTATCTTCCAACCATTTTGAGAAACTAGTTTGTTTATTTTCCTCTCTCTTCTTCAATATAATATGCTGTAAGCTATCTATATTTGTTGAATGGGACTTTGACATTTTCAACTGAGCAACTGGATCAGAGAAAGTTAACATAACTTGGGTGCCTGGGATGAATTCTTTTGCTCTTTGTGGATCGAACCAACTATAATCAAACTTCTCTCCAGGAGAGGAGACCTGCTCTGTTTCATCACAGCTGTGAGAAATCGCATTTCTCTTTGTTTTGAGTTTTTCCCATTTCTTGCATTCCTAACAACAGAATGGGTACTTAGGTATTATTGTTAGATCGTCACCCAATACTAATATCGTCAAATAATAATAATACTGCCAAATAATGTACGTATTATGTGAAATTTAATTAAGATCTAAGTATATGTGTCATGATTACTAGCTTACAAAGATAAGTTTTTGAAGTGTAAGCATTTGCCATCGTTCTATACCATAACTTTTCTGGTTAATTACGTACCAAAATTATATCCGTTAGTATTTACGTACCTGAATTGGAATCTGGTTTTCATATACAGCAATGTACCTAGTCTGTAATTTCCCTTTAAGCACAGCTGAATTTCTCGAGTCCATCGCTTGGTGTGCTAATCTATAGCAGAGATCTCTCGTCTTATAAGGACTGTAATCTTTTTTCCAGCGATCCACCTGGTTATACTTCTGCAAATTCCATGAACAGAAATTCAAGCTCTGCTCGCATTTCTTTGCACAATGAATTCTACTTAGATCCAGTGCAGTCTTACCCTGGTTGTCAGTCAGCATAATGTCGGCTCCCTTATCTATAAGAATACACAAACAGCGCCATTGGTTAGCGCGAGCTGCCGCGTGTAGCGCGCTCCAATTCGTCCTGGTGACTGCGTTAATGTCGACTTGTGTCAGCCGTAGTATCCGCTCTAAAAGCCGCGAATGGCCGCGATGCGCTGCGATGAATAGCGCCATGAAAGCCCTGAATTTACTTTGTTCGTCCGCCTCTGAAATATTGTACTCTTCCATCTCTGGCATGAGGCCCGCGAAAGCATGCGTTAACACAGATTCCCACATCTTCCATGGACGTAGATTAACCCGTGCCCTGGGCACTATTTCGTGCTGTGCTACTGTACAGTGGTCTAGGAGATCAGCTTTGTCCAGATAACTGAGTCGGTATAGTTCTGTTGGTATACCGAGATCGTGTTCGATCATGGCTTTAACCTCGTTTACCTTGAGGCTGTTGTGTACATTGTTTAGCTCTATGACTTCTCCCTGTGGTAGGACTATCCTTATGCTGTAGGTGTGGGGCTTTCTTACGCTGGGTAACATCTAACTTGTGTTTTACAAATTACAATATATTCTCGTTAATACGAATACCACCGTTGAAATTTGTTTGTATTGCCTGGAGTTCGTGTTAACCGGAGTAATTAGCATGCATTTGTATAAATTAGGGGAATAATACCTTGTACTCCTTAAAGGATATTTCGCCATATTGGTGGTATTCGTATTCAACGAGAATCTATTGTAGTTTTGCAACACTAATTAATTCACTATTTCTATGTAGACAATTATGAACTTTAGCACACTAACAGCTCCTTGTAAATCTTATGTTCTAGTTAAACTATTTTAATTGCAAGGAAAAATACTTGAATGTGGTTTAATTAATAAACTGCTCTAATGACCAGACGAGTTTCACTTTTTTTTTAAATTCCAATTTAAGCATATTTCGTTTAAATCTCAGCTGTCTTCTATATCTTTATTAATAACTGTTTACATTTCACTCTTTAATGTTAAAATATTCAATTGTTGTAATGGAATAACACTGAATAATAGGTTTGTACTATAATTGACTGTACTTAATTAGGAACATACCGAGAAGAATGAAGAAATTCAGCTGCCAGAAACACACAGGAATTACAGCGAAAACTTGAATGCGTTTCTAACTTATAACAGTCTGGATAGGAGGTTAGTCTTTAGTTATTAATTATTAGTCCTCGAAAGCAGATTTTAATTAATATTGTCGAATTTTGCAAAAGAATATTCACAAATTTGTGCCACAAGGTATTTTATATTAATTAAGCAATAAAAATATTTTGTTCCAAATTTCAACAGATAATCTTTTCAGTTTTCTTATCATTTTGTCAATTACAGATTTACAAATACAGTCAACTCCCGTTATAACGATCCGACTTGTTTATAACGGGAGTTGACTGTATATTTTATACAATAGACAACTCAAGGAGCGGAAGCGGCAAAAAGGCGCGATGATTAATCTCACGAGCAGTTTCAAGAGTGAGAAGGGAGTGGTTGCTTCTCCTATCGTTTGTAAAACAGTGCCCACATCCCTCGCGTCTTATAACACAATTATCAACAGCCATGAGGGGAGATCCTTGGTAATAGTTAGATCTAGTGTAAAGTAATGTAGAAACACAGTATACTCTCGTTAATTAAATAGAATAAAACTTCAAAAAATGAACACCTTCAAAAAATGAACTACTGTACTCCAAAATATGAACACTTTTTCTCGGTTATTTTCTGATTGCTTTAGACACAGATTATGATAAATCATGAAAATGAACACCTCTCAAAAGTGAACATTTTGGCTGGTCCCTAAGGTGTTCACTTTCTGATGGTTTTACTGTAAATAATTAGCACATGGATAAGGCGAAATATCGGTTTAGGGGTATAAAGTTTAATTCCCCTACCCTATACAATGTATGCAAGTATCTCCAGTTAATATGAATTCCTGATAATACGAACAAATATCAACATTCCCCTGGTATTCGTACTATCGAGAGTCTACTGTATATAATTTTTAGTCGACTCCATTCAATTGAGACAAACCTCAAACAACTAATTGGAGTCCACAGTAGAGTATACACATTTATTATCAATCTTTTAGCTGATAGAGTACTGTATCGAGAAATACGAGATAGACAAGGTATACTTCATAAGCGACGTTGAGGGAATCAAAGATTACGATACAGAGGCGTTGGACTGGCTAGTGCTAGTTCGTAAAATGTACAAAATGTATATTTCTCCTGATGGACAGCCTGATATGTATCTGAACTTACCTAAAGATATTGTGGATGAAATCAAAGAGAAGATAAAAGCACAAAATTGCCCAATGGGTGGGTAATAAGATTAGGATTTCCAAGCGGGGTTTACTAATATGTACAGGCCATCCTTTTGTATTACAAAATCGTTAAAAAAGGGCGAGATAATTTTCGGGAATTTGTGTTACATAACGTTTGAACGACCCAAAGCTACCATATTACAAATCATTAATTTTTAAAGGATTATTTAAATAACTACATTGTTTGGCGAGTGTATAAAAGTATCGGTCGCCAATAAGTAAACCGTTTATTATGTGGAGTCTATTGTATCTATTGAGATAAATGTCTCTTGTTTAGAAATATTCCACAGAGCACGTGATTTCGTGTTGAACCAAGTGGAGAAGAATATCGTCAAACATTTCCTGAAGAGTTCTAACGGCTCTCAATATCTGAAAGCGTTGGTGTCATTCGATAACGTATCGCGACAAGTAATCAGGTAAATAAATGTTCTAAGTCCTTACTTATTTATCGGTCAACACCTTTTCAATAGACACCCAAATTCGCAAGGGTGAACTTTTTTATTTTTAGAAAAAGTGTTGCCCGATATATAAGTACAGTAGAACCTCGTTAATACGAAATTCAGGTTAATACGAACACTATTTCAGTCCCCTTCAAAGCCTTTTCAATACAAATGATATTTGTAATACGAATTCTGGATAAGGCGAAATCATTTTTGACGTTCCCTTGGTGTTCGTACTAACGAGATTTTATTATAAATACTACTCATTTAAAATACACTGTACATGTTTATTTATTGTTTATTAGGTCTATCAGTCGCAACGTAAACAAGTTGGAGATAGCTTTGAGTGTCATTGGATTTGATAAGAGACATGATACTGACAGACCGAAAGGGAAATCAAAGTATTATGTAAGTAAAGTCAATAAAAACACGATTATATTTAATCCTGGTCTGATCCCCTTGAAATCCTTTTTTATATACATTTTGGATGAGGCGAACAAAATTTGATTGTCCCATCATGGTGTCCGTAATAACGAAAATCGACTGTAAGTACTAAAAAGTAAACAAAATAAGACTTTAATAGTTATCCAAGTTAATTCAACATTTTTACAATAAACTTAGACTGATTAGGGCTTACTAATTTATCGGCCAACATGCAACACCTTTTGAATATAAAACCCGGCTTCACAAAAGTGATTTTTGTTGTAAAAAAATAACCTTGCCAGGACCTGAAAATTACATTAGAAAGGTGTTGGTCGAAATATAAGTAATTACATATTTAGTTAATTGTATTTACTTATACAAAAGGGGTTCGTTTAAGCTTGTAGTTCCTCCAAATCTCCATTGTCTCTTCTTTTCTCTTCTTATTAACAATATAGCCAAGTGTATGTAGAATGGATTCATCAATAAGAAAAATATACACAGACATAGCTCTTGTATAATAAAAACTGCGAATTCGTATTGATCAAAAATTAAATTTAGAATATTTTCAATGCATGCTGGAATCTCCACTCCGTATACTACTTTATAGTAGCAACTGTTCAAGGCAATATTCTGAATAAAGTAGAATGGCATTTGAATTATCAAACAATTCGATATTTGTAACTGAAAAGCTGCGATTAAATTTAAGAGAAAAACTTTATCTGTAAATTTGTTATTTCGATAGCTGGTTGTAATTCCCAATTATCCAGAGCTAAATATTGAATCCTCAATTCTCTCAACAGTTTTCTTGTTTGCTTAATTAATATAACAATGAATATCTGAGAAGATATCATAATAACTGCATACCCCATTGATACCGTCCACGGTACCATGTAAAGTATCAGTGTTGCAACCCAATAGACTGTTGAAATAATCGCGAGTTTTATTAACTTTCTATAATCTATTCTCTCTTTTAACCACATCCTGGAATACAGCAGTAGAATACACAGAATTTCCAGATAATACACGTTCAGTTATGTATGTAGTGAGCTTACCAAATTAGATGCTAATGTGATTGAGTCTGTACTGAACGATTCACTTAAGAATGTGCCTTGTTCCATTCTACAGTTAGTACGGATTGTAATGTTACTGTTTGAGCTCACAAACTGTTCTATAAAACTCCCTATATTGTATGTTAAGAAATACAACACTTCCACTAATAGGAGCCATAATAAGAGCTCTCTTTATAAATAGCGAATATCTTTATTTGAAATCCATCTTTGTAAGGTATTCTCCTTAAATTATTGAATGATACGATTATAGCTGATATGAATAATATTAGTAACACGATTGTGTCGATTCCACCCAGAATATTGCTTATCAGGATAAGTATGTTAAAAACAGAAACCTCTGTATTATTACTGTAGATTATCTGCATTGTGTAAGTATTCTTAACTATTCAACCTAACAATTCTTATATTTTATACTAAGAGGATTGTTGCACTATAATTATGTAATATATTACCATTTATATTATGTTTACTGTTATTTCTAGCATTTTTATGGAAATTTATTTTTGCTTGTAATAATATGATGTAATAGTTGTGAGAATTTTGATCAATTTTTTGTTGATTAATATTTCACAAAAAATACACAGTTCTCTTTATGAACTGCACACAAAATTTTAGTTATTTTATTTTATTCCAAAATTACTTACATTTATTTATGTTGCAATAATTAAAATTACCTATCCTATACACAGGTCTATGAAATTCAAGTTCAGATAGGAGATTATCAGTTCACAGTATTCAGAGCTTACAAACAATTCTACAATCTACACGAGAACTTAAAGAAAGAATTCCCTAAACAGTTACCACAATTTCCTCACAAAATATATTTGAGAAAGAGTGAAGTAAAGAGTATTGCGAAACAACGTGCATCTGACCTCAGTGACTATTTGCAGGTATGTTTTTATAACAAATAATTGAGCTTAATAAAATTTATACTAATTAGCTAAATATCATAAATATCAGACATGATACAAGATAGAAACAAACTTCCAATATATCAATTGATAATTATGCCACGTAATACCTAAAGTCCTAAACATATTGGTCTTAAGGGTAATCTGTATTGATATTCGGGCGTTCACGGTGAATCTCAGAATTGCATAATTTACTACTAGGAATACTCTAGATGAGATAGAGATTGACTTCTATGATTTTTTTTTTCTTAATTTTCAATCAAGATGGTGTTTTTTAATAAAATAAGACGTCGACTTCCTTATATGGGCATGACATTTTTTCAAAAATTGTTGAATCTTTTTGAATTTTTGAACATATTATTATGAGACTATTTCCTCTCAGTAATAATTTTTATTTTATTTATTTTTGCAGAAGAAACGATGCTAAAGGGCATTTTTTCAAAATAATCATAAAACGCAGTCGTGCACTAAAGTATCGTTATAAAATGTTAGAAGAAAAAATTTTCAATTCTAGTTCAAGGGTCTGAGGATGTATCATGTATTACCCCAGAGAAATTTTTTGACTTTCTGATAATTATTTTTGGTTTTATAAGCATTCTAAGGCTTCGGCCCACGAATTTTTCCGAATTTCAACATCAAAAGAGGTGATAAAATTCTACACTGCCATATATTGTTCCCAAAATTAAAAAATTCGGATTCTACAGGTCAAAATATACAGGTTCACGTCAAAAAGTTCAGGAATATGTCAAAAATTAGGAAATTAGGGGCATAAAAGAATATGAAGGGTATGCAAGTACCCGGTGATCATATATTACTGTGGGAAATTGGACAGCAGAATAATTCTGTTATTCTTCATAATAATGCGCCAGCTTCTTATCTATGCGTGGCATTTGTTTTCAACACTTTTACAATAATATATCATGAGTTATGACCAATTTATGACTATGGTTTTGTCTGTTTTGTCATATTTTCACACCTCAAGGCCCTCAAATATACAATAATGTATTATATAAAACACCAATTTGGTAATACAAATATGGAAATAGCATTTGCGCACAAAATGAGACGTTACACAACACGATCCAATCATTATTCGATAAGTTATGGACTTTTGGGCCACAGAAGGGGGCAAAAAATCTGACATTTCACACCTGTTGATATTTCAGAAACGCTTTGAGATAAAATGATAATAGGCATTAGAAAATACTGTAAATACCTGACTTTCTATACGTTGATAATACATTTTAGGACTCTAGGTGTCACACTTTTTAACATGACCATATATGGTAATTTGATGTTCCCAATTTTGATGACGAAGCAAATTTTGTAACTCTTGATCTCTGGACAGCAGAGACTAGCTCTAAAATTCTAGTCACATCATGATACTATTTCTTACTCATTGGATAACTTTTGGGATTATATTATAATTCGAATGATGTGTTCTGATTTCAAATGCCAAATATGGTGGTGTCAAAGTGGCAATATGTTAAAAGGGTGACAAAAATCCAACTTCTGATCCAAATGAGATAGAGCTTTGCTCTAAATTGCTAAAAATAGTATAATTCAATTTCAAATGTCATTATCTATTTTATGCAGTTTAGGAACTCCTTTTCTTCGCACTTTCATATTCTGGACTCAGCCACTTCGACACAAATTAATTAAATGCTAATTATGAAGGTGTAAAAAAAGACCATTTGGGCATATGGATGTAAAAAAGAGAATTTTTATTCTAGAAAGTCAAACTTTTTTTTAAAATGCTCAGTATAAGTAGGCGCATGTTTTAAAAGACCTGAGTTTAGGCATTATAATACAAAAAAATTGAATTAGTATACATTTAATGAAAAATAGTGGTTTTTTTTGACCAATTTCACAAAAATGACAATAACATAGAGTAGATTAAAGAAAAAGCATATTTCGAGATCTTTTAAAACATTGAGTATTGACTCAGGTATATTTTATAATTGACATGTTTCGGGCTAAAAACTAACATAAATTTTTTTTTTAATTCTTTGGCTAGTATGGATTAGGCCTATATTGACATTGTCTAGTTCATAACTAAGGATATATACATAGTAGAACTCTAATATTTTCAGGGATATCTTAGATATATTAGTACTATCCAAAAACGCAATAAAAACATTAGGTCGTCGGGTGTCAAAATATCAGTACTGAGCACCCTTAACACTTTGAGGTGATGATTTTGTGAATTCGATATTTCGTATGTTGGTTGGCGTTGGGCAAAGACCCAACATCCACAGAAAAAATGCTGACTCATCATCTATTATATTCTGCTGGAACTTGAATATCTATGTAATGAATTGAGCTAAAATGAAACTCCAACACTCTAAAAGGGTCGTTTCCTTCGAAACACCTTTCTGAAATGGTTTAACACCTTTATAGTGGCGATGACATTACAAAAAATCTAAAATTATAGCTGTGCCGATAGTATGTTCTTTTGGAATTTGGAGGCACTATCAAACCACCAAAAGAAAGTGCTTCAAAGGAATATGCTCTCGGCACTGCTATAATTTTAGATTTTTTTCTATATAATAAACACTTCTTTACTATGAATCGAATTTAAAATTTGACTGAACTGTAATATGTTGTGAATTTATATAAAGTGCTAGGTAGACCGTTTTAATTCTAACTCTAATTTAGGATATAAGCAGTTATTGTAACTAATAAGATTATAATACTTAGGAGTTCGTACTATTTTGAAACGAGCAAATCCAATTACACTCCACTTAATTGGGTCACTTTGTTCCGAGGGTATTTTGACCCAGTTTAAACCCAATTAATAAATTAAAATGAATTCTATAAATATTATAAAATGTCTCTTTAGGAATTGGTTACTAAAAAGCCCGAAATTTCCAAACACCAAGAACTGCTAACCTTCATAAAACAAACCGAAATTGATGTAAAGGACGAGGAATTCAACAATTTCTTAACACTACACGGAGTGAGAAGTAATAAGAATTTCTGAGCCAAAAACAGAATTTTAATGTTGTACCTTTTTATTATTCCTTGTAATGTTGATGTCGCCTTTTAATTACTTTATTTTATATCGTTGTACTTTATTTTTAAAATTTCATTTTAACTTATTAAGTAGTTTGTTAATCTGCTTTTGAAAATGTTTTATTCCAGTCAATGTTTTCTTTTAGAATGCTTATTTTAAGTACATCTCTATTTACTGTTTCTGTTAGTTTGATTTATTACTTACTTGCATTGAAAATTAGAAATTCAGTATACACAGTCGGCCAAAGTACGTTAAATATAATTTGAATAATTTAATATCCAAACATATGGATAACGAACTGTAAACTATACATAGTGCAGTGAACTCTCGTTATAACTAAGTGCTTGGGACCTGTAAATTCCTTCGTTATATCCGGATATTCGTTATAAGGGGATATTAATTAATGCATTTAGTACTCTGGGAGAAATATCCATTTTGTTATAAATGGTTATTTCGTTATATCCGACTTGGTTATAACGGTATCCCAATATGCTAAATTGGGCATAACCTTCTGAAATATTTTGTAGTAATATTCAGAAAACTAATTTCGCAGTTATTTTCTTATTTTAATACGTATAGTATACCTAATTATCTACAAATCTCAATACTCGACATTACTCTATATAATATCCGTAATATACACACTCGTATAATCAGCTGTCCACTGTACATGTACTCAGCACTCTTTAGCGTCTGCGACTCCCCCCAATGTAATAGCGTAGCTTGCCTCGTTCTCTGGCATGTCGGGACTGTCGTATATCTTCGCTATTCTAATCTCGCCTCTCCCTTTTCGTAAGCTTAGACGCGTGGTGGACGCGTGAGCTAAAATGTGTCCTCCAATGGGTTTCTTTGGGTCGGCCTGAAATGACATGGTAGCGCCTGGATCAGCTGTCATTTGGTTTGTGATGAAAATCGCGACATTGTATTCCTCAGATATTTTCTGTAGGCGTGAGAGCATTTGAGCTAACTTCTGCTGTCTGTCTGCTAGCTCGCCTCTCCCACTGAAATCCACACGGAACAGTGCCATTACCGAGTCTATGATGAGCAGCTTGAATATCCCTGGTTCATCATGGAATTTGGAAGCCACATTATCAATGAGCTCCATTTGGTGCTCACTAGTATATGCCCGGGCGTATAATACGTTATCTAGCATTGCGCTGTGGTCAAGACTGAATCTGTCTGCGATGTCTTTAAGTCGATCGGGTCGAAATGTGTTTTCTGTGTCGATAAACACTACTTTCCCGCCTCCATACCCTTTGGCTCCTGGCAGCTGAGCTGTGACACACAGTGTGTGGGAAATCTGCGTTTTGCCAGTTCGGAATTCCCCGAACGCTTCAGTTATTCCCATACTCTCGATTCCACCCCCACAGAGCTTATCTAGCTCGATAGACCCTGTGGTTATACGGAAAACTTGTTTCCTTTTGTCGCAGTAGACTAGAGCAGTCAGGAAATCTTCGCTGCATATCTTAGAAACTGCTTCTTTGATTTTGTCAACTTTTGCATCTGATAAACCTTTGATATTCGCTAGTTTTTTGCGAGTTGTCATTTGTACTCCTTTCACAGTGCAAATGCCAGCTGTTTTTAGCTTCTTCAGGTCTGCGAGGTTCACTCCGTAATTCTGTAGCATTTCTACATCTTGATAATCCACATCGTTTCCTTCGTCACTACGTATAGACTGTTCCATTGATAATGTATCTAGTTTGATTTTTCTGAGATTATGCAGAGTTTGCTATTTATTATAACCAGGACCATTCAGATTCATCCTAACTCAAATGCAGCTGAATTTCACAATGTTCTATTTTAAAGTTTGAAATAATTCAAGATTATGTGCAAGTTTATTCATTTACATATAAATCTGACTTAGTTAGAAGGGAAATCACTATAAATACTAATAATCGTGTTTTTTTTACAAAATACATAATCTAGATTCTAGAGTTATACAATACGTATATTTCCTGTGTGTGGTATTACTCTTCAGAAGTCCAATTGAACCCGTGTGCAGGGGACCGTATCTGGTTGTGTTTGACATAAAACGAGAATATCCATTTGAAATAGTTGACTCGATTGTGGACATTTCTCGAACTAAGCGCGCCATAGATTAGATTTACAGGGAATAGATTGTATATCGGGTCTCTGCCCAAATAGAATTGGCTCCCTTCTAAAACAGATCTTGCTACAACACTCTGTCCCAACTCCGTTATCATATCTTCTCTGCAAACACGTAATCGTATAGGAATACCAATGTGTCTCCATCTAATGCTAAACAGTGGAATCGCCTTTGGAAACCCGACTGCATCATCTTTCTCATCAAATTCAATACGAATACATTGCACCCTTCTGTCATTCATTATTTGTACGAACCGATCGCCCCCTGCTCTAGGCGATGCGAACAGAACTAGCTTTACTTTATCAGAATCTGTTCTTACACACAAATCTAAAGCAGCACACTGTGCTAATGCACCACCCAAACTAACGCCTGTTATAATAATCTTGTTGTATTGGGAAATACCATTTGTATGTACAAACTCTAAGAGTTGATTGCGAATAGAACTCCTATTACTCACTCTGTTGTTAGAGCAATACGCACCATACCATAGACCTCTTATTACATTAACACCAGGTGTATAATCAGTGCTGTCTCGACTGTTCACATACCTATTCAACACATGGTTACCAGGGTACATCTCAACTCTCTCCCAGCAGCAGAAATTCCAAATGGCGGATTCCACAATCCCAGTTGTTTCTCTGAATGCAATATAAAGCACTTTGCCAGCTGGCCCATCCGGGTTGTCTGTGCCGTTTGTGAGTATTATCCCCGTGTTAACCATTCTACCGCCATCTCCCTTAAACCCAAATGTTGCATAGCAACGAGTCTGATCCAAGCGCTGCAAAAGAATGTATTTATTCGCGGGGAAAAAATATGATGGAATTGAGTAGTTTTGTTTCCAGTGTCCATGGTGTTTCATACTCCATTGGAAGAGAGGATTTGAGGCTGGGTGTCCTAACCCCATAGCGGGGTCCTTCTTATAATATCCCCAATCAGTACGAGTATTGTTAAACAGCCATGGATAGTTAAAGTGTGTCCAACTACGTATCTCCCAGTAGCGTAGAATATCTCTAGTGAATGCAGGTAGGTTGTTTTTGATGTTATGAATAACTGGCATGTACATAGCAGTAATATTCTCACCCGTCTCGTCAATTATCGGCTGATTTATTTCCTGTAGAGATTCCAAATACTCTCTATTTTCTATTGTTTCATAGCGAGCTTCAGCCATTTGTTTCCTTTTATGAGAATTAATAAAACTAATATGACACATTTGGAAACGCTTATTTATCCCATCCCTCCATACCATAAATGCGAATAATACTACATATTAATAAATACGTATTATAGTAAATAGGCAGATAGATTGTACATTGATTTTAGTTTATTTCTATTTTTCTCCGACAACCTCGAATCCCATTTCGAACGAGTCCCCGATCCCAGCAGTGATCCTCTGTCCCACTTTAACAGGTCCCACCCCTTCAGGTGTCCCCGTTAGAATTACGTCACACGCCTCTAGTGTGAATCTATCACTCACATAACTTATCACATAAGGGATAGGAAATATCATATCTTTCGTGCACCCACTCTGTACTAAAGTATCATCCACTTTAAGCCAGATTGCAGCATTATGTGGGTCGGGTATAATAGCATCGGTTAGTAGAGGGCTAACGGGACAGAATGTGTCCATTCCTTTCGCAACAGACCACGGATTACCCTCTGTTTTAGCTGCGCTCTGCAAATCTCTAGCAGTCATATCAATAGCTAACACAAACCCGCCGATATACTGCATTGCCTCTGCAACAGGAATGTTCTTACCGCTGCGTCCTATTACAATGCCTAGCTCTATTTCGTGATGCAGGTTGCTACTCAGTTTGGGGTACACTATAGGGCTCCCTTGTGTGACGTAGGAGGTAGTGGGCTTGAGGAATAGGATGGGCTCAGTGGGGGCTGAAATGCCCATCTCCGCAGCGTGAGCTTTGTAATTGCGTCCCACACATATTATCTTTCTGCCTAGCGATACAAACTTGCTAATATCCACTGTTGATTTCATTTGAGTCTAGTTATTATTGGAAAGCAGTATGTTATTTTAATGTTGCATCATGCAGTGACAAATACAGTTGTTAGACTATAACTTTTTTCATATATATCATGGTTTTATTGCTTTTGTGCGTATTTGCATTTGAGTCGACTGTACGTAGTGAAAAATCTAAAATTACAGCTGTGCCGACAGCATGTTCCTTTGGAGCACTATACTATTTGGTGGTTGGTGGATTCATAGTGCCTCCAAAAGAAAATATTATCGGCACAGCTTAAATTTTAGATTTTTGTTATGTCATCATCACTATAAAGGTGTTAAATAGGTTAATCTTATCTGTATTGATTTATTTTATCTTATCTGTATATTTTTGTTTAAATATTAAGTTGGCATTCCACTGTAACGCTAATAGGAACTAGTCTCTATAATTTGCCTCGATTATATTTATATTATACGCTACTACTAATTAGCCGCATAGCGAAATATGTATAATCTACAATGAAATGGAAACAGAGGTAAAACCAGAGAACCCCAATTGGGAGCGTGTTAAATCTCGGCTCTCCCCTTACCGCAACAAATATCCAACCCGTGAAATGACACAGTGGTCTCTCAATGTCCTATGCACTACTGTTGTAGTCGGTTTGCTAGGCGGTAGGATTGGTGGGAGATTCCTGAAAGATAGGTTTATACACTACAGCAAAGCCCAGGTGTACCATACGGCGGTGGACGCACACCGAAGAATGCATTCGTACTCAGTTAGAGGCGCAGTGAACCTAGGTTCTAAATGGGCCTGGAAAGTAGGCGTGTTCACTGCAGTGTATTCCGGTGTAGAGATCTCCCTTAGTGTGTATCGAGATAGGAGAGACATTCTGAACTATATGTGTGCCGGCGCCGTGGCTGGCCCACTGTTCTACGTGGTGAGAGGAGTACGGCCTATGATAGGAGGGGCGTTTATGGGTATCGTACTGTCGGTACCCCTGGGCATGGTAGCGTGGGTGCTAGAGTCTATTATTGACTGGACGCAGGGAGGGAAAGATAAGGCTATGGAAGATACAGAGATCTCAGATTGATATTGTCAATATTATCACTTCGGGTTTTGGGATGCAAGATGTATTGAAGATATGCTATGGTGTTACTAGTTAGTAATATTAATAATTCGATTTTAATTAAAACTACTTTCTACTTTGATCCTAGAAAAATAATTTTATATACGTACAGTAGAACCTCGTTAGTACGACTTACGAACACCAGGGGACCGTCAAAATTCGTTCGCCTTATCCGGAATTCATATTTTTAACAAATATCGTTTGTATTGAAAAGGCTTTGAAAGGGACTGAAATAGTATTCGTATAACCGGAATTTCGTACTAACCATGTTCGTATTAACGAGGTTCTACTGTATTATCAATGAAGTTATATCATAATAGATATTGATAGATGGATGGGCTACGTGATCTCAATAAACAAATTGAAGCGAAGAACGAAGAGGAAACTGGCAAGACAAAGGGCCGCATTCCTTTGGTCCGATCTCTGGAAGAGTTCATAACAACCGACTTACAAAAAGACATAAACTATAACAGTTTCACGACCCCATCAATAATACAATGTCAAGAAGAGCTATTACTCGAGCACTCCACATTACCAACACAAGCCTCTGTGCTCTTAGATTTCGCATTAGACAAGTGCCATCCTATTCCCACTGGTCTACCGAGTGTGGACATGCTCTTACAAGGGGGCGTGTACCCTGGTGAGGTCACTGAAGTTCTAGGCGCAATTTCAACAGGAAAAACACAGCTGTTACACCTGCTGGCTATTAATTGCGCACATTCACTCAGCACTGTGCTTTATATCGATAATAACTGTAGTTTTAGTGCTAGAAGAGCTCTGAGACTTTGGTCTAAAATAAATTCGCACACAGATGAAACACAGAGTACTACGGGAGAAAATATGCTCAAGAGTATACGGGTTCTCTCCTTATACGATCCATTGCTATTGCTTCCAATGCTGAGAAACTTGCTTACAAATATTCAAGAGAAAACCAACGATTTCTACTCAACTATAAGATTAGTTATTTTTGATAATTTCTCATTTCTACTCTCCCCTATTTTAGAAGGATTTACAATACATGGATTAATACTATACTCACAAATAGAGAAAACGATTAATTATATCGCGAATGTTCACAACATTGCTGTTGTAATCGCGAATAGAAGTTCACCGCTTTTTCACACCCCAGACACTAACCTTATAAACACATTCAAATACAATCGTTTAGGATACCAGTGGAATAACGTAGCTTCGACCAGAATTCTATTAGACCGTGATATTACACAGACAGACACACCCTCGAGATCTAAAGTTAAGATATTCTTGCTAAGATCCAACTTAGCTCAGGAGAGATACGAGTCTGAATTCAAAATACCAATCACAAAATAGTAAGTTGGGTCACAATATTAAACAGGGCTTACTTTGTTATCGCCCAACATTTTAGTATAAAAACCCGGCTTCGAAAAAGTGTAGTATTTTTGATGTTAAAAATTAACCTTGTCAGTGCCTGAAATTATACTCGAAAAGGTTTTGCCTGATATATACTAAGTAGTTCTTTATAAATACGATTGAATTTGTCTTAACACTTGTTAGTTGTATAATGGAGTTATATAATAAGCATAACACGGCCTATAATCTACACTAAAGTACACAAATAAATAGCTACTCAGTGCTCTTGCTATCAGCAATGAGACTACAGATCTCTTTGTGTTTATCCCAATTCTGCACTTGGCATTGTCTACTGCAATACCACTCGTTCTTACAGCGACTGCATCTATGTTCTGCCTCGCTCCCACACGCAGCACACTTGGGCCTACCCTCAGATAAAGTGTGTACCACATCCAAATCGTAAGTACCTACAAACTTACTGGCTTGGTATTTCAAATCTTCTTGTGAAGGGTAAAATATATCTTTTTTCCGCTCCGCTCCTATTTCTTCAAACCTTCCCTTATACTGCGTAAGCATTGCCTCTCGCATGTTACGATCTGGTTCTATTATAAGTTCCTTCTTTGCTGTGGGGGGGTCCATGATTGAGAGGTTGTGTAAGTATCGCTGTAGGTCGAGAAGAATGGGTAGTTGGTCTATGAGGTATTCAGGGATGTGCGCTCTTAAACGTAGAATAGAATTCTTCTTGAAATCATTGTATTCGTATCTACTCTGGCAACTTGGTTCTAATAAGAGTTGTATTATTATTATCCAGACTTGAGTTTCAGTTTTTGTGAGTTTTATACGTTCTTCGTTTGGAATCAAATGCCATTTGCCATCCCAATATTTGAAGAGTTTGTCTTTCTCCTTGCGTGTCCATGGTTGTTTCTCGATAATTTCCACCATATGCATCGGTAAATCTATCGTGTTTAGAATCATACGAGAAGCGCTTAGCGGCAAACAATCTAAGTTACCCACTAGATGACGTAATATTGTGACACAATGTGTCATAATCTGAAAGTTCAAACTCTTCCTTTGCTCTTCTAATTCTGCCATCAGGTTCTGTTCCTTCTCAATCAGCTGTTTGATAGATTCGCTCTGTTCTAAATCGCTATTCTCCACACACACCTCTTGTTGGTGAACATTTGTTAGTAAAATAAGCAGTTTCCTATTACAGAATGCGATCAAATCTATACTTGTATCTTCTAATACTTCACAAGTTTCTTTATAGAATAAAATAGTTTCCAGTAAGTTTACGATTGTCGCTTCATGATATAGAATCAGGTAGCAAGGAAAGCTTGCGTTTGGATCAATCTTTTCTTTGATGTATAAAGAGAAAATATTTTCTTTCCAAATCTCAACTAACAATAGTTCGTGCACTAATAAATGTATTTTATCATGTGTGATCAGAAATTCTTTAACATACTCATCTGTTTCAAGTCTAGAGTTCACTAAAGCCTGTATATTTAGCTTCTCAATATGTTCGTGTTGTTGGTACCATGAACGTGTACCGATTTCATCTAGTGACGTCACTTTCAAGCTTTCTACTATTGCCTCTGCTTCGACTGGCAGCAGTACGTGTTCTAGAAACTTATCCGTGGGATTAGTTGGCTTTTCAATTGATGAGGTTGCCATGTTATTCAATACCTGTAAAGCTAGAAGGAATTCGGTTCATTTCATCTTTTGTACTAGATATGTCATGATAGAATGCTATTGTATTAGGGTAATAGGAAATCCAGTTCGGTATATAATTATGATTCTTAGGAGTTCGTATGTTTACTACATTTATAAGGTAGATTTCTCAGTTACTCATATCTAGTATATGTTAAAACACAATTGTTGTTTGTTTATTCCAATTTAGCATACAGTAGACTCTCGTTAGTACAAAGGAAAATTTATCTGTGAGGATTACAAGGTTAGTTAATATGAATTTCCGGATAATACGAATAAATTTCGACGGTCCCCTGGAGTAATAACGAGAGTCTAATGTAGTTTAGAAACTGTATGTACTGATTTAATATACAGTCGGTTTGCTTTTCGTGGCCAAACAATGAGTTTTTGTCTAACTATGTAGTAATCCAATATTATGTTATTGACTTAATTAACCTTGTAGTCATTTAAAATACTATTACGCCCCATTAGTATCATATTTCTATACCAAACCTATATATAATATCCTATCAATCTATTCAATACGTAGTTGTTCTGATTAGTATAGTAGCATGTCTGTTATCGCAGCACTGTTGGTGTCAGGGGCAGTCAGTGTAATTGGGATTGTGTACCTGATCCTCTCTCGCAGGCCGCCGCCCATACGAATGATTGTGGATAAAAACAGACAATCGAAACCGTACAAAGGCGGTGAGGAGAGTATTCGCGTTAGCTCTATACTAGGGGAAGATTGCGAGTTGCTTGTAAGTGTTTATGATGACGTCAAGACGTTGTATGATGGATTCCAGCGTGGGCTTAGGTTGGCAAGGAACCGTTCTTGTTTCGGTATAAGACAGCCGGATCAACCTTTCCAGTTTAGTACCTATGGGCAAATAGCTGAGAGAATTAATAACTTCGGTAGCGGACTAATTAACCGGGGCCACATAGCAGGACAGGGTACCTTTATAGGCATAGCGAGTAAGAACTGTCCCGAGTGGGTTATTGTGGAGCAATCTTGTAACGCGTACGGACAGGTGTTGGTGCCACTCTACGACACACTGGGACCAGAGGCCATAGAGCACATCATCACACAGGCTAGAACAGAGGTAGTGGTGCTGTCAGCTGATCGCTTCGCTGAGCGTATGAGCACAGTCGCTGCGACCAAAGTACCGAAATTAATTGTAAAAATAGGCAAAATCACAGCTGATGAAGAGAAGTTGGGTAGCGAGCTAGGTGTTACATTGGTTGCCATGGAAACGTTAGAGGAAGAGGGCAAGAATGCACCTGTAGCTCATGTCCCGCCCAAACCGGATGATCTCGCCACGGTCTGCTACACCTCGGGCACCACTGGGAAGCCAAAAGGTGTAATGTTAACTCACAGGAATATAATAACTGATGCATCGGGCGCATTAGCTATTCTCAACATACAATGTCCTGTCACAAACGAGGACTGCTATATTTCCTATTTGCCGCTTGCCCACATGTTTGAGAGGATAATGCATGTAACTCTGTTGATGCACGGCGCGACCATATGTTTCTTCCAGGGAGACGTTAAGCTATTGCTATCGGACATTGCAGCCTGTAGGCCGACCATATTCGCTTCCGTCCCGCGACTCCTCAACAGGATTTATGATAAAACTATGGCAGCAGTAAGCGCCAGCCCGATTAAGCAGAAACTGTTCGACATGGCCATGCGAAGCAAGCAGGCAGATATTGAGAAGGGGATCATATGTCGCAGTACGATTTGGGATAAACTAGTCTTCAAGAAGATACAGGCAGGTCTGGGGGGGCGTGTGCGCATGGCTGTAACAGGAGCTGCCCCGTTGAGTCTCGAGGTGCTCACCTTCCTACGGTGTGCATTGGGCTGTGTTATATTCGAGGGCTACGGACAAACCGAGTCCACTGCTGGGGCTACGTTCACTCTGCCCGGGGAGTCAATCGCGGGGCACGTGGGGCCGCCCCTCCCCTGTAACATTGTGAAGGTGGTAGACGTCCCAGAGATGGAGTACTACGCTAGGAACGGAGAGGGCGAGGTGTGCTTCAAAGGCCCGAATGTGTTCAAAGGGTATCTGCACGACGAGGCTAAGACGAAGGAGACAATCGACTCGGATGGCTGGCTGCACTCGGGAGACATAGGAAAGTGGTTGGATAACGGGTGTCTCAAGATAATCGACAGAAAGAAGCACATCGTGAAGCTGTCGAACGGCGAGTACATTGCGCCGGAGAAAATAGAGAACTGCTACACCCGACATCCGGCCATAATGCAGGCATTCGTGCACGCTAACTCTCTCTACCCCTTCCCAGTGGCCATCCTGGTGCCAGACCCAGATACCTTCGTGGGATGGGCAGAGAAGAAGGGCATGAAGGGTTCCATAGAGGAACTGTGTAGGAACAAAGAGGTGATGAAAATAATCGTAGCAGACTTAGACGCAGATGGGAAAGAACACGGTTTGAACCCTTTCGAGAGGATCAAACAAATCTGTCTAATTCCGGATCAATTCACTGTGGAGAATGAGATGCTTACTCCGACATTCAAATTGAAACGCACTGAAGTTGTTAAGATTTACCAGACTAACATTGATGGGCTGCTGGATAACATGAAACTTAGCGGAGCCACTAAATAAGAAACTTCCCTATATATATATTTAACTTGAGACAATTTATAGATTATTTTCGTGTATTAGTTCGTCCCTTAGCTCTAGATTTGGAGATTTAGTGTTCCTTTATATTTCTATACTTTGTTAATTATTCTTATACTATATTCGACTGTTTGTTTTCAGGAAGTAATATTTTATTCATTCATATATTTCTATCGTTGTTACGTACATATATTGATATACAAGTAGTACAAAAATAATATGTAAAACTTTTTAGATACGATAAATAATGTTTGTTGATTAGTATTTTCACATATCATATTCAATTCTTGACTTAAATAGTATTACCCATATATGGCAGGGGCTTGTGGTATACAAAATTTATAGACGGTCTACAAATTTTTAGCTTAGTTTGTATGGGATTTTATAAATCGAATAGAAACAGGCCATCTTCATATAAAGAAGCTCTAAAAGAACAAAGTAGTTTCCTTTAATTATAGATTCGCGTATAGCTAATATTCTTGTACAACTTTGCTAGTCTGTTCTCTCTAATAGTCCACTTATTTACTTGTCCAAATCAACTATTTATATACTATCTGTAATAGTCCATATTCTCTAATAGTCCACTTTGGGCCAATTGCCCACTGGTGGACTATTAGAGAGAACAGTGTGTATTAGGCAAAATAATTAACGATATACATGAGCGTAGCTAGCACTATAATACGGTGACACCATGAGCTTTGACTTCTACGTTCTACATTATCTTTACTTTTCCATTAGGAATTTAGCCTTCTTATTATGTTAATATTGTTTCTAAACATTATTATGTATAGTAAGTAGCTGGCGCCATCTAGTTGTAAGCCCAAATGAGTTAACAGTAGAAAAATGTAATTTTTCCTAAAAGGAAAATCTATCCATTAGAGCATTGTAATATTTGCTGATCAGATCGACAGGATGGTTAGCTTGTGAATAGAACTAGCTTGTGTGGAGACACGTGACTGTAATCATTCTTAAATAATTTAATACATATTAATTTCACAGTTAGATCCAGTGAACTGCTACAAGTTGATGTACTGAATATATAATAGTGATAATAGGCTATAGATACTTTATGAGCTGAAATTTAATATAAATAGTATTTAGAGCGTGTTGTATTGGATTTTATTAATAAAATGGCAACTCAAATATCGAAAAGCGCGTCTGTACCCTCTGATAGTGAGCTCAGAGAGAAACTTGACGCGGAGAGGAATGCGCTAGAAAAGTTACTCACAAGCAGAGATTGGGTTCTGTTTCGCGAGGGAGAAACGTACGTTGCGGAGAACGCGCTTGTGGCACCTAAAGATGGGACGATTGTGTTTAAGTTTACAGCTAATTATCAGTCAACAAAGCCTGGAGGAGATGCTAAACAACAAGTGCATGAAATACTTTGGAATTCTACTTACGAAGAATCAGATCCAGATGTGGAAGAGAAGACTTTTGTTTACACGAGCAAGGATGAAACCCTAAGGGTTAAATATCTACGCGAAAAGTTCCCTTGGCCTTGCGAAAAGCGCGAATACGTCACCGCATTTGCGAGAGAATTCACAGATGGAGGCTCTATAGTATGGGGCACCCCCATTGAATACGGGATACCACCCCAGAAGAAAGTTGTACGAGGCCGAGAGAGTTTTATGTGTATTGTTGAGGGGTTGAGTAGCGATCAGACCAAATGCAAAATGACCAGCGTGTATACGTACAATGGAGGCGGTTGGATTCCACAGTGGATGATAAAGTTGGGTATTACAGATATGCTGAATACATTTGTTGGTATTCAAGAATTGTTATAAATATTATTTCAACTTTTAGTAGACAGTACTTTTGTTGAGTTCATTATTACTCGTTCATTATAAGACACTTTGTATTCATTCCTTTATGTACAGTAAACACTAATAATCGTTTCATATAAATGTTACAATAATTGTAGTAACAGAGTCCGTAATCGATTATTGATAAATATACAAAAATATTATATAAAATAATCACATTTCGGATAAATGGCCGTTAATTAACGATATTTGGACAAATTATAGCAAACATACAAATTTTATCAATGCAGCTCTGCCAAATGGTTAAACTAATAAACTTGTTCATATCCATGGTTCAGTAAATACAATTTCTAACTCAGTTAATGTATCAAATTAATTTGTTTTACAAATACTACGTACATAATTAAAAATCTAAAATTACAGCTGTGCCGACAATATGTTCCTTTGGAGGCACTATATTTGGTGGTTGGTGGATAAGAAAATGAGATCGGCACAGCTGCAATTTTAGATTTTTGTAATGCCATCATCACTATAAAGGTGTTAACAGTAAATGAGTTCATATCCTTAAATATTAAATATTATTTAATTAAATATTGAATAAAATAATAATTGAATGTAAAAATTATTAACTAACAGATATAGAGTAAATGCAACTAGTGAGTGTTTATATATATATTATCCATTATGAGTATCCATGTGTATATAGAAGTGTGTAAGCGAATTCAGGAACCGATGTTACAGGATTTAGGGAGAGTACGCTCTAGGATTTGTAGCTCATAATAATCTTTTTTCAATTTAGAGAGAGTAGCGGCGATTTCCAATTTAGTCTTAATCTGTTTATTTAGCCTAGAAAATAAATACGATTATAATACAGTCAGGTTCATTATAAAGAAAATCCAAGGGATGAGAATTTGTTCATAATATAGAAACATCGTAATAAGCGAACTTAACTTAATACAAAGTTATATATCCTATGTAAGTTGTTAAATTGGTACCATAGGGCTTGTTCATTATTTAAAAAATTCAATAAGCAGGAAAAAATTCACAATAAGCAGACTTGATTGTTATTAGGGTCTACTGTTACATATTTGTTGTTGTTTACTATATATAATATAACAACATGTATGTTATTGGGTCTCACCTCTGTCTCAATATGAATACAGTTTGATTGAGTTGCGCATTGGATATAGTTTCATTGAGTAACTCCACTGATGCAGCAAACTCGTCAATATTGAATTGCGGAGGCTGTAGGGTTTGGAAAGCTGCGTTTAATTTCTCACTAAGACTGTTTATCTCGTTAATTGTTGTTTGTGTGAGGTTAGCTATCTCTTGAGCCTAGAGCATCATAAATATTCAAATTAGAAATACAGTCGACTTCGCTTAATAAAGTCACCTCGGGACCAGGTTGCTTTGATGCGATTAAGCGGAGAAATCTATTAACCGGTGGCTCTTAAGCGGAATCGACTGTATATACAAGTGCAATAGACTCTCGTTAGTAGGACACCAGTGGACCGTCGAAATTGGTTCTTATTATCCGGAAATTCGTATTAATCGGAGTCGCTTACATGCATTTGTTAAGTTAGGGGAATTAAACCTTATACTCCTTATCCTTGCTCGTATTAACGAGAATTTAATGAATAGTGTACAATGTATTGGTTGGAGTAATTTAACTCGTTTTGTGGAAGTACTGACTTTACACACAAGCTTTGCTTACCTTCTGTATACAAATATCCGCTTGTACGCTCGCTTCTGCTCTCAGCCCATCCATTATCTCATCATGAGCAACAGCTCTTATAACAATACTCTGTACTATAAATAGGGTCCTATTGAATGATGCTGTGTAGTGATACAGCTGTTCTGTCAGCTGTGAGAGCTGACCTCTGAACTTGTCTAATACGTCATTAGCGTTGTTGGCGATATCACCGGCTTGTATAGAGTTGGTGTGACTCTCTCGAGACTTGCGAGACGCAATAGAGAATTCTCTCAAAACCTAAATATATATACAGTAGCATTATATACAGACACCTTGTGATAGGTAACGGGTTTTAAGTCCCAAATTTCCAAACAGTACTTCACATTGGACCTAGATTTAGACAGTTTTCAGTTGCATGGATGATTCTTTAGAGAAGTTTCATTGTTTAAAAACTTGATTTACATAAATTAGATTTTTTTATAATGGATAACAAAATCAAAATTAACACTTTTATACTAATATTGTTGTTGGTGACATTTACAGTATGTGGGAGCTCCCCAACTCTTCCTACAGAATTCACCAGCTACATTCGACCCTGGTTATTCGGGCGACAGCTTAAACACCAATTGTCCGCGTTAGTTTTCGCGAATCTAACGAATTCGTCGTATCCACTTATAGCAGAAATGGACTGTAACTACAACACAACAGATCCTGTGTACATATTCCAAGTGTATATAAATTCTGTTTACAATACAAACTATTTTGTTGACGGCCTGCGATGTACGATCAGAAAATCTTCAAACAGTTTTTTACCCTTCGTAGTCCCTAGTTTAATAGCAGCGGAATACATACAAGCTTTCAATAGAGACTCAAATAGAAAGTATATTACAGAACACACAAAATGCCCAGGCCATAATGACAAACCGTGTTACGAATGGGAATCTGTGCTTAAAGATGGTACACCACTTAATGTGTACTTCTACAATAATACACTGTACAGAATAACGGTGGATAAAGTACAGACATTTGCTTTGGATTTTGATTACTACGAACCAGATAATCCACTTGTGCCTGAACAGTTCCGACCGCCTGGTATTGTTATAGAGAATTGTGTGACACCTAATTAGCATAGTGTATATGACGTCAGGATATACTTTTCGAATGCTAGTTATTTTTAGTTGTTTAATTTTATATTGTTGTTGATTTTAAGATTATATTCTATTTAGTCATGTTAATTACACTCTTAGTTTAATTAGGGGCATACCTACATACTAATGTGGTTTCCTGTTTCTATGGTGTGTTAGTTATAACAAACCTGAGATACATTCATTTCGGCCTGTCTGCTAATGTCTTGAATAAATCTGACTTTCTGTAGAGACTCTCTCGCTTCTCTCTGCGCTATATTCGAACTCGCGTTAAAATCCGCGATTAATACCAGAGTTTCGTTCAGCAGACCCACTAGCCTATTCCCACGATCCCTAGCCTGTATCGACTTGTAATTAGCCGCGAGTGCCCTATCGCGGTAACTAGCATCAGTATCCGTCAGCTCAGTAATTTCACTCGAATATTCGACCAGATTATCAAACAGAACCTGTATCCTATCTCTTAGAGCTACAATCTTAATACTCAGCTCGTTAGACTGTATTATGACGTCACCAGCTTGCATCTGAAAACTGCTTAGCTTATACTGAATGCCTGTTGTGTTGAATCCGTCATTTCTATTAGGACTCTGTGCTTGTACTAACAACTGAGTTGCTTCATTCATTTGTAGCATCGCTTTATTGAGCTGGTTAGCAGATGCGGTGTGTAGCAGGTTAGATCGCGAGTGTATGGAGTCGAGTAAGAGAGTTAGCGTTTGTATCGAGGAAACTAGGGAGGTTACGAGCCGCTGGTAAGTGTGCATTACACTGGTACTGGCCCGAGAGGAAAGGAGACTAGCTTCTGTTACGAACTCTTCGATTTGATCAGCCTACATATTATTTAATTAAATACTTAACTAAGGAATTACTTATACAGTGGATGCCGGGTATAAGCACATCGTCGGGAACTGCACTTGATGTGCTTATAACCAGCATGTTCTTATAACCGACATAAATTATATAGGGTATATGGCAACCGTTTTCCAACATAGTGTTCTTATAACCGGTGTGCTTATATCCGACATCTACTGTATTACCAAATACCTTTTCTAATGTAATTTTCAGACACTGGCAAGGTTATTTTTAACATCAAATACACCATTGCGAAGCCGGGTTATATTTATTTTGAAAAGGTGTTGACCGATATATAAGTAAGCCCATTGATTAATTAATTAATTCTTAAAACTTGATAAATTTTGGTTGGGACCGAAAAGTCAATTTCTAATTTACTAAATTTAGTGACAAGAAACTGTTTATTAAATGGAAAGAGATCACACCTCATTATTAGCATATAGCTAATATTCTCACCTGCTGCTTATGCAGATTCGATATAACCGTTATCTGTACAGCTACATCTTTCATCCCCTCTAACACATTGACTATCTCCTGTGCCAGGTCTAAATACACTCTCGGATCTGTTCTCAGATACTCACTGATCTCCAGCATGTTGAGAATAGTCTCGTTAGCTAGCACCGCTGCGCCGATAGCTTGCGAGCCGATTAAGCTAACTTGATTCTCCATTGTATTAATCGTGTTTAGCGTATCAGCTACGAAATTCCGCAGATAAACAGCTGTGTACTCCAACTGTTTCGTAAGCAGCAAACTCAGCTGTTCCATTTGTTTCAATTCTCTCGCTTCACTGACCAGTGTATTTACGTCCATAGTTGCATCATCTAATCTTGTCGTGAATGGTAATACATTCTGTGTTGATTCTAACTGAGTAACAACAGCACTCGCATTGGCTATTTCGCTTCTGAAGCTATTTATACCCTCCTGCAGTTCCTGGTAACACTCTGGACAGGCGATACAGCCCTGAGTGACGTTATAAAAGTTCTCACTGCATTTGTTGCATTTGTCACCAAACACTCCTTCTCTACACACACAAATGCCATTCGAATTACACTGGTTTGTAATAGAGCCAGGCTGGAAACAATCGCATGGCGCACATCCCTGTTCTGAGAATCCGTAGAAATCCTGTTGACACGTGTCACAAGTCACTCCAGTGACACCAGCCTGGCACCTACACTGTCCACTTGTCACATTGCATTCAATGTCCACTGCTCCTGTGGGGCTACAGCCACACTCGCGACACCCTGTGCCACTTGATATGTCGAAATATCCTAAGAGGCATTCTGCACACTCTCTGCCAGTTGTGTTAGGCAGACACACGCACTGCCCGCTTCTGGCGTCGCAATATTGGTTGTCAGCACCTGTGGAGGGAATTCAAAAGTTACATTCTATAAACAACTGTATTATAATACTGTAGAACTCGGGTATAACGCAGTGTATTATACAGCAATTTGTAAATGCGCTCCTAATCCTGGTCTTATCCAATTTTCATACAACTAAATTACAAATTAATGTTACGGTATAAGAGAGGATTCTAAATTTTCGCGCTCCTAAATTCAAATTTTCCAAAAATCATGCTCCAAAAGGAGCGTCTCGCGCTCCTGGATAATTCCTTGGTATACCGTCGTATTATCCGAGATTACATGAAATAACATACTGCTTTATAAACTTCGTTAAAATTTTGTTGTATTAAGCCAAAACCTACACCTTAGAAATGGAATTAAGTACGTATTTTCCGAGTGTACATGCTTTATAAAATGTGTTGCATTTAATCCAAGTACGTTATAACTTATACCCAAGGAATTATCCAGGAGCGAGAGACGCTCCTTTTGGAGCCTGATTTTTGGAAAATTTGAATTTAGGAGCGCGAAAATTTGGAATCCTCTCCTATACCGTAACACTAATTTGTGTTTTAGCCGTATGAAAATTGGATCAGACCAGGATTAGGAGCGTATTTACAAATGGCTATATAATACACTGCTTATACCCGAGTTCTACTGTACATGTATATACTCGCCTTGCTGGTCGCACAGACATCTGCTGCAGTTCTTAGCTAGTACAGCGTCTCCGTAGAACCCGGGAGCGCATACCTCGCAGCTGTCTCCCGCTGTGTTGCCCACACACTTGAGACACACCCCACTGGTGTTGTCACAGCTACCCGGGACTCCCAGCGCTATGTTACCACTACAGGCACATGGAATGCATCCGACAGCATTACCCGGATCTCCGTAGTAGTTCTGACTACAGAACTCGCAGCGCAGCCCCTCGTGTCCCAGCGTACACTCAGTGCACTCTATGTCCAGGCCCTGGGGGGTGTCAGCCGGCAGGAATGCAGAAGGGATCAGCTCGCAGAGGGGGGAGAATGATCCGCTCCCCTGTCCGGGGCAGACACAGGGGAGACAGCTGATCGCTTCAGAAGGGGACCCGTAATACCCGGGGACACAGGACTCACAAGAGGCACCGGTGGTAGAGGGGGGACACACGACACACGCCCCCGTGTTAGGATCACAGCTGAGCTGAGAGCTGTTGCCAAAGCAGTCGCACTGAACACAGTCAGTAGTGCCTGTCAGTCTGTAGTACCCAGGCGCACACCTGGAGCAGGAGGGGCCCGAGTAGTTAGCGTTACAGACACATGACTCCACCCAGCTAGCGGTAGTGCCGGAGCTGCTGCGAACCGCTATGGGCAGGGATACCTATAGGGTGATATGAGATCGTAGTACTGATACAGTGGGGACCCCGGTATTAGGATCACCCTAGGGACCCGTAAAATGGCCGTAATTGTGAAATACAGTGAAATCTCGTTATAACGAAGTGCTTGGGACCTGTAAATTATTTGGTTGTATCCGGATATACGTTATAATCGGATAATAAATAATGCATTTAGTGCTCTGGGGGAAAATTTCTATTTCGTTATAAGCGGTTATTATTTCGTTATAAGCGGTTATTATTTCGTTATATCCGACTTCGTTATATCGGAAGTTCACTGTAATTTAATGTTACTATCTACTACGTATATGAAGTCAAACGGGACTTTAAAAAGTGCCCGGAATATCGGAGTGGCCGCTATCCACTGTACTAACAGGGCTATATGTTGTTGTGTTACCTGATGGAAGTACGTGTTCGTATCAGGCACGTAGGTACCTCTTATAAACAGGTGAGTTAAACTCGATAGCACTTGTAAGAACTCCAGCTCGCTAACAGCTGATCCTGTGTCTGTTATAACCCAGTCAGCTGTCTCGTGCAGGAGAATATCAATAGACACAAACCCGTTAGCCCCTACCATGCTTAACTGAGTGCAAGTAGCAATCTCCATTGAGAATCCCCTGAGCAACAGAGTGTATGGGGGACACGAGAATGAGGGGAGCGTCTCAGGGATTGGATTTATCGTAAATTGTACTGACAGGGATTGTGTGTAAGAACTTAGCTTGAAACTGAGATATTTCGCAGGTGCGCTAAAGTAGTGGACTGTTGGGAATGTGGCTATACTCGACATGTTGTTGATAGTGAATGGAAAGTAACCGATGAATGCATTCCCGTTGTCGTCTAGTGTTGTCCAGCTGTCTAGAATGTCTGATTCATTCGTGTTGAACTGTGTTGAAACCTAGAGACATAGGAGTAAATATCAGAACATTATTATGTGCCATTCAAATGTTACGTAACATAAAAATTCCTGAAAACTATGTCATGTTCTTGGCTATTTTGTAATATAAATATGAGCATCCTTATATGTAGACGGTCTATAAAGCCCGCAAAAATTTGTAGACCGTCTATAAATTATGTAGACCAAAAGCCCTGCCGTCTATGGGTAATACTAATGTATGTGTAAGAAAACCTGGTTTAGAAATAGACGGTCTACATACAAGTTATTTCTATAAATATTATGGTCTGTCACACATTGGTTACCTCCCTTTGGAAGCGTTACATAACGTTTGTATGCTCCTTATTAGTGTTGTAAAATTTCCAAAAATTTTGTTTTCCATGGAAATTTCTGGAAAGATTACATATTGATATTTCAAATTATGCTCAGGAACTTTATTTGAAATTGCCAAAATTTTTGTGCTACTTAAGTTAATTAATTCCGAGGAAAAATAACAAGCGCACAGTAACAACTCTATATTATAGATATGGTTTATCAAAATTTAAAAACAAGGTATATATAACAATTTTTCTATGTAAAATTTCCGGAAAATTGGGAATTTGTTGGAAATTTCCTGAGCTTACAACACTACTCCTAACAACCTAACTCACCCTGCCCTGTACATATCCCGTGGCAGCATAACACACTGTATCCCCCTGACCGCTGCAATAACAAGCCCTGCATCCGGTGGGATTAGCCCCGTCCAGGCTATAATACCCCTCTCTGCATTCTCTGCACATCCTACCGACCACGTTAGTCCTGCATTGACACTCTCCTGTATCGGAGTCACAGGTTGAGCTGTCTGCCGTTACACCGTTAACATTACAGTCACATGACGTACATCCGTTAATCCCTAGTCCGTAGTACCCGTCAATGCATCTGTCGCACTTCTCTCCCTCCACACCGGGTCTGCACAAACACTCTCCGCCCTCCGAGCATTGGAAGTTAGCCGAACCAAGGATACTACATTCACAAGAGGCACAGCCCAAACCGGATGTGAAGTTATACGCCCCTATCTCACACTCGCTACACTTATCTCCATCCACCAAGCTAAGACAATCGCACTGCCCATTCGCGAAATCACACACCCTCGAGAGAGACCCACTCACTATACACCCACAAGCACTACAACCGATCCCAGTCTCGAGACTATAGTGCCCCGGCGTACACACTGAGCATACCCTGTCAGTTCCCACTCCAGCTAAACACGAACATTCTCCCTCAAACGTACAGTTATCCCCTATAGACCCAGCTGTATAGCAGTTACATAGCAGGAGCCCACTGTATAACTCGGCTGAGAGAGATAGAGTGATCGGGTTACAGAAGTTAGTGTCTACAGTTCCCCACGTGTTTAGCTGTTTCCGCGGTTCTACACACTCTCGGTTATACGCCTCTAATAGGGTAGAGTTTGTGTTGAAAACCGCGAGTGTAGTTAGAACTGAAACAGGGAGTAAGGCCATGGAATCGATGAGAACATTAGAGTGCGTGCTACCGTGTGTAACAGTTAGTGTATATTCTATGTTTGAATTGAGACACACATCAGTAGAGGCGTGTAGTGATGAACCAGGCATAATATTACTGATTGAAATAATCGTGGTTGTGAGTATTTGTTGGTTACAGACAGAGTCAGATGGAATGTTGGACGGTTTCACATCAAATCTCAGAATGAGAGATATGTCTGTTGTAGTACGTAGCGTGTAGCGGATAACTAACTGGTATACTCCACTTGTAGCTACGGATATGGGGGATTGGAATGTGAGGGTTTCTGAAGGTGCTAATGAGGCATAACCAGCCCCAGTGAACTCTTGATTTACTCCTAAAATAAATTAAATTACAGAATACACTACAGTCAGGTTCGTTTACATATTATGAACATTCAAGGGATCAAATATTGTGTTAATAATAAGCGTATTCAACGAAATACAAACCCTAGGTAAATTGATAAATTGGGATCATAGGACTTGTTAATAATAAAGGTTTTCATTTTAAGCAGACTAAAAACTGTTTATAATAATCGACTGATTTCTCACTAATTCATAATACAGCTAAAGTATACAAACCTGTGGTGAGTAGTATAGGTGTGTAAGTACCGTTGCCCTCTTCTCCCTCTTGCGTGACGTAATCAATGAGTGGCACGAAGTACCCATACGCTCTCTCGCTGCACTGTCTGTCTGTCAGGCCGTCTCTGCAATCACACTGCCCGGTGCCAGCGTCACATACAGGGGAGAGAGAGCCTCCTACGTCACACGCGCACTCCAAGCAACCATCCATGGTACCTGACATTATGTTGTAGTAGCCGGGCCTGCATTCACTGCAGGTCTGAGATTGTGTGTTGTCTCTGCATTGACAGTTGCCAGAGGTGTCACAATTCGAAGTTATAGAACCGAATAGGTTGCAGTTACAAGGGGAACAGCCCAAGGTATTATCCGAGGAGAGATTGTAATACCTAGAAAATTAATGTTTGTACAGTAGAACTTCGTTAATACGAACACGGTTAATACGAAATTCCAGTTAAAATACGAACAGTATGTCGGTCCCCTTCAAAACCTTTTCAATACAAATGACACCGGTTAATACGAATTCCGGATAAGGCGAACGCATTTTGACGATCCTCTGGTGTTCGTACTAACGAGGTTCTACTGTATTTACATTCCAAAAATTATTTTATAATTTCTGTTGTTAGTTAGCTCACCCGTCTTTGCATTGGTCACAAGTCCTGCCTTGTACATTATCTTTACATGCACACTGTCCTGTCATCTTATCACATACACCATTCGTTATAACACCCATCATGTTACAAGCACATCCCAAACACACATCAGCATCACTAGGGGATTTAGTAGCATCCGAATAGAATGTGTCTCTACAGGAGCCACAGTGTATATCCTCTGTATTATGCATGCACTCCAAGCACACACCCCCACTGGTGTTGTTAGACTCGGAGTAGACAGCAGAGTCGAAGTGACAGCTGGTAGAATGGGAGTTGCAATCACACTTTTCGCATTCGAATGGGTTTGAGGGCGTGCCTCTCCTCCAAGGCTGGTCTTGGTAGAATGAAGCGCATTCCTCACAGTTCATACCTAGCAACCAGTTATATAAGTAGTGTACGTACAGTATACAGTTTACTCTCGATTTGTAACTAACAAAAAGGCTCTTATAATAAATATACATCAGTAGACTCTCGTTAATACAACACCAGGGGACCGTCAAATGAGTTCGTTTTATCAGAGTTCGTATTAACCGGAGTATACCCATTGAATAGCCATTGTAGGGACTTGATTTTGTATAAATATCTGTTCGTCTTATCCGGAAATTCGTATTAACCGTGTTCATACTAACGAGGTTCTATTTATGCGGTTAAAGAATGACTATACCTGTGGTATTGTGTATACAGAGACAGGAGAGAGTGAGGCCGCTGCACTGACTCGCGTGTCCGTTACAGGCGCACCTCCCTGCTACACTGAGGTCTGCCAGCTGATAGTAGTAGCTCCTGTCCCCTTCTGGAGAGGCAGCGGGCTGAGAGGGGTACACTCTGTGCCCGTCCAGGACCACTCGGAGGTGTGAGAATGTGATGAACTCTGTCAGGACGTCGCTCTCCTCTGGCGGAGCTGTGACGCCGATGGGACGGGTTTGGTCAGGAATGTAGAGCTATTGTAATGACGGCATTATATACCTGATTACAAGGGCAGTTCAAATGTTATGTAATGCAAAATTCCAGGAAATGATACCTATAGTCAACTCTCGTTATAACGAAGTGCTTGGGACCTGTAAATTTCTTTGTTATATCCGGATATTCGTTATAAGCGGATAATAATTAATGCATTTAGTGCTCTGGGGGAAAATATCCATTTCGTTATAAGCGGGTATTTCGTTATATCCGACTTCGTTATAACGGGAGTTGACTTATATCGCGCTTTTGACTTGTTTGTAACACAAAGGATGTCCGTTACATATTGGTTGACCCCCCTGCCACCTTATAAGCGTTACGTAACGTTAGAACTAACACAGTTCTGATTACACATACCACAATGCCAGGTCTGTTGCTAGTCACTTCCTCACAAACAACTTGGTTATCCGTCAGTACCTCCTCTCTCGGGTCGAGTCCGTATTTCCCCTCGCAGTCTACGCTAAAGTACCTCATCACTTCGTAGCTAGTGCCGTCCCGAGACTTCTCGAGGTAGAAGGAGTGCGGTTTGTAGGAAGTGAAGTGTAGCTGCAAGGTGTCAAGTTCCGCGCTTGCCGGGAGAGAGAGCGTGAGGTTGACTTTATTCGGTGAGTAAATACCGGTTTCACTGAGCCATGTGGTCTCTTCCGTAGTGATGTGTAGGTCGGTTAGGAATGTGGTAGGGTGTGAGGAGTTATCAAATCGACTGTCACATATTTGGCAGCAGTCAACTTGTGTAACAGATCTCCTTACAGAGAACTCGATAGGCCCATTGATACCGCATGTGCTAGTTGCGGTTATTTCTCTCTCGAAAGAGAGACTCGTGTCTGCTGGGTAGCAGGCCACGGCTTGCTGTGAGTCTGAGTAGCAGGCGTGAGTGAGTGGAGACAGGAGCCAGAGAATGGACAGCAAGAGAAGTGTGAGAATATGAACCATTGTGTGCGATATAATCTTGAAATGTTATTACATTGAGAGCTACTAAAGCAACTAAATAATAGAGTTACTCATTCCTAATAAATACGTACAGTATTTTTACATGTAGTATTGTACGAATGAGCGATCACCTGTCATTTACAACCACTTTTTCCTGTGCCGACTATACTTTATTTGATAACGTAATGTGGTCGTAAATGACAGGATTAACTGTAGTGTAAATAAATAAATAAAGTGTGTAATATGCGAGTATAAATAAGCACAAGTGATAAAATAAATACGTATATATTACCAGAAAGATATTATAGTGATTATCCCAGGCGAATCAGGTGAAGCAGTTATAACTCTAGTGTCGTCACACCAGATATCTAACACCAGTGTAGGGTTCCGGTGTATTACATTCAACAGGTTTCTATTCCTCGTATCCCATACAGCTATCATTTTCCTATCCCCTGACGTAATAGCGCGATGTGCCTGCATTCTCAAACACCGCACAATCCCAATATGCACACCTGCGAACACACCAGCCTCTACGCCACTACGCGTGTACATACAAACTCTGCTATCAGCCCCGCCCGATATTATGATGTCACTGTTTATACCGACACAATACACCTCTCCATTGTGTCCAGACATGGTGAATAAGTGGCGCAGTGTGTTTGTGTGCCACACACGCACGTGCCCCTCAGCCCCGCCCCCCAGGATAAGTCCCTCTCCGATGCTACAACACATTATAGGGTCACCGTCTGTAGATAGCGTTTGTAGACAGAATCCTTTAGAAATATTCCAAACGCGCATTGTAGTATCCCAGGAGCAAGTTATAGCTAAATTCCCGCTTAACTTAAGTTGCTGTATCTCATCCTTATGTCCCGGGAGATAATGTATTAACTTACAGTCATCAAAGAGCCCCCAAACTCTAACACAGAAATCATCTCCACAGCCCACTACATACTCCCCATTGGAATCCAACAGTTCAATACTGCAATAGCTATTCACGCCTGCTAACTGAGAACTAACTGCTCCCAACAAACAACCATTGCATGTGTTGTACACACGGAGAAAGCCGTCACTACAGCCCGTCAATGCAATCATGCCTTTAACAATTCCAAACGCATTAGTTTCAACTAGCCTTACGCAGTTGACTGAGTCGCTATGTCCCTCTAGCTTTAGCTTGCACTCCAGAGAGCCAGAGCTCCAAACGAACACAGAGCAGTCTTCTGCCCCGGACAACACAACGCTATTCAGACAGTCGAAGGCATTCACTCGACGAGAATGTCCTTTCAAAGAAGGCAGTACTGAATAATAGCCGCGCCTCCAATTCCTGTTTAGCAAATTCGCGCGAATGAATACCTCTTTCCATCGCGAAATGTGATCATTTGCATTTCGCATTAATTCTATTAATAGACTGATATGTGGGGGCCTGTGTGCCGAAACAGGCGTAGAGGGTTCTGACCGAATAACCGAGTGCTCTTCTCCATACCCAAGCCAGTCTTCTGCACAACAAAGCAAGTACCATAAACCATCGTTAATGGCCAATTCGTGCCATTTACGGTTAACTTTCGAAGCTCTACATAAGGATTGAGCATCGAGACGTGATAGGATGTGTAGTGCGTCGGATTGAGATAACAAGGATAGGATGTCTATTGACAGTAGATTGATAACAAGTTTGTGTATTTGTTGTAGTTCTTTGTAACTTGATTTTGTTATTATTGTATTTAGCGTAGGTTGTTGTGTTGCTTGTGGTAATGAAAAATAGTTTTCTACTAAATTGTTGTCAGGGAGAGACATTGGCTAACCAGTGACTTATAAAATTATACTGTAGATGTAATTAACAATTTAAATCATATCTAAAATTTAAAAGTTCCTAAAAAGTATATTTTATTCGGAATGATTCATTAATTAAACAGTATTGATTGATTCGTGAAGGATCAGAATGAATAGAAAATAGTGTACAGGCTACTGTACGCTACACGGACACAAATACAAAAGCGACATTGTAAAATAATTGTAAAAAATATGTAAAGTATTTAGAGATTACGTTTCAAGTTCTCTTTCTGTCGAAAATGTGACAATACTTGTCTCGCTTTTTCATTTCCTAGATTTGAAGCGGATTCCATATTGAGTAAGGCTTTGGGGGTATTTTGATCCCCTCCTTCACCAGAAAAGTACATTAGTCCAAGATTGAACAAACCTTCTGCGTTCTTGTTTATAGCAGCAAATTCAAAAATTCGACGTGCATCTTCGAAATTCCCGAGTTTCCTTTGTTGAACGCCCCTCCAAACTATGCTCTTTAGAGAGTTTTCTAAAGTTCCATCAACGCATTCTTTATGTGTGACAGGTTCCTTGTGTGTAGGTGCGCTGGGAATATTAGGGAGCTGTATTGAGATGTGGTTATTGCGATTAATCGGATTACTAAGGGGAATTGTATAGGAATTGGGATTTATGTGTGGAAGAATAAGTGGTCTGTTTTGAAGGGAAAATAATCTTCCTGCGATCTTTGGGAAATAAATAAAGAAGGGTGAATTTTGAGATTTGTTATTGTTGTTGTTGTTGTTGTTGTTTACTATTTGTTGCTTTGAGCTATCAGTATTTTCATTTACATTATTATTTTGGATTTCTGGAGCGGTGAATTTGGGTGGAGTCAAACTCCCTTGATAAAACGGGTTGGGGATAAAATACCAAGCTTTCTGAATATTTTCAATAAACTTGGCTGCAATATAATTACAATATAAAATGGTTACAGTTCCATACGGTCGCTGGAATCTGAGAGAAATGGTTCTTTTGAACAAACTCGCAGTTGCGGCAATGTAAGTAGCTAATTCGTTACAAATCCCAAAAGTGAATTTCACAGAAAGATACCCGGCAATTACGCTGATGAAGCCGTTGCTTATCCGTGCATAAATGGCAACAGGACTTCGGCTAGCTAAATAAGTTGAGTATTGAGGGTGCGATTGTCCGACAACTAACACTATTTTCCGATTTTGAGTCGGTGAAGTTTTCGGTAGGGAATAGAAAATATTATTCCTGTAGAGTATGTTTGAAAATACACTGCTTGTGAATTTCCTGGGAAATACTGGATTCATTTTGAACAAAGCTTGAACCAGAAAAATTTTGAACGATGGTGAAAATTTTTGGAGCCAATTGTCCTTTCTAAAATAATAGTCCATAATATTAATAATATAACGGGTCAATATTCAGTAAAAGGACAATTGTTTGAAGTAAATCACAAGTTCTATATTTATATATATCAGTATGTTGTCTAAGTAACATCAAAGCAGCTGGAATTTCCAAACTGGAAACTGGAACAAGGTGATGAGAACATTTTCAATTATAGTATATCATAAAATATACTTCCAATTCCATATTGACATAAACTTTGATACTTTATAGTTTGCAAGTTTAACATACCGCTAACAGGTCAGGAATTCCCTGGACAGCTTTTTGTTGAAACAGATTGTGTTTCAATTTCAACTTATTTTAGGATTTATATTTTCATCTTATACACCTTATTATACATCTTGATTTGTGCAAACTAACTACCGTATTTACTCGAATAGTAGCCCTTAGTCAAATAATCCCTTACCCCGAATAATCGACCCCTAAGGGATATCATCATATCATATCATATCATATCATAATTATCATATCATATAAAATTAATAATAGCGAATAAATGCTAAATATATATATATACCCACATCTAGGAAAATCTGGGATTTTAAATTAAATAATTATCATCAAAAATACATAGCACTTGAAGGGAGTTGGTTATAATTGTGATTAATTAACATATTTCCTTAATTATTAAAATTAAATAGCAAATACTAATAGCTCAACTCAAATAATAGCCAAAAATCAATAATCGCCTACCCCAAAAATCGCCCCACTAAGGGGGGCTAAAAGTAAGAATCTCCTAAGCTACTAATCGAGTAAATACGGTATTATTTAAATGTATCTGGAATTCCCTGGACAATCCTTGGACATACAATTGTTTCATCATTAAAACATTTTTATATGAACAACGAGCGAGCGAGCGAATTTTAGAAAAGTGTCCAGGGAAATTCCTGACAAGGGATTTAACTGACATAAGTTCATACGTACGTATGGCTTAAATAATTGTATTGCTTAAATGCGAAACTCTGTTTAATTAAGGAAAATATCAATAATAAATTAATAATCTATTTCAATATAAAGAGATTCTACAGTCCTTTCTAAATTTATAATTATAATAAAATTAATTTATTAAATAAACTCACTTAAATATTCAACTTCAGTGGAGAGGTCTTGAGATAATCTGTGTACCACCTAATCGATAAAGTTGCTATTGTATAAGAGAAATTTCTATAGACAGGTAATGATTCAAGGGATAATGTATACTAAAAATAACTTCACAGGTATTAATTAAAACAGAGCATTTTCTGGGTATCTGAATAAACACATCTATACTAATTAATAAAAAATTGATATCTTAATTAATAAAATAATTACAGTAGAACCTAGGTAATCCGATCCCATTTAAACTGGATTTCTCCTTAATCCGATACAAATTTCCTGTCCCAACGAGTGTCGGATTAGGCAGGTTATACTATACTTATACATCGATCAACATCGTTTAAATATAAAAAGTCGGTTTCGCAAAACAGAAAAAGATTATGTTAAAATGACCTTACCAGTGCGTACAAATTACATTTTTAAAAGGTGTTAACCGATATACAAATCTTCTGAAAACACAGCTTTTATAATGTAAAGGATTGTAGAAAATAAATAGTTGAGAGCAAAATATAATATCTAGTCATGACAGAGCTTACTAAATACTCTATCGAATTCGTTTATAAACTCAAACACAGTCTCCCCTACACTCCATACTTGTAAAGCCCCACAATAACCTGAATCACGTATATTATCAACCATTGCCTTCCTTTTAATTTCAAGATGAGAATCAGATTTCGCATCTGTTTCATACTCTTCCAACATAAATTCTGTGAATCGAATAGCTTTAACAATAATTCTATGATTACCTATATTGATTGTAATAAGATCACTCAATATTTGAGCTAAGTTGTACTGAATAAAGCATTGCATTCCCAATCCATAAGGCAAACCTCTCAATAGAGTAGAAGTAGCGAATAAAATAGAATTTAAATCGTACTCGATTGAATTATAAGTTTGAAATAAACCTATGAGGGTAGGCAATACCAGGGTTTCATCTAGGCGTATGCGACGCGCCTCCAGGCGCGTAATTTCAAAAGGAAACTTTTCTAGGCGCGCGAAAATCGAGAGATGCTCCCATAGACGTAATACAAATTGAGCATTTTAGGCGCGTGTGAGCGAGCTCAAACTTAATCTAGGCGCGCGGGAAATTTTGCCTGGATGAAAGCCTAGGCAATACATTTTCTTCTATAGCGATTATCTGAATTTGTTGATTATTCTGCCACATAGATCCTAGTACTAAACTGATAGCAGAAGTTACGTTAAAGTTCTGAGAAATTAAAAGTTGTGTCAAAACTTTAAATTGATTTGTTGTAGCAATAGACAAGGCTATATCTCCATCGCTTAACCATAAATCTAACTCTTCTAAATAACGTATAATTTCAGTGGTATTTTCTGTCGAGCCAATCTTATCAATCAGATTCAATGTTGTATTATAATTCTCAGTTTGTATTAAAGATGTGAATTCGGGAGATTTAAATGCATCACCCAGCACTGAAACAATAGGAACAGAGTTGTCAGTCTTATTCTCATTCGGCGTATAATTCTGTGGAACTCTAAATTTGTGCGTATTACGACCAGCCGACCATTTAGCTTCTTTCTTTCCTGTCTGGAAATTAATTCTTACGTCACAGCCTGCCGGTATCGACTGGTTAGGTAGAATTATCTGCCAATCATCCCCCGGCTGTAATACACTATTTATAGAACTATCGTCAACTCGGGTTTGTGTATCAGATTCAATATCAACTGTGAGTAAGCTTGTTATGGGAGAGAGCTCGCTTGTATTATCTGGTAATAGTAAGGAATCGTTTGTTTCTTGAGAGCAGAAGTGATTTGAAGAAATTAGGAATATAAATAGGATAGAAAAGATAACCATTTTTGCTAAATAAATGTATATTAATATTTGAAATATAAGTATGTTCTAAATGTAAACAAGTTGGTCGTGAAATTTTTTTATCTGATATTTAATCTTATTTCTAGATACATTCCTATTCCATGGCATATATTAGAGGTAACTTACAGTCTTAAATTATGGAATTTTTTAACAAAAAGAAAACCCTAGCTTTTTAATATAAGTGAGTTAAAAATGAAATTGGTTTCTATACATACTAATTATCTCCTTTCAATATAATGAATTAAAACACACAATGTACTTATCTCAACACTTGAGTCTGTCCTTCATTGGGTTTGTGATATCAACTCCCTCTCTCTTAACCTTAAGTGAGAAGTCCACTACGCTATACCCTTGTGTCGTGCTACTCATACTAACCACGTCAATGCAATCTGAGAAATACAGCTGGCAATTGTCACTGCGTATACCTCCACTACACTCTATTGTTAAATTGGGAAAGTCTTTTTTCAGTTGTTTAGCTGCGGTTTTCGCAGAATCAGGACTCCAGTTGTCAAGCATTGCGATGTCTGCGCCTGATTTTGCGGCTTCTATCGCCTCTTCGATTGTGCGACACTCAACTTCGATTTTAGTGGAGAATCCACCGATCTCTCTCGTGCGTTTAACCGCAGAAGTTATAGATCCCATTGACCATATATGGTTATCCTTCAACATGACCATACTCGACAGATCATACCTGTAAATAATAGTATTAACGATCTCGAATTATGCGTTAAATATATGATTTAGTACTAGTTATTCAACTTAACAGCAACAAACATTATGTTATTGATAGCAAGACAATACTAAATTCGAATTCAGCTTACACATTTACCTAAAAAATTTAGCTTCACTCCAATATTTCATTAATTTGTCAATCTATTGTGGCCAAGATTACAATCAAGATTAAAATTATTAATATCTAAATTTTCGAAGACTCGATATTTTGTAAACAACACAACATATATTTAATATTATAAATCCTATACCTGTGTGTTGATATCCCGCCGACTAACAAGGAGTATTTCTCCACCAGTCTAAACCCAGGTGTTGTTTTCCGCGTGCCTGCTATTTCTCCCTTCCATTTGCTCTCCTCCTTTAACCGCATCAGTTCCCTAGCCCCCGTGGCTACTCCAGAGGCTCTGGCTATACAATTGAGTGCCGGTCTTTCCCCCTGCAGAATACAGCTCGCTGGCCCCGTAACAACAGCTACACGCGCGGGGGTATTCACAATGTATGTGCCTTCGTTAACTAGCCACGTGACGTCACAGCCCAGCAGCCGGAACACAGCATTAAAGAAGGGCACACCACATAGAACACCAGGGGACTTGCAGAGCAGAACGCACTCCTCTGGCTTGCTACCAACCACGAATGCAGCCAAGTCGAACGCGGGCACATCTTCTGCTAGCCATTCTCTTGCTAGCCTCTCAAGCGTGGGAGGGGGGATTATAGCCGACAGGTGTGATGTAATAGGCAGACACTCACTGGCCATACTATACTATGTAATCTTATACGGGGTAGGTATTACTCGTATGCGGTCGTTAAAACGTTACGTAACGCAAAATTCTCGAAAAATAAACACCCGTTTCCCTATGTATAAATTTGAGGCTTAACTTGGCCCCAAACAACATGCGTCCGGGCGATAATTCGTGTAAATACTGTATTATAGTAGAACCTCGTTAGTACGAACACGGTTAATACGAATTTCCGGATAAGACGAACAAAAAGTTCCACCGAATGAGGTCCCTACAATGGCTATTCAATGGGTACTACTCCGGTTAATCTAATTATTCTTAGAGAAATTTGAAAAATAGCAACATTAAAAAGCTTTATGGCCTCATAAAATTTCTTATAAATAAATAATAAATTTAACTTTTTCACAAGAGGTCTTGCCTGCAATACTAGTTAATAAATCCAGTTTATAATAACACATCAATTAACTATTTTTGTACAAATAGATACATCAAGAAGGGTCTTTATAAATGAACAGAGGAACTAGTATAAGAAATATAGCACTGTACCCCCACCCATTGTATATCCGCTGTCCCAATTCATACTCTGTATAAATAGTCCCAATGAAAGATAGCTCAGGGAATATCCAAGCTATTGAAGGGGCAAGGATTAATAGTGGTAAGAGAATTGGTATGAATCTTGGAAACGATAAGCAAATTGTTAGGAGTAGTGCTATGATAAATGCAATTGGGAAATTGACAATCGATAGAGCGACTGTAGACAATGTGAGTAATATTATCAAAAGTGAATGGAAAAAGGGAGCATTTTCTTTGGTTACAACTGTTAAAGATCGGAAAGTTAACAAACACAACGTAAGAACAATTGAAAAAGGGAATCCAGGATACAAATACAAGTATTTGTGTACCACAATTAAGAAGGTTACGAAAGTGTAAGCTAATAGTATAGTAGCGATTGGTTGTAAAGGAATAGGTTTGGAGTGTAGTAGCAAAAGTGATATTTCCTTTTTATCCGAATGTATTATTCCAGCATCAGATATCCAAGGGTATAAGTAACTAATCCATAAAACAATAGCTTTTATAAATAAGGGTGCGAGAATACACATTAAGGGAGGGATATAAATTCCAATTGATATATACCTGTCATTTCCAGGTAGAAGATAGAAATTGAAAGATTGATGCAATGTTTCTAAGAGATTGTTTAAGCTACGCATATAAGATTCGACTAAGTTACCTAACTCAATAGGAGATAAATCACGCGTGTTAATAACAGTATTATCTATAACAGCTTCTAACGTAAGACCTTGTATACCGTAATGTAGAAACGGGCCGTGAGGACCTGTAGGTGCCCCTAGCATTTGATTCCAAGCCATGAACAGAGTATTGTAAAGCAATTCTCTGTACTGTAGATATCTTATAGGCTTGAAGTTTGTAGGTATCCCTAGGGATCTACCTGCTACAATTGATATTGTGTTGACTAAATCTAAGTTGGGTAGCATGCCATTAACGCCCTCTGTTTTGATACGAACTAAATTGAATATCTCTGACTGTATACGGATAGAAACCATACCCAGTATATTTCCAGGATGGAACTGTAGTGATTGACTTTTCAGAATATACGAATTATCGGATTTTCCCAAATATTCTTGCAACCAAGCTTGTACACCGATACTATCGTGTGACGTCATTAAAAACAATATATCTCTTGCCCAGTAATTCTGTCGGGAATAGTAGTTGGCTAGTCCAAGGAAAAGCGCGAAATTCGCAATATCCTCTTCACTAGACACAAGATTATCGTCCATACTAGTGTGCACAACAAGAATTTCAGTGTGTGTGGACCTCTCAGCATGAAACATCCCGTAAGTATTAACACCAGATTGTACAAGAATAGAAGGTAAGTTAATTGAGAAATTCTGCTGTGCTGATTCGAATTGTAAGTCGTTAAAGTATTCGTATGCAATTTGGTGTGCTCTCAAACCTATTTGTTTGGTAATGTGCTTTTTAGCTTGGTAGTAATCTTGAGAGAACTTTAACTCAATCATACCAACCAACAGTGCATTCTCTGATATGTAGCATTTCCCGTTGTAATCTTCAAGAGGCAATAGAGATAGCCATACCATGCCAACAACGAATAAGAGCAAATGGAATGCCAGAAATTTACTACTAACCATCTGGTAGAACCGAATTGATGCCGGACCAACATTGGCTAGGGTATGCATAGCTGTAATAGATTAAAAATATAATAAATAAATATTGTATATTATTCTACTATTTGTTTAAATCTGTTTGTTAAGAGCTATAAACTTGATATTTGCTAGGGGATATCGGGTTGGGAATACAAAATTTTGAAACTTGTTTAAATATCTAGAGAAACTTGTTTAAATACCCACTCAAAGGTGACAAAACCTTGAGCCAAATAAATTAGAGGGATTATTTATAATCTATAGCAGACATGACAATAAAGCTAAAATGTGATTGAAGTTCTAAGTAACAGCTAAGATTCCAAATTTTGCAACAAAATCGTGAAAATTCCCCCTCAAAATGTTAACATCAGATTCAGTCAACTTACTATTCATTTAAGAAAATACTTAACTAATGCATGAGAGGAGTTCAAATTAATACTTAGTTTGTTCACATATTAATCCTCTCCAGAGCTTCTAGCATTACGATGCTATTCCCTCTCACAACCACCATCCCAATACTGTTACGCTCTGTGCTAGAAACCTCCTCTATGGTATCTTCTAGCACTACGTTCATGTAGGGATCGAATCCACGCAGGATCCCAGTCACGTGTCTCCCTCTCTCGATCTTAACGGAGACTCGCTTCTCCATGTACTTCTTCAGCTCGGGCGGGTGGGCTTTGTTACTCATTTCTAAATGCGCTTGTGAAGGGAATTGAGGTAATGAGAGTACAGTGGATGCCGGTTATAAGAACATCGTAGGGGAACTGCATATAATGTTCTTATAACCGACATAAATTATATAGGGGTATATGGCAACCGTTTTCCAGTAGAATGTTTTATATCCGGCAAGTTATTTATTGAATATTAATATTATCGAGATTTACAATATATCTTCCCAAAGGTTTAGAACTCGGTTATTACCTACCTGGGCTTAAAACTTACTATTTGTTCAAACAAAATTTTTAAGCAATACTGTATGTATCTACGTACGGTAAACTCGGTTATTACGTACTTATTTCCATTTCGAGGGGGTACGTTATAACCTAGGAATTATCCAGGAGCGCGAGACGCTCCTTTTGGAGCTGTTTTTTGGGAAAAAATTTAATTAGGAGCGCGAAAATTAGAAATCCTCTCCTATACCGTAACATTAATTTGGGAATTTTAGGCGTATGAAAATTGGATGAGACCAGGATTAGGAGCGTATTTACAAATGGCTGTATAATACTCTGGTTATAATCGAGTTTAACTCTACATAATGATTGCAATTTCTTTGCCCAAAATTTAATCACATAAAAGTTTTATATATAATAACTTAATAAATCCTTCTATTTACGAATTATATAAATTGTTCCAGAATTCCAAGAAAATATGAAAAATACTATTAATTAAAATAAATACAATTGTTTTGTGAACGTATCAGTCGCCTCAGGGCACTGTACATTATTCTTAACATCTACCATGGACACCTGTCTACGCACTTCTATCATCATATCCACCAAATGGTGGTGATATCTCGCGGATTTTAACACTGAACACAAAGCACTGATAAACACACTCCCTTTACTAACGTAACGATAGGAAACATACCCTTTAACAGTAGCGGAGTTCAAATTTAAATTCGTGAGCAGTAAGTATAGAATTTTATCTGTTATTGAGCAGTTTGTTAGACTAAGAGAAGTAAATACACTAAACTTTTTAAGAAAGAACGAAATACTATTAATTAAAATAAATACAATTGTTTTGTGAACGTATCAGTAGCCTCAGGGCTACTGATACGTTTTCGTGAGCAGTAAGTATAGAATTTTATCTGTTATTGAGCAGTTTGTTAGACTAAGAGAAGTAAATACACTAAACTTTTTAAGAAAGAACGAAATACTATTAATTAAAATAAATACAATTGTTTTGTGAACGTATCAGTAGCCTCAGGGCACTGTACATTATTCTTAACATCTACCATGGACACCTGTCTACGCACTTCTATCATCATATCCACCAAATGGTGGTGATATCTCGCGGATTTTAACACTGAACACAAAGCACTGATAAACACACTCCCTTTACTAACGTAACGATAGGAAACATACCCTTTAACAGTAGCCTGTGCTATGTAGAAATCTGCGAAATTCGCAACCTTCTTCACTTCCTGACGAGCTCGTGGTGGTGGTGGTGCGTCCACAAATTTTTCCGCAGAAGAAGGGATTTCTGACATATCATCCGTTTGAACTGAGATCTCATCTTGTATCGGTGTATCCGGACTAGAGTCAACTAACATGTTTAACCCCTGGTCCTGTCTATGCCCGCGACAAGCTTGGAATATAAACACCTTTGGTTTCCCAGCTAGGCTAGGGCACGCGTCAGCTGTGAAACTGTTGAGAATCGTTTCTTTCTTGATAGCTTTCATGTCCCGTGTGAGGATACATTCCTCCTCGTCGCCATGAGACATTACGATGCAGAAGAATGTGTCGAAAGCTGAATGGTCCATACTGCGAATTTCGGTGATATATTTCCGTATTTCAACCTTAGATAAATCTTCATAGGAATAAATTAAAAAATTCATATTTTCGAATGTTTGTTTTAAATTTAGGAAGTCTATGTGTGAGCCACGGCGTTTCGAATTGTCATCAAAGTTTTCATTGTGGATAATAAGGCAAATCCCGCATGGGTTGTTTAGAATTGGGTAGCGACCAAAATCAAGATCTTCTCCAACAGGGATTTCAACAAAGAGCGTCTCAACAATGTAAGATTTAAAGAGGGAGCAAATATCGCGGTTTTCAGTACCTTTAGATTTCAGTAGCTTATAAAACTTATCTGCCCAGTCCTTACCTTTATTCGGCAGATTGTTTAAGACTGTTTCGACTTTCTCTTTCCTTTCCAGAAGATAAATTTGAGATAACTCTTCTCCGTTAATTAAACCTTCTTCGAAAAGTGATTCTAGCATCAAATTTAGGTTTAAATTCTGTACAATATGTTCACGGTATTTGTCTATGAAAGAGAGACCAAATTCTTGAGGAATTTGTTTGAACGGAAGAAGCTTATTGAAGAATCTCCAAGCGAAATAAGTTTGTTTAACTTTGCAATAGAAATGAGATTCGTGACCAGATTGTTTGAGAAATGTTTCAAAATAGACACAAGGTTTTAATGTTCTTGAAAATGAATTGCAAGGACAGTTAAGCACGATTTTCGCAAGTTTCCCAGATAGTATAAGGTCTCGCTGAATTTGTATAATCCATTTTTGTAGAGTGAAGAGAAGAGAAAACATTTTAGAGCGTATATATGTATCCGAATATTCTATGTCTTGGAAAATAACACGAATGTAAGGTTGATGTTCTGTGAAATCGAGAATACAACTCAAATTAGTCTCCCATTGAAATTTAACACAATCGAATGCTAATTTTGGATCATTTTTATCAACCCTCTTACCTTTATGATGAGAGTACTCACTGCATCGATTTAAACATAGAGAAAGAAGTGCGAAATAAAACGAGGTTGGTATCTGGTAATCTGGGAAATAAAGGTATATAATTTGGTCTGTTGGATCAGGTTGATAGATAGTTGATATATCCTCTTTAAATAAGTATGGGATAAAGTGTTCCGTATTTTTCCCATGTCCGTAGTTAAACAGTAATACACCAAACTCTTCCAATAACTGTGTTATTTCAGCTTTAACCTCCGTAAGGTTGTTTCTTTCTAAAATAGCGTTCAATATATTGCCTGTTAAAATAGCCATACTCTGAGCTTTCTCAATATCTTGACGAAAAGAACTTTGTTTAGATTTACTTTTCGAAATTTTCGGGATTGATTGTATCAGGTTTAAACAGTTCATGGGAGAGACCACGTGGAAAATAATATCCAATAGGCTTTGTAATGACTTAACTAATATATTTTTCCGGAAAAAGAACACACCAATTGAATGGAAAAGCTGTAGGATTTCAGTGTAATCCTGTGAACAACGTGTGTTTTCTGCTATTTTTGTTATTTCCGCTTTACCTAATACTGGGTTTGTGCTAGACAATATATTCAATGCGAAATCTAACCACCTGACTGGAAGTGCATGGTTAAAGCCTATCTCATCTGCATTTGTATGAATGGACTCTCTTAAGCTATCAAATCCCTGTATACTCCTATCTTTTGCGCTCACAATATGGTAGTTCTTATCCACTATACATAGACAGTTGCTTTTACGAAATAAAGAGTTTGTGATTAATTTGAAGTTGCCTGCGGCTTTTTCAATAGGATTATCTACCAAATCAGCTTTGGTGAACACTACAATAATCCTAGACTTGCATTCGTACACTTCAGCTGCTGTAGATTTAGCAACAGAATATATAGTCATTATCCAGTACTGTATGATATCAAGATGCGTAACCTTACCCTTAATCTCCCTTCTATCCAGCCTGCCTGTTTCCCTCTCCCTATGCACTACTGGCTCCAGTAGATTAACTGAGAGATCTACGGGAAGTATATACACAGCTCTGGGGGTTAGGAATAGCGAATGCATGCAGAAGAAATAGGATTGACCGGCTAGATCCCATACAGTGAAGAACTCTATTGGTAGGAGAGCGCGTTGGTTGCTCCAGTGGTCTTGTATGCTTTTGAGTGGGAGATTAGCTAACTGGGCAAATGAAGCCGGGATTGGGGGATCAACTGTGTTATTAATATACTCGCTAGGCTCTGGGTCTATTTGTATAGTTGGTAGGAGAGATAAATCCTCGGTAGAAATGGGTGGTGTATTAGTTGGTTCTTCTAGTTGGTGTTCTATAGGAGGTTGCGTGATTTTGAATTCTTGTTTAGCTTCTAACAAAGGTTCGTTTGTTGGTGTAATATCACTTAATTCCGGTTCAGGTTCTAAATTGAGGAAGCTTAATGTAGCATCTGATACCCCCTCATTATCTGTGTTATCAGGTCGCAGTCCTAATTCAATGAAGTTAGTATCTTCAGCTAAGTTAGATAAGTTAGTCAGGGACTTAACGCGTTTGACAGTTATATGAGCTAGTATGTCGTCACGAGTTTCCTTGAGTCTCTCCTTGAAACTTAGATTTTGACTCCAATCATTACTCAGTTCTGTAATAGAAATATCAGTTTTTTCAATAAAGTCTGTCGACATTTCTTTCCCTTCAAATGGTTTGTTTCTTAACGCTTTTAATAAACTAGTTTTCCCAACCCCCTCTGATCCTACAACCATGAGTCTGAAAAATTTAATATTTTGACTGCCTTCATTACAAGCCAATTGGTACTGGGCCACGAAATCCTCTCCTCTATTGAGTATCTCCTGTGGTATAGTTTGGTTCGAAATGAATTCTATTTGCGGAAAATCTGACTCGAGTATTATAATTTGTGTTGTGCTTATTGAGTTGTTGCTTAAGTCTAATTTGCGTAGAAACGATAAGTGCTGTTGGAATGAGTTTCGGATTATAGGGACTGATGAGTCAGTGAGTTTATTACTCTGTAAGTTAATGTATTGAATAGCGGAGTTCAAATTTAAATTCGTGAGCAGTAAGTATAGAATTTTATCTGTTATTGAGCAGTTTGTTAGACTAAGCGAAGTAAATACACTAAACTTTTTAAGAAAGAATGAAATACCTCTTAATAACCAACCTTCCATTGGATAATCTGATAACTGAATAGTATTATCAGGGAAAAGAGTCAACAACTTTTCCGGTGGTACAAACACTATCTCAACCATAATATTAAGCACAAGAGCGAATGCTCTAATTGAGGTGTGAATAGTCGGTAAATAGAACTTGAAAACATCTTCACCAGATTCGTTTATTAACATTGCTTTACTACAGCCTAGAATGAAGTAGTGAGGAGGAATGGATTTCTGCAAAAAAGGCAGAATTAAGTCAAATCTCTCAACTGGTTGTTTTCTTGCATCTTTTTTCGTGTGCATTGACGCGAGGAATTCTTGTACAATCAAGCTAATGAAAGTGTATTGTGGTTTCCATTCGTTGTTAATCAGTGTGTATGTAGTGCAGTATAGACCAAGTCCGTCAGGGGAAAAGCGCTCATGGAAAGTTGGCAAATCTTCTGAAATAGTGTGGACTGAGTTCACTAGACTATCGTAAGCGCTTTTGTACAAATGACATAGAGATTCGTATTTCCAAGTCGATACAATATTTAGACTTAAAATGTTCAATTGATGTGACTTTATGTCGCCTGTTAAATAGTGATTCACTTGTTGGTTGATTATTTGCACGAGAATATATCTCATTATGTAGTCAACAGATAGGGACTGGTCTAATTCCTCAATAGACAGGAGCTTAATAATAGTAAACGCGATCAGAGGGAATCGTGCTAGATGTCGGAGATCTGGAAATAAGCTTAAAAACGTGAAAAATAACTGGGAGCCTTGAAGTAGCTTAGTCGAGGATTTTGTGAAATATTCCATACAGTTTTTGCTTGAAAATCCCAGCACTTCGAGTTGTGTGTAATTCTCATAAGTGGTTTTGAGTTCGTTATAAAACTGTACACAAGGGCGAGAGAGAAGCAGGATAGAAGATTTTGAGAGAAATTTTCTACCAACAATCTGGTGCAAGGGATTATTAGGAACATAGCGAAGTAATACGTCATAAGCGTCGATAATAAATATTATATCTTTCCCGTCTCCTAATAGCAGGTGCTCGAAGTAATTAATATAACTAGGATTATCCTTGTGAGATAGGGAATATACTATTGTGAGAATATCCTTAGCGGATTTAACTTCTGGGAGTTCACAATCTACGTATATCAACATAGTCTTGCCTTCGTTAACCAAGTCATTAGCCCAAATAGAAGATATGCTACGGGCAAGCCAGGTTTTCCCTGTTCCGATCTGCCCGATAGCTAGATACAACTGGGATTGCTTTCTCAATATAGCTTCCTCTAAGGTAAATATATTCTCGCGTTCTCTGTCTAGAATAGAGTTGGCATAGGTTGGGTTGCTGGGTAGAATAATACGCATATTCGGTAATGGATTTTCTATTATGGTTAATGGAGTGTAAATATCGTTGATATTAAATTTGTATTTCGATCTGAGGTTTATTCTAATCTTTGAGTTTGTATGAATGTAGTGTCTGCTTAGCACGTGCCATGCTTCCAAACGTGTTGTGTCGATAGAGCCAGACATCACTATCTGTAACTAATGCAATGTATATAATTATTGAATATAAATAAAGTACATATAAACACACTAAACTATAAGCCAATTTGGATTTGCAATAATATGATTTAACTCGCTTACATGGTATATGGACTTCCCTAGAGGCAAACAAATCCAAAATTTATATATCTTTAAGAGCGTGTCGAGCTTCTCAATATAACAATGCATTGTATCAGTTGGTTCAGAGGCCCGAAGTTGCTTTAATAATTTAGGATAAAGTCTTTAGTAATTGTTTATCTAAGTGATTAGAAATAATTAATTTCGCTATGAAAACAGAAATGAAATAAAACTAAGGAGTATAATATGCAGAATCTGATTCCAAACTTAAATCCAGATTTTGTTTAGATTCCTCCAATTCCGGGATCCCTGTAGGAGGCCCGGTCGCTTTAAATCTCCTCAGAAAGAAGAGCCGCTCTATTTCCTGTTTAACCAGACACTGGTCTGATATGTAGCAGTAAGCAGCTAGATCCTCTTGAACAAAGAACTTGGTATGTTTGGCTAGAGGAACAGCTACTAATTCCACATCTTCTGTTATCGCTATCTCCTCACAATCCTCTGTGAGATCTCTTGAGAAATCTAATACAAACTGGGATTCATCTTCCTCAATAGTATTATTAGCTACATAATCAGATACAGTTATACTACCCAGTTTTGATACACACTCCATAGAGTAATCAGCACCTGTCATTTGTACTAGGATAATCTTAGCTGTAGCTGTATAGGAGTTTGTAGCATCTAACGTGTGGATAACTAATGCTTTATAGCAACACAATACGATATTGGTATGAAAACTTTCCTTCAGTTTGTTTGTATCGAAATGCAACTGTATCCACCATGGCTTCCTATGGTCCCATTCCTGTGTAATAACAATCTCAAACTCGCTACTGCTCAACTCAGTTAGACCTGTGTAGAGACACTCCCACATCAAATGTTCATCTTTGTTGCAGGGATAGTCGAGAAATGACATTGTTACCGATATTATAAATCTAGTAGTTTCCTCGCTAATACCACATTCCTGGCATAGAATAACCATTAGATAGTTTGAAGGGTCAATGCAATGTATTTTAATCAGTGTAGTAATCAGTTGTTCTTTGTTATACAAGTCAGATTCATAATTGGATAGAAGTATGTAGAATTCTGCTAGAGTAACCAAGGCATTGAGATCGTTCTCATTGCTCTCTGCGTTAATTATCGCGAAATTTAACGCTCCCTTAAAATCATTTTTTTCTTCAACTAGTAGCTTCATATGTAGATATAGAGGTACGTCCCAAACACCTTTGTTACCATAAATCCCATCGAATAATTTCAGAGTGTCTTTCAGTTGTTGTTGGTGTATATTAGATTGTCCAATTTTAATTCCCTCCCTTAACTGTTCTGATTCTAATAACTTCTCTCTCTGCAAGAGAATATAATGTGTTATCGCTGCATAAGTTTTCAACAGAGGCGAGTTAACAACAGAGTTCTTTTCAAGGTATTTAACTGAACAGCTACCAGCTTCTTTCCAGCACTCATTACTCATGTAGTACATTGTGCGTTCAATCGAAAGAGGGATATATGCTGGGCTCTCAATGAAACTCGATTTCCGTTCAATTCTAACCAAGATCATATCAATTATTTTCTTAGGAAAATCGTTGTACATTGTAGACAATAGGACACAAGAACGAACTAGCTCACGGGCAGAACTGAATAGTATTATTAGATAGGCAGTAGCGTCCAATAGGAACTTGAAATCGTGGTTTAACAGAGCTTGTTTTATTTCCTCGACAAGGGCCAGAGAGACTGAGTGCTCGTTCGAGCGGAATATACGGTAACCATATCGTGTTTGGTAGCGTCTAATCATAGGTATAAATGTCTGAAACTAAGTAATACTATAACTGGTGGAGTTAACTTATTTATTAGTAGACTCGTTAAAACAAATACAAGGGGACCGTCGAAATGTGTTCGTACAAGTATTAACCGGAGTCAATTGCATGCTTTTGTATATGCAAGGAAAATTAACCTTGTATTCCTATCTCTCCTTATCCGTGTTTGTAAATATTCGCCGCTAATGTATATGTTCTTTGTTAGATTTCATTAAACTACTGTATGTAATTATAATTCATATTTACAGTTTATTATAGAGTAAATTAATAGCAGAGAGAGAGAGAGAGAGAGAGAGAGAATATTTTATAGACATTTTCGAACTCGTTTAGTGGGCTAGAATACATATTAAATAATACCATTCAATTTAATACAATATATAAGTGTCAGATATGTATAATATCATTGTCTAATTCAAAACTATAATATACAAACACTCGAAAAGAAAAATAAACAAACATACACTATATGTCCATTTTATAATCTAAGTACACACATTTGTAGACCCAGTTGTGTTGCGTAGTTGCTATCCAATCTATTCTGTGTAGTTAGCTGGGAAGAGACCCTCTCGTCCCTTGAACCGTCCGACCCACCAGCCAGAGTCATCTGGGGATAATTGATAATAATGCCGTTTTCATGAAATAAATAACTTAATTAATACGAAATAGAATAACATTCTCAATTTCAGGAAATATATCACTTATTAATAAAATAAAATAAGAATATTATAAATTTCAGGAATTAAATCACTTAACAAATAATAGAATAATATTGTCAATTTCATAAAATATATCACTTAACAAATAATAGAATAAAATTGTCGTTTTCAGGATATAAATCACTTAATAAAATAATAGAATAAAATTGTCGTTTTCAGGATATAAATCACTTAATAAAATTAAAGAATCATATTGTAAATTTCAGGATATACGTAAATCACTTAATAAAATAATGGGATAATATTGTAATTTCAGGATTTTAATCACTTAATAAAGGGGGTGTAATGTGTAACGATTTGTAATTCTAAGAAATTTTAGTAACTGTAATAAATTTATCTATAGATAGGCTAGTAATAGAGATTGTAAGATTTTGTTTTAAAAATCAAAACTTACTAACTATTAAATATATAACAAATACAACGAATTGATAAGCAGTTACCTTTCCTGACTATTTCTATGACATCAGAGGTCTGGAATGACAGCTCGTCTGTGTCCTGAGCATCGTACGGGTAGATAGCCACACAGGTCGAGAGCTTAGGGGTCGGCTTAGGGGGCGGAGGGGGCTTCTTTCTGGACACAACCGGCTTAGGAGTAGATTTATCTTTAGTTCTATACACGGGAATATTAAGACTACTGAAATTTAAACAAATTATTATTAGTGAGAGTCACTGAGAGAACATACTCTATTCAATAAAGAATACAAATACAGTCGACTCCGCTCAATAGAGTCACCTCGGGACCAGGTTACTTTGACCCCATTAAGCGGACAAATCTATTAACCGGTGGGCCGTGGCTCTATTAAGCAGAGTCGACTGTATGTCAGTTCCGGTTATAAGGTAAACTAGAAATTGGTTAACTAATAAGCAGTATAGGCAGTTAGAGAGTATACCGTTATAATTTAGAGAACTGAACAAATAGAAGTGCGATTACTTACGGTGTCCTGCTCTCTGGGATTTTAAGAAAGTCTTTGTTCACCAATCCGCTGTCTCTCCTCGCTTGCGACTTAGCTCCAGATTGGTGCATCTTAGGCTGACTTCCCTGTGCAGTCATCAGCCTACTCATTCTCCTCTGCGTGTTCTCAGCTGAGTCCAGTCGATTGCGGAACGAAGTGGCCGGTCCTGGCTTCCTACTGCCCTTGTCAACTCGCGAGTAGGCGCCCTCCTTAATGCTGACACCGGGCTCTAAGCACAATACAGTTGAAACCGGTTTTTTCTAACTATATATTTATTCTAAATCTGTAAGAAATTCCAATTTTATTTTATTTTCGATCGGTTATTATAACTATCTGATATTTCTTACTTTATTTCCATGCAAATAATTGAAAAAACGGTTTCGAGTATCATCAATTTAATCAATTAGTGTACAGTGGAACCTCGGTAAACGGTAACCTCAGGACAGATTAAAATGGCCGTAATTGTAAAAATATTTTAACGTAGATATCGATATTAACGTTAAAATATTTCACAATTACGGTGACCGTAGTGCGGGGTTCCACTGTATAGACAATATACACACACTTTATGTCAGGGGTCTTCAAACCACGAGTCGCAACTAATGTAGGGTCACCAATATATTTTAAAAATTTAATAATTATTTAATTGCTCGGTGATGTATTTTGGGATATTTGGATCGCCAATGTAGTCAACCCAAGAAGAGGACCTCGAAAATATTATTTTGAATTTAAGCTACTTAGTACTCACGAGTGGTAGCAGGTAACCCCTCCCCTATAGTGACTGTGAGTACTTTCCCAGATCCCTTCATCATAGGATGGGCAGACTGTCCGCTCCTGATAAAGTTAATCATCCTCTCTCCGCCCGGAGCGAAGAATCCCTCCTTCTTCACCAAGAATGTTATTCTATTCAACAAGCACAGTAAATACTAAGTACCTACTGTAGAACCTCGTTAATACGAACACCAAGGGACCGTCAAAATGTGAACTCCTTATCTAAATTCGTATTAAGCGGTGCCATTTGTATTGAAAAGGCTTTTAAGAGGACTGAAAAAGTGTATGTATTAACTGAAAGAGCTTCCTTATATGTAGACAGTCTATAAAAGCCCATACAAAATAAGCCAAAAACGGTCTATAAATTATGTAAACCAAAAACCCCTGCCATCTATGGGTAATAGTATATAAGTAAAAACTTGTTTAGAAACTGGAAATTTCGTTTCTAACTGGAAATTCGTATTAACCGTGTTCGTACTAAAGTCTAACGAGGTACTACTGTATAGTATAGTAGCTGGTTAAGTAATACTAACTGATTTCCGAAGTTGATTTGCAGGTTTTTCCTTGCAGCAGCCTTATACTTCTCAGCCAGCAGTGTGAGCAGTTCTGTTTTGAACACAGTCTCCACGACAGCGTCCCATTCCGCGGGGATGTGCATAACCAGAATGTCGTCTTGCAGCTCGCTAATGGATATGGAGGCTATCGCTTCGAGCGGAATCTTACGCTCCACGGACTCCATCACTTGGCCCTTCTGAGGTCCCTTCTTTATCTAATTAAGAATTAATCAAACTGACTAGTTAAGAATTAATCAAACTGGCTAGTTAAGAATTAATTAAACTACTAATTAAGAATTAATCAAACTGGCTAATTAAAGAATTAATAAAACTGACTAATTAAGAATTTATTAAACTGACTAATTAAGAATTTATTAAACTGACTAATTAAGAATTAATTAAACTGACTAACTAATAATTAATTAAATTGACTAACTAAGAATGAATAAAGGGGCTAATTATCAACACTAAGTATAAATACCTTTTCTCTACCGATTAGCACGATGTGTGTTGCTGTTAATAGCAGATCCCGTGACCAGCCCTAGTTAAATAATAATAATAAATACGTGTATATACAGTAGAACTCGGTTATAACATACCCCCTCGGGAATGGGAAATAAGTACGTATTATCCGAGTGTACGTACTAACTGAGTTTACCTACATAGAAATACGTACTGCTTTATAAACTTGGTTAAAAGATAGTAGTACGTACTAACCCAGGTACGTTCTAACCAAGTTCTAATGTATTAAATTCAAAATTAATATATACGAACTCGGAATTTCCTGTCATACTTCTTGACTGTACCAGCGAACTCTACTCTCTCCCGTTTCCCTACATGCACTCTCAGAGCCGGGTTATCCGCGAAACCGATATAATCTCCGACGTAATTGCGGTTAATACTCCCTCTCCTGCGCTCCTTTCTGTTCTGGAGTATATCAGTGGCTGCAGATACACAAACATATTATTACATTAGTATTTTGATTATCTTAAGGGCCGTCTAACATACGTGAAATTTAAAAAAATTCCGCTACGCTGTGCTATGCTCTTTGATCATTTCGTAATACAAAAAGGATGGTCTGTCACACATTAATACCCCACCCCTTTGGAAGTGTTACGTAACGTTTGAACGGGTCCTTATACAGTGTAAACGTAAGCCGCTTAATCGGGACGCCTCGGGAGTAGGCATTTAGTCCCGTTTATCCGGTTTTCCCGATTAACCGATATGCTTTACACTACAGTGGATGCCGGTTATAAGCACATCGTCGGGAACTGCACTTAATGTTCTTATAACCGACATAAATTATATAGGGTATATGGCAACCGTTTGCCAACATATTGTGCTTATATCCGATATGTTCTTATAACCGGTGTGCTTATATCTGACGACATCTACAGTATTTGATACGAATTGGTTCCAAAGCCTCGTCCCGATTAAGCGGCTTCCACTGTATAATTATTGCTGTTACCTCTCCTCTTGAGCTCAATGAAATACTTCCTGTTCCTATGCAGACGCCACACCCTCTGAATCTTACGAGCGTATTGGTCGTACTTCCTCTCTCGCAGCTCTTCTAACAGGAACAGCTACACGAGTGGGAACAACATTAATATATTTGTCTTTATACCACAGTAGACTAGTTAATACGGAAAGTTCATGTCCCAATTAGTTTAATAAAGTTCTATATACAACTGTTAAAACAAATAGCAGGGGACCGTCGAATTTTTTTCGTAATATCCGGAAATTCGTGTTAACCGGAGTCACTTGCACATAGTAATTGTATAGGCTAGGGGATTTTAAAATTATACTCCTTAACCGACAGTTCATTTAACGAGGCTACATATATTCGACTCTCGTTATAACGAAGTGCTTGGGACCTATAAATTCCTTCGTTATATCCGGATATTTCCATTTCGTTATAAGCAGTTATTTCGTTATATCCGACTTGGATATAACGGGAGTTTACTGTATATTCTTGAACTTACTGATTCTGGACTTTTAACGAAGACTTTACATTTCCCTAACTGCCATTGATCCGGCTCCATATTCACAGCTGACATCAGATGCTTGATTCCCTGTTGCACTGTGCCACCGCGCCACTCAGGGAATGTCTCAGGAGTGAGAATAGCAAATCTATATTATTAAATCTCGATTGTTGTGTGTTCGTTTGTTCGTCCGGGTTTATTAAAGTGATGGGAGAATAGAAACCGCATTTATAATTGAGATAGAAATAACTTCCAAATGTTATAATAGGTAAACAAGTATGCTGATTTCGAATTTCGCATTTATCGCAAAAAAATTATCGCAAAGCGACCGAGACCGAAGGACTCGTCTACGTTGTGGTGTATATTCAATCTCTTATTTCTTATACAAAGAGGTCATTATTCCTTATTCCTGATTCTACCTGGTTTCTTGATATTTAGTATTTAGTATTGGTAATTATTTTATTTTAATCTCTTCCTGAACTGTATTTAATTATAGTGGAGTTGCTTTATTAGCAACTCGGGTTTGCCACTAAATCTGGTTGCTAGTAGGGGAAGTTGCTAATAGGGGAATTAAATTAACAGTATTATCACGCTTGGGACCCGAAAAGCGGTTGCTAATAAAGCAATATTGTTAATAGGGGAATTATGTACATTGTGTCATGCTGTAACTGTTTATTATTATTATTATTATTATTATTATTATTACTAAGTGTATATTCAATCTCAAATAAAACATAGAGAGTAAACTAAAGTACCTTCTTAGGAATTTTCCAAATTCTCTGCGATAAGCGAACCCAGCTCTTCTTACGCGAATATTTTCTTTCAATCCTAGGTACTCCACTTGATGCTTAACTCTAAATAATATTATACAGTAAAACCTCGTTAATACGAATACAGTTCTTACGAAATTCCGGTCAATACGAACACTATTTCAGTCCTCTTGAAAGCTATTTCAATACAAATGACACCGGTTAATACGAATTCCGAATAAAGCGAACGCATTTTGACGGTGCCCTGGTGTTCGTACTAACGAGGTTCTATTGTATACCAATGTGTTAAATAAACATGTATATGTAGATAATATTCGTTTTACCTGTCGTATTCGAAATCGTGTGGCTTTTTAGTTTCATTCGGTTTAATGCATCGGATGTAATGAGGCGTACACTGCATTAGTTTTCCAACCAACTCATTAGCTTGTGTCTAAAATAAAAATAATAAATAGCTTCAAAGTGAATTCTTATATCTCTTAAGAACTTCCTAATAAACAGAAGCCCATACAAACTAAGCTAAATATTTGTAGACCAAAAGCCCCTGCCTTTATGGTAACACTATTTAAGTCAAGAAAACCTGGTCTAGAAATAGACGGTCCAAATATAATTATTTCTTCTATTAAACCTACTCTTATTTTCAGGCCTGCGGTGGTTGGTCTCGATCGCTTATCAGGGCTCGTATCATCAGGGAATAGGTCAGAAATGAAAGCTCTATAAAGTGTGTTAATACACCAGGAATAACATTAATTGTATTACAGGCAATATCTCACACTTTACTCTTCTTCATTAACTCGATTATATCTTTAAACAACACATCTCTATTGCGATCACAGAAATTGATAGATTCATAAGTCACCTAATATACATATAATAACAACAATAATAATAACATCTGTTTACATTACTGTACAGTTGAAACCGGTTTTTCTAACCAATTCTTTGCAAGAAAATAAAGTAAGAAAAATCCGATTGAAAATTAACACAATTGGAATTTCTTACACATTTAGAATAAATAGTTTATTAGAAAAACCGAGTGTTAGAAAAAAAACGGTTTCGACTGTATACCTTCCCAGCGTAGTGCAATATTGTGAATCCAGCTGAGAATCCTACATAGTGTTCCGTGCCTCCAGGAAGGTTCGTATTTCCCAATTTCTATCGCAACAAACAAATATAAATAGAGTATACAACAAATAAATTAATTAAAGTATTAACCAATATATAATACAGTATTTCCCCGAATAAGCGCCGGGTCAATAAAAATGCCATTTGTATAATAAAATTAACCCAATTAGTTGATAACTGAAGTGTTATTACATTAATTTACGAAATTGGGGAATACGGTATAAACGAAAACTCCCGTAGAGCAGAATGATCACTTGCAAATAATTGATACAATCAAGATAACTGTCTAACGGAACAAAGTATATGCAGTTGCTGTAAAACTATCATATAGTAATAGTAGTATAGTCGACACAGTAAAAATACAAATTAAAATTTGTATCTATAACAAGTTAATAACCTCTAAGAATTTCTCATCAGCACCTTCAGACTGAGCGTGGAGAGTAGCACACACATCGTCCAATACTGACATTATTCCAGGTGGCTTCTAAAGAGAAATAACCATAAATTATAATCGTATTGAACTAAATTGTTGTATTGATAATAACTTGCTTTGGATTCAATGAGATCACAAACGATCTTGTTATTGAAGTATTCAATCGGAGTCCATTTGATACCCTCTTGTACGTATTCTTCCTGAAATGGAACAATATTACTCATAATTGGACCAAAACCCACCAACAATAGAAAGTAAAGAAATGGTCACCTGCTCAGCTTTTAATGTTAATTGAATGAAAATCTGTTGCAGCTTCTCATTAACGAAATTAATACAGAATTGTTCGAATCCATTTTGCTATAAAACAGTTAGTAAACAACAAACTTTATTAGTAAACACATAAATTAAACAACTAACCTGAAATATTTCGAATCCGTAAATGTCTAAAATACCAACATTGATATCTTCCTGCTTCTTTTCCATAGCAATATTCACCGACTAAGGAATGTGCCATTATTTGACAGAATACTTAATCATACAAATGTGGTATACCTTGACTAAATAGTCGAATAACCGCAAATAGAGAGCTTTGGCTAGTGCGTCTCGCGTATAAGCGGCCTATAACGTTATATCGTAAATACAATTATTAACTGAATATATGCACATCGTTTGACCTGTTCTGTATTAAGTTTCATTTGAATCGACTCAGTTTTTCCTCCCCATTTGCTGTCCATAATGCGGCTAAAGAAAATGCAAGTAATTTCAATAAGAAATATTTGCAAATGCAGTCGACTCCGCTTAATAGAGCCACCGGTTAACAAATTTCTCCGCTGAATGGGGTCAAAATTTCACAAGATTTATAGGACGGAATGACAGTTTGGGTTAATAGATTTCTCCGTTTAATCGGGTCAAAGTAACCTGGTCTCGAAGTTACTCTATTAAGCGGAGTTGACTGTAGTATTATTACTAACCTTATTAGATTCGTACGTAGTGCCTCTGTTGTAATACCGAACAAATAAGCTGGGAATTCTAAAACTGAACAGAACTGATTAAATAAATGCAATCAAATAGAATAATTATACTAGAACCTCGTTAATACGAACACCAGGAGGCCGTCAAAATGCGTTCGCCTTATCTGGAGCTGGAATTCCTATTAACCAATATCAATTGCATTGAAAAGGCTTTGAAGGGGACTGAAATAGGTCGTATTAGCTAGAATTTCGTACTAACGAGGTTCTACTGTAAATAACTGTAACTCACATCCATCATCTGCGGGTACAGCATAGTTACCATCTTCAGTGAATGAAATGTTACCAAGATGCATCACTCCAGACACAATACTAAACACAACACTCTGTATCTCTTCTGACAAGCCAACCACTGTCATAGCTTTCTAATAACAGATACAGTAAACTTCCAAAAGTGAACACCTTCAAGAAATGAACTACTCCAAAATATGAACACTTTTTCGGTCCCAAAGTTTTCCCATTGCTTTAGACACACGTTATGAAGAATCGTAAAAAGTTAACACCTCTCAAAAGTGAACAATTTGGCTGGCCCCCAGAGTGTTCACTTTCTGAAGCTTTTACTGTAATACGCTTATACAAATGACGTCATATATTATCACTCACAAGTGTGTCTCTGAAATCCTGTTTGTCATCAGTACCCTCTACGTCATAACACCCGCTCTGATTCAAATAGAAGTAATAGTCAGGAGTTGTTATCCCTAGTGCGTCTGTACACAGTATAAACATTAGTATTGGCTGCTAATACGAACAAATTGAATTGAGAATTGTACTCACTTTGTACTTCAGTACTAGCTCCCGCACATAGCTGGTAGAAAATGTGGAAATTCCTCTCGTCAGTATTCTGTGATACAACTCTGGACTATGGATATTGAGAATTGTATAACATTATGTGTGTCAGCTCATTTATATAACAACAAATACAACCTTTTCTAAAAGAAAGTTTGAAATCTTTCCACCGTCAGGTTCGCCGCCAAGAGAGAACTGAATCTCAACGTATTTCCCCTAAAATACAAATTAAACTGAAATTATCATTAAAATGTGAATACGTATATAGAGTCAGTTTTTCTAATAGTAACATAGCCAGGCTTATTTAAAGTTATTTTATTCAAAACTTAGAAAACCTGACCTTTCTCAGTGCCTGAATTTACTAATAAAAAAACTGAGCTCTAGATATTTTTCAAGTCAGAATAAGTTATCACTTACAAATCTCGAAGAGTTATTATTCCGCACTGTCTTTGCATTACCAAAAGCTTCTAGGAGCGGATTAGACTCTAAAATGACTTCTTTCACGTGCTAACAACACAACACAGAACATATTAAATAACACAACATAAACAGAGTCGGTTCAATAACAGCACTAACCTGTACACGAGGCCCCCCTCCAGTTATCTTTGCAATATAGCTCATGATAAGCTTAGCTGAGACTGTCTTTCCAGCACCACTCTCTCCACTGTAAAGTAGCAACACAATATGCAAATAGGAATGTAACAATTATACGACAGTAAAACCTCCAAAAGTGAACAACTCCAAAATATGAACACTTTTTCTCAGTCCCAAATTTTCCCATTGCTTTAGACACACATCATGATAATCATGAAAAGTGAACACCTCTCAAAAGTAAACGTTTTGGCTGGTCCCCCCCAGGGTGTTCACTTTCTAAATGTTTTAATGTATACTACATTTGAAACCGGTTTATCTAACCAATTGTTTGTATGGAAATAAAGTAAGAAAAATCCGATAGTTAGAATAAACCGATTGAAAATAAAACAAAATTGGAATTTCTTACACATATTGAGAATAAATACTTAGTTAGAAAAAACCGGTTTCAATTGTATTTATTCTGACCTTATAATGACACACTGCTTCTCGTTCTCTATCAACATATTCCTGAACATCGCGTCGGCGAGTGCGTAAATGTGAGGAGGATTCTCATAGATTGCCTAGTTACGACAAATATGTGTAATTTAATGACGACACACAAAAATAATATGTTAACTCACAGCGAATTGGTATTGCTCTATTTCTTTATCAGTGAAATACTTCATCTGTTTGAAAGGGTTGACCGCAACCAACACAGGACCAATGTAAGTCTTTATACATTTAGGAAAATCGTTTTATAGAACAGAACACATAAATAAATCTATAAATATAGCTAAAGTAGAACCTCGTTATACGAACACCAGGGGACCGTCAAAATATGTTCGCTTTATCAGGAATTGGTATTAATTAACCATATCATTTTCATTTGTATTGAAAAGGCTTTGAAATGGGACTGAAATAGTGTTCGTATTAACTGGAATTTCGTATTAACCATGTACGTATTACGAGGTTCTACTGTATTATGAATTAATGTGAGAGGATACGTATATGTAATCATCTAAGAATCGTTTCTTCAGATTGTCCACAATAGAAGACTCAGATATCTTTGTGAGTAGCACCATGTCCTCGACACCACTCGACCCCTTAGTTTTACTCTGCCAGTGGTACGCCTAGAAATTATAATACACTCATTATAGCCGTGTTATAATTGTAGTGTTATAAGTGATAACTTATAATGTAGTGTTATAAAGTAGTTTTAATATATAAACTCACCATTTGAATTCAATAAATGTGTGTTATGTTTTGTAGTATTAATTCAATATAATATATTAAACAAGTGTCTCCTCATAGATTATTCTTATGCTAATCTGTAATAAATGAGTGAAAATAAGTCATTATACAAAAGTGTATTAGAAAAGTTAATTTCAGAATAAGGATATGGTTGTATGTAATTTGCAAGTTGGTTTGTTCAACAGTAAACAGATTTTCAAATAAAATGGTTAGCTACCCTGCAAAATGTAGGATGCCATGTGTCCAAATATGATCCTTTGAATTAATATTATCTATACCGACATACGGTGTAAACTATGCCTACTGTACAATGGATTGGATGTCTCTCAGAGCGAATGAATCTCTTCAAATTCTTTTGAAAGTAAATGGTTTTAAGACCCACATTAGGCGAAATTTTTATGATTCTGATTACTTCAATATGACAGATGCAGTAATCGCTTTACCGTTTATGGGTACACCTATAATGAAATTGGATGAGTAATATAGGTTCCTAGCCTAGTTTCTAATGCACTTTGCTTATCTGGGTTTCGAAAAGGAGAAACTTAATTACATTATTATAGGAAGTTAACACGATTTGGAGCAAAACATTCTCAAACACATGAAATTAACACGATTGAGGTGAAAAACATTTAGATACACGAAATTAACGCGAAAAAGTATTAGAAAAGTATTAAAGATTATTCATTTCCTTATCAAATACTATTTATTGGCTTCGAATGATTGAAAGACATTGAACCTGTCATACCCATTTGCACATCGGAAAATCATTTACTTATCCACCGATCATCGGCGGATAAGTAAACTCATCGGAAAATATGTAGCTTACAATTTTGCATATCCATTAACTGTCCTGGAAATTAACAACGCTCAAGAAAATTAACGCGATTTGGAGCAATTCGCGTTAATTTCCTATAATAAGGTAATTTAAATTCTCAAATCAAATCAAACGATGATGCGTATAATATAAATTACTACTGCTAAATGAAATTTCATCATTTATTCTTTCTCTTTTTAATTCTGTTTTGTAGCTTAAGATCCTTCCTCTCCTTAATGTGTGTTCGTCTCTTCACCTGTTTATCCTTAATCCGCTTCTCTTGCAAGTTGAGACGATCACTCAATCGCTTTCTACTATCCTTCTTCCTATTTTGTACCTGTTTCCAAGACTTGTGTAGCTTCTTAACATCGTCTTTCTGTTTCTTTCCCTCCACTTTACTCATGGCACTGCTCCATTGTTCTGTCTCTATCGCTGCATCCGCTTTAACCAAATCGAGACTCTTTAGTTGTCGCTGTTTCTTCTCAGCTTGTATGAACATTTTTGGGTAATTCTTCTTTCTAGGAATGACTTCAGATAAATCTATATTACTTTTGAATGTCAGTTGACTGAATTGGACTTCTCCAATGCCATCAGTAGAAGCGAGCTTCTTTGCAGTTTTTGGAGTCTTTTTGTGTTTCTTTGTTTTGGGTACACTTTTTGGAGATTCCTTCTGTCTCGGCTCGCGTTTTTCAATAGCACGTGACCCTCTCAGTTCTGATAGTTTAGACTGATATTTCTCCCATAGCTCATCAGGAGCAAGTTTTACAGCATTTGTGCTAGTCCCATTCGTGTTACAATTCGGTTGTTTGTTTGTGTTTACTGCTGTGTCACTCTCAGGAGATTCATCGCGTAATTTCGGCAGTGGAATTAGAGTTAGGAGATTAGTAAAATATGCGAAATGTTTGTCCAAATTAACAGCCATTTATTGTAAGTAATAGCTATAGCTACATATAAAGTAATCAGAATTCTTTGAAAATCCTGTTGAAAATTATTTTTCGAAATTTGCTTAAAGTAGTCAAGAATCAATTCACTAGTATGACACTGGTTAGTTTAATGTGCGTATAATTACGTGTACCACTAATTGACAAGGACAATAATTACAGTGATAAGGACACAAAGTGTTGCATACACGTACACCTACTTAAAAACCACAATACATAGAGGCATTAACTACCATTAAAATGTGCAGAACGGTAGTATCAATATTTAACACAGTTGATATTCAAAGAAAACAAAATTTTCTTCATAATGGCCACAAGATAGGATATAATTCGAAGTTGCCAAATATCTGTTGTGAGATAGTGTTGATATTTCTGTTCTGATTTACATAAATGATAGCCGAGATTACATAAATTTAGGTTTTTTACTGATGGTCACCTCCATTGGCATTTCATCATAGTTGAGAGAGTTAGCTCGCTTGCGGTTTTGATCACTTATCTGTACAGCCGGTAATCCGTGTCCCTGAGGCCTAGAAGGCTTCTGTAGATTGTAGCCACAGTTGGGACAAGGGGAAGAAGGTTGGGAACACTTTTGCTCGTCATAATCTCCAGAAGCAGAAAGCGGTCTCTCAGGGTACTGCTGTGATTCTTTTTTAAATTTCCTGAATTTCTTGCTTTTGCTAACTATATCTCGCTTCTCTACTATTTTCCCGTACTCGATCCCCTGTTCGATTCCTCGTCCGTATATATTAATGGCCTCTAAATAACAGATAAAGCATATAATAAATCTAATTTATAATCACAGTTAATGGAACTAATAAATCTAATATTAATAATTGATTTAAGAAAGTACAAACAATTAGTATTGGTAATTAATCAACACCTAATTTCCTCCATAACGACATTACTTGGCAATTGGTATTTCGGAATGAGATTTGACTTAAGCTTGAAGCTACTATCGATTAGCATAAACCCCTTCAACACCTGTATATTTGGAGACACAATTTCAATAGGAAGGTTGTCCAGAATAGGCATTAAATTGTATCCATTCTCGAACAGTTTGTTCATTAAATTAACGAAGAAAGGGTCATACAATAGTTTATTGATTTTCTCGAATACACTCTTGATATTACCCAGGATTGGATTAACGGAAAGCAGATGCAAATCATGATGGAACCCAAGCACTTTAAGCTTTATAAACAGTTCATCTTTTTCGTCCGTAATATAAACGTTAGACGTAATATGAGTCGCTAAATTCAGTTTCATTACAGGAATAAATTTGTTCGATTCATTAACTTTTATGTCCATTGTTAAATTCAGTGATATCCCAGTGACGTCATTATAGAAACCGAGTGAGGGAGCAGAACATGCGGAGACTGTAATTGTTAAGTTTCTATTTGGGTAGTAACGGTAGAGGGGCGGAAGAATGTATTCAAAGAAGTTGGTGTTTAATAAATGCAATAATTTGTCAGTTAATGCGGATGGTTTTAGCGTGTATGGTGATACAATTAAAGTTAACAAACCAGCCTTGTAGTAAGACCATAGTGCGGAGTTAATTGTATAGTTAGATACGTATACGTATAGCATGTTATTCAGGCTGTTTGGTAGTGAGGGAAAAGTAGCGGGTAAATGCGGGTAAATAGCATTGTTTTGAGGTAGGCTAATTGTACCGTTACACTGTAACTCTATGTAGTTGTTTGTATAGACAGGGTCATGAACTAAACGCAGGTCAAATGTTCCTATTTCAAATTTCAGGCGTAAGTTGATTGAGCTAAGTGTTTGCTTTATTACAGATGGCAAATTATTTCGGAATTCCTTTACAATCAAGTTCTTTCCCCAAGAAACAAGCAAATCGATTATATTCAGTAACCAAATATCTGGGGAGTTGCCTATAAACTTGATTCCCAATTTCCCAACACTAATTTCAGACTTGAGGCTATCGGTTTCCAACTCCAAATACCCAGTTGAATTCCGCTTTATTCTGAATGAAATGGAACAGTCTAGATTTACCATATCAAGAAGGACAGTTGGGTTTGCACTAACATGAATAGGGACAACAGCGACGAACATTTCCCCACTTATAATGGCTTCTGTTTGGAGGTTAATTGATGTTTTCAAGACAATACTCAATCCTGATTTATTACTTGGCAGAATAGAAAATTCACTGAGATTCAGTGAATTAATCTTAATTTTGTGAAGAGAAACATTCAGGTCATAGTCGATAACTTTGTGCTCTTCTTTAAGCTGGAAAGGACCCACATCAGGGATTTGTATAGACGGAGCACATTTAGCTAATTCCTCTGCGATTCTAGATATCTCAATGAATCCATTTTTTGTGAGAATTAACCCCAAACCTGTCTGTCCATTTAAAGGGTGAACGACAGTTAAACAGAAGGAAAGCGAAAAAAGAATAAAACACTTGTACATTTCAAGTTAATTATAATTAGATTTAATTATAATTAAGATATCCATTAAGATTGCTATATATAATCAGTGTGTTCCTATAGTCTGTGTGGAGCAGTTTTCAATTACACAATTGAACTCGTGGTATGTCTGAAATCGACAAAGTCAAATCATGTGGTTGAACTATTACACATTCTTATAACCCATAAATATATCCATGCAGTTATTTAAAATATAAAATACGAACAAACCTTCATAGAAAGAAGTCAGTGAGCTAGCAGTTTGATGGAATAGCGGCCATAGATGGAGCGATTCTTGTATGTCATTAGGAGTTCTTTTCCTCTCCTCTAAATAAATAGATTTATTAATTAAATATTTAAATAACTTGAAGTATAATGCAGTATTGTCACCCAATTTTTTTTTTTAAAACACTTTTAATTAAACCTGTTGGTTTGACAATTGTTTTTTGGGAAAAACTGTTTTAATCGACATTGTAATCAAGCTTTCATCCAGGCAAAATTTTATGCGGGCCTAGATTAAGTTTGAGCTCCTCACGCGCGCATAAAATACTTAATTTCTATTACTTCCATGTGAGAATCTCTCGATTTTCGCGCGCCTAGAAAAGTTTCCTTTCAAAATTTCTGGATGAAACCCTTACTGTAATAACGGCGTATATACCTGCTACAAGCGAGGACAGATTAGTCGCCACTCGTTGGAAGCTGGTCCAGAGGTTCCGAATTGCCGCTTCCTTCATAGAGCTCAGCTGCTGCCGTTCGTAATCTTCCTGCTGAGTGCTGGTAGACACGTCGCTCTGTTCGATTAAAGCGTTTGAAGACTGAGATTCTAGCTCTGTAGAGAAGGCAGGGAATCCCTGTGTAATGTTCTCAGTCGCTTGTGTTAAATTTACGTTATTAAATGGGTGGATAGATTGGAAATCGAATAAGTGCGGCATTTGTATGTCTGGCGGTGTGAATGAGAATCCTGGAAACAGAGCTTGGTTGGGTGAGGGACCTGAATAAGCCATTTGTTCTATACACTAGTTGCTTGTATAATCAATAATATAGATAAGTAGCAGTATTGAATAAACCTAGTAATAGTATAGGCAGTGTATTATACAGCCATTTATAAATACGCTCCTAATCCTGATCCAATGTATTAGCCTAAATCACAAATTAATGTTATGGTATAAGATTCCAAATTTTCGCGTCCTAATTAAAATTTTCCAAAAATAATGCTCCAAAAGGAGCGTCTCGCGCTCCTGGATAATTCCTTGGATATAGGTCCGTACCAGGCAGTACGTTGATATAATATTAAATGAGAAAATAGCTGAATAATATCGTAGTGAAAATACGTTTCTGCATGAAGAAAATTACAATCCTTTGGCAAAGAGAGTTGCTTTTATACGTGAAATCCCCATTATAATTACTAGCGTGGTTATTGCATAATAACCCAGAAAGTTTCAATGTATTATTGCAATGATCACAGGTACAATATTATGAAAGTAAAATAAAATCACTAAACTAGTCAAAATTTAAAACGTGCTATTAACTAACATCTTAATGAGAGAGATTTGCAGACTAATATTACGCAAGCATTAAGTCACTAAGGGGACACAATTAAATTATCAAAATAAAAATATTAATGAAATAATCGAGAAAATATTATTTCTCACTCGTAGATAGTACGTAGTATATTACTATATAATGTTATTTCCACGAAAATTTCAGGTTAAATAACTAACTGAATAAGATGATCGAAGATATGGAAATTTGGAAAAGTCTTTATTTGTAATTGAACGTAGCTCTTACTCGCAAAATCTGAAAAGTGACTCCATCTTGTAATTTATCCTAATTAGTTTCCCTTTTATGACTTCGTGCTTAAATGTGATAATATTGTCTATGGAGGTAATTGGGGGTCATGGACTATTCAAATAATTCGACACATAAGTTTACAGTACATCTTTGTACAAACCACAATGCTGGAGAATCCATTACATGATTACTAGCTTGGATATGACACAAATTATATCTGCTTTTGTAACTTATTAGACAGTTATTCTATGTGTGATATTGTGAAACATAATTCAATTAAAAATTGGGTTCTGAGAAGAGTCCCTCACTACAATTCCTCGACAGATTTCTAACCCAGCCTGGTAACAGTCCTGATGCATTGGAATGCATACATCCCCCATTCCATATTTTATAGCATCCCTTGCTCCGAAATAAATATTATTCTTAAACAGTTTATAAGCGTGCGTTCGCCTATCCGCTCTTGGGTCCCTTTTGTGCAAACTTCTCAATCCACCAGTCATCGTTGTAATCAGGCATATTTTTGACATTGGTTCCATCCAAGCGGATTCATGCAACACGCGAATATCGCCAGTCATCGCTACCTCAAACAATAGACAAGTTATTCTGTCTCTGAAGCAAGTTACGATTGGGATAGAGCGGTATTCAAGTTCCCGTATACTATTTCTAGCCCATTCAGTGTCTATTTCAGTAGAGTTATTAGTTATAATAGGAGATGTGTTGTTATTAAGGAGAATACAATGAGTTGATAAATTCCTCTCACATTCGGTTATATGACTGCATAAAGAATTTAGTAATATATTTGATAAATGGAGCGAATTAATTGTAATAGATGTTATGCCGATATTAGCTTCTGTGAGGTGTGAAATTTCGATGCAGGGAGAGCTGGAAAATGAACGGAAAGGGGTTTTTAAAACAAATGTGGTCATAAACCGCATCATCTAATAGTGTTAAAATTCGCATTTAAACTAAGACCAATTATAATCCCGTATTTATAAATATAAGAAATATCATAAAACATAGAACAATTTTACCTCAAATTTGACACTAAACAATTCATGAAATCTCTTCAGACAAGTGTCCATGGTACAGCAAGCAATAACCAATATTTAGAAATTCAATCATTTGAGTCCATCGGTTGGGACACGAGTGTGGCAGCCTCTGAATCGGGTGGGATATTAACTCGCGTTTTTACGCACGTGAAATCTACGTGTCTGCTTTTTGACTCTTGCTTTTCCCAAGAAGTGGATAGGAACGGTCTCTGTACGTAGTTGTATATAACTTCAAGCTTACCGTTAGGTCGCTCCTTCACGCGTTCTTTCGTAGTCGGGAAACCTTCAATCCCGAATTTAACTTTCTTGAACCCTCTATCTTTCAGTACCTGTAATGCGTAATAGAGTTTTAATATACGACATAGCAATTATACACATTGGCAAGGAATTATCCAGGAGCGAAAGACGTTTTTTGGAAAATTTTCATTAGGAGAACGAAAATTTGGGATCTTCTCCTATACCGTAACATTAATTTGTGATTTAGGAGTATGAAAATTGGATCACACCAAGATTAGGAGCGTATTTACAAATGGCTGTATAATACACTGAACATTGGTTGCTAAATAAATAAATCTATAGATTGGGTTGTTAGTTAATAAAAGAAATTTATTCCTGTGTATACAGTGTATTAACAGCGAGCCATTTGTAAATACGCTTCCTGGTCTGATGCAATTTACATACGCCTAAATCACAAATTAATATTGCGGTATAGGAGAAGATTCCAAATTTTTCTCGCTCCTAATTAAAATTTTCCAAAAATCATACTCAAAAGGAGCGTCTCGCGCTCCTTTATAATTCCTTGTGTGTATAGTACCTGCTTGGCGATGTCTCTATTCTCAAAGTATCTCAGGAATCTGTATAGCTTGGAAGAGACAGCTGCTTCGGGGAAATCTTCCCCTAGAGGGGGCGGGTAGTCCTTGTCCCAATCAACTATGTCATCATCCGTCAACACAACTAGAGTGGTAGCAAGTGTTTAGTTGTTATAATTACTCGATAGCGAAATACAGTAGAACCTTGTTAGTATGAACTAGTTTATTATAAAGCCATTTGTTTATACGCAGGGAACCGTCAAAATGTATTCACCTTATCCGGAATTTGTATTAATCAATATCATTTGTATTGAAAAGGCTTTGAAAGGGACTAAAATAGTGTCATTATTAACCGGAATTTCGTACTAACCGTGTTCGTACTAACGAGGTTCTACTGTATATATATATCACTTGCCTAAGTGGCACTCCCTCATTCCCTTATGCGCACACGCTATCATAATCTTCAGCAATATACTCTCCAGGAAGAATTGGAACTGAGTACGAGCTCCGTCATTCGAGAGCTCGTTAATGAACTCGCATAGGTTGAAGCAGCTAACAGTGCACTCGTTGAATGGGATAAGTAGGTAGTCGCATGTCTTGCGTAGCTGGCTAGGAGACAGCGTGCTGGGACATACCATAGACCCGTCTCGGTAGTACTGTAGGATAACCTATAGGGTAGTTCATGCTGTAATACATAGTGAGCTCTCGTTATAACGAGTTGATTGGGACCTGGAAATTCCTTCGTTATATCCGGATATTCGTTATAAGCGGGTAATAATTAATGCATTTAGTGCTCTGGGGGGAAAATATCCATTTCGTTATAGCGGGTATTTTCACCGTAGTTACGTTATTTTTCTATGAACATTCAAGGGATTAAAAATTTTAGTCCATTATAGACTTCATAATAAGCGAACTCAACTATGTAAGTTGTTAAATTTGGACCTTCAGAGTAAACATTTTTCGTGAAAAATTGTACACAATAAGCAGACCTGACTGTACTAGTTTATAACTGTTTTATGGCAAACCTCAAATACATCTGGCGTAATATCTCCATCCAATCTATAAGTGCCTTTGCTATCTACTTTAGTGAGTCTCTGATTGAAACACGATCCGAACATGCGCCCTAGCATTGTATTGGGATGCGCAGTGAAGATATCTCTCTCCACTGTAAAGACAGAGTCGTGGACACTTATCTCCAGGTACTGATCTGATTTGTTTAGCGAGCACATAGTAAGGTGTTATACCCGTAGGAAACTATAACTTATAACAATCTACACATGCATTTATAAGCCTACAGTACAGTACTAATATTGTCCAATAGCAAAGGCAATTAATTAATTAATGTTCGAAATATAAAAATAAACCAAGGTTGATAAAGTGATGTCTGGGAATGAAATTATATATATTGCTACTCTCAACAAATAGTTATGACCCAATAGTAAGAACATATGTTAGCAGCAAAATACTAAAATAGTATACGTACTATAATAATAGCAATTTCCTGTGGAGACTATAATTATCTAGATACGTCAGTATAAATGTGTAGAAACAATTGGTATGGCTAAGTTACTCTTGGAGTCTTGGTGATTATTAAGGATCGTTTTTACAAACAGTTTGAGGTTTAATTGATTCGTTAGGTCGAGTATAATTGACTTATAAAGTAGATTACATATTCCTCAGTTAAAATACTATAATGATATTCCTAAAAAGTGACTGGTTTAGTGATTTGTGTGTCTTGTCAGGTGTTTTATGGGGAATTTCAAAGAAACCGTTGGATTTAGGAATATGTAACACATGTAATTTAAAAGTATGAGACATAATAAATCTTTACAGAAATCACCAAGAAATTATATACAGATCTTTAACTCAAATATGAAATGATTTCATAACATTATATGAAAGAATATAACCTGATTACATAGACATAAGCCCAAATAAACGACAATCACTTCACCAAATATAATGTATACACGTGTACAATCATAAAAGTCAAATAATTTCATACGTTTATTTAAAGAAAATATATTTTACTGGTATTATTATGATGCTCCTTGATTGAGTGATAAAATACTAATAGTACATTCAATTGAAAAAGTTGAAAATTGTGTTCAATATATTCAGGACGAAAAAGAATAGTTTGGAGAGATCATGCAGTCCAAAACGTGGGGTATGTTAGTTATCAAACAGGTGTTATTTTTCGTAGCATTCATTTGGTTTGATACCATACATTATGAGGCCGTATGGCAAGTGGTGAGATTATCTGAGGTGGGTTTGTTTTAACTGCAAGGATAACTGGTTGCATTATCTGCTGTGTGTTTGGTTCTATTTGAATTGAAGCGTTTGGAGGCGGTGAGTGAGTGGGAGCTATCTGCACAACATCTTGGAACTGAGTGGAGAATTTGCTCGGGTTTTTTTCTGGTATTTGTTTGGGCAATAGAGATTTAAAAGTGCCCTCTGTATTGGGTGACAAGTTACCCGACTTGTTGCTATTCTGACTGTGGATATCTCTTCGCATTAAAGAGATACGAAAGGGAGAAGTTAGCGTGTATGGCTCTGCTGGGTATAACCTGTATTGGGGCGTTGGAGCTTTGTAGAAATCAATGCTAACATTCTCAGAACCCGGGGTCGCTTTCTGGGAGAAGGGAATCGCACGCCGAGACCGGTATGTACCGAAGTTTGGGTATTCGCGTCTGTAATCGGATCCGTTTGATTTTATTGGTGAATCTAAACGTATTAGTTAGACATGAAGAGAATGAGCAAATTAAGTTATTCAATAATAAAGTTAGACAATACAGTCGAAACCAGTTTTTTTAACTAATTCTTTGCATGGAAATAAAGTAAGAAAATCCGATAGTTAGAATAAACCGATTGAAAATACAAGTAACACAAAAATTGGAATTTCTTACACATTTAAATAAATAGTTAGTTAGAAAAAACCGATTAGTTTAAAAAACCCGGTGTAAGAAAAACCCCGTTTCGACTGTAGAATTCGTTTGCGATATATAAACAGATCTTACGTGAGAGTGTTTGGTATTGTGGAGGAGAAGTGATTGAAGTGAATCCTTGCTTTGAAGCTGCATATATCAAGTGTGTATTCGTGGCATTACAAATTGGGATACCATAAGGAGAGCTCACACAGGGGCTGAAAATAGGACTGATACCTAGCACATCCTCTCGGTCTCTCTTCTGGTGCGACTGAGTCACCAGGTACCCTGTGGCCTGGTAGCCACGAGGGATAGCGTCGTGAGCAGATGTAGACCGCTCCTAGATTTATATAAAGCTTATAGCGTATAATGCAATAATGAACGTATGGAAACAAAGTACACTCTGATCTCTCTAATAGTCCACCAGTGGGTAAATGGCCCTAAGTAACTACAATCAACTCCGCTTAATTAATAGAACCACCGGTTAATCGATTTCACTGCTTATTCGGGTCAAAATTTCACAGGATTTATAGGACATAATTACAGTTTGGCTTACAATATTTTCGGTTAATCGGTTTCTCCGGGTAATCGGGTCAAAACAACCCGGTCCCGAGGTGGCTCTATTATGCGGAGTTGTATTAGAGAACATGGACTATTACACATATAGAAATAGTTGATTTGGACAAGTAAATAAGTAGACTATTAGAAAAGTGGACTATTAATTAAAGAAGTGGACAATTAGAGAGAACAGACTGTACAAACGAATTTCAATGCAAGTATAATATCGGGTTAGGAATATATAATCATCCCATTTGAAAATAAATCAAATAGGGAAATAATAATAAATTATTGATGCAAATTAAAACCTCATTTTGTACTTCTAAGTAATTTTTCCCCGCAGAATTAATGGAAGTATTCATTTGCTATGATTTCCATGTTTGTGTGTCTACAGCATATTCAGACAAAAATTCACATATTTTGCATCAAAACATTTGTATATCCCATAGCTCAATTAAAGCAACATAATTTTAAAAGAATTTATTAGAGAATTCATTGCATTGCAGTAGATATTAAAGTGGTTATTGGGTATTTGTAATTCAGTCCAGAATATTGAAAGGGTTCCAACTGTTTTAGAGTCTGTAAATGTAATCGTTTTGAGGGTTGATGACCGGTTCATTGAGTATAACAGTGCCGAAAGGTTGTTGCTTTTTTTTCTTATATTTGCTGTACATTAAACATCCACCAACGAATGACATCCAACAAACATTGAAGGCCATACACGAACAACAGAAAAGGAAAAAAGAGGAGAATAAGACTGATCCAATGCTAATTCCATGTGGATAAGTATCGTTGAAATAAGGTTCTGTAAATTTAAACGACATTTGTATGCGGATAATTATTCTAAATATTCACAACTGAATTACGTGTTATTAATAGCTGCGATCACCCAATCAAATTTGATCTAAAGCAGAGCGATTATAGGCTACCTGTACAACGTAGTATGTATTGCTCAAATTTGATGGTTAATAATTCTCTTCACACTCATACAAGCTTAATTAAGTAAAACGACGAATGCTTTAAATATAATTAAAGAATCATCTGAACATCTGCATCAAATTACCCTGTGCTTCCTATCTTTCAATAGTGATCAAATATATTGAAAATCAACTAGCAGACTAAAATAACTAGATTTTTTGGTGCCACAATACTGTGCAACAGTGCAAGTATATCCAAGGGAAATATAAATTATATTCAAAGTAGTATAAATTAATAATTATGGTTATAACTTATAAGTATAGCGAGGCTTCTAAATTAGTCAACAAGCAACAGTTGATAACGTAAAGTTCAGCTGATCTGTTCGTACTTGTAACAGTTATTTCTAAGTTTTCAAGGACAATAGTATATTATTTAACGTTTGCATTGAAATACATAATGTGTGTTGCATTGTTTTATATGGAATTATGGCTGTGCGGTTGAATCGGCCAAATTAGCTCCACAACTAATGGAGTCTGGCTCCACTGCGAATAAAGCAACAATTAATTGTCTGGCCTCAATCAATTAAGTATCCTTACACAACAATGGTAAATTATAATACTCTCGACTTTTCCTTGTTATTTGCATTGTAAATTTGTGGCGGTAATAAAGATGGCAACAGATAGGGTGTAAAGAAAGTTGCCTGAACTTACCAGTTGGACTGTAGTCCAGTCGAAGACGTAGTCATAGCTGAAACCAATGTTATGAAAAAGATGTCTGAAAAGTTGCCGTAAATAGATGTAATCTGGTAAATCTTCAAACTTTAGACTGCGACAGAAGTTCAAATAATCACAGAACTCAGCTAATAGAAAAGAAATCGCTAACTACCAATTATACGAATTAGCATAAATAGAAGCAATTAGACTCACGAGGAAATCCATTGCAAAGTGATTCAATAGGTGTTGATAATTTCTTTTCAGATATTTTTTCATATTTCTGCTTCTTTGTAGCCGCTTTAAGGCCTTGCCAAGGCAGAGATCCCAGATTGAAATACATCATCACATACCCTAGCGACTCTAAGTCATCTCGGCGACTCTGTTCTAAAGAATCACATTTATAATCACATAAATAAATCCACACATATTTTATCTTTCGTACACAACTCACCAATTCCATTGTGTGTGTTAAGACTAGCGTAACGTGCTGTGCCAGTCAAATTCTTATTGTCCTTATAAGGAATATGTTGGTTCGTCTTTGGATCTCGAAATTTCTTTGCCAATCCAAAGTCAATAATATAAACAATACTGCTTTTCTTACCCAAACCCATTAGGAAGTTATCTGGTTTGATGTCTCGATGGATAAAGTTTTTGCTATGAATATATTCGATCTTTGACACCTATATAATAACTCCATAAAAGTCTATGTAAACACTTTCTAACACTTACACATTATACTAATTTATTAACCAAATAATAAAATGCTATTTTAATTACTATACTAAGTTTACGATATCTGTGTAATGTTATTGGAAAAAAATAATTTTATTTCTTGGTAGCTATGCGAAGCAAATGTAAAAGTTGAATTGATGATATCTGTATAACTGTAAATTTATTTAATTCTTTAGCGAAAATTGTATTTCTCCCCAAAAGGAATCGCAAAATGAAACATTTTTTGAGAAATTCGTATACGAGTGACAAAATTAATATCCTGTATAAAAGTGATATGTGATTCATTTTACAAAATAATTCTTTGCAACTAGTCCATGCATAATTACTTGGTTTATCGCATAGGGATATCAATTTTCAATCCGTTCAGAACCGACAAATACCTCAAATTAAGTACAATTTTTAATCTAAAACATCTGTGGAATACAAAAAAACACAGCTTTTGTGGCTGTATCTTAAATTAACAGAATGTATAATTAAATAGAGCAATTCTATTACAACATGCATCGTGTGTGTATCATGGAATTTAAAATAAATCCAACCAAAATTACCTAACGAACCATCTGATCAGCTAGTAGCAGTACTGTTTTTATTGAGAACTTTCTACGGCAGAAGTTAAAGAGGTCTTCCAAACTGGGTCCCAGCAATTCCATCACTAGAATGTTGTGTTCGCCTTCCGTACCACACCAATGGATACTTGGAATTCCAACTAGTTTAATAAAATGGAATTAATTTCACAAATATGCTCAACTCATTCAAAAATCAGATATTGGCCACAACTACTGTCACCAGATAGCTACGAAGGCAAATTTAAAATCAGTTCGTTAGAACATTTTATATAGAACATAATTATTCAAATATGTAGTCACCTCCTCCTTGCATCATTCTGTAGTATTTGCCTTCTAGCATAAGCTGAGGATGTCTGGCCCGAGTGCTTTCTAGTTTAATCGCCACCTCTTCGTTTGAGAGCGTGTGTACACCTTATGATAAGGAAACGAATATTTAATGCAGAATAATCTAATGAATATGACCTCGTGTATTGTAACAAATAAGTAAACATATTTGGGAGCTAAAAATAACTATATAATTATAGTAATTCTTGGGCCATTCAAATAGTTAGTTTTATAATCGTTATTTCATTCGCCTCGTAATTGTCAATAAATAAGTAAACAAATTTTGTAGCTAGAAATAAATTATAATATATTTCTGGGGGCATTCACGAAGTTACTTTTCTAATTGATATCTTAATTAAGTTATCGCTTGTTAAGGACTTGTAAAATATCAAAGGCACACACAACATCAGATAACTTTAGCCACGTTGAGTTCGGATAAGAGAAATACGATATATTTCACCTGATGAGAAATATGCTATTGAGAAGCTAAATTCCATTCAAATAAGGGAAAAACGAATATAAATGAATATGGTCTTGTATGTGATTATATAATATTCCCCATGGAAATGCATATACAAGTAAACGAACTTGTTTATGAAACAAAAATTCCTAATAAACAACTCAATCTTTGAATGAAATAATAGCTCAAAATTTGTACTATAAAGAATGAAATAAAATGAAATAATATTCAAATAACTCACCTAAATAAATGTCCCCAAATGACCCGCTTCCAATCTTCCTCCCAAGCCGATATTTGCCCTGTCCAACTAGTAATTCAGTACTGTCATTCTTCTGGCAACTTCTTGTATCCATGATAAGAATATTCTGGTTAGATATCTCGTTGAAATTTTTGTTGAAACTGTAATAGGATTCAACCTGCTATTTAGCAAGGAATTTAGTAAGTTTGCTACTATAGAAATCGAAATAAGCAGAGAGCGTTTGAACCACGATTTATACTAGTGTGGTGCCTATTCATCATACAAAATGACTTTACATGTTAGTTCATAGTCATTAACCATTGCCATTGAATGTACACGGAATCAGTTCATTCCACTTTTCCAAATGGATATGCCACTCAAACATAATGAAGAGAACTATGCATTTTTGTTGCAAATTACTTAAATAGTTTTACGGGTAAATCACCTATATGGCTATATCAATAATTAGTATAATAGAATTTGCATTCTTTGTCTTGTATAGATAATAACATACATATATTCACATATAAGATATTATCAAAACAAATTTATTGGAAATGTATGTACTTATCTTCCTCAGTGAATAATATCGAGTTTCACTCTTAGTTACCATGTCGGTAGGAAAGAATTTTGTAAGGCCGTCCGATCTCGCTACACTCGAGGGGGAGAGACAGGGCATTAGTTGTGAAGTAGGACAGATAATCGCTTATAACCCGAACAAACATTTATCTATACAACACCAGCAACAAGCTCTGCCTATTACGCAGAAGAAGTCAGATATTCTATATCTCATTTCTATGTATCAAGTGGTGATTATAGTGGGGGAGGCAGGCTCGGGTAAGAGCACTCAGATTCCACAGTTCCTATTAGAGGGGGGTTGGTGCCAGGGCGATAAGATAGTGGGGGTCACACAGCCGAGGAGAGTGGGCGTGCTGACTATAGCGCAGCGGATAGCTGAAGAGCTGGGGTGTAACGTGGGTAAGTTTGGACAATGGATATTCAACTGTACACGTACAGTCAACTCCCGTTATAACGAAGTGTGAGGGACCGTAGTTTCATTTCGTTATAAGCGGAGTTCGATCATAAAAGAGTTCATTATAAGTGGAATTTCGTTATATCCATTTCGTTGTAAACGAAGTTTTAATAATGTAATAAGATTGAAGGATTCCGGACCATTGAACGACTTCGTTATAAGCAGGTACATACTTAGTTATATCCGACTTGATTATAACGGGAGTTGACTGATATGAATAGCATCCCAATCAATAAATTCCCATTATTACTCGGTTATAAAACTAAATAACTGCTTATATAGAAGTTATGTATATTCTCAATACGGATAAAGTAGTTACTACGCTTATAAACTAAAGGACTTCGTTTTATAACGAGTGTTTCACTGTACTTTTAGTTATTCAAACGTTTTAGCAAAAAGCTGAATGGTGGTTTTATTATCCATTGTACCAGTTGGTTATACAATATAATTCATGAAACAATATTTGAATGCATTACCCTCCCTTCTATAGGCGAGACGGTGGGCTACAGAATCCAGTTCGATAGCTACGTCACACTTGGACGTACAAAAATAAAACTTCTAACCGACACTTCGCTCTTACAAGAACTAATGAGGGATCCTCTCCTTTCTAACTACTCCGTCATAATGCTAGACGATGTGCACGAGAGATCTATATACACAGAAATACTGCTTTCTCTCTTACGGAAGATAATAAAACTTAGGAAAGATCTACGGCTTATAATAACCTCATCAACTTTAGAAGCCGGGAAATTCAAGTCTTTTTTTGAGCTCCACAAGTCTGATGCTAAAAAGGAGACTTGTGTTGTGTATGGGATTGAAGGTCGAGTTTGTAACGTTGAGATATTATATACAAAGGTGCCCGTAGCAGATTATATAAAGGCTACGGCTGAATTGGTATTGGAAATACATAGGAGACAGCCACCAGGTGATGTGCTCGCATTTCTCACAGATGAACGGGAAATCCGTGCGGTAGAAGAGATCATAAACGAATCGGAAAACACGAAAAACAAATCTAACTTGATACTCTCAGTACACCCACTCCACGCCTCACTTCCTCCTCAAGAACAAATTAAAGTTTTCAAACCTGCCATTGACAGGGCCACTGTAAGGAAGGTAATTCTATCCACAAACATTGCAGAGAGTTCTGTTACAATACCTGGTGTCGTATATGTTATAGACTGTGGGTTTGTAAAAATGAATGTCTACCATCCACCATCCGATACAGAGTTCGTAGCAACCGTACCGGTATCTAGGAATTCAGCCGATCAAAGAGCAGGTCGCGCTGGTCGCATTCGTTCAGGAAAAGCTTTCAGACTTTACACCAAACAATCCTTTGACTCACTCGCCAAGGAAACTAAGCCGGAAATCCTACGTGTGAACCTAGCGCCTGTTATTCTCAGTTTAAAAGCTCTTGGTGTGGACAATATAGTCCGCTTCCCCTTCCTATGCCGGCCGCCTGCCACTAACCTGGCCAGGGGGCTGGAATTGCTATTCGGCTTGGGGGCCCTGGACAAGAGTGGGTCTCTGTTAAAGCCACTCGGGCTGCGTATGGCAGAAATGGCACTGCATCCGACTCTAAGCAAAATGCTATTCACTTCCTGTGAGCTGGGGTGCTCGGAAGAGATAGTCTCCATAGTAGCGCTAATGCTGGTTAGGAATGTGCTGTTAAGACCGGGTAATAAGACATACGACGCAGCACGAGCTCATACCAAGTTTCAAGTCGACGGTGGAGATATTCTGACTCTGTTGAATGCGTATATTGCATTCTGCGAGGTTGGAAAGAGGATTGAATGGTGCAAGGAACAGTACTTGAATTGGAAAGCATTGACTCACGCCTGTAGGATCAGAGAAACGCTGGTGTCGGTGTTGGAAACTTTCGGAGAGGTGTTACAAAGCGCGAGTGGCGATGATACGCTCATACGCAAGTGCATTTATTCAGGACTGTTTCCTAACCTCGCTAAGTTGGTGGGTGGGGGTGTGTATAGCTCTGTGCGGTGTGAAGGTGTGAGAATGTCGTTACACCCCTCAAGTTGTTTTTCGCGGGAAATGAAGAGACCTGGCTGGATTGTCTTCCACGAAATGAGTCGGTCGAAACAGCTGATTTATATAAATAAGATCACACCTGTAGAATTCGATTGGATCAGCGAACTGACGTCACACTATTACGATTATGGAACGGAGAGAGAAATCGAGATAAGGCGTAAAAAACCGCGATTAGTAGATTCACCCGAGTGAGATTGCTTATACCAATTGATTTTCCTAAAATATGAATGATTTTTCTAACAAGTATGAATACAGTCAGGTCTGCTTATTGTGAACAATATTTCTCTGCTTTTCTATGAAGATATTTTATTGTGAACAAGCCCTATGGTCCAAATTTACCAACTTACATAAGCTTTGTATATGTGGAGTTCGCTTATTATGAAGTCTCTATAGAGACTGTGTTCATAATAGAGCTCTATTATGAACACAATATTAGGTCCCTTGAATGTTCATAATAAAAGAACCTGACTGTATTTTCTAAAAATATCAAAGGTAAGTGACCTATAATTTCAATTAAACTTAATCCATTGCTTATCCAGCAGATGTCCTCCATTAGCGATAATAGCGAAGACACGGATGAGTTCATACAGTCTATTCGCACTGAGTTGGAGCAATACCCGGTGTACACGCTGGGAGAACAGCTGATCCTAGAGGAACCCCCGCCCCGGCATCTCAACAGCCCGCTCTCCAGTCCGAGTAAAGCCGCGCAATACTCAACAGACGAAGACGCAGCTCTAGACAGAGACATTGACAAGATTCTAGACACATTCGGGCATGATATTACCAATAGAACGCTTGAGGGGTATCTGACTGATGACGAGAATGAGATCGAGTTAAACTTACAGAGAGAAAGCCGCCGTTTTGAAGCCTTCGAACTACCGAGTCCGCTAAACTCAACTCCGCAACACAGGATCCTAGACAGCTCTCACTCCGACCCGCTGCTAAGCCACAAGCCCCCGTCACCTCCTGAAGTGTTCATGACTCCAATGCAGCTTTTCTCCCACAACTCACCTGGAAACAGCTGGAATGAAAAGGAAATTCAATCCCTGAAGAGTAAAATTCACAGACAGACCCTGCATCATAAATCAGAGTTGGACGAGCATCTAACTCGGGAGAGAGAGGCCAGAGCTAAATTGGAGATTTCCCACAAAGAAAACCAAAGTCTTATGAAAGCTATGAAAACACAACTTGTTAGTTTGCAGCAGAAAATCCGGGAAATGCAATCAGAAAAAGTTCGCTTAGCTCAGGACTGCCAGGAGCAAGTTGAGATCAGAGATTCGCCTCAAGAAGATCTGAATAAGTTCAAGGAAATAGCTGACTACTATAAGGGTATTGCTAAGGAACAGGACCGTAAAGTGAGTAACTTAGAACAGATCATCCGTGGTCTTAATGCGGAAATTAATCAGTTAACTTCTCGCATTACTGAGAAGGACAAGGAAATGTGCCAGTTTAACGAAAAACTGAAGGACCAAGCGAGGAATTTCGCGAGTGACAAGATCCGGAAAGAAAGCGAAACACAGGATAAGTTAAACATGACACAGAAAACTCAACATAGAGAGAAAGTTTTGTCAGTCGCGAAATTGCAAGAAGATCTCTCACAGACTCACAACGAAGAGATTAGTCAGCTGAAAAACTCACTACATGAAGAGAAAAATCGCGCTTTATCACGCTTAGAAGAGGGTTACATTCAGAAGATCACAAAAGCAGAAGAAATTACTAAAAAGCTCGAAACATATTTAGAATCTTCAGGTAAGAAGATGGAAGTTAAAGATGACAACTTAAAGTCTATTGAAATACAACACAAGAAAGAGGTAAAGTCCGCAAATCGGTATAGACAAGGAATTATATAAAAAAGCTTGCCCAAATTTTCGAGACCGGCATGGGAGCTTAAATGAAAGTTAAATCACGAAATATACCCTAAAGTATCAGAATCAGGCATAAAACTTAACTTGCCGAAGTTGGTCACGGAATCTTAGATTTTGACCCTACAATATTTACAATTGGCTGTATAGTACACTGTGTATAGAAATAACACATTCAATGTTGCCATTATGTATCTAGGTTCACCAACTTAACTCTGAAATACAAAAGCTACAATCCAGTATACAGCGCACTACGAAAGACCTGACACAGAACAAGTCACAGGCAGTAGCCAGAGCTCGCCAGGAGACAGAGGACCTGACTCTACAGCGAATACAGCTGGCCGTAGAATCCAGCCACAAGTCGCATCAGGTGGAAATCCAGAAAATGAAAGCTAACTTCAAACGCGTGACAGACGAGTTGGCAGGTGTGCGGGAGCAGAACGCAGAGCTGGTTAAGAGGGACAAGGAGAGACTTGTGGCTCACGCAGAGTTCGAACAGAGACTGGCCCTGCAGCTAGCTGATGAGCTCAATGCACACTCGTACATTGGATTACCAACTAGTAAGTCACAGTCAGGTCTGCTATTGTGGACTGCTTTTCGACTGCTTATATGAAAAATCTAAAATTACAGCTGTGCCGACAGCATGTTCTTTTGGAGGCACTATATTTTGGTTGTGGTGGATTGATGTTCCTCCAATGAAAATGCTTCGGCACAGCTGTAATTTTAGATTTTTGTAAATATCATCATAACTACAGACCATTTCGAATTTCGAATTTCGAATTCTTATCATGAACAAGCTCTATGCTAACTATCTCATCATCATTTGATCTCATGATGTTCATAGTATACTGTATGCTATTAAGTATTTCCGGTATATGTCAGTGTACTGCTAGATCGACAGAGGAGAGGGGCACCTTCTGAGAAGCGATACAGCGGTAGCATGACCTGTCTGAGCGAGATGCAGGGCCCCAAGGAGTCAGCTGAGAGTATACTCAGGGTGTTGACAGTCGCGAATGACGATCTGAGAAAGCGCGCGAAAGAGGCTGAGCAGAAAATCGAGTCACAACAGAGAAAGATAAAACAAATGGAAAGCGACCATCAGGTTTGTTTGTGCTTTTGTTAAACAACCAAATTATATACAATAGTTATCACTGGAGTGTATATAGAGCAAAGTGAAGCAGCTACGACGAGATTCTGAGTATGACTCTAACAGAACTGATTGTAAAGAAAAATCGGATATTACGAACAAGAAACGAAAAGATTCTGAAATGAAGGATCTCGAGACGAGTAATACCAGTTTGAGAGAGTACATTCACACCCTGGAAGAGGAGAGAAAAACCGCAGAAGATAATGTAATGAACGATCCGCGAGTGGTGGAAGCCGTGACTCTCCTTTCAAAGCTACAAAAACGATTACAAATAATTACAGCAGACAGGTCTAATTTGCAAGGAGAGATTCTCAAACTGAGAGAACTGAAAGAGAAACACAACATTAAACACTCCACTCCAATTTCACCACAGATATTCAATGAGAAAGTATTGGAGCACAGTACGTTACAGAATAAGTATAGGATATTATTGCGTGAGAAAATGGACCTAGAGCGATCCAACCTCGAAATGTTTATATAAGTAATCCCCTATACCCCTCTAAACCACATATCACATTATTTGATAAGTATTTGTAACTGAACGCTATTTACTCAACCTTCCTCGCTTACACATTGAGTTATTAATATATTTTTATTAGAAATATACTAAGTCTTGCCGCACTCTTGCGCATTTAGAGGGTGTACCAATTCCAACTTCACTTCTCTTTGATTTACAGTACAGTCAGCTATGCTTAAAGTGTGAAAATTTTACAGTACTTACATTAGAACCTCGTTTGTACGAATACCAAGAGACCGTCAAAATGCGTTCGTCTTATCCGGAATTTAATCTGTGTCATTTGTATAGAAAATGCTTTGAAGGGGACTGAAATAGTGTTTGTATTAATTAATTAACCGTGTTCGTACCAACGAGGTTCTACTGTACTTAGAGTTTGTATTAAGTTGAGTCCGCTTATTATAAAGTATATACGTATGTAAATTTTTTGGTCCCTTGTATGTTCATTATAGAATAACCTGACTGTACGTATACTCAATGCCAGTGTATTATACAGCCATATGTAAATACGCTCCTAATCCTGCTCTGATCCAATTTTCATACGCCTAAATCACAAATTTATGTTACGGTATAGGAGAGGATACCAATTTTTCGCGCTCCTAAATTCAAATTTATCAAAAATCATGCTCCAAAAAAGGAGCGTCTTTGGATAATTCCTTGCTCACTGCTATTAGCTTATAACATGTCTGACTCGGGTTCCCTTGACTCCCAGTGTTACACTCCAGAGCTCCGATCTGAGGACACTAGTCCGCAGCAGAGCGAACTCGTTCTCACAGAACGGCCGATATTGTCCAAGCTAGGAGAGGGAGTTAGGTTCGAAGAGCTGCTTGAGATGCAGTTGGATACACCGGAAGTTAAAAAAACCCCTACAACAACAACAACAACAACAAGTGGGAAACCTAAACGGAGGTTCTTGAAGAGGGGAGAGGGCATAGCTAGGTTCACCCCTGCAGGAGCCCAGTTGAGGAAGAAACAAATGGCGCCAAAACAAACCCCTTCTTCCAGAGACGAACCGATGAAGCGAAAAGTCGCAAACGAAAAGCCGAAAGTAACACGAAAACCTTTACCCAAGCGCATTCCTCAATTGGTTAAGGCCTCAGCTCCTATTGACAGCGCTCCCTCTCCGATCCCCTACACCACTCCTTCCTACGTGAATCGCGGCACTAAAGCTTCCCGCTTCCAAACACCCCCGCTATCCGTCGGTATCACTCCGAGACACATTTCGTTCCAAACTGACAACCAGTCGAGTCTCGGTTCTAACTTCACTGCCACAGACTCACCCTCTCAACTACGCAATGTCCCTAGCGACGACTCTGTACTCATGGTATTCATGAGAAATGAGATACAGCTGCAAGATGATCTGAAGGAATTCCAGGCGCTAGAAGCCCTAGTGGAAGCACAAGCTAACGGACTCACGAACTTTGATTTCGATACGAACTCTCCGATGGATAGCCCCAGGTTCCACGCACTAGGCAAGAAGGCGGAGCAGTATTTGCTTAAGAGGAACAGCTCTGTTCCGGACGTGCACCCAAATAGCCCCCTTTCTGCGGCCAGCAGCAGTGGGTACCAGAACCCGCTGGATAACGCGAGAGTTGGAGATGACGAGGAGTGGGACGAATATCTTGGGGACGAAATAGAGACACATGAATCCTGGAGTCAATCCCCAGAAGTGAGAGCCACTGAAGAGCTAGCTGTACACACGATTAGCGTTATTAACAGCAAGCAAGAGGAAATACAATCACAGATTGAAAAAGAAGAAATAAAATCACAGATTGAGAAAGAAGATATATCTAATCTAATCCAGGAGAGGGTTACAGAATTAGAGAATGAGATTACAGAGTATCAGAGGCTGAACGCAGTTATGAGGAGACAGGAAGGGGACCGACAACGCGAGGAGAGTGAGCTCAAGCTAAAGCTGGATGAATTCGAAGAGTATCGGAAATCAGAATTGGACAGAATGGAGAAGGACTACCAATCTCAGATGTCAGTTGTGAGGCGGGAGAGACAGCGCTTAGAGCAATACAAACAGACCTACCATTCTTCTGAAGCTAAGCTGCTCAAGCAGGAGATAGAGATTCTACGCGAACAATTAGCGGAGTCGCAGGATGCACTACGCGATAAGGAAACTAAGAACAGAACAGTCACGCTCCGCTTGAAGAATAATGTAAAGCAAGCTGAGTTCGAACGAGACGAGCTCAAGAGCCAAATAGCGCTCATAGAGTCAATACGGCTAAAGCAATGGGAGGAGTCAGCTGATCAGGCTACTGCGAAACGACCCGTGCGGACAAAGCTTAAGTTCGACAGAATTCCCTCAGAAGAAGACCTGACCAGATATGTGTATGAGAGAGAAACAACTGAGATATTCTCAGAGTCAAGTGCATCCATTGAATCTGATACCAACGAGGATAATGGGATGAGTACTATAGATAATACGATTCAAATGAATCAGAATAAATATAGCGACGGAGCAACCAAATCCTATGCGAATTCAACTGCAACGCCAAGCTTTGCTGACAAACTAAGTGAGAGGGTTTTACCCGACAAATCAACAGAAATAACTTACTTCAACAATACACGAAAAGTTATATCCCCGAACGGCAAACTGGTCACTTTGTATCTTTCCAACGGAGATATAAAAACTACCACAGCAGATAAGACAGTTTATTTCTACGCTGAAAACAGCACCAAGTATACAAAGTTTAAAAACGGAGAAGAAGTGTTTGAGTACTCCACTGGACAGCGAGAAACAAACAGACCGGACGGCTCAAAGGAAATAATATTTCCGGACGGAAACACGGCTTATATATTTCCTGACGGTTCTGAAAAGGTTACATGCAAAGACGGGACAATACAAAAGAAATCAGCTGATGGGAGCACCACTATAATATGGCACCCTGACGGGTATGTTGACACGCTTACTAGAGAGTTTAAAAAGCGCGAATTCGCAGATGGCACTTGTAAAATCGTGTTTAAAGACGGTACAAACGAGACCAGATACCCTGGCGGTAGGGTACGTATTAAAACAGCAGAAGGAAAGATAACTCATGATGGTATTATTAACAAATAGATGGGTTTTGTGCGGTTAATTGATTGGGTCTTATTCTTTGTAGTGTGTATTGATTGGTGTATTATCTGTGCATGAGCGATGTACATTCAAGAGACTGAATTCACGATTCAAGGTATTATATTACTATCAGTCTCTTAATAATTATTCGCATAAAGAGTAGATTTTCACATTTAGATGATTTTTCCTTGAGGGAAGTAATGATTTAATGTTAATTAACCGCTATTTAAATCTCTCATCTAAATCTACTTCAAATTTTGTTAAATAACTAGTTGGTATCAATTTCACCAAATTGTTTTTAGTATAATTATGAGGACTTGCAACATCAGCTTTCTTAACCTGAGTCCTTCCTACATTCCTTCTTAACAAGAGTATTAAGTTTCTTATTGAATAACTTATTTCTTATAAACAATCCAGGTGTAGAGTATAATCAGATTTGAATGGAATGCAATATTAATTAGTTTTGTTGACACGCCCGAATTGTGCTAGCATTTTTATTTGGGTTAATTGGGTTAACCCCAAATTAACCCAAATAAAAATGCTAGTATACTGATGCTATAACAGTAAACTGTTGTGAAAATTCAAAAATACTACTTTAAGTCAGGTTAATTAATGACTGCGAAAACTAATCCTGCAGGCTTTATACCAACAATATTTACACTTAAGTATTCAAACATTTTCTTTTCGCCATTCCTCATTTTTCTGGTTGAGTACAATGACAACCCAACTTTAAATATGGAAAGAATTACAGTGAAAGAATTACACTTCGTTATATCTGGATATTCGTTATAAGCAGGTAATAATTAATGCATTTAGTGCTCAAGGGAAAATCTCAATTACGTATAACTTATAAGCAGTTATTTTGTTATATCATACTTCGGTATTCACTGTATCTGAAAATAACACATCAACTAATTTGTTTATTTCATTATTAATATACTTACATAAATTATTTGCTCTGAATATGCTCCGAAAATTGGTTATTTTGTAATAGCCTTAGAGCATTGAATAACTTCTCCATAATTAAGTATATAAAGTTATGTAACTCCACTTTTTGGATTCAATTGATCAGATGGAGGTTCATATGACATATGGGTAACCTAACACATTATTAAACTCGATTACATAAAATATCTCAAATGATTTAAAATTTTAATATCAAAACTATCAATTAGTTTTTTATTGATTCTAATTCTTGCCCACTACATAGTATCTAATTTTGGCATGGTGCAACGGTTAACACAAATGTAAGCCTAGCATAGCGGGTTTAGTTAATTAATATGGCTTTTATTAGTTCACAAAAGGATTATATTAGGACTTGATAAAATGTATTCACAAGAATTTAGATTAAATTACTGTTAATTTAATTACATAACGATATGGTTTGTATTTCTAGATACTACATTCATGCAATTCATAAGGAATTCAGTTGATATTTGAAATACCTTTACTAACAGTATCGAGTTACGCGTGTGTTTAAATAATTATTGCTTAATTAACCTCTACTAGGTAAACAATCACCTGTTTGTATGAATATTTTTCTCCACAAAAATGTTTGGTGCATTAAGTAATTGTTTAGAGCACTTATAAATTGAACTGTTTAATCCATATTGATTCAATCAGCTCTCAAAGCGACAACTAATCTATAGACAATGCCATTGCCCTCACTATATAATGAATGGGGTACAATAAATAACTATTCATTTACTCTTATATTCAATAACTCGATACTAAATTAATATATTCACTATGCAGAATTCAAAACGAAAAAAGCGCTTTAGCTTGACAATTGAAAAGAAGGAACAAATGGCAGAAACAAACCAGCAAGTAACAATGTTCCGTCCAACCATCCCATCCATACAAAAGCTAACAAGAGACGCCTCTAAGTCAATCGATTCAAACGGCCTTCCCCCTACCCCCCTTGGGCATCACATTTCAATGATATACGATGAGACTAGTAAGCGTAGCTGGCTATGGAAATGGACAAACTATATACAGGGGTACCAGAAGCGCTGGTTCGTATTGGACGACGGAAAGCTGTCCTACTATAGAAGTAGGGAGGAGATCACACACAGCTGTAGGGGGACTATAAACCTGTGTGGCGCGTACATAGAGACGATGAACAGAACTTATTTTGTGGTCAGAAACGGGACAAGCCAGGTGTTCCACTTGAAAGCGCCGACTGAAGAGGAGAAGCAGCAATGGGTGACGTCACTCACTAAGGCGAAGAGTCAAGTGAGGACGAACACTATATAACCATTTTAATATTATAGTAGAACCTCGTTAGTATGAACATCAGGGGACCGTTAAATGCGTTCGCCTTTCCGGAATTTGTATTAACGTATATCATTTGTATTGAAAAGGCTTTTAACTGGAATTCGTATTAACCATGTTCGTACTGACGAGGTTCTACTGTATTAATTAACCTTGTGTTTATAGGCAATAAGAATAATAGAATCTGAGGTAGATGCTGCACCTGGTCGGTACAAAGATATCGATTCAACTCACCCTGTCGATTCCCCTATTGACAGTCTACAGACCAAGCTATTGGATCTACAGAACAACTATGATAATCTGCAGAGAAAGGGACAGCAGTTATTGCAAGTTATAAACACCGGTGATACACTTGACCACCTCAGTCCTGTTTTGAAGGAGAAATTCACTCTCTACTCCCTAACGGCCACTTCGCTACTTAAGAAGGCTAACGAGTATTGTGATAGCGCAGCTGAAATGTTTACCAAGTGAGTTATTAGTTGAGAGCAAGGGTTTATAATATACAGTAGAACTCGGTTATAACGTACCCCCTTGGGAAAGGAAAATTAGTATGTATTATCCGAGTGTACGTAGTAACAGAGTTTACCCTACATAGAAATACATACTGCTGCTTTATAAACTGGGTTCAAATAAATTAGTACGAACCCTCGTTATAACAGAGTTCTACTGTATATTGCAGTTTGTTTTACTGACCAAGGATATGTGAAATCCACATGATTAGAATATATATGATGTCTGATATAAGCACACCGGTTATAAGAACATATCGGATATAAGCACACTATGTTAGAAAACGGATGCCATATACCTGTATAATTTATGTCGGTTATAAGAACCTTAAGTGCAGTTCCCGACGATTATAACCGGCATCCACTGTATATGATATCACAAATAATGACAATGTGTTTAATTCAAGCTAATCATAAATTCCGGGGGGTACAATAATGTTACAAAGCTAATCGTATACCATTGTTTTAATTCATCCTGTCTACACAACTCTTTTGGTTATTCCCAAATTACATTTCTTTATAATTAAATCTCTATTTATAAATGTTCTATGAAACAGGGAAATTTTAATATTAACTATCCCTCGCGAATAAAACAACAGGAAAATTAAGCTATTTACAATGTTAAATATGTTAATGTGTGACAGGTGAAAGGATTATTATAACTGTAAAACAAGTTAGCTATCTGAATATAATTTATAGTACATTAATTTCCACATAAATATTTACTACTATATCTCTTGTAAATAATAACATAATTTTTGTAATACGTTATACGGTATTATATACAATTTATAATAAACGTATTGCGTGTTACAAGTACAGTACACCCTCGCTAATCCGAAAGGAGATCCAAAATTATTTTTCGTGTAAATTTGGGGGAAAATTCTAAATATTTGTATATTACAATGGAATTATTAAAAAATAAGTCTCAGACAAGTATTTAGGTAGTATACTACAGTAGAGTTGCTTTATTTGCAACTCGAGTTTGCCACTAAATCTGGTTGCTAATAGGCGAAGTTGCTAATAGGGGAATGAAATTAACAGTATTATCAACGCTTGGATTAAAAAGGTTTGGTTCGGATTAGCTGGGTCTCCTTTTATAGAAGTCTATAGAAAGTGTATTACTTCACTAATCAGAATTGAAATTTTTGAATCGGAACATCTCTGTTCGGATTATCGAGGGTTTACTGTAATAGGAGACATATCAATAAATCGAGTAGTAAGATGACTCCAGTTATGATTAGATAATCAGGAGTTGAAATAATCTGAAGTTAAATATGAGATCACTTATGTATATATGGCATGATATTCATATGGCATGATATTCAAATGGAATAATCAATGGGTTTATTATTATCGCATTATTCTTTAAATATTTGGCAACAATGGAGATCGTATTTTAACACTGGACACACGTTATGACAAATCATGAAAAGTGAACACCTCTCAAAAGTGAACGTTTTGGCTGGTCCCCAGGGTGTTCATTTTCTAAGGTTTTACTGTAATTGAATTAATTTAATAGAAAATCATAGACCATATTATTACAACATAGTTAATTAGTTAGTCCTATAGTTAAATACAGTGAACTCCCGTTATAACGAAGTCGGATATAACGAAATGAGATTTTCCCCCAGAGCACTAAATGCAGTCATTATTATCTGCATATAACCCGGATATAACGAAGGGTTTACAGGTCCCAAGCACTTCGTTATACCGAGAGTTAACTGTAATACATACATTTAATAGGTGTCAAAAAGCGTTTATCGAAGAAGAACGCCAAAGAGAAGAACTGGCTAACGAAATAGAATCTCTCGCGAACCAACTTGTTGAGTTGGAAAAACAATGTCTCGACAAGGACCAGGAAGAAAGCTTGAGTGGCAGTAGCTCATTTGCAGAGCCCATCGTTGTGATGTCAGGCAGAAACCCTAACAAATCTTCGTCTAAAGTCCCCTCTAGCTACATGGCACACAGGGAGAATGGAATAGCATTTGCAGACACAGAACATGATATTGTGCCTCCGGACTATAGTGACTATTCACCGCCTAACTTGTCGGAGGATGACGATGAGTTCTTTGATGTAAGGTGTGTACTTCAATTCTCAAATTATAAACTATATAGTAGAACCTCGTTAGTACTAATACGAACACTATTCAGTCCCCTTCAAAGCCTTTCCAATACAAATTATATTGGTTAATAGTAACTTAATACGAATTCCGGTAAGGCGAACACATTTTGATGGTCCCCTGATGTTCGTACTAACGAGGATCTAACTATACGTATTTAATACAATGTATATTAGCACATACCTTTTATAGTGAAACTTCTCCCGAACCCCATTATACGAACCCAGTCCTAGCCTACCAAAGCAAGGATAGCATATTCTGTGGTCTGGAGACTTGTCACGCGAAAGGTGTAGACGAGGGCCCCGGGCCGTATTATCAACCTGGGCCCGAAGGTCTCAACAGAGATCTCAACACGCCGAGAAGTCCCTCGCAGAACTTCCTACAGAACCCAAATCCTCCTCCTACTATAGCCAACAGAAGGAGGTCTATACCTCCCAAACCAAATGTTAGGTAGGAATACCATACACTAAGATATTATTCAGCTAATTTCTCATTGTATATTTGGTTCAAGGAATTATCCAGCAGCGCGAGACGCTCCTTTGGAACATGATTTTTTGAAATTTAAATTTAGGAGCGCGAAATTTGGAATCCTCTCCTATACCGTAACATTAACTGTGATTTATAGGAGTATAAAAATTGGATCAGACCAGGATTAGGAGCGTATTTACAAATGGCTGTATAATACACTGAATATCATGCACACGATTTTTGTAATACAATAGCTATCGTTAAGGTTACCGTCGAAGTGTTCATATCATATTAACCGGTGTCACTTACATGCATTTGTATAGAATAGGGGTATTAAACTTTGTACCCATTAGCCGATATAACACCTTATCCGTGTTCCTTTTAACTAAAGTCTACTGTATATTTATATTTTGTGTGAATAGGTTGAGTTATTGGTCGATTCTCAAGAACTGTATTGGAAAGGACCTGTCTAGGATACCAATGCCCGTACAATTCAATGAACCAGTCTCGTTTCTACAGAGAATAGTAGAAGAATTTGAGTACAGCAAGATATTGGACACGGCTGCTTCTAAGGATTCCCTGGAACAGCTGTGCCACATAGCTGGCTTCACTGTTAGCTCGTATAGCACCACGATTCATAGAACCACTAAGCCGTTTAATCCGTTATTAGGAGAGACTTATGAGTGTGACAGAAGGAATGAGACTGGATGGAGAGTGTTAACGGAGCAGGTAACTGTTTTGTACAGTCGAAACCGTTTTTTTCTAACTAACTATATATTTTCTAAATTTATAAGAAATTCGCAATTTTGTTTTATTTTCATCTGTTTATTCCAACTATCGGATTTTTCTTACTTTATTTCCATGCAAAGAATTGGTTAGAAAAAAACGGTTTCGATTGTACTAAGTGACAGTGATATTAGTACAGTTGAAATAGCGTAATAGCAAGTCGAATTTTGCACAAAATTTCTTGTGAAAAGGCGAATAATGCTATTAGAAGAACATAATTTACATTAAATGCTTTCTAGGGAATTATAAGACACTTGTTATTAAGCGAATATTAATATTAGTAAGATTGTTAATACAGTGATCTCTCGTTATAACGAAGTACTTGGGACCTGTAAATTCCTTCGTTATATCCGGATATTCGTTATAATCGGATAAATAACTATTGCATTTAGTGCTCTGGGGGATAATATCCATTTCGTTAAAAGCGGGTATTTCGTTAACTTATATCCGACTTGGTTATAACGGGAGTTCACTATACACGAATTCCACTGTATATATTATATTAATTCATACGGACTTCCTTAGGTTAGCCATCACCCTCCAGCAATGGCTGTACATGCAGAACATAAGAATTGGGTGCACTGGCAAGACTACACTGCTTCCAGCAAATTCCGTGGGAAATACCTTATCGTGATTCCTCACGGTGTGGGACATCTAGTATTCTACAGCAGTGGTAACCATTATACGTGGCGAAAGGTAACGAGCACTGTACACAATATTATAGTAGGAAAACTCTGGGTAGACCAACATGGAGAGATGGAGATTATTAACCACAAGACAAGGGATAGATGTATATTGAAGTATTTTCCTTACAGGTACTAACTCCTTATAAACGGTATAGGGCCGTTCAAACGTAATGTAACTCTTCCAAGGGGGCTCAACCAAATTTTAACCAATGTATTACAAAATGGTCCAAAAAGCGTGACATAGGGAGGGGTGTCTACTTTCAATTGAATTTTGCGTTAAATAACGTTGAATGGCCCTATAGAGCATAACTTATGTGTTTGTGTTTTAGTTATTTTTCGCGAGAAAGACACAGAAGAGTAACAGGTACAGTTTTCGACGAGAATAAAGAGAAAAAGTTTATTTTACGTGGGTATTGGGACGAGTACATGGAGTATGCACCTGTCAGCATTGGTCCTGGGGGCAACCAGGTTATCGGAGACTACAAACATTGTTGGACAGGCGTTGAATGTAAACTGGATGAAAGCATGTACAACCTAACTGATTTCGCTATCCTACTTAATGAAATGGAACCGGGGATTGCCCCTACGGATTGTAGAAATCGTCCCGACCAGAGAAAGATGGAGGAAGGAGATTTCGATGCTTCGAATAAAATCAAAGCCCTTCTCGAAGAGAAACAGAGAGCTAAGCGAAGAGAGCGAGAAGCGCAGGTTATGAGGGCACTCGAATTAGACCAGAAAGGGGAATCCGAAGAGGCACAGAAATACAGGGAAGAGTCGGAATACAAACCTTGTTGGTTCGAGAAACAATTCGACCCTTGTACTAACACTCTAGTACACACTTATAAGGGTGGATATTGGGAGGCAAAGCAATCCGGTTTCGAACATATTAAATCCCCAGACCTCTATTTATAGCGTATCGCTACCCAATACAAACCTTCATAAAAGTATTTTACGTTAAATAATAGACAATAAAGCACGTGGTGACGTTCAATCAACTATCGGTTCGATGTATATATTCATCAGACAGATTTATCAAGTGGCCTGGTGATAGTTGTTATAAATTGATCAGCTAAGTAGTATATACATTTGTTAACCTATTGATTTTTACAAAATATTAATATCTGGTTCATGCTGTATTGATTCATCAGTTCATTTGTTTCATTTATCTATTAACTGGGGTTATAAATGTAGTACAGTGAACAGTACAAATACAAAGGAATTCTATATATTATAATCTGCTATAAAGCATTGAATGCTATTTGCAATATCCACTTCGTTGGTTAAGAGGAATCCTTGCTTTAACAAGTTTAAGTCGAGAGCTAATTTCTTGGATAGAGACCTATAGAGATCAATGTTATCTCTAATTCCTTGCCTTTCCCAATCCGGTATTGAGTCTTCAAAGCAACATTTGATTGTATCGAACACTTCAGGATCAATGTCACTCGTTTTCTCGATTAGAAAGGAACGGAGTTTCCCATTAACATCCATTGTGTTTGGCTGTCCTTTTTCGTCTAGTCGTAAGATGTCTTGGTAAAGTAGTTCATCGAACTCGCACAGTTTTCCATCTGAACTGATTATATCTTCGATATTTTCAGATAGCACCCATCTATTGCAGCACTGTAGGTATTCACTCAGCAATTTCAAACATAATCTGTGTTCTTTTGATAATATTTGCATTAGTTTTAGGCCAGCGAGACTCGGTTTATCAAATACGCTCTCCCACTCTCTCTCATTGATTCGGAATAAAAACGCTAATTTCTTGAGGTCCGTATTTTCTAGCTTATCCACTAACTGTATTATTTTGATATTTAATCCAGATATTGCTTGGAGTGTGCCAATAGAACTTGGGTAGAAAGGAGTAGCCATTTTATTAAATCGCGATTAATAACTGTCTTTTATGTGTCATTGAAATTCGCAAGTTGTATTTCATTGGTTAAATAATATCCCTATTTCTGTATAGGACTAAAATCAAATTCATTCAAGGGACCAAAATTTGTTCATAATAAAGACTTCATAATAAGCGAACTCAACTTAATACAAACTCTATGTAAGTTGTAAGTTGAGACAATAGGGCTTGTTCATAATAATTTTAAACAGACAAAAAATGTCACAATAAGCAGACGGACTGTATTTACATTCGCATTATTGTATTAAGCACATGGCCAGTAGCACTGAGATATGCACCAGTTGTAAGACACAGCGCGCTAACCCGGGTTACAGATGGTGCGAGTCTTGCTACCTCAAAACCCGGCCTGGCCCTGCTTATTCGCACTGCAGAAAATGTGGTAGCCCTCCGAATAGAGGGTTCGATCTATGTGAGTTCTGCTATAAGAAAGAGAAAATAGCCCACACGCCGCGTGGAAGGCTCTGTATCATTTGTCTAACTAGTTGGGCGGAAACTGGACTTGATTTGTGCACAAACTGTTTGACTTCATTGGACGATCCAGATAGGCTTCTTATGAACCAAATCTGCAACAGATGTCACAAGAACCCCCCAAACCCCGGATATCTGATTTGCGAGATATGTTTCCGGAACGAAGAAGCCATGAACATACACGGACCCTACTTTAACGGGATTGTACAAGCACAGCTCGCAAAGCCTATTATCGGAGGGTTCCGACCTATTGTTCCAGTCGATTTCCCTCCTCGCATTACAACTGATTTCGCATCATTCAGCGAACAAAGCAGTCCCGAAAGAGACCCACGGACCTTGCTTAACATGGGATCTACATACGTAACTACAAAGCATAAGGAGAGAAAGAGCTCTACTGCATCAGACACTGACTACTACCACTGTATATGTCCACACTGTTATAGCGATACTAGTAGAGAAGACTTGTTCTACTGTACACACTGCTTAGTTAGTGTTGTGCAGGTAGGAGATAATATCTGTAACAGTTGCAGAAATAACCTGAAATGAGTTTAATATTTTATTGACTTAAAGAACTTTAGTGACCACTTTCTTATTTCTGTTTTAACAGATAATTGAATGCTGTGCTTTATTTTTTTGTATTTTTTTGTATGACTAATGTGCGGATTTATTATATTTGAATTATTAATTAAATGGTTTCTAGAATGCCTAAGATTCCAAAGCCAGATAAGGTATCAACATTAGGGCGCAATAGGAACGTTACCTTTATAAGCCCAAAAAAGAATCCAGGAAGAAAACTAATAAAACGCAAGAAAAAGAAACAACTCAAGTTAACAGGGAAATCTCTCCCAGCTCTCCAAGCAGTGGTTACGGGTACACAGGAACCTTGTTCCTTGCCCCCCTCTGTACAGGGGCCCTTGAGGGGTACACTAGTTGTCACGATCGGGCAAGTGGACTGGCGATTGCCTATAAATCCACCTGAGGCTTTAGCCATTAGGTAGTGTAGTTAAAATACAATAGAACCAATGTATTTAATTATACAGTCATTTGTAAATACGCTCCTAATTCTGATCTAAGTTGTCTTATACAGTGGATGCCGGTTATAAGAACATCGTTGGGAATTGCATATAATGTTCTTATAGCCGGCATAAATTATATAGAGTATATGGCAATCGTTTTCCTTACTTTTCCAGTAGAATGTTCTTATATCCGGCATTTTCTTATAACCGGTGTACTTATATCTAGTTTGAATACATTAGAAAATGTTAGTAACGGCCACCAACCAAAAATGGCCGTTATGTATAGGTGGCTGTTAATATATGTAATATAATGTGGAGGACCTATTCTAAGTGGTCGTTATAGACAGGTAACTGTTATAATATGTGAAGTCATGTGGGGACCTATTTTAAGTGGTCGTTATAGACAGGTTCTACTGTAGTAATTAACTGTTGTTATCAACAACATTCCTTCTTGTAGATTGCGTTGGTGGGGAGAGTCTTGTCACAAGACCCTGTACCCACCCATTATCCACGAGGGACAGATTATACAATCTATCAACACAAACCCCATCTGTAGTAAGTTCTACAAACACATATTTATTCCGATTATACACAAAATACAAGAGTTCGGACTTTAATACGTATAGTCAATCGTTTTGCTTCTTTTCTTCAATCTGTTGATTTAAGAGGAACCATTGATAAGTGCATGGCAGAATTGTTATTAAACATCCTATCAGCCCAAAGGTAATTAGGAAAAAGTAGCACATAAACTGCATTAGTGAGAGATCCTGTATGTAATCTAACATTTTAGATTCTATAGAAATTCATGGTTATTTCTAAAGAAATAGCTAATAATATTGTTACCTACTAACTCCCCAAATTAGTTCTTATAATATTATTGCTATAAATACTCGCTACAACAACTAAAATCTCTTTTTATTCTTCCTACTAAATCCAAACTTTCCTCTCCTCCTAGCGATTTGTAGTTTGGAGAATCTCATCTTATTATAGCGTTGGAATTTCGCGTCAGCTAACAGCTCCTCTACCATTGTCTTTTTCCGATCTTTCTTTGTCGACCGACACGAATAGAACTCTCCAGGGCCTTCTATCAACTGTCCTATCTGGAAGAACTTTGGTTTAGCTTTTTTAGTTTTCTTTTCGCTATAATACCGCTTTGGATCGAGAGAGCCTCTCAATTCCAATACTCTCAACTCGTTCTCAAGTTCCTCTGTCATTTCTGGGGCCCGCATTTCGTGCCAGCCTATAGAGTTTATAATGTAAATTTAATAGTTGACTAATTCATTGAATTATATAAATGTTTGATAAACTTGTATCGTTACAAATTTATTTTTCCCAACCGTAACTCTCGATAGATAATGGAGGATATTTCTATAACATAAATTGAATATACGTCACGTAAATATATGAGTAACTTTCCTTGAAGATTCACTCATTAACAAATTTAGAATAATTCCTGTATTATTCATTTATTGGCTATTATTCAATGAATTATTCAACTTAGAATGTAATAGTAGCGGCGGTTAAATTGACAATTAGTACTACTATACAATGTTATAAGTTACCTTTTCCTGTTTTCTTTTCCCTCTCCTCCCTTCTTAGCTTTTTCAGTCTGTACTTACTTACCCTGAGGGGGGGTACACGCTCTTTCTGCATAAAATCCGCAGTAATTACACTCTTCTTTAGGATGGACTCGCCGTTATTTTCCTTCTGAGTTTCATCATTACTCATTAACTGCAGTCTCTGGAAAGCTGCCTCAGCTTCGCTCGGATCGTAACTGATAAGAGACGGGATTTGTAGCTCGTATTGGATGTTGGGCACTTCTAGGAAGTTTGTCTTTTCTGATAAACCGAAACTTAAGTCCATTTCTAACTACAGTAGACTCTCGTTAATTAATACGAACAGATAAGGCGAAATATCGGTTAAGGAGTACAAGGTTTATTTCCCCTACTTAATTGCAAGTAACTCCGGTTAATACGAATTCCGGATAATACGAACAGATTTCTACGGTCCCCTGGTGTTCGTATTACGAGAGTCTACTACTGTTATTAAACTACTAGTTGTCTTGGGACATGAACTTTCGAATGGAATGATTTAGTATATAAGTGTATTTGTTTGTTTAACTACATATTAAATTATATCGTTATTTCTTCTTTGCTTCTTCGTCTTTCTCTCTGAACATTTGTCGTTTGCCTTGTCCCTTCACTCTAAGCTTACCCGCTTTCTCTCTCTCGCTGAAAACCCAATCTCTGAATTCCCAATGTTCGTCGTAATACAAACCCATGCCCCGTAGTTTCAACAGTAGTGAATCAAATTTCTTAAAAGGTGGGTAGAACTGTTCAAGCTCCATTTCCCAAGGACGGCGGGCGAACAATCTTGCTATTTTCAGCTCCTGGTTCGGCCGAACTACTTGCCCGAATATTATTTTTCTGAGACGAGACATCCGCATTTGATACTGTCGGAGAGATTTAGACATTCTAATTTGTATTTTACAACATTGTAAGCTCTAAAACAGTGGTTCCCGACTTGGGGTCTACAATATCTCAATATTTGTATTACGGTCAATGGGAGGGTCCACATAATTTCTAATATTTGCTATAGCCTATAGGGGGTCCACGGTTGAAAAAGGTTGGGATTCGCTGCTAAATAATAAAGGCATTCAACATTTAATTAAATTTTACTAAAATTAACTAAATTTAATTGTAAGTGATTATGAAACTGTTCCTTTAATCGGTTCGTATCTAGGTTTCTTTTTCTTCTTCCCATCGTCTTCTACGTCTTCAAAGTCTTTCCTGCCTGTTTCGAACTCTTTGCTAATTTCCTCCTCAGAGAATAAAGCTGTACTTACGTCGGGATAAGTGAACTTGCCTTCTGCGAGCAAAACATAGGCAACCTTTTTATCAGGATATTTGTGCTTTCTAGATTGAGATCCAATCGGTCTGATCTCCTTCGTTTGACCTGAAATACAATACAGTAGTATATTCACCAATATACAGTGTACCTTAATACAGTAAAAACCGGTTTTTTCTAACTAACTATTTATTCTAAATGTGTAAGAAATTCCAATTTTGTTTTCTTTTTTAAATCGGTGTATCGGATTTTTCTCAACTATATTTCCTTGCAAAGAATTTGTTAGAATAAACTGGTTTCGACTGTATTGTATAATTATTACAAATTCTAACCTAGTTTTATCATCGTGTTAACTTTCGCCACTTTCAGCCCATAAATCTGCTCTAGATAATTCTTTATCTCAAACTTGGAGAACTTCATATCCACATGGAACATAACAACATTTTCCGCCACAGGTCTATACGGTCTTACCACGTACACATTCTGTTCAGGCATAAAAATAAATTTACTCAGTCTGTATTTAATCTCATCTTCTTCTGTATATGTTCTCGGTATACTCCTGTTACTCGCTTGTCTCACCAATACACTCAGTAACAATTTATTTTGTCTCAAAACTTGTATCATATTGCTATTACATTTATCTAGGTGTCAACTATGCGATTAAATCTGGGCCGAAGCAGTTTAAAACTTATCTACAAGACACAGGGTCTCTAATGCTAGACGCGTTAGAAGACAGCGGAAAAGATAAAAAAATAATTGCACAAGGTAGCATAGTCTACATAGAATCACTCGTAGACAAGGTAAAGCAAACTAGTAATTAGTTAATTAGTAATTACCACACAAACAGACAGTAATGTTTTTTCTTAAGCTAAGCTAAAAACCTAATAGTCATCTTCTCATCGAGATCGATATCTTTGAGAGCCTCTCTGAATTCAGCGTTCGAAATATATCCGTTTTGGTCCTTATCTCCTTCGCTTAGCGTCTTATCAGCGATGGCAATAGTCTGCTCCATAGAAACGTGCTGTCCTACCATACACCGTAGCACATGCACTAAGTCCGCTTTTGTGATTTTATCCGTATGCGATATGTCGTAGCATTTGAAGATAAAATCGATTTTAGCGTCGTTGATACCAGCCCGGTCTTTCTTAGAGCTCTGGAAACAGGATAGTGTTAACACGAACTGATGGAAGTTAATGCTATCACATTGGGGGCCACCCTTTAGCTCGAAGAATGATTGTATTATACGCGAGCCCAATGGATTCAGGGCTAACTCGGGTATCAATTGGAGATCTTTCATTTGTAGATAACCCTTGTCTTCCTTGTCCAGGGAATTGAATCGCATGTAGAGCCGCTTAATTTGATGGTTTGTGAATCCGGACTCTCGATGTAACTCATCGATATTCTCCTGGGTAAGAATGCTATTGCTATTTCCCATTATATTATACTGTGCTATTGAATTGAACACTCTAGTTATATTCTCTGCTCGCAATCACAATCTGGTATCTCAGGTTTCTAAGCATATATAATTCCTTCTTACGTAGAAACCACTACATTTAATTAACTATGTCCGTAATGTATTTTTTCCCATTTGATCTATGATGTACTAACTATATTTATAATTTGTTGTTGTTGTTTACAGGAGTTTATTACTGATGTTGTACCTCTGTATGACAACAAGAGAAGGCATCTAGCCGACCTGAGAGTAAAAGCAAAACTCACAATGATAGGTATTGATAAATAATGTAGTTTCAGGACCACATATTTGCTATAAGATAGTCTACTATTCGTGCTATGTATATTGTTCCTATTAGGTGTACTTCAGAAAGAATCAAATTCAGTTAAAGACTTCAACATGATTCCATCTGCGTTAAATAACGATTTTCCAATACCAACATTAACAAAACCCAAACCTTTAAAACAATCCCGAATACACAGACCAGACCCAGAGCTCATTCTCTCTCCAGAGAGAGAATCAAGTTTTGATAATTCACCAATTGGTATTAAAAGCCCCCATGGCTATTTCCCAAAGCACAAAACGAAACATGATGAAGTAGAAACACTAGTGAATACTGTAAATGGTAAATTAAAATATATCGAGTATAATTATTCTAACTATTGCTATATATAATGTGTCTAGCTACTATATTCTTGCATCTTTTCAGCTTTAGACTCATCTGAATTCCTAATTTTCAATCTCTTCTTATACAAAAAGTTTGATTCTGAGAGTGGTAGCAATACAATCTCGTCTTTCAGTCGCATTTCCGACAAAGAAATTTGTAGTACTTCCGGCCAGTTCTGCTTAGATTCGTTCAACAGAGACCCACTAGTTAACGGCGTTAACGGAACCTTCTTATATTTCGCGAGCCACGGGTCTGTTTGCACCTGCTCTACAGTGTATCGCGACTTTGGATCAACTCTTAGTAAACCCTGAATCATATCTTTCGCGGCTTTTGATATATGCTGCCAATCGTCCTTTGGGAAATTGTATTCGCCTTGTTTGATGCGAGATTGCATTCCTTCTGAGAAACTCCGCTCAGATCGCGGATAAAACGGTGGGTAGCCACATAGCATTATGTACGTTATAATTCCCACGGACCACATGTCGCACGCTTTGTCGTAATTCGCGGCTGTTAACACCTCTGGCGCGACGTAGTAGGGTGTGAAACAGGGTGAGGTTAAATTGGATTCTTTGTAATTCTTAGAGAAGCCGAAATCGGTTAATTTTAAGATCGAATTTTCATCTTTGGTTGCGAATAGAAAGTTTTCCGGTTTAACATCTCGATGCGCGATACCATTCTGATGCAGATGGCTTATTGCTAAGCAAATCTGTCTTGTTAGGAGCGCCGCTTCTCTCTCAGTGAAGTGTTCTTTCTCTTTAATTCTATCGAATAGCTCGCCTCCAAACATGTTCTCCATTACAATATACAGGTTGGTAGAATCCTCGTAGATATCTATAATTTTGACGATATTATTGTGTTGGCATACTTGTGAGTGTATTTTAGCTTCGCTTTTAGCGCGTTTGGAAGCACCAATCACTTTAACAGCTCTTTCTATCATAGATTTCCGTTCTATACATTTGTACACTTTCCCACTTAGACCGACGCCCAATTCTATCTTTGTAACCTCGTAATCCTCTCCTATGGGGTATGTCTTTGTTCCAATCTCTGATGGATTGGAATCGAATTTAGGCTGGAAATTAGCCATTTCGTTTGCATATAAACCTACCTACAGTAGACTCTCGTTAATAAGAACATGGTTAAAGCGAAATACAGTAGAGCCTCTGAACAACGGACACCTTGGGACCGGAACCGTTGTCCGCTATTTAGAGGTTGCTTTTCTATTAGACATATGCTAAATAAATAAATCCGTGCCACGAGGGTTGTCCGTTATTTAGAGGTTGTCCGCTATTTGGTGTGCCCGTTATGAGAGGCTCCACTGTATACAAATGCATGCAAGTGACTCCGGTTAATACGAATTCCGGATAATATGAACAATTCCCTGGTGTTCGTATTAACGAGACTCTACTGTAGATCTCTGAATAATTTACCAGGGTTTCATCCAGGTGCGTAATTTTGAGAGGAAACTTTTCTAGGCGCGAAAATCGAGAGATTCTCCCATAGACGAAATACAAATTGAGTAATTTAGACGCGTGTGAGCGAGCTCAAACTTAATCTAGGCGCGCAGAAAATTTCGCCTGGATGAAACCTGATTTATTAATATGATATATTCCTTGTATAGACTCTGGGCGGCTCTTAACTGACCTGATTGAGAAAGGAGAAGCGCTTAGAAACGAGATTATCAGCTCTCAAGACAAACTTAGCGCAGACAGGAATATTGCAACAAACACGACACAAACACAAAATCTCACAGACATCGATACAGTAATTGGTGGGTACTCTATAATAAAGGACTTATTTATATATCGGCCAACATCTTTTTCAATATAAAAACCCGGCTTCACAAATGAATTATTTATTTTAATATGACTTTGCCAGTGCCTGAAATTACATTAGAAAAGGTGTTGTCCATATATAAGTAGACAAATTAAATCACCTAGTCTCCTATTTTACTACAGTTGAAACCGTATTTTCTAACACCGGTTTTTCTAACTAATCGGTTTTATCTAACTAACTATATATTTTAAATGTGTAAGAAATTCCAATTTAGGTTCATTTTCAATCGGTTTATTCTAACTATCGAATTTTCCTACTTTATTTCCATGCAAAGAATTGGTTAGAAAAACCGGTTTCGACTGTATGTGTTTATCTCACTACTCTCACAAGGTTTATTGCTGCCAGAAGATACACTACTCAACAATGCTACAGTACCGGGAGAGTATAACCAGTTCTTAGAGGAGAGTTTGATCCGAGACTCCTCTCTGATAGAAGATATTCTCTACTTGAACGGGTCTCACGTGTCAGACAGAGTGTTGAATGAAATCGAAATGTTAGTTTATACATTTAATGGAAACTCAGATTTTATTATACAGTAGAACCTCGTTAATACGAACATCAACGGACGGTAAAAATTGTTCGCTTTATCGGAGTTCTTATTAACTGGAGTAATACCCATTGTAGGGACCCGATTTTGTGGAACTGTTTGTTCGTCTTATCCGGAAATTCGTATTAACCGTGTTCGTACTAACGAGGTTCTACTGTATATTTCTATTTACTTAGGGAATTTGGCGAAGATATTGAATTCAACGATTCAATTGACAGTCCTATTCTACATGAAGTACAAACTATAGATAAACCAATTCCGATCAAAACGCGAAAACTAACACCTCAAATCAGCGACACAGCAGATCAACACTCTGATTACGCTACAGAACTAAGCTATGCATCTATAAGAGACAGGTTAGGACAGGATAGGATCTCACAGCTGGAGAGAGTTTTCGCGGCAAAAGTGTGTATAGAAAAGCTAATCTTTAATTTACCTTTGGCCGTCATAAGCAAGCCAGCCACACCGACTCAGTTATCAAGGATTTACAGGCAAATAACCTTCAATACAGTTCAATACAATTTGATTGCTAATTGGCGAACTTGCTATTAGAGGAACAGAATTAACTTAAATGCTCGCTTGGGGACTGAAAATAGAGCGATATAATAAATAGTGCTATTCGATCAATTGCTATTATGCGAACACCACTGTACTAAGAGTAAATAATTAACAATAAGTTCGTATAGGTGCACGTACATAGTAGAGTATCAATTGGAACAACATGAGTCGATGGGAAATGAGAAACGAAGGAGAAAGCCAGAAGAAGAGACTCGAGTCATAACTCGGAAGGTAGATGGAGAGGGCAACATTATATTCAACCACAGGACAGTGGTGCCTATTTGTCTCACTGCTGGGGTTATTAAGAAATGGTGGAACAGCAAACTGGAATTCAAAATATATAAAAAGAATTTGGGACAGAAAAAAGCAATTTATTTAGGTAGAAAATCGAATATTAGGAGACTCGTTAATAAGAACACGGATAAGGCGAAATATCGGTTAAGGAGTACAAAGTTTAAGTTCCCTAGCCTATACAAATGCATGCAAATGACTCCGGTTAATATGAACAAATTTCGACGGTTCCCTGGTGTTCGTATTACGAGAGTAAGAGTCTACTGTATTTATTATTTTGGGGTAAATAAATTCGTTTTCTAACAGGAGTTGCTACGTTACACCTCAGGGATGTACTGGAATCAGACAGCCTTATTATGACGTCATCACTAGAGGTACAGGTGCCTTCGCATCTCCAGAGAGAGCAGTACCCCACCCATCTATACGCCCTGCTGGAGCTGGCAAGCGAGCCGCCTCCTGTATGCAAGAAGAAACTAACTGACAAGCTAGGTACCTTAGTTTAGGGCTGATAACTTAGTTAGTGAGATGGGAAGAAATAGATTTAGGATAAAATATCGTAAAGCAATGCTCAGAAATACTATATTATTTATTGAAAAAATTATTCGAATTTTATGATAAACTTAATAGAAAAATCGGCAAATGATAGACACTAAAAATCCAATAAAAAACAAAATATTTTGTCGATGAATATTTCGTGAATTTGGTCTGAATTTTTGTATTGAACAACATATTATTTCTTACAAACAACACTCCTCTCTAGATAGTGGGATATTGCGAAATAAACCCTCGAAAGAACCGACAGAGAAACGCGTGACATTCTCAGCCTCACCTCCACACACCCGGGAGCTCTCCTCTCCCTCTCCAGACGAAGATTCTTCCTCTGAATCTGAAGCGTCAATAACAACAACAACAACAACAACAACAACAACAACAGCTGATCCGTTACGACTGAACCTCCTGCTACTAGTGCCAGACGGCAGTGACATTTCTGTCGCTAGCAAGGAGTGTCCGTGGAGAGGCGCTAACCCCTACCTTGTGGTTAAAATATTCTGCGCAGACACAGCTCCACAGAGCACAGTGCACTGGGAAAACGGATCTCCTAGATTTGCATTCAGGTCTACATTTATATACTCTCTGTTTAAATTGTATTATTATGGACACCATTACTAATTCGAAATACATACTAGTACAGTAGAACCTCCAAAAGTGAACACCTTCAAGAAATGAAAACCTCCAAAATATGAACACTTTTTCTCAGTCCCAAATTTTCCCATTGCTTTAGAGTTGGCTGGTCCCCAGGGTGTCCACTTTCTGAAGGTTTTACTGTATGTATTTACTATATTGGCTAATGTGTTCGCCTTATCCGGAATTCGTATTAACCAATATTATTTATATTGAAAAAGCTTTGAAGTGGACAGAATAGTGTTCGTACTAACCGTGTGCGTACTATTCGGTTCTACTATATTATTATTTAGGCAGCTGTTTCCTATCCACCTAACGCACGATACTCTCACCACAAAGCTGTGTAACAAGGTGGTGGTCCTGGAGGTGTGGCACAGAGAGACGAACAGGAACAAACCGAGTGACGAGCTAGTCGGGCTAGTGCAGCTGTCTCTGCATCAGTTCTATATTAACTTCACACATTCAGAGAACGCTGTGCACTCTCTACAGGTGATACGTGGCAATGTTTAAATTGGAATTTAATACATTAGACTTTCGTTAATACGAACACCAGGAGACCATCGAAATTTCTTCTTTTAACCGAAATTCATAATAACCGGAGTCACTTGCAAGTACAGTCGACTCCGCTTAATAGAGCCACGGTTAATAGATTTCTCCGCTTAATGGGGTCAAAATTTCACAGGATTTATAGGACGGAATGACAGTCTAGCTTAAAATGTTTTCGGTTATTAGATTTCTCCGCTTAATTGGGTCAAAGTAACCTGGTCCCGAGGTGACTCTATTAAGCGGAGTCGACTGTATTTGTATAGGTTAGGGCAGAGGCGGCGCGGCTTTTGGGGGCTCCCGGGTGATCGACCTACTAGTCCCCTTTATCCAGGGCCCCTGGGGGCCTGAACAAGGGGCCCCCCCTTTGTAATCGGTTGAGGGGCCCGCGGGTGAATCACCCGTTCGGGGTGCGGCCGCGCCGCCCATGGGTTAGGGGAATTAAAACTTGTACATCTTAACTGATATTTCGCTCTATCCGTGTTTGTATTAACGAGAGTCTACATTAATTGCGAATAATTAAATAGGGACAATATCCTGTGATAAGCGAGAATGGCAGTTATCCTATCACAGACCCGCTAACTGGCAAAACTCGCGGTTATATTTCCGCGCTTCTAGCACTCGGCTCCTTCGAACAGATCAGTAGCTTAGAGCAAAGCATCACAGAAGGAGGATACACAATTAAAACAGCAGGGAAGAAACAAATTCCTTATCAAGTGAGTATATAATGTTTGAATAAATCAATTATCTTTTGAATGAAGTTATTATACAGTTTGTATAATCTGCTTAATTCTCTACTCTATTGATCCGATATTTTCCCTTAAGAACATTCATTCGTTACTTCGGTGTCTTTAACACGCTTAATCCCTGGTTCGTATTTCGAATTATGGCTTAATTGAATCGGCCGTTTCATGCCCTGTGTGCGTCTCTCCTTTTCTGCGGTATGCGCACCTCGCGAATTATCACCGCTGCTGCCTCCGTTCGCGGTTTGTGACTCGGATTCGCTGTCGCTACTAACGCTTGTACTGCTGCAAGAACTAGAGCTACTTGAAGGAAGTCCGGTATTCGTCTCAAAATCCATGTGCGAAACCTCACGAGCTATCTCAGGGCGATATTTTCGCAGCGTTTCTAGCCATTTTTTCGCGAGTTTCGGTCTCCCCTTCATTGCTTTAGGCATCACGCGATGGAAAGTGACGGGAGTAACGAGATTCTGAGTGACCGCTATGCTCAGGTCTAGGTTTAACACTACGTGCCACCAGCCGCCTGGCACGTATACCACCTCTCCAGGTCCGTGCGTAAAGTCGTACGGCCTGTACTCAGTGGGCCAGGAGGGAAGGAGACATTTCGGGTACACAAACGTGAACCATGATATCGCTTCGGACCTCTGCTGGCCGCCCTCCCCTAATCGCGGCTTTAACATCTCCTTCGGGGTGTTAGGTGGGAAGATACACCAGTGTTTGTGGCCGCGAACAACCGCGTTCCAAGCGGAAGTGCCGAGCGGATCGATGTGTATACCCGTACCGGAACGTGCCGGTCCCATCACAAACCATCTGTAGGGCGGCCGTCGCGATTCACTCGCGTATTTGAATAGATCATCTGCGAAATAATCCGGCACTTGGTAATCCTCTAACAGAGATTTCTTCTTCCGATGCTCGCCGAATCCACTGTCGAACACGTACAATGGACTGTCATCCTTGGTTGTCTGTATGTAGTGTCTGTAGTATTTCATTTTCAGTTTTACGCTAAACCCATCATCGTCTTCTCCGCATTTGAATTTCTGATTTCGGTATTTCTTTGTAAGTCGCTCAATTGTCCATTTTTTCCTTGCATCCCAATCCTTTAATAGCCCTGTTATTAATACTGGTTTCCCTGGTAACTCATACCGTCTCTGGAAAGTCTCAATACTTACTTCAGAAGCGTTAATTCGGTCAATATTCTCATAGAAATACGAACTGTTTGTATCGTTTTTCTCGTGCAGTCCCATCTGTGTCCACCCTGGGTCCCCCTTGAGCTCTGGTCGAGCTCTCTGCTTTACGTCTGCGATAGTTTTATCCGCGCGGCAATTAAACCGCGCTTCATCTACGTTCTGTGTGATGCTTCCGCTCGCGGCAGTGGTGGGAGAAGGGAGGTTTGATGCCATTATGTGCTACAAACAATGTTTGGTATTATAGTGGCGTTCGTGTAATAGCAAGTCGCATTTTGCACGAAATTTGCTCTCTAATAGGCCAACTTGATATGAGAGGAACTTAATTAATTTAACACTTAATGCTCGCTTGGGGACTGAAAATAACTTGCTAAAAGAGCAATATTATAGGAATTGCTATTAGGTGAACACCACACCACAGTCGTTTATGATGGAGATAAATAAAAGTTAAGAAAAAGTGTTCATTATTTGGATTTGTTCATTTCTGCAGGTTTTACTTACTATATTAAATTCAATATGTAGAGTATTATTTATTATAGCGTTATTATCTTATTAGGAGCAGGACATCTCAACAGCTCTGTACAGAGCTCAAGAAGGGACCTATCCTATGCTGGCGTCCGACCATGTGTACTCAGAGGACTCAGAACATGTATTCGAGATTTGTATTGAAGGAGCGAAAGATGTGCACCCGTTAGGATCAGGTATGGGATTATATACTTTATATTGATAAACTTATTTATAGTAGAAACCGGTTTTTTTCTAACACTGGTTTTTTGTAACTATTTATTCTAAATGTGTAAGAAATTCCAATTTTGTGTCCATGCAAAGAATTGGTTAGAAAAAACCGGTTTCGACTGTACTATATTGATAAAAAGCAAATTCATTTTGAAAATTACATGTGTGATTTTAACTAATCTGTTAACTAACTATAAGAGTGACAAACAACAATATTAGGTAACAGGAATGAAAGAGATTTGTATATTGGCCACCCAATTGAGTCAAAGGAACTTAAAAATCCATCTAAACAATCAAATTAGCTATAATTAACCTCCTTAGGTGTATGGGGAGAAACAGACTGTTACATTTCCTACAAATTCCCCATATCGACCCGACTAAGCACACAGGAACAGACACCATACACCATGGATGATCAAGTAGAGCTCACTGCCTTCAGCACACCCACTACTCTAAGTCTACCGTCACCTAATTTCTCAGCGCACCACACACACAGATTATTCCTTAGAAAGGGAACCTCCCTGCAACAAGTCCTACTCGACTCTACCTACCAAGGAATGTCAAAGGAAGACAGAGTATTAGAGAGAATGTAAGTATTTAAATAAACTCATAGAAATGAATATAAATTATTGAGTGCAAGTAAGAAAGCTATAGAATGATACAAAAATGACTTATAGTAAATATTTAGAAAGATAAGTTAGAAATGTAGTGTTATGAACGTATCTGTTAAGAGCATGAAGGTATTAGCTTAGCTTAGCTTAGTAAGGAAATGAACTAATAAGTTGGCTTAGCTTAGTGTGTGTGTTCAGTAGAACTCGTTGAGACCGTGGGGGACTGAGGTATCAAGTTCGCGAATCCAGTGACTCTCTCTCTCACTCAGTTTGTGCGGTTTCGCGATTTCTATCCCAATCAGTTCGAATATTTTCATCGGATCGTCGCGAGCAGAAATAGCACCTTGACTTTTCTCGATTCTACAGCGCTTATCTTTCGGTATATTCGCGCGGTTTTTCGTGTGTTCATAGAACGCGTGAATATCCGCACTTGTGCCTCTCCCCTGTCTCGCCATCGACCTGTGGTCTTCAAGTCTCGCCTGTAGTTCCTTACTGCTAGAACCAACGTACTGCTTACGACACACAGTGCAGGTTAGAATGTATATTAGACTTCTAGTGTTGCAGTCAATAGCATCACTAACTTCGTATATCTTACGACGCTGTGTGCTGGTGAAATGTTTCTTCTCTATCATCATGTCACAGTTCTTACATTCCTTATTCCTGCATGGAATTGTACCAATGTTATGTGGGAAATAGTATATTTCACAAGTAGACTCGTAGTAGAGTATTTTCTCGAGATTATCAGCTGTGAAATATTCCTCCCAAATAGATTTCAGTTTCTCAAAGATTTCTCCATTGATTTTGTATCGATCTACTTTTCCCTTTGGAACGCCAATAGTTTCAAACTCTGTATAGAACGTGCGCTCCATTCCAATCGGTACAACTTGTTGCAGATCCTTGCTATCTCGCTTGACCAGAAAGTACAACATTGAGTACAGATCTTCCTTCAGATTTCGTAGAGTCTCGTATATCACTCCAGGTTTGCTCCTCAGACTAAGCAGCGCGAAATGTTTCACCTTATGTTGGTTGATCACACAGACAAGAAGATCGGCGAGCACGCACTTTTCCTTCTCTCCCACTTCAACAGTTCCTTTTAGATGCTCCAAGATACTCATCAAAATATGTACTTTTCTCACACCGCCCTGGTTTCTATCTATTGTGAACCTGCACCATACGCAGTGCCTGTAGGATGGGTTGACTCTATGGCGCACAGATCTACACTGGGAACAGCTGATTCTGTTCTCGAGTTCGTCCTCGCTGTCGCTGTCAGTGCTCACAGCTGGCTGGGGCAACAGCTGTTCCGTTTCCGGTTTAGACGCCTCTCCATACGCGTTTGTGAGATCGATACAGTTTATGAATGTGGAGTTATCAATAATGACAGTTGAGTATTTCAGCTTGGGGGCTATTTCTATGCTGCGGCGGAAGAATTGAGGCCAGAATTTATCAGTTGGCATTTCCGGTGGTATGATTCCGCAGTCGACTACAAGATTAGTTGAATGCTCGACTATAGTAACAATGTTAGCGTCGTTGTAGTAGTGTATGCGTACAGAAATCTCCAGCTCTTTATCAAAGACATCCGGAGTCATTTCGGAGGATTTACGAGTGTTTCTGTTGAAGGCGATATTGAATATAGATTTCTGCTCCGGTTTTTCGGGTGCCTTTGCTAGCTGTGTGTACACGCGAGTGCGGTTTGACTTCATAAGTTCGTCTATGAACGGAGAGCCGCGTGGGAAGAGAAGAAGAATGCGAGAAATTCCAAAACTGTCACTCAGGAAATCAGGAATCCCTTTGGCCTCGTCGAAAACAGATTCCTGTACGCGCATGCTCTCCTCGAAAGCGCGTTTCGCGCTGGTGAACTGGTGTTTGGCTTTGGCCAGGGGACTAAGCGTTAGGTCTTGGGAAGCTGGCTCCGACATTACAGAAAATATTTCCTGGAAATCCAAAACACAATCTTATAGCAAATCTAGTGCCTACTTTGATACGCTTTGTGATCCTAATCAATAAATACCACGCGCCTCAGTAAACAATCTCAATCAATGAATTCATAACAGTGAAATACGCTCAATGGAATTTAACCAAAATACGATGCCAATGGGCATGGGCTTCTGTGTAAAATAATAACAATTCAATGCAAGTTGTGCGTAAAATAATTATTTGTAACGTAAGCAAGCCCAAAAGTTAATTATTAGAAATAAAATGGTTTTTAATAACAAGATAACATATCACATAATTTGAGGTCACAAACAATTATCCTCCCTTTAGTGTCTACTGTTATTCCCATGGGGTTAATGAAATCTCCGTTTGATCCAATATTCGTAATAAATTCGCCTTCATTTGAGAATACCTTTACTTGGTCTGAACAACTTTCACTGCCTATTATATTGCCTTCTTGGTCCATACAGAAATGTAACGTGCCTTTTAGTTTGTCGCTACGTAATACTGTACGTATTAAATCTCCGTTTTTCCGAAAACACTGAATTGAGTATTCTGAGTTCGCGAATAACACGTACCACTCTGATTTGTATATTTTCGCGTCCATTATTCGCGTTCTTCCCTCCACGAAATGGTTCGTCTTGAGCTCAAGTTTCCCTACTATCTCCAGATTGCTAGCTTCCAGTGCAAACACACTTCTCTCCCTTGTAAGGAACACATACAGAAAGCCCTGTTCGTCCACGTTTAATCCGGATATCGAATGAGACAGCTTTTGGATACGAACCACTTCCCAGTCTCCGCTTTCGTTCTTCTCGAATTTCAACACCTTCCCGCTTTCAACACCACAGGTGACGAAAAACGCATTTTTATAAGTACACATGTAGAGAGGACGATTTAAGTTAGGATCTTTTACTGTGGAAAGGTACGCTCCATCTTCGTTGTATATTTGAATGACGTTTTTCTTCCTATCAGAAACAAGCAATTCATTTGAATTTAGACTCAAGATGGAATATGGCTCTTCCATTTGGTGTTCACTTTGGCCCTTTTCAACTGTTAACCATTCGGGGTAAACACGTTCTGTGTAAGGAGCTACATTCAAGTTCACTGCACATAAATGTTCAATTTTCTTTATCGCTTCGTTATTCCATTCCAGCCCTACACTCGGGGATAGTAAACAGTCATCTCTCAGTTTATTTAGCTCTTCGCTTATAGGTATTAAAGTCTGGTAAACAACTTCGTTGAGTTGGTTACAACGGTTATCTTCAACTCGATCCCAGCAGTTATCCAGACAAGTTAATTTCCTATCTCTCTCGTTAAGTGCGCTTTTCGCATCTGCATAAATCTTATCAAGTTTATCGGTTATTATCTTCTCTTCTCGTTCGATTGTCTCTTTTAGTAAGCTATACTTCTGTTTCACTTCCTCTTTCCTAATTGAAATCTCTCTTTCTAATCGATTCAAAGATTGCGTTTCGATCTCTCTCTTTCTAAGTTGTGACATTTTAATAATATTGTAACGATTTTTAATTATTATTCTTACAATTTCAGCTTATTTATAGTTGTACATGTATATTGAAAGTTAATAAAAAATGTTCTAAAGTTTTTCGAAAAAGCTTGAAGATTTTTGAGACCTCATTGAAAGTATATTACCTTATAGAGAGGGTATATGGAGTAATAATAGAAATAGTAATACGTACTTGTTATTCACAAATGCATTTTACATTAATATTTAGGTCAAATCAGTTTCAAAATAACATTGTAAGAAACATCAAAATACTAGGAACACATATCATTTCCTACTGAAAATGATTTCATTTTGAATGTCAAACTGCTTACTATTGATTTTATGGCTATTGGGACATACATTTATGCCTGCGCCAATATTCATAAATCCCTTTTTACTCTGGAAACGTATAACAACAGTTGCTACTAAGAATCACTGACTTGTGACCAAGGTAATAATAAATATAATTGATAGCTCAGAATAAGTCATGTTTTTACCTGCATTAGGTAGCTAGACTATTGAAGCAAGGCCAGGGTAGGTTTATAAAAATATATTTCTCAACTGGGTCTAGATGTGTAGCTTAGATATCTCCTTTATAATTGTCATTTTGTGTCCCAGCTTTGTGATCCCAAGTGCCGACAAATCCTCTTTGCTCAGAAGTCCCAGATGAGATCCCTGTATGTCGTTATCGATAAACGCACTTTGGTACATTTCCATGCCGAAACTCTCTAGCCATTCACCGACTTCATCTGTTGACCAGTCGCTTGGTTTCTTGAACCTCCGACTATGCCTCAGGTCCATACGATACAGGATCTCGTCTGGAGGCGTGTCACTAGGAGTAGAGCGCTCCTGCATAGTGTGTAGCTCTAGGCTTGAAGGCGGGGGTGGTAGATACACATCTGTATTGTAGCTGCTCGCTAGCTCAGGTGGGGGCGGCAACATTTCAGGGTCCATTCCGTCGAATCCCTCTGGCGGCGCCATGAGTATCTGAGAGGAGGGAAGGGAGGGTACAGAGGGGAAGTCGAAAGTGTGAGATACCTCCGGGACATCCAGGGGGGTGGGTGTAAAGTCTAGGTAGGGTTCAAAGGTTATATCCTCTTCTGTTCTCTCGGTAGGAAAGTCGCCTGGGAAGGTTGAGTAGTTCGGTTTGGGAGGCGTGGTCGGTTCTTTCGGGAGTGTTACTACTTTGAAGGCAGCTGTGAGCTTGCTAATTTCAGAATCGCTGCTAGACTTTTTCGTTGTATTTCTCGACTGTTCCCGCCAATAGGAACATTGATCCTCGTAGTCAGGACTAAGCTCTTCATTATAAATACTCGGTATTCTACCTGCGATTGTCTGTTCGTCTTCAAGCGTGTAAGTAATACGTTCATTCGTCATGAGTGGTGATGTAACGTTTGATGAATATATATTTTCACAACTCTTCGATTCCGGGGTAGCTAATTGTCTGCTCACAAATTCACCTGCTTCATCTGGCTTTGATGGCGCTTCTCTATGCACTTTCTTTAGCATTCGCTTCCAGTGTTTGGGGTTGTACTCGTCTAATGGGTCGTCTATTAATGGAGAGTGTCGAATGGGGGAATCGTCACTTCTCTCAGTTTTATTTTTGAGGCCAATTGTACATAGGTCATGTTGTGTGTTTGATTTTGATTTAAGTGAATTGGGCTGTTGTTTCTGAATAGGGAGGTGCATTAGGTAATCGAAATCATCCTCTTTCTGTTCTTCCCAGGGAATATCTTGGTCTGAGATACCTATAAAGTCTCTGGCAGGGCTTGTCATGCTATTCAGTAGGATATGTTGCAGTGTATTATCCGTGTCGTAAGTAGAGCTAATGTCTGTGCCCAGATCAGAAGTCTGAGACTCCTGTACCTTGTCAGACTCGGAGTTCTTAAGTGACAGGTTAGATCCGCTCTCACTCGCACTGTTACTCTCGGTTTGCAGTCGCTTCTTAAGAGCCAGTGACTTCTCTAGCACTGCTTTAGCGAATTGACTGAGCTGTTCATTAATCTCTCTTTCATTCCCCTCAGCGATATTAATATTATCATCCAGTTCTGTATTTCTATGCTCTGCTTCTAGCTCGTATAATTGCTCTACATTGTCATTATCCCCTGTCATCTGATAGAACTCTTCTTCTGTTTGTAAGTGATCGTACTCAGTAGCCTCTCTATCGATATTGTCATACTGAGAGAAATCGAAGTCACCAGTCAATTCGCCTTCTAGCGTTTCTCCATCACTAGCCGTGTTTGAGAAATATTGACCACTGAAGTTCAAACGATCGTATGTCTCCTGTCCTTCATAAGGAGATGTGTAGAAGAGATCGTTGCGATTAAGCGTGTCATAAGGCGGTTCGTCTTCTGGTGACATTCTCTCATAGGGAGTAAATTCTCCTTCGTCTTCAAATGTAGAATCAGCTTTATTGTTCTCAATTGAAGCTGTACTGAATCTCTGATCGAAATAATAATTTTCTCCACTGTAATCAATCTGGTTATCTTTATCAGAATATTCATAGAAGGGAGCAGTATTTTTGTTATCTGTTTCCTCTGAATTGGATATAGCAGTTTCAGGTCCTAATTGCTCGTTTGCAACAACTTCTCCCTGTGAATTGTAGAAGAACCCCGACTCTATTGTGAAATCTGACACCTTAGAATCTGTTTTCATTTCCGCATTACTGCTGCTAGATTCGTAGCTGACCTCAATCGCTCCGCCCCCTGAATTACGTATCGCGGAATCTTCAGTTCTCACATCCGAATGCTTGTTGGTTAGAAATGTATCAGACTTAGACTGTAGTTGGTTAACAACACTATCGGGTTTCTGTCCATACATATACACCTGTTCCTCATCAACCGAGGATACCTGGTGACGGATCTCACCTTTAATCTCTTTATTAACAGTAGCGTATTCGTGTGAATCAGTTCCAGGCGGGGTGATAGTTTCCGCAGCCCCTTGCAGTAGGAACAACGGGTTAACGTGTCCCTGTCTACGCGCGTCCTTAACAGGGCTAGATACCTGTCTGAGCTTAGTCTCGGACGTACTGGCGGCTGTTACTACTATGTTATGTACCGGGCGGGCCCTGGGTGGGACTTCTGGTTTCTTAAGCTGTGTGAAAGGAACCGTTAAGGGGACCCTCTCCACTGTAAGCGATCTGGTTACTGTCATATCCAACACTTTCTTACTGTTGCGTACCAAGTCAACAACTTCGTTGTGAGGAGTGGTGATCACATTTTGCCCGTTTATTTGCAGAATAAAGTGTCCCACCTCTAAGCCCGCTTTTTCGGCCGCGCCTGCCTTGTCCACCTGAGCTACGTACTGTAGTGATGGCACCATAGGAGAGGGGTGGTAGTTGTCTAAGTCGCAGGTAGCGCCTCTAACTGAAAAACCGAATCCTTTCGCCGAGCGCTTTACCTTAATTCTCTTCAGTTTTATACTTTCGTATAATTTAGATTTATCTTTTTTCTGTGGTGGGTTATTCTGGTTAATTAATTCAATGCAAAAGCCAGGGAACCAGCCTTGCTTGCCATTGCATGTTCCCTCTACGAAGCCTTCTTTCCCGAGGTAAAGCACTTGTATTCGGTCTCCAATAGTTAGTGTTAAATCCTCTTTCACTTGTGGTGTGTAGTTTCGCGTTGCAATGTATGCATCAGCTGTGTTATTAACCGCGCGAATTCGCACTCGATCCGCGCTTCCTTTTTTAGTGGCGCCTCTGAACATCGATCTCTTCAGAGAACCAAACTTTGAGCTTCCCAAGCTGTCACTCGTGCCTTGTCCAGGTTCGATCTGTTTCAGTTTGGCGACAGTGGGATTAGCCGCACTTTTTTTCGCGGTTTTATTCGTGACACAGAGTTGGTACAGCTGCGACATTGGCCTGGCGCGCGGATTGTAACTGGGACGGTCAGAGAACTTTACAACTTCGTTCTCGTCATGCTGCTCAATCCGTTTCGCTATATTCTTATTTCCAGATATCATAGCGACTTGACAAGCTGAGCGATTAGATTTGTTCAGAACTTCTCGATTCACGCCTCGACGTAACAGTACGATAGCCGCAGCTTCCTGTCCATGCACACAACATATGTGAAGGGGGGTATTGCCTCCTGAGTTCTGCGAATTTATATTAGCACCATACCATATCAACAGCTCCATTATATCCACCATACCTGAGAGAGATATTTCATAGTCAAATATTTCCATGCATTAACCTACCGAACATTATGTAGTATAATGTTAATGTTAACTTACTAATCACCTTTATGTTAAAACTTGTGCTTCTAAAATAGCTACATTTAAAATTAATTAATTAGCACACACCTTGTACATTGAACTGAAATTTATCTCTTACACTTTACACTTGAATGAACACAAGACGTTTGATTTGTAGTTTCAGGGAAATTTATTGTAAGCTTACAGTTCAAAATTAAATTAAATCTAGTAATATTTATTGGGAAATTCCCATAATCTACTCAACATTTTACTTTACACTGAAATAAAATATTTATTTATAAATTTGAAACGAAATTGTTGTTGGGAAAGTTGAAAGTAATATATTTCTATGTCCACATCTAGTTGCATTGTCCACGTCACATACTGCTAATTATATTCAAATATACTGTTGTAGACTCTCGTTAGTACGAACACTGATAAGGCAAAAGATTGTTAAGGATACAAGGTTCAATTCCCCTACTTTTACATTGCATTTAAGTGATTAGGATATTCCGTATACAATATGAATAAATTTCAACGGTCCCTAGTGTTCGTATAACCCAGTGGTTCCCAACCTGGGGTCCACAGTTTGTATTACGGTCTATGGAAGGGGGTCCACAGAATGTGCAAGATTTTCTGTAAGGGGTCCATGACTGAAAAAGTTTGGGAAACGCTGGTATAACGAGACCAAGGATTTATCCAGGAGCGCGAGACGCTCCTTTTGGAGATGATTTTTGGAAAATTTGAAATTAGGAGCGCGAAAATTTGGAATCCTCTCATATGCCGTAACATTAATTGATGATTTAGGCATATTAAAATTGGATCAGACCAGGATTAGGAGCGCATTTACAAATGGCTGTATAATACACTGAACGAGACATACGTATAACTAGCTTACCAGCTTTGGCAGCATGATGCAGCTCGCTCCACCCATTAAAGTCGTTGCACCCGACCACACTCCTGTCTCTGAGGAGAGTCTCGCAAATCTCCCGAGAGTTCTGCGTCTGACAGGCCCGGAATAGCGGAGTCAGGTTCTTGGCGTCCAGCGGGCTAGGCGAGGCCCCGAGCACGAGCAGCATCTTAACTGCGTCTCGCTTCGAATCCTGAACTGCTTTATGCATTGCAGTGAATCCCTCTCTGTTACGGTAGTGCGTTATGGAACCGTTCTTGACTAAAGTCGCGATGAGCTCTGTGAAGTTAGCCGGGGCCCGTGAGCTAGCTGAGAAGGTGAGGGGACTCTCTCCTGTTTCGTCCGACAGGAAATTAGGATCGAATCCGCCCGAAAGGAGTGTTTCTAACTTCCCAGCGTGTCCAGCCGTCACCAGTTCGAAACATTTCTTCTGGTTCATCTTGTTGTTTATTTTGGTAACCTGACGCATGTCTATGAGTTCCTTGTTATTCCTGCGCTTTAACATGTACTCAACAGCTGGTGGCGTTTCAGAGTATATATCTAGAATCTCTCCAATACATCTCTCTTCAGATATGAACACACCCTCTCCAGATTCCATTGTCTGTCTCACGAAAAATCCGTAGTTAAAATAACTGTGTTCTTCACAGGAAAATCCTGCCAGGTCACGAATAGATTGGAGGATATGCCAAATAGATTCGTTGAAATACACAGGGACAATTTTGTGTTGTTTTCCGGAGAAAATGATTTTGAGGTGACCAGTCCTTTGTATCCTCTTCTTTTCAGCTTCCATCATTAATTATATTAGCTGGAATAACACAAATCATATAACGCAACAGTATCATGTAACCAAAATAACGACACAATTAAACTTCGAATAAGCCATTAGAACGGACGCGGACTTAACTATATTAAATTACAATAGAACTCGGGTAGTGCGTATACCTAGGAAGCAAGGAAAGATATGCATGTATTTCCTGAGTGTATGCTTATTTGCAGAAAAGAGATTATCAGCCCTGATACATAATTCTTATTTGTTTTAAAATTTCTGGAATATATTATTTGATTTTTTCCAATGACCTTACATAGTAACGAGTAATAGAATCTTTCTATCAAATTCAATTAATATAGCGATTACTTGCTAACAATACCATACTGACAATCATGTATTTACAGTCGATGGTTACATCAGAAGTGGCATCTCCGTAAGAGCTTGTCTTTACTGGTTCTTTTCCAGCGATTCACCGCAGTTTATGTGTACTGAGCCAAATGCTGCTTGTACATTAGGTAGACCAGACCTAGTGTCATTACTAATAACGTAATTAGGTATATGTCCCAGTTAATTATGAATGATATTATGAGGGAGAGAGGGTTGATGTTGAATGGAAGACTAACGCTGGAAGATACCCAATCGAACTGTGACGTCACTAGTAGGTTGAACAGGGATAAATGCACTGCTATGAAGGAATCTGGTTCTAGGCTAAGGCACTCGTCATAGTTACGCTTCGCAAGCGGAAAATCCTATAAACAGTCTCGAATAAACGCATTTATAATATATTATAATATTAGTTATTCGGGTTTACTTATATCGGCAAGAACCTTTTCAATATAAAACCCGGCTTCGCAATGGTGAATTTTTGTTGTAAAAAATGACCTTGATAATGCCTGAAATTACATTAGAAAAGGAGATGGTCGATATATAGTGGATGCCGGTTATAAGAACATCGTCGGGAACTGCATATAATGTTCTTATAACCAGCATAAATTATATAGGGATATTATATGGCAACTGTTTTCCAGTAGAATGTTCTTATATCCGGCATGTACTGTATAAGTAATTCCTTATAACTCATATTACCTTAGCCACACCGAGACCTCGTTCGTACATAAATCCCATATTAAACTTTGCTTGTGGATTCTGGTCCTTGGCCGCCTCTCTGTACTCATCAACAGCTCTATCGTAGTCTACAGTGCGACCTATTCCGTAGTAGCTGTAGTCCCCCAAGCGAATCTTGGAGAGAGAAGAGCCCTGGTCAGCTGATCGCGTCCAATGATGGAAAGCTCTGAAACTGGAGTCACTGAGTTGAGGGAAAATATCGTCTTGATGGTTTTCCAATAGAAACGCTGTATTACTCTGCGCTACCTGTAACAATATTAATACAGTAAATTATCCGTTTGAGCTAGTGTACCCAGGGCTTTTTAAGGCAAATTTAATTGTAAATTATATACTCGAATTTTCTACGATTAAACCTAATTAGGAAATGGTAGATTGGTTTATAGAACACTCACACTCTATTTTACACTCAAATGTACTATACTATAATTTCCACTATAATTCTCTAAGATTACACTATAATAAAGCCTTACGAACACTGGTGTACCTACCTCGTATCCCATCTCTGCCATGTAGCTGTACAGCAAATACGCCCGCTTATACTCCGCCTCTCTGTAAGACCTGTGCGCCACCATAAGCAGGTGGGACCAGTAGCCCCGCTCCGCCACGCCCTTGTACAGCTTAACAGCTGACTGACAGGGCTTAAGCGGGTCGATGTCACGCGCCTGATCCGCGTTAACTTTCGCGAGGTAGTAAATCGCGAGGAGGTTTCCTGCCTCGGACACTTTAATCAAATGCCTAAGGGCCAGATCAGTATTTCTTGTCACACCGTATCCATGATACAACATTATACCAAAGTAGAGAATAGCTTCGGCATTGTTTGCCTTAACTCCTGGCTCGATCAGCTGTCTGGCCCGCTGGAAATCCTGGTTTACACCCAAACCGACCAAATACAGAAACCCTAGTACAGCTCTGGCCGTGAAACTCTTCAATTCAATCGCTCTAGGAAATAAATATTAAAACAAAATCTACTAATTTAGTATACAGTAGATGCCGGATATAAGAACACCGATTATAAGAGTATTCTACTGGAAAATGATTGCCATATACCCCTATATAATTTATGCCGGTTAAAGAAGGACATTATATGCAGTCCCGACGATGTTCTTATAACCGGCATCCACTGTATCAATCAACTTACTTTTCTAAATAGCTGATGGCTTTCTCATAGTCAGTTATTCCCTTAAGAGTGCAGTCTGCGTATATCATGCCGAGTGTAACAAGCGCAGTTTCATCTTTCTCCTCTGCGGCTATTTCAAAATACTTTATAGCAGTAAGCACATTCCTTTCTGCCCCTTTCGTTCCCTGGAGGAACAGCTGACCCAATAAGTTGGTGGAACTGGTGTCCCCCTTGTGTGCCAGCATTTGGAAGAACTCAACCAAGTCTTGGTTCATTGTGTTTCCATCCGTGGAATCGTCTCCGTTGTCGCTGAGGCGGATCTTATACAGAGCAGGCCCTCCGGACAATCCAATCTACCAAATTAGTTGTCAGGATAGATATTCTATTCAACGTCCAATCTGAGACAATCTCAGTTGAATACTTATTTAATGAGATAATTAAACAGCAAAATATAGTAGAGTTTTTGTAATACGAACGGAAATATCGGTTAAAGAGTGTTTCAAATCGGTTAAGGAGTGTGTCTAGCCTATACAAATGCATACATATACGAATTTCTGGATAATACGAACAAATTTCGACGGTCCCCTGGTGTTCACTCGACTGTACATACCTTAGTTTATAAATAGAGACTTACCTGTTTGAGCATCTTCCTGCCTACACGCTGGTAGTACACTAACGCCTTAGTGCAAGAAGACACAACTCCCAATCCCTTCTGGTACCTGTAGCCTAGCGCCATCTCACTCATGACGTCACCGCCTAGTGCGCTGAATGTGTAGTAGGTTAGTGCTGTTTGTGGGTTGGGTAGTGTCTTGTTAACATCGCTCTCGTTGAAGATACTATAACCTAAGTTAGAAATTGTTATACTATAACCTAGGTTAAAGGAACTACAGTCAGGTCTGCTTATTGTGAACAATTTTCGTTTGCTTAATATGAAGGTTTTATTGTGAACAAACCCTATGCCCCAATTTAACAACTTACATAGGGTTAGTATAAAGTTCTTATTATGAAGTCTCTCTATTATGAACACAATTTTTGGTCCCTTGAATGTTCATAATAAAAGAACTGAGTGTAACTACTGGCTGTCATACTTGGTGGTTATTTGTTGTTTACGTACCTGTTTTGTAAATAAATCCTAAAACGTTATGAGCTGAAGGTAGACCTTTATCAGATAATAAATTAGCGAATTTCAATGCAAGTGTGAAATTTCGCGAGACAATCTTATCCCCAAACAAGAGTCTGTACATAACACTTGAATAATTCGCATATTGTGTCCCATTTAGAGCCCAGTCAAACGCGTCAGAAAGTTGTGTTCTTATAGATAATTGTCCTGTTGGTATGATTCCATTTAGATACTCTATGTCATCGCTAGATAGTGTTATCCCAATATATTCCTCTGTACTTGGGTGTGGTTCTTGTGGACACAGCTCTAAGAGGTCTGTGTCTAGCCGCGAGGCACGTCTCTGAAAGTATTCAACTTGTAAACTATATATATACATACGGGTATTATATTGGGGTGTTAGTTCAAAGGCATTTAATATATAGTCGACTCCGCTTAATAGAGCCACCGGTTAATAAATTTTCCTCTTTAATCGGGTAAAAATTTCACACGATTTATAAGACGGAATTACATTTTGGCTTAAAATATCTTCGGTTAATAGATTTAGCCCGGAATTACATTTTGGCTTAAAATATTTTCGGTTAATAGATTTCTACGCTTAATCGGGTCAAAGCAACCTGGTCCCGAGGTGACTCTATTAAGCGGAGTCAACTGTATTATCATTTTCACACCTTTTTTCCTCCTTAATTGGAATGGGATCTTGGCTAACTTCTTTAACACGACCCATTATAAAGTTTCCATCAATCTTAAGCATTTCAAGGACTTGCTCTTCGCTTACTCCGCTATCGTAAATATCTTGGATCAGCTGTTTTATATCCTCATCATTCGATAGAACTTCACTCAAAATATCTACAATGTCACTTATACTTAGTTCATCGATTTTATCTAAAACTTTTTCTTCAAACTCTTTCGCCTGATCTCCCTTCACTTCCGAACTCGTCAGTTCCTCTTTCAGCTTTCTAGCCCTGCTAATAACCGCGTCGGTTATTCTCCTTTTGATCTGCTCGCTCTGTATATTTGTAGCTGTGATCTTCTCTGGATGCTCCTAACAGTTAATACAGTAAACTCCCTTAATAGCGAAATCGGATAGAACATAAATTAAATAATATTGCTCGCTTGTTATACGTAGTATATACCCAATTAATTGATTTTGCTCCGCTTATATTGAAGGAAATTAAGGGCCCCTTTGACTTAATTATAACTGGAGTTGATTATACTATTAAATACAGAATACTTCTAGTGAGCTACAATGTATGAAAGGAATTTCGAATTATACGTTCCTCACCTGTAAATCTCCCAATTTTTGTTCTGATACTTCAAACTCATCTGATTTATCAAACTCCTCCTTCGAAATCGGAATAGTTAGCTCATCATTTTCCTGTTGATTTTCTCTCTCTTCACTCAGACACAGTCCAAGCAGTATTACAGACGATGCAACCAAAACAAATACAGTTCCGAACTTCATATCTAGATACTGACTACAAGTCTTACATACGTTGAAAAAGCTAATTACAGTAAATTCCCGTTATAGAGAAGTATTCCCCAGACGGCTAAAGTAATTGATTTTACTCCGATTATATCGAAATAAATGAAAAACCCCGTTGTCTTCGTTATAACGGGAATTGACTGTATGTGTATGAAAGTTTTCAAAATTAGCTTTAAACTTCACTCTATAAAGTGACTTTAATTAGTAATCTTAATAACGCCATTTTCCGATTTATGATACACAATAAAGACGAAAAGTAGCTTACATTAATGCAATCACTAAAACAGAAACACAAATATTAGAGAGTAAAGTAAATAACAATAAGTAGTATTATTTTGTAGCGATTTAGTGAACACTAAAACCACAATGTTTCTTAGCTATATTTAGTACTTTAACAATAATCTAAATAATTAGGAATTTGATAGTTCACTATCGTTACATATCAGTCTTAAGAAGCTAGTGAGTCCAGTTAAGTTACATCGAGATTCAAGGAATTTTAAGAAATCGTCCGTCTTTGTCCTATCTTCCATGATGGAGAGAGGATGGTAGATTGCGTTTTTCGAGTTTATTGAAGGCTGTGTTTTCTCAAAGTATGAGTTTACAAACCCAACTAATGCCAAATGGTTGCATAGTAGCAGTGAATTGTCCACTTTCTTCAAGTTAAAATGCTTAACGACTATATCTGGTACATGGAATGGATGTTTTTCTACCACCATCATGCTTGGGCTAGGAAACAGTTTGGATGAAATAGTTAGAATTATATTATTGAACTCCTCAACCATTCCCTGTAACTCGCTACCGTAGTATACTCTTGGTGATAAAACCTTAATCGATTCGAATGCTTTAAAATAGTGTGTGAGCAGCTTGAATATCAAATTGAAAATGACGGGCGAAGGATCCATGAACAGTTTGTATATTAAATCGGGGTGTGGCAGGTAGATAAGCGCGATTTGGTGTCTTGTAGCTATTTGTGCTATCTGGTCTAGCAATAGGATAACGACTGTTTTAACTTCAACACCCGCTTCGCCGTTTAGAATTTCATAAGACTCCATGAATACAAACTGAACAAACTCGTTGAATAGGTACATGCTGTCCTCAGTGTTACAGGTCTCATTCAATACACCGGAGCTGTCTGCTAGCTTGTCAGGACTCGCTATTGTCTTTGTGTTCATACGACGTAACCAGTTGTTCATTAAGTGAATTAATTCATTGAAAAGCTTAAACATAAATGTTACATTTTTCTTATCTTTGTGGGATCTAATCTTTTCAGAAAGACATGCTTTTATCTGGCTAAATACTGAGATGTCAATATGCCTCATGGATTTGAAAATAAGATCGCAAGAGGAAGAATCTCTCATGAAGGGAAGAACACTTTTCAAATATGTGCCCAGAGAGGGAAGGGACTGGTTTAGGAATTCGGCAATGCTACTGAGTGTCTGTATGAGAGCAGAGGACTGTAGTAGCATCTGGAAGGGAAGAGCTGGCACGACAGACCAATTGAGTTTGACTCTTGTATTGAACTGATTGGAGTCAGAAGGAGTAATAGCACATATGGCTTGGTCTAGCCAGAACAGAGTGCGACTCAGACTAGTGTGGTCTCTGTTGAAAAGCATTGCAGTCAGCTGTGCGAGAAGAGGCAGGTCAAATTCCACTGTTTCCTTGTCAAATATATCATACAGTTCGTCGGATAGTTCTTCAGTGTCTTCTTGTGATAGTAGTTCAATAGGCCGACTCGCGAAAATCGCACTCCAACTAAGCGATCGTGTTGTCTTATTGGGATGGGCAATCCGCAATTTGTATATGTCCACCTGCATTTCAGGATTGGGGCAGTTGAACCATACACAGTTGCTTTGTGTGGACAGGTTAAAGTTTAGGAAATCAGAACGTAGCCGTTTGTATAGGAATAGAAGCCCATCGAATTCATTACACATGTATAGTGAGTTGTAGTTGAGTCTTAGTATTTTCATAACGCGGTATGTTTTGGCATCTTCACCTCGAGTCATGAATGCCAAAAGGTGACAGATATACGGACACAAATTGGATGAGGACATGTAGTGCATTATAAGATCGTAATACGCATTAATACTATACTTCTTATCAATATACGGATAGACTGTAATGATCCAAATAATGATGTCTAACATTGTGTCGAGTTCATTTTCAGATTGAACTGATAAGGAGTTAAACCATAATATGAGCGTTATAACTGAGTCAGCATGTACCGTGTCATTGGGAATAAGGAGAGATAGTAGTCGCTCGGGCTTGTCGATTTTAAGATTAGGAAGGATATCAATTATCGCAGAGATTTGTTTTGTATCCAAACCTATTGTTTTAGAAGCATTCTGCACTTTTTTTAGATATTTATTAACTAGCTTACAGGTTTCTAACTGTTCTATAAAATCGTTGATTTCATTTCTGAGCATTTCTTCATCTGTCAAATATACTTGTTTCCTCTGTGATTCCATGACTAATTGCAAACTACAGTAGAACCTCGTTAGTACGAACACGGTTAATATGAATTTCCGGATAACACGAACAAACAGTTCCACAAAATCAGGTCCCTACAATGGCTATACTCCGGTTAATACGAACTCCGATAAAACGAACTCATTTTTCGGTACCCTGGTGTTCGTGCTAACGAGGTTATACTTGAATTAGAGTAACCACTTAATTATGAACTGTTATATTATTTGTAAACTTAGATACTACTTGTATTATATTACACATTAATTAGCAAAAGCAGGAGATATTGTAAAAACATTCTAATCCAATGTTACCAAGCGATCTATAACCCTGTAGGAGGGCAGTATTCTACCTTCGGGTCCCTCTCCCCCTGCCCCGCCCCCTCCCGCGCCCGCGCCCCCTGCCCCGGCCCCGACCCATCGGCGTCATTGCTTTTCTCTTCTTCTTCTCGGAAGGAGAATCGTCGACCAAAAGTGTGTCTAAAGGAAGGTGCTCTGGAAGGATAAAGTAACGGATATTATTCCCGCGAATAGTTAGGAAATCTAGCGTCTGTGGTTCTCGGCCTTTTAGAGTCATTTTAACATTCTTTAAGTGGGTATTCATTGTCATGTCTACTCCTGAAATAGTGCCGTCTATAACTGTTCCGTTTTTCAGATAGATGGACACTTTCTCGTGACTAAGCTTCATCAAGAAGCGAACTAATTTCATTCTAACTGATTATAAGCTAACTAACGTTAATGATAGACCATCAAATATAGTACAGTGGTGTTCGCCTAATACCAATTGCTCTAATATCAAGTTATTTTCACCCCCAAGCGAGCATTTAACGTTGATTTAATTCCCCTAATAACAAGTTCCCTATTACCAAGCAGATTTCGTACAAAATGCGACTTACAATTACTCGTCTACTACTGTATACTGAATACTTTGTGTATTTAGGCCCTGGAGACCTCAAGTTGAGTTTGAGCTGTGGCGGCGTTACTACTATCCTGATACACAGAATAACTTGCTCGCCCGTGGTTACCTACCGACAGCAAAGGTATGCGAGATGGTCACATTAGTGCAACACGAGGGTAGTTTCACAGTTAAGACGTTTACTGTGCCACTGCACCTAGCGGAGAGCGAACAGACTCTCTCCACTCAGTACACAGACAACCCGAATTGTGGACAGTTAGACCTCACTATCAGGTGTCAACTATGATTACATGAAATTTATGAAATTTAATTTAATGTACAGTAGAACCTGTCTAATCCGACACCCGTTGGGATAGGGGGAAAAATGTCGGATTACCAAATCTTCGGATTATGCAGGCTCTAATGCATACTCCGACGCTCATTGGGATAAGGAGTAAGTGTCGGTTCTGCTGAATTCCGGATTATAGAGGGTCGGATTATGCAGTTTCTACTGTAAATGAATTTTATGAAAACGGGATTTATAATAAGGATAAATCGTAACTTTTAGATGTTACACAATCACGAATTTTGCATTCAATAAATATTTTTATGAAAAGTAAGCCGTATAGTAATTAAGTGGGCCGTCGCGAAGCAACCGAGACCAAAGGGCTCGTATTTATTATTAATTTCTATCAGGTACAAGCTTGTGAAGCTGGACCCAGAGCATAGTCCCACAGACCCGACTATTCCCCCCACAAGGCACCACCCCCAGGTGTATGTAAAGCTACAAATAAAGCAAGCGACAGGACTCAAAGACGCAGTCGAGTTAGCCGTTCTATCCAACACAAGCATTTCCCATAGCGAAATCGAGACTGGAGTAAATAGCTATGTTAGTATTCGCTTTTCTTTCACAAAGAAAACACACACCACTAAAGCAATAGCCGCTACTTTCTCGCCAGCATTTTCCTACGAAATAGAGCTCCCACTTTCTCTGTCACAGAGCGTTATTGAGAACCACTCGCCTGTCAGCTTAGCGGAAATACTCTCTAAAAGCACGGTTAACTTCCAAATATGGCACGTGCCCCTGGCAGATAGGAACTCTCTGCACGAGCGAACACACACTCAGGTCCCGCATGTTATTCTAGGCGAGTGCAGCCTCCCTTTCGAGGCTCTCCTGCTAAAGAGCACTGGGGTTAAGGGCTGGTACAGTTTGAAGCCACCGAACGGGAAAGGAAGCAAATGTGTAGGCGCGCTTGAATTGAATATAGAATTCTCTTCGATAGAAGATCGCGAAAAGGTAATCTACGAAGCGAATAAGTTCGGTTATCAAATCGAGAGACCAGTTAAGTTCGATAGTCTACAGCTAGAAGCAGAACAGAATCTTGAAATTGACATTAACATTCGCCGCATTTGGATAGCCAAACAATCTCACTCCACCATGCCAAACAACTTATGCTATCTACGATATAGATTCTACGATAAGACAACCATAATATCTCCCACGTTCTCTCCAAGGAGAAACGAAGGCAACAGAGTTGTGTACGACACCGAGTATAAGAAGAGTTGTCAGGTGTTCCCATCTTCCGCTTTCGAATGGTATTTGCAAGAGGAAAGATTCGAGCTACAAATATGGCAAACAATCGCGAAATCTTCTACCCCAGTAAAACCGAGTGTAGATGACAATCTCATCGGCACAGCGTACGTTAACCTCTATGAGATGTGTGGATTCCGCGATTTCCAAGAACCGCAGTTAGCAGGTGTCTACCCCCTATTCAAAGCAGGTGTCAATAGTTTAGGCGGAAACTGCGCAGAAATAGAAATAGCCATACACCAGCCTACTCAAATGGAGCAGATAGAGAACAGTACTAACGCGTCCCTACAAGATAGGTCTGGTATAGTGCAAGGAGCAGAAATCGGAGATTCTGAAGAAACATTCGATACAGAAACACAATCCGGTATACCGATTATATTCGCGGTAGATCGCGCCGCGCACCTCACCTCTCTGCCCAAACAGTCTGGCTGTCTGCACGTGACTGTACACGGAGATGTGTTGTTGTTACAGACCAATAGGATAGAGATTACCAACGCGCCTATTTGGAATTTCCAGCAAGAAGTTAATATCCGCGAGGAAATCTTCTCTCCTATGCTAGGGCTCGAGGCTAAGCTATGGTATTCTGCGGATAGTGACGCTATTCAGTCACAGCTGATAGGAGTAGCAAAGGTTGATTTGTCGCCTTTGAAATACGGTCTGCCTGAACTAGCTGGCTGGTACAACCTGTCAAACGTAATGTCATATTGCCAGGGACAGATTAAGCTACGCGCTATTCCAAAAGAAAGAATGGATATTCCTCCTTCTGTGATGGTACAGCATCAAAAGAGCGAATGGAAACAAAGCGCGAAAAGTTGTAGTCTCATTGACAATCCTCTGGTGATTCAAGAGGTGGAGATAGATTTGACAGGAGTCGATTCAACTGTCACTGGGTCTTTCTTAATGCGGCGGCTAAAGAGTTCGTTAGCAGATTTAGACTGCATACAAGCTAACCTTAGACAGAGTCTGCAATCCAAACAGATACCTGCTTCTGGGAATGAAGATTTCAACACAGAAACAGTAATACCATCTGTACAAAACGAAACTGTATTGGAAGACACAGGAAATATGATGGATAATCTCAATGCTTTGTTAGAGGAAATAGATGAACTTCCTTTAACAAATGATTCACCCCAGCACTCACCCAGTGAACTGAGTTTAATTGAATTATCTGACAAAGAAACTGAGTCTGTTTCAGAAGAACTTTGTCCTATTCAGGCTGCAACAGAGGATGTGGGAGTTAACACAGTAACTTTCAATGAGGAAGAGATCGATCTAGAAAGTAGTGAGCTTCCTTTAATCGAGGAAGTTACATTTCAGCGGAATTTCTCATCTGATTTTAGTGAGGACGATGAAATTATTTCGCAAGAATCACAGATAGCTGTAGAGGAAAATAACCCACATTTCATTTTACAAACAGAATTAAATGAAACTGAATCACAACAGTATATTTCTACCAGCCCTAAATCCCTGACAGATGTGAGTTCAATTTCAGACTTATTCGAGCCAGAAAACGAACAAGAAAAATCCGAAGACCTTTTAAACTGGGTCGATTCAATGACTCGTAATATTCCAACGGGAGAACAACAACTACAAACCACGGAAAATAGAACTGGTCGCATTATAACCAGTGACGAAGACGGAAATCTAAAAATAAACATTCCAGATAACATCCAGGTTCCTAACTTCTTCATGCCACCCGATACACTTATAGAGAATATGAGAAAACTAAGAATGAAAGCCATGAGCCAATTCCCTCCAGCCACACCCAAAGAAGACAATCCTCCCATTACAACAACGAAACCTCCTTCTGTACATTTGACCACACCCCTTTTGCCATGGGAAGCTAACAGGATTAATAAAATATTCTTAGGGAAAGTATAAGGAAACATTTTATAACTTTGTAGTTTGTTTCAACAACACAACTTACTCTCGTTCTATATTAATAACCCTGAACTCAAACTTGTATTACAGCCAAGTTAGTATCCAATTAATTAAATTAAATTCCGTATATCGAATGGGATCTATGTGTATTTATATTCCACACTGAAATATTATGAATAAGTAAAACACCTAAAAACAAATGTACAAAATATTTAGAAGAAAAAAAAACATCAAAATAATATCAAATCCCAACCTGTGATTAATCTCTGGTTATACACTCACAAAGAGAGTTTGGCAGATGTGCCAGTATATTAGGCGTGTCCTTAGGAGACTGATCAGAAGCTATATGCAGTACGTCTTTGAGAGATACTCGCATTAGTAGGGACTTTAATTCCCTGTGAGACAAGCGAGGGCACTTCTCTAGTAGGATAGCGGCAATACCGGTCACGTGGGGACCAGCGAATGAGGTACCAGTAAAGGTATCCGTACAGGTAGGGCAGGACATAGAGGCAGATTTAATCGCCTTTCCTAGATGAGAATTTAGCATAAAATATGTTAGATAGTTTGACTGCAAGGAATTAACCAGGAGCGAGAAATTTGGAACCTTCTCCCATACCGTAACATTAATTAGTGATTTAGGCGTATGAAAATTGGATTAGACCAGGATTAGGAGCTTATTTATAAATAAGTAGAACTTGGTTATAATGTACCTGGGTTAGTACGTACTAATATATTTTAACCAAGTTTATAAAGCAGTATGTATTTCTGTGTAGGGTAAATTCGGTACTTATTTTCCTTTCCCAAGGGGGTATGTTATAACCGAGTTCTACTGTAATAGATTGTACCGAACGTACCTGGAGCGAATATATCAATACATTCTCCGTAATTGCTTATCCTCATCACAGTTTGCGAAGGAGTAGAGCCTCCCACCACGATAGGAAGACTGAGATTAGCCGGTAGATACCCGCAAGCAGATTTAGCATCATTCCCAGCTATAGTAACGAATATACAGCCAGAAGAAACCAGCTTCCTAATAGTGTTAGCTAGTGTGTATCTCCATCCAGCTACTGAGTGCCGCATGACACTGAATACAGAAGCAGACACGATACAGGGCGTGCTGTGACGCTGTAATTCTCTATGACTATAAATAGAATAATCTAGAATAACAAGGATGATGGATATAGAGTCAATATCCGTTAAAATTCGATCATTAGATACCGGATATAAGAACACCGGTTATAAGAACATGTCGGTTATAAGAACACTATATGCAGTTCCCGATGATGTTCTTATATCCGGGATCCACTGTACTCGTTAATTTGAACATTGCTTAATTCGACCAAATTTATTTTCCCTTGGAAGCACCTCCTATTCAAAATCGGTTTTATAATTCGAACATTCGCTAATTCTACTAATAATATTTTCCCCTTAATAATAATTCGAATTAACGGATACTGACTGTAGTAGATTCAAACCTTAAAATCTGTTCAATCCCATCAGCAAACATTCCCCAGCTGCCTGATATATCTGACTTTAGAATTCTTACAGAGAACATGTCTACTCCAGGCGCTACGCCCACCTCTCTCCCTCCTATGACCCCTGATACTCCCGTCCCGTGTCCGTGGGTATCTGCCCCCTTCTGATCTTCATTGAAATACTACATATATACAATAGACTCTGCTTAATAGGGCCACTGGTTAATATATTATCTGCTTAAACAGGTCAAAATTTCACAGGATTTATAGGACGGAATTACATTTTGGCATAGAATATCTTCGATTAATAGATTTATCCGCTTAATCGGGTCAAAATTTCACAGGATTTATAGCCCGGAATTACATTTTGGCTTATGATACTCAAATAAATCTCCTCTATACTCACTCTATAATAATAAATAAAGGGAAAATTCCAAAAATAGTCTAGTTTTGTATAAAATTCCAAATATACCGTATTTATTCGAATAGTAGCCTCTATTCGAATAATCGCCTACCTCCAATAATCGCCCCCCTAAAGTAGCAAATAAAAATTTATTACTGCTACCCGGAGTAAACATTTACACCTAATATAACTCACAATACGATTATCAACGGATTATCATAATTAAATTGTAATAAAATGTGATATTCTAGTAAATTGCTCAAAATTATTGGTCGAAAAATGGAGTAAAAAACAATAATCGCCTAGGCTACTATTCGAATAAATACGGTACTCAAGTTTTATTGGATTATTCCAAATGTGCTCAAGATTTCAATAAATACTAGTTTCAATAGTCCAACAAAACTTGAGTATATTTGGAATAATCCAATAAAACTTGAGTATAATTGGAATTTTAGAAAAAACGACTATTTTTGGAATTTTCCCATAAATAAATATACGTATTCGTGACCTACGTTTCGACGTATTGTATTACACATAGCTAATTAAATAAAAGAAGTTGAACCTAAACCCAAAGTTAATTTATTCTTATATTATTATATTTTCCTCTAGTAAAATAGAATATTGAAATAATAATGATTACACTATTAAACTCGTATTATGTCATATTTAAATAAATAATTCCTCTAAGCAATGATGTGTGTGATTACACAAGACAATCATTATGTCTACACAGTCAATTCGTAACCATTTATAAACAGCACTAACCTGATCTACAATATCAAACCCAGGGTACTGTGCCCTGCCTGCAAACTGCTCATGCTCATACATTATTCCTGTGTCCATCACATATACTGATACAGACCTGCCTGTCAAGCCATGTGGCCTATTGAGACAGCCATCCGATCTCCCACTCCCATCCAGGGTATCGAGATTCCAACAAGCGGTCTTTTGAAGACAGCCTTCAGATGAGTCCTGAGAAATATATTAAAATATAGTACAGTATAGTACAAGTGAACTCCCGTTATAACCAAGTCGGATATAACGAAATAACCGCTTATAATGAAATAGAGATTTTCCCCCAGAGCACTAAATGCATTAATTATTACCTGCATATAATAACGAAGGAATTTATAGGTCCTAAGCACTTCGTTATAACGAGAGTTCACTATACTGTATAGTGATTAACCCAGATTTTATATATAAAATATCAAAAATGATAACAGAATAATAATATTAGAATATCTTTTTAATATTATCACTCATTAAAGATAGAGTTATTGTTCTTGAGTTCGCATCGACAACAACTCCTCTTGGGATATTCAACTGTCCGGGCAGACACATTCCTTTGCTCCCAATTTGGCACACGAATTCACCACAAGGAGAGTACACTACGATACGATCATTAGATTGGTCACAGACTATAAAACAACCCGTGTTATCAATAGCGAAATAATTCGAAAATATTGATTCTCCTTCGAGCAAAGAGGCAACCAATTCGCCTGTAAACGCAAATACCTTCAAACAACAGAAATCTAACACATAAATCTTATCATTGAATACGTTAATATCTTTAGGATCTCGTAGCTCAAGGTGCTTATACTGGAAATAGTAAGGGGGAGAATGTGTGAACACGATAACGCGACTATTCCCACTGTCACACACGTACACATCGCCGTTTGAATCTGAGTTAATACCTTTCGCATACTGGATTTTATATAAACCGCCGTTTAGAAAGGTTATAAAATCTCCGATTAAACTAAACACACCCACTTCACTCGTGTCGTAATCGCTAACAAATACAAACGCCCCAAATATAGTGAGATTGTATGGGAATAAGAAATTGATTTTCTGTGTAGAAAGAGGGAATTTGAACAGAAAATCAGCTGATTCAGAATAAACTTTTACCTCTAAAGTGTAAAGTTCAGCGACGTATATTTGCTGTGTTATAGGTTCAACACATACCCCTGAGGGATTTCTTAATTGTCTGTCTGCTATGCCTTCACTCACAGAAGCAATAATTGGGTGTTGGATTCTAGATAAGTCTCGTGACGGTTTAAGAGTTGAATTAGTTGGTACTGCATTCATTTATCTAATATGAAATGAAATCTACACTTTATATCTTAGTTGCATACATTAGTCACAAGAACTTAATTAAGTCATATAGAGTAATCTTTATTTTAATAAGTAAATAAGGAAAAAGCTGCAAATAATTATAATCATTTGTTGATAGGTAAAATCCAATTGTTTTAAAATGAGAAGGGATAGAGTATGATTGATATTTTCCCTGTAGTTAATAATGAAGGTAAGATACATTACGTAAGGCCCATTAAGGATATCAAGTGTCCGAATAAATATATGTATACTTTCAAGTATAAATTGAGTTTCAAATGACCAAATTTAAGAAAAATTCTTTGATACTAGCTATCTAAATGGAGGTTAAACAGTTGGCTTGTGAGTCCTGTCAAAAGATGACAACCATGACGTATATACTGGAGTGCGGTCATATTAAATGCGAAAATTGTCTCGGGGGTTGTGTACCAGGGGCGGGAAAGGTGACAGGGAAATCTTGTAATGCATGTAGTCACCGGAATAATAACCTGGATACAGGAGTGCAAGGAAGGAATTTCCTCCATGAGCATTTGAATCATTTAACAGAGGTCGCGGACAATTTCCTCACTGAACATACAAACGCGAAATGTGATTTGTGCATAGCAGATGATCGACACCAGCCAGAGTTCTATTGCTTCGATAAAAATCGGTATTATTGTAAGCAACACTTTAAGAACCATAATGAATACAAAGACTGTGTGTTTCTTAACAGAAATGAATTGTTGGAAGGGAAATTCCAGCTCCTTAAAGAGCGAAGAAATGCAATAGATCCAATGTGTTGTGAGCATCCAAAATTCTACGCAGAATATCTGTGTTGTGGAAATTTCATTTGTCAAAAGTGTAAAGAGAATCGTCATCAGGGTCACAAGTGTTTGAGCGCAAAGAATGCTATTGAACAAACGAGGGATTTATTGGAGGAAGAGAAGAGATGTGTGGAAAAGCGCAGAAACGATGTACAAGTTGAGGTACAATATTTACAAACTAAGTATGATAAATATAAACAATCTTACAGAGAAGAGGACAAGCATGTGAGAGCTGAATTTAACGCACAAATAGAAAGTCTAATATTTGAGAGAGACCAAAAGCTGAAAAAAATGGAACAAGAATACGAAGGGAAAGTTGCTAAATTGGATGATGAGAAGGAACGAAATGAAGATACGATCCAGAGAATAAACAGGTTCGATAACATAACCACGCTATACATACAAATCCTACCACATTCGGAACAGATTTCAAACACCAGTTCTATAAAGAAAATGCTACAAACAGTCAAAGCTATAGAAAAACCACCGACAAAACCTATTAAATATCCGGACTCACCTCGTGTCAACGATAAAGCAAACAGAAAACGCTCACACACAATAAACTGTGACACTTTGATAATCCCTTGTCCACCACACACCAAAGCGCTATCTGGCATAACAGTAGACAGAAATAACAATATATACGCCGCAGATCCTACTAGCAAGTCTATATTAGTATTCAGTCCCAAGGGGGAATTGAAAACCGAATTAGCCACACCCTGTGCCTCGATACAGAATCTATGCTACTTCAGTGAGAGAATAATATTCTCCACGAGTGATGATAATAAAGTATACCAACTCTCCATTAACAATGGTAACGTTAAAGAGGTATCCGAGTATTTCCTATTCATCAAAGGAAAGCCGTTCATAAAGCCACAAGGAATGGCCACCAGTTTGGATGGGAAATTGCTATACGTTTGTGATGAATCTGACAACCAAATACATATCCTAAACGAGAGACTTAACAAAGTAAAGGCAATTAGTGGGATAGAAGATCCGTGTGCAATTACAGTGGCACCGAATTTTAACATTTACGTGCTGTGCAGGGGAAATAAAGTGTGGGTGATAGATAACAAATCGACAATGAACTGTATTAACATAGGCGATGTAACGTCTCAATCAAGCTACATAGCAACTAATAGACTGAGTCAAATCCTGATTAGTAACACGAGACAGCACTCAATCAATGTCTACAGCCCTAGTGGGCAAAGAGAGAGATCGTTTGCAGGCTATTCAGAGACAGATAGGATCAGTAATCCAGTTGGGATTGCTGTTGACGAAAAGGGAAGGTTAATAGTAGCCGAGTTAAACAGTAGTCAAATCAAAGTGTTTCCTACCTCTGTATTCCAGCATGCAAGTTAACTTATTTAGCCTGTGTTTTGTAATAATAAATGTAACAATACTAAACCATAACTAATAGTTTGGAAATGAATTGTTATTAAATTAATCATAAAAAATAATATTAATAACAATATACCTCATAACAATCTTTCGCAGAGCTGGCACCAGACTGTACAGTATAATCCTCTTGTATGTAGGATATAAGCTTACTCATTAACACCTAAATTGAATAGTAATTAATGATTATAATAGGGGATATATTTCACTTACAATTGAGATTATATTTGGTGATATCCTAGCTGTGAAACCCAAATGTGTTCTGTGAGATTTCGCGATTAGTTTAAACTCATTATTCTCGGAGATTTTCCTAACAGATCGAATGAGACTTTCTCTTGAAGAAAGAGGTGCGCTTCTCTTGAGGACGACAGAATACATTCCTGAGTAGTCATGAGGGCTAGGCGAGTAGTATAGAGGGGCAAAGCTGTATATGCAGGGTAACCAGATGAGAGATAGGAATGCAGTACCTCCTAACCACATGCTACTAACTGATCAACTACAAATAAATATTATACAAGTAGATAAGTATACACATAAACCTTGGATATAATATAAAATTATTCAGATGTATTTTAAAGATTATTTCCCAGAATTAGAATATAATTCAAATTTAAGGGATTAATAAATAGGTTGGGACTCCATATCTAGTAAATTAAAACTTCAAAAACAGTGGATTCATTTTGAAATATAGGTTTATTAAAACCAAATTTTTGACACTAAATAATAGGAATAAATCGCACGATTTTAACAGCAGAATAAAAGAAACAAGTAAGCATTATTATTATCATCACAACACAAAGTAAACAACTTTCTAAAACTACATATAATACAATAAACAGCTCTCACATCTACAAAATAATAATCACATAAAGTCGATCAGCTCATTAATATTAATTGTTATTGTGTGTACAAAGAGTGAGGCATACAACATACAGGAAAATACCCACACCTCGAAGTGATTTGTTAATTGCATGAGCGATGAAGGCGAAATATAGCAACCACTGTTATAAAAATGTGGACGGACTAAGCCATATAAAATTATACAAATTCAGGCATAAACAGTTCATTTATGACGACAATAAATAATACTATTTTGACCTGAAATACAAAGAGATGGGGAAAGACAAGCATTTAAGACGTTTGTGTATTTTCTGCATCAAGCAATTGTTTTTTGAGTTGTTCAATCCTCAACTGTTGTTTTCGAATCGTATCCTGATAAATATCAGATTGATGTGAGTTTACTGTTGTTGTTGATAAGGTTGTTATTGTTGTTGGTGATGTTTGGTGTATAACTGGTCTGTTTATTATTGGATTGGTAGCGTTTGGTCTGGTCAACTTTATCTGTGGTTGTTGGCTGTTATTAGGGTTTCCAATTGTATTTGGATTGAGTAATAAAACTAAAGAAAAGAGCAGTAAATATTTCCATTCAAGGGCTTAATTATATACGACCAACACCTTTTCAGAATAAATTCGGCTTCGCAAAGGTGAATTTAAAAGAGAATACTTATCAACCGATCATCGGTAGCACCGATCATCGGCGTTTGTATTAAAAAACCTCGCTACTTTCTACCGATGATGTTTTTTATGAACTTAAAAAAACAATCGGCAGAAAGTAGCGAGGTTTTTTAATACAAACGCCGATGATCGGTGATACCGATGATCGGTGGATAAGTAAACTCAATTTAAAATATGACCTTGTTAGGGCCTGAAAATTATATTAGAAAATGTGTTGGCCGATTTAGTTTTTATAAAAGAATACTTTATAAAATATTCTACTATATATAATAATATAAAAGATTATATAATAAGTTAATAACCATACACCATGCACCATATAAGTACATATTTTCTCGAGCCAAGGTATTCTTATATAACGTATCCATTGTATAAATAATTCCTATACAGTCAGTTAATAGATCTCCGCTTAATCGGGTCAAAGTAACCTGGTCCCGAGGTGACTCTATTTACATCTATTTACAAATTTAATGCCAAACACTACAAACCTTCCTGTCTGGATAGACTCGAGTTGTTGAGCACCAGTTTGCTGCCCGCTGTCTTGGCTTGCGTATGGTTTGGCACAATCTGAATAAGGTTAGTGCCGCTGGGCGGTGGAGCGGGCGCTTGAATGAAGTTGTGTGTCTGCGCTCTCTGCCCAATGCCTACCTGTAAGTTCTGAGGGACCTGGGTCTGTAGGATGTACACGGGATTAGAGGGGGGCTTGTTCGCCTGGATAGCAGTCGGTTTGCTGGGAATCGGCTTAGGCAGTCTTGGTTGCTGTAAAGTTGTGCAGTTTGGAAGAACCTGGAGTTGGTCAGGCTCAGATTTCGCGGGAGATTTTAGTAGCAGAGCATGCAGCTGATTCACAGTGGCAGGCGATAGATTGTGATTTGTATTTGACAATAGATTAGGCGCTAAACCGGATGGGATTAGATTCAGTGAAAACGGGACACCCTGTGTGGGTTGGTGGATTCTAGTGGGCTGAAATATCCCCGGGCCGGTCATTGGAGGGCTTGCTATCTTGTTTAATATCTGGGCAGGGGGGAGGGAGTTGGTTTGCGTTGGCAAAACTTGTGGTTGCATATTGTCCGTTTGCATTTGGTTAGGTTGTATTATGATGCTGGTTTGAATTGGGTTAGGAGCGGGAGGAGTAACTATCTCGCCTAAGTAATTAAAGTGTAATATTATGTGAGTGGTACACAGGAATATAAATGGATTGACATATGTATATGAGAGGCAATAAATCTATATTTCATAGAAGAATTCTATACGAAAAGTAGATTTGAATACCCGGATATATTTGGCTTTATATAAGTGTAAATATTTAACTCGGAACAATCTACTATCTCCGTGATAGCTCTCTTAATAAAACTACAGTGAACTCTCGTTATAACCAAGTCGGAAATAACGAAATGGAGATTTCCCCCCAGAGCTCTAAATGCATTAATTAATATCCGCTTATAACGAATATCCGGATATAACGAAGGAATAAACAGGTACCAAGCACTTCGCTATAACGAGAGTTGACTGTATATACTTTTACTGTTGATATAATTAAGTTGTAAAATGAAACAAAATGAATCAGGGATGCCAACATACCTGTTTTCCCATCCACGGGATAGAAGCTCTTGAGTCTGTTGTCCCAGTGTCCCTGGAATAATCCGTTCTGTAGCAACTTTTCTGGCATAGTATCATCCGAGTTTGTATGGTCAGGACGTACGTACTCGATTGGTAGTCGCATGACCCCACAGGTCTGTCTGAGTGGTTTCATCATTGATGCTTTTTTGAGAGAAGGAGAGAGAGTACTGAGCGGTCTAAATAAATATATTTTATAAAATAATATAATTGTGTCATATGAATATACTAGTCTGCCTATTTGAAATGTGGAAATAAAGGAAGCCAAATAATTTGCCCACGTTTAAGGGAAAATGGGTTGGGAAGACAACGATGAATAAAATATGTATTAAATAAAATATATCAGTTGAATGGGAATAGATATAATATATGGTGGACTTTTAATAAGTTCAAATGAGCATACATATTTTATATAATTCTTAGAACAAGTATTAATTATCATTCAACTATGGGATAATATTAAACACCTATAGTAAGAGTTTACTGTCTAACACAGTAGTAAAGCGAAGTCGAGTAAGTCAATACTAAATTTCTTATCTACCTTGTAATGTTAATTTACTACAATGATGGTAGGGCAAATGATTGTTGTATTAATTAGCATGAATTTAGACTTGAGTGAACTGGAACAAATGTCGATTGAATAGAACTACATATCAAAACCGAATAATATATATAAATATGATTAACCATAGAATCCCTATAAATGCTAGTTACAGTATAAGAAATTCCAGATGTGTATAATGGTAACCACAATGTCATGAAAGGAATGGGCAAAATGTGGATTCATGTTCATTTCGGATAATTGTTCATTCTCGGTTCAATAAAGCAAATAATTGCAACATAATTAATTGATTATACATCTAAATTATTTTAACAATACAATCCATAGTTAAAACTTACGATTTGGGACTTTCTTCTTGTGGAATGTTCCTTGGTGATCTTCTCGGAGATTTGACTGTTGTAGTTCGATTCAGAACTTTTGTTACGGATTGACTTTCTTTCCCGAAATCAATGTTTTTTGGAGGAGATCGTCTAGTAATCAAATGAGAATTAGTAGGAGTATCCTCACTTCTATTTCTTGCTTTGAAATCAAACTTTGTAAGATCAATGCTATTTCCAAGAGTACGTGAAATTTCAGGTTTAGAACGAAATTTCATTCCATTTGGACTAGAGACAGATGGTATTTATAACGCGAGTGGAGTTTGTCAAAAGCTTTTAAAAATAATTGACAAAAATTGTGCTTCATTCAGTTTGTCTCATTTATATTTGCATTAAAAATACCTTTATAATCAATTATTATATAGAAATAATTGTGCAATATATTCTGGTGACTCAAGGGCTGGAAACCACTTAGTTAATCACTATCAAACCACATGTTTAAAAATACGACTTCAAGATAATAACTGATTGTACAATTATAAAACATACCACTTGTTGTCAATGGAATTTAATTTGATAAGATATCACCATACAATAGACAAAGATAACAATTATGAGAATGCATAGATTTAGGAGTAAGAAAAACGTGATTAATCCTATGCTGTGTGATGATTTCCAATGGTTTCAGAAGCCAAATTAATTTCCTCCTAAAGGCCATCATAGTTTCCAAATCACAATGGCTACTTTGAATCACTTTTTATCAAAAGATTTGTGATGTAGTTATGAGCCAAAAAGGTATGTAAAATATTACCATATAATTAACTGTTTAATAATCATAGAATAATTCTTAACTGCTATGGTTCTACAGCCCAAGCCGTTAATTAAATAATTGTTACTTAGAAAATTTGAAATGACCACCATATGTAGTCGGCACAGTATAAATTAAATTGATATTCAATACATCAATGTTGATACCTCTTAAAAATATTTAAACCTTGGAATACAATGTGGCAATAGACGCGTGCTTATTAACTATGATGCATGCAATCAAATAACTATTAAGTGTTCAAAAAAATATTAATAAATGTTCTGGAATTTTTTAACCAAGAATTTCCAGAAAACAGTATTATCGAACTTTACTAAATCAAAACTAAAGTATTTAATAATTATATGTTAATTGAACTAACGTCATCGGATTCATATGTCGGGAAGTCACCCTCCTAAACTTAGATAATTATAAACTAAAAAATAATCCTTGTAATTAGATAACAAAACAAAACCACTTACAGTCAGTCCATTTAGTTGATAATTTTTTGAAAAATGTACACATTATCAATTGCCAAAATGGCATACGTCGCCCCTTAATTATTAATTAAACATACAAAGGGATATGGAAACAGAAAGCGTCAAGACAGTAATCAATTTTTTTGTGTCGTTGGATTTAATTAAACATAAAGATTACTTGGATATCTGGTAATATAGGACTTACAACCAGTAATTTTAAGCCAGATTATGCCCTAAAAATGGGGTCCAATAATATATCTTATTGAAATAACACATATGTAGACCGTCTAGAAATAGACCAGGTTTTCTTACACATAAATTAGTATTACCCATAGACGGCAGGTCTTTTGGTCTACATAATTATAGACGGTCTACAAATTTTTGGCTTAGTTTGTATGGGGTTTTATAGACCGTCTACATGCAAGGATGCTCTATATTATTTTACTGTTACATGCCAGAGTTTAATGTAGTGCGGGCCTAATTGGGGGTGTACCAAAAAATTAAAAAGCACTGCTTACAACATTATTAAATATTTCAATTAAATTCCTAAATATTCCTAAATCATTTCCGAGGACAAAGCAATGAAATTTTCAAGAAATTCCCTACGAATAAATAATTGATCTGTTGTTTATCAGCTGACAGCAAATTAAAATTAAAGAGAAATTTTAATACCTAGAAAAATGGTTCCACTGTCCATTAATATTACAGCTGTTTTATTGAATTTATAAATTCATAATTCAAATCCAATTAAATTTAGAATTTGCTTATACAGCGATCATCGGCGTTTGTTTTAAATAACCTGGCTAGTTTCTACCGATGGTGTTTTTTATAAACATAAAAAAAACAATCGGTAGAAAGTAGCCAGGTTTTTTAATACAAACGCCGATGATCGCTGTATAAGTAAACTCTTAAATTAAATCTCAGCCTAATGAGTTCTAGCGAGGGGAAGAGTTAAATATATAAATTTATTCGCTTCCTTAAAAATATTTGAAATAAAAGTAAATAAATAAACGATGGACTTCACTAGTTAATTAAAAACTGTGCACAGTTTAACAAGCCACTATGTGAAAGCCACGATAAATCAGAAATATGTTGAGAATTCTATTTGATACCCAACTCGATTCGCTCAGCTGTACATTAGGCTTACCTATAGTAATATACATTGCTTCTCCCTGCAGAATATCCAGATTTACGCCGTGATACTCTTCTCGTCCAACCAGGAAGTTCGGCAATAGTCGACATCAATTTTTAGTATTTTTGAAATTAGAAATAGAAGAAAACAGTTATGACTACAATTTATCAGTGTATTTAGTTTGTATTCACTAGGATTATGCTAAAGCATATTGATTTATATAAACTTTAAAGTGTATACTATTATTAGAACTGGTGTTACATTGTGGTATATATTTGAGGCGAATACAACCAAGGATGGTGTCTAGTGACAGATCAGAATATACACTGACATTGAAATGTGAATGGTCGTACGTTGTAAATGAGTGGGAATCTATCATTTTGTAAAATAAAATTTTCACGATTTTTTTTCTGAATTTTTTGGTAAAAATTTAATCCAGATCGAGTTTAATTTTAATAATGTGGGGATAGAGAATTCAAACTAATTATTGGATGGTGAGATAAACCGTGTGAAGACCGTTCGAGTGTATAAAATCAATTTCAATTATCGAAGCTAGAATCGGATAAATACGTCTCTTCAAATTAATCCAGAAAGATCTCCATATAAAATTTAGTTTACACTTCTAAGAATTAATCAAATTCAAAATAGTATATTATAATTGTTATTTATTAATATTTTTCTTATTTTTCTTATCTTTATTGAAGTAAATGTTGATGACAAAAATATTCATAATAATTGAGAAGATACAAAAAGTAAGCCAATAATTTAGCCACATAAATAGGGATATATTTTTCTGTCAGTTAGAACATTGGATTAATCCTTAAAATAGGGAGGAATAAGTATACAATATTATCGTAATTTTGTGGAGAATATATATGCAAGTTGTTTTGTAAAATAAATAATAATAGTAAAGGCAGTGATTTAAATACTGGCTCACTACATCGGCACAGTAAATTATTCTTAATATTATATCGATGATCATTGTTAATTCTAAATCTCGATATAGTACTCGTATCGAGTACTATATCGAGAAACGCTGTAAAGTTCATTTTTTTAATAATTAAAATTTATCCCCTGGCTAGAACCTTTCAGCAATGCCCATATATGGGGGTACAGTAGCTATACAGTGTCACTGTTAGTCGCAATATAAGTGATATTATTAATTAATATTTAATTCTCATGCGTAGCAAGGACTTTCTAGTTCATCCGGTGATAAATCGATTGTCTTTATACATGAAATTATTTCTTTAATATTCTTTAATAAATAATATTAATTGTTATAATTCCTTTTTTAATTGTGTGTAAATTGCCACGTTTATAGAATTAATCTGATTATTCGAAACAATTTAATTGTTCATAAAATAATTACGTTACTATATTGAATAACTATTGCTTAACAAAAGAGATGGTACGTCAATGTCCTTATCATTTAGTGGTTATTCATTAAGGTGATAAAATCTAAATGCCTTCACTGCCCATTCATCAGTATGGTAATTTACATGTGGTTGCAATAATTGAGGATTTCAATAATGGATCGTTAATACTATTTACATTTTTCTAGAGATTATGATAATACGAGTTCAATGACCCTATTTAGGTAAATATTTCAGGAATTTTGATTTCAAACTTAGACTCTACCTCACAATCATATGTGGAGTGACAACTATAATTGGCAAATAACGAAAGAAAAAATGATTAATTAACTGTTCGAAATTTTAATATATTAGATTATTACAAAAATAGAAATTTAATTAACCAAACAGAGCTAATATGTAATCTTTTTTACGTTCAAAGACGCATGTCGCAGGAAAATATAAATTAGATTTCAAATTAATGATAATATTACGTAGTATGACATTAAATGGATTGAAATATTACTGATAATTAATTAAAATACCCTATTCAACTTTGGAATGCTCAAATTTAAATAATCCATGATTAAATTGATAATTTAATCGATGGAAAATAAGCGATGGAATGTGAACAATTGTGCCAATAACCAAAATTAACAAATTCAATAAAATATTTGAATATTTCGGTCAACAATGAACCATCTATTGCTCGATGCACAAAAGTATAATCAGCAAATCCATCAGCAGAATGAATTAAGCAATATTAATTCCATTCAGAGTGACCTTAATTTAATTCTTTTGTCATGGATGGACTTCTAGTTCAAATTTATATGAATTTACATAGGTCAACACAGTAAGTCCGCCTAATACAAAGTTTAATATGGACACAACATAATGTTTATCCGTCATTCATGATATGGACTTAATAGAGTTCATTCGACATATTAAGGCGTGAAATAAATGAACATAATTATTCAGGATTCAGAAATAAAAGAAAATAGCAGTCATAACGATTAGATATAATCTATTACCAATTGAAGCTGACTTGTCAAATGCATTTAAATTATAATAGATATGAAATAGAATGTTTAAATAATTAAATTGTTAATCAATTATCACATGGTTACGATACACACTGATGTCTCGGTGAACAGCTGTTGCGATTCGGTGAGCTGAATTAATCATATTACAAAGCAAATATTTATCATTTGAGGTCGTGGAGAATCGAAATCAGTTTCCACGCAAATTCGCAGGATAACTGGCTTCTTTTCGATTATTTTGCCGATTGAACATTAATTAGTGTGCTAATGGAATTGACAATAAAGAAATGCTTTGGTACTCGACTACCAAATCTGGAAAGATAAGGTCAATAAGTCCAAATTTGTTACAATGAATGAAACACAAGCCTGTACAATTCAATTAGATAATACTGCGAAACTAACATGTTAATCTACGACGTAATGGAGTAACTGTCCACAATACATTGAGAAGGGAATTCGATAAAATATGTAAGCAAGATTATCGGTATCAGAGATGGCATCAACAAATAGATTGGAGATAAGACGGCCATGCACTAAGTTACTAGCTAAACGCAATACATGTTGTATAAACTGATTTAGAGAATAAGTTGCGTGGAAAACGGATGCTTTGTGAATTAAATCGAACTTGCATCATGATATTTGTATTATTCATTCATACTTTATTACATACAACTTATTACAGACAAATAACACGAACTAACCGATCGTATAAAATAAATTCCCAGAGTGTATAAATATACAATAAATATATTCTGGCTGTAATAATATAAATAAATACAGATTTTAACATTTAATAACCGAAAACAAAATACGGAGGCTCTTATATCCATCCACCTCCAATTAAATATACTACTCTTTGGTACAGAAAAGGGTTCTACTTTAAAAAGAATTAAATTACCACATCAATTAGAAAACAAAATAACCAGAAATTTAAGGTTAAATCACAAAGGTAGAAGGATATGCAGACGAGTTTAAAAGACCCTAGTGAGCATAATGTAAAAATTTTAACTTGAATCTGTATATGTACAATGGTTGGTCGAAAAGAGATTGGCTCAAGGCATGGGAACTGGTATGCATACTTCGGTTTGCATTGCTTTTAGTTCGGCAATTATTTGCTTAAATTCGGGTCTTGATGCTGGGTCCATATTCCAACATTCTGTCATCAGTTTGTAGATAGGAAGTGGACATTTTTCAGGAATTTCCATTCTATTTCCCATCTCAACGTATTTTGTGACGTCGTTCAAAGGCTAAATACAATTAACCTGATACAACACTGTATTTAATAAAGTGTAATTACAGTAATACAAACACCAAGGGACTGTCGAAATTTGCTCTTATTATCCTGAAATTTGTATTAATCGGAATCACTTGCATGCAATATTTGTATAGGGTAGGGGAATTAGATTTTATACTCCTTAATTAATCGATATTTCGCCTTATCTGTGTTCGTATTAACGAGAGTCTACGGTAGTTAAAATAGTCAATTCCTTACCACTCTAGGATATGGGACTCTGCCAAAAGAGTACAGCTCCCATAGGAACACTCCAAAGCTCCATACGTCTGACTTGCTAGAAAAATCCTGAAAACACAATAAATGTAAATACACTATAAGGAGGTTAAAAATTCACAAATTAAAAAAATAGCTTCCTTATATGTAGACGGTCTATAAAAGCCCATACAAACGAAGCAGAAATTTGTCTACATATAAGTTATTTCTTTAAAAATACCTGTTTTCTCAATGCTTCTGGAGCAGTCCACTTGATAGGAATCTTACCTACGCTCTCGGATTTAAACAACTCAGGTCTAGCTAGCCCGAAATCAGCTACCTAGACAGATAGAATCTTAACACTGTTTTGTGATCAGATCACAATGCGTTATTTTTTAAATAAAAAAAGACAGGTTAGTATTTATTAAACAGACGCGAGCATAAATTATAATTATTTCCATTAAAATATACCTTTGCACAATTATCTTCTGCTACCAATACATTTCTTGCAGCCAAATCTCTAGAAAAGTATTTTATTCAAATTTTTAAAATTAAAAATATTTCAAGGAAAGTAGGAGTGTCAAAATTACAAAGCTTTATTATAATATGGGAATTTAACCTATCTATTAAGAACAATTGACTACATTGTTCCAGGATGCAACCTAATATTGGAATTTAAGAAATTGTCTACTGGTGTGCAGCTGTTCAAACAAATACACAACGCTCATTAATTATCCACAAATACACATTAATTATATCAGATAGCTTACAGACCGGTGTACAAGATCTCTTGACTCTAAGTAAGCCATTCCGTTCGCAACATCTCTAAGAATGGAATTGTGTAATCAAGAATTTAGTTGATAAGTGTAAGATAAATTACATAACGATATCAATATATTAAACTAAATAAACCTGTCTAGAATATAAATTTCATAACCATAATTGGAGATTGAGCAATTATTATTATTTATTTTTGTATATTCAAATGATTCAACAGTACAAGCGAGTAACCATTCACTTTTGATAAGACTATGGATACTGAACTTAGAAATAATTTACGTTGGAGTCTCGTTAGAAATATAGCTTAATAGCAATTGTCTTAGCAGCATAAGTACTCTATTAACGAGTGTCTTTTAAATCGCTCTTTGTGTTAATTAACGAGCCATACAAACAATACTTAACTCTAAGTGGTTAACCAATGTGTGACATACCATTTGTATTACGGAAGGGTCAAAAAGCGTGACATAGGAAGGGCATGTCTAATTTTCGGGAATTTTAATTAATAATATTTCTAATAGCAACTTCGCCTTTAGTAAGTAAATTTATGTAAAACGTGACTTGCAATTAACAATTCCTATTCAACACTATTTATGCAATAAATACTAAATATAAAACTAGGAACATACACTGCAGTAGAATACTGGTTTCCTCTCGTTATAACAGCTCTCCCTCTAGTGCGTAGATAGTCTATTAGAGAACCCTGTGTGAGTTCATAAATATAATAGAATATCCATGGTACAAAATGGGATTAACACTCACTTTTGACATAAACTCTGTTACAAGACAAATGATTGGCTTTTCATTTGACTGATCGATATTAATGCCCATTAATCTGACCAGATTTGGATGTTGTAGATCCGTCATAACGCTAGCTTCGGCGAGGAAATTCTTAATAGGGAATTTAGAATCAGGTTTTAATGTCTTTATGGCTACCTTTATACCTCTGTATACACCTTTCCTGACCTCTGTTGATTGAGAGAATTCGAATTAATACAGATAGTTATATACAGTCAACATCCGTTGATAATTCGAATACTTAGGGGAAAAGAAAATTTGGTCGAATTAGCGAATTTTCGAACGGATAGTAGGGGCTTCCAAAGGAAAATACAATTGTTCGAATTAGTGAAAGTTCGAATTAACGGTTGTCGATTGTATAAATTGTTGAGGTTTACCTCCAAATTCTCCATCACCAAGGACTTCAGCAAATTCCAAATCTTTAGTTTTTATCATCCAGCCGGCTAGCAATGCGAATTATAATTAAATTAAACTGGCGATTAATGATATGAATCTAGTTTATAATACCTTCTTCAAAATCTGATACCTTAACTTCGAACTCACTAGTGCCCTTTTTAGGCACACACTTCAAAAGTTGGATGCAGAGACCATCAGCATCGCTCTCATAGTGCTAGAAAGTATAAAAGGAAAGTAAATTGTATTAGAGAACCATCAATAAGCTATTTCTTAACATAGAGGCCACATCTAATATTGAAGTACCATGGATCCTGGAAATAAATTAAAGTGTGAATATTATTTCTCAAAATAATTATAGGATTACCGCAACTAATTCTGTTAAACTCTCAAAGAATTCTTCTTCATCAACAGTCACTTTTGAGTTCTTATTAATAACTCGATAATGTTCAATTTTAGTATCGAATCTACAAAAAGTATATAATACATTAAGTTGTCCAAAAATACAATTTGTAACTGTATTGATTCTCGTTAAAATACGGACACGAATAGGGCGAAATATCGGTTATGGAGAACAAAGTTCAATCCCCTAGCTTATACAAATACATTCAAATGACCAGTTAATACAAATCCCGTATAATACGAACAAATTTCGCAGGCCCCTGGTGTCCATATTAACGAGACCACAGTAGTTATAACATACGCGACACATAGCGTGTAGTCTCCAGGATAGTTAGTGCTCTCTCTGACTATAAATACCCCGTCAGCTGGTGGATGCAACAACTTCTCAGCCTCCTCTCTTGTAATCTTACCGTGAAACCATCTACATAATGGCATTCAAATATATAAGCTGAAACACCACAGTACAATACAGTAGAACCTCATAGTACCGTACGAACACAGTTAATACGAAACTCTAGTTAATACGAACACTTTTCAGTCCTCTTCAAAGCCTTTTCAATACAAATGATATTGCTTAATACGAATTCCGAACACACTTTGGCTGTCCCCTGGTGTTCGTCCTAACGAGGTTATTTATACTGTATAAACTCACGGCATTGTCTGGAGTTTGACGGCTTTCTTGCAATTTTCTTTAACATAATTAACAGGAATCATTCCTTTCTTCCCATCACTTAGTTTTTCAGCCACGTACCAATTCGGGTCCTAACAAACAGCCATAAACGCACATAATCTATTGAATATATTATACATCGGCCAACACCTTTCCTATGTAATTTTCAGGCCATTTTTAACAATAAAAAATCCCCTTGCGAAGCCGGGTTTATATTGAGAAGTATTAGCTGATATACATAAGTAACCCTGACTTTAGTACATGTACTAACTTACCCGTGTAGTCTTAACTATCACTAACAATTCTCCTCTCCTGAAAGGAAGATCCTAAACGCGAAATAATATAAAGTAACAAATAGTGCGAAAACAACAGAATATAAAGTAACAAATAGGAAGATACAGGAATGTAAACTAACGTAATTAGATGTTCCATCGAAGTCGTATTTGGCGATACATTCAGTTCCCGTCTTCAAACCTGGTACCTTAGAGAGAGAATCAAATACAGTCAGGTTCTTTTATTATGAACATTCAAGGGACCAAAATTGTGTTCATAATAGAGAGACTTCATAATAAGCGAACTCAACTTAATACAAACCAAATGTAAGTTGTTAATTAAATTGGGACCGGGGGAAAAATCTTCCTATTAAGCAGACGAAATATTGTTCAGAATAAGAGACCTTACTGTATACATTTACGAAAACAATAGAATACAAAGCACAATACCTCTTTTGCCATCTGTTTCGTGATTCAATTGATATAATTACTGTAGTGTTAGAATGAATTGTGTCTTTATAGAGACACAGAAAACTATTAGAGAATAATATGATAATGAGAAATTAGTATACAACCATGTTAGGATACGGAATAAAGTTAATTATTTAATGCATACTATTAACGGATAGTTAGTTCAAATGATTACGAGTGACAGATGACTGAAATCAGTTGCTCAATGAGAAACCACTTCGTTGATTAGTCATTAATAAGAAGCTAGGCTTATAGAGAATCTGAAATTGGGATATTCAAATCTCTGAGAATATATAACAAAATTAACTCATTAAACTTACTTCTAGGAATAGCTATAGTAATGAATGAAGGGAGTATTGAATAGCAGAATTAGTATGTTTTAGGTAGTGTCTATAATTCAAAGAGACTGGTACAAATGTACTGTATGTATGTATCATAAAAATATCAAAGAAATTAGCTAATTGCCCTAAATAATTTCCAAGTAAAGGAAAGATAATATAATTCAATAGACAATGTTAATCTGAAGTCAAGTATTCAAAGTTATTACATGCAGTGCGAATAATTAGAAAAATCCTACCTTTTTAATAATTCGATTCATTCTTGAGATATTATTTTACTAAATTAATATATATATTTATACTGACGTATATGTGACACCTTTAACTCTGAATTAAACACAAACACATACGAATCTAATTCAGTCATTGTTTAGGTCGCGTTTGTAGAGGATTAATTGCACGTTCCTGTTTAACCTGATTGGCATCCCAACAGTAATAATGTACAATTGTACCATTATTTGGATTCCATGCAAATGCACTATCGCCTAGCTTTTTCTTACAGTGTTCGCAAAATGTGTCATCTGTGATATGATAATAAGTGCTTTCTGATTGTATGCGTTCTCGTTGTACTTGTACGTGTTGAGCGAATATCAGACTTTTCAAAACTTGGTTTGTTCTTCTTTCTTTCGATTTCTTTTCGAGTACACTACTTAGGAACACCTGTAGATCTCTAAGGGGCGTGTCAGGGGGCAATAGGTTAAGCACCTGACTGGTATCAATAACTTCGTGGTACTTAGATAATAGCTGTAGAGCTGATTTCATGTTCGATTCTAATTTATCGCGTGTCGGTGATTCAATCCCTAGTTTTTCAAGATCAGGAGTAATTAAATACATCTTCATTAACTGGAGATATACGTCATGACATTGTGCGTAGTTCTTTTCGCAATACTCCTCAGCCATTTCCGGACACCTGAGTATGTACGCGTAAATAGCGAGTGCTGGTTCGTGTCTGTCCAGACGCCCTAATAGGAGCGCACGCTCCTCATACATATCGTCCTGTGGGAAGGCAGATATTAGCTTTTCAGGCTTGTAATGCTGCGAGTTTTCAAGGAAACTAATTAGTTCTCTGCGTAGTGTACCTAATCGCCCTGGTTCGTGTCCAGCTTTTGGTCTCTCATCAAATTTCTTCTTTTTATACGGTTCCAACAATCTGAGGACCTCCCCCTTATAGCAGAGAACCAACTCGTTATGGAAATAACTCTTTGTCTCGACCCAGTTAATCATTATCGCTTTTAAATAGGGAATTGTTTGTTCGGGGAATTCTTTCTTTATAAATTCGAGTACTTTTTCTCGCTCTAAATACTCAACTTCCTGAACATCTTCTATAAATATCTTCATGCCTTCTTCCGCATTCTTATCGATTACCCATTTAGAAAATTCTAGAATAAGCGGTAGGTGACTCGGCCCTAGTTTCTGTAGATACGCAATGGTATGCGCTGGATCGCGGAGGGGGCCCTGTGACTGTAGATTACACGTCATTAGTAGGTTAAGTGACTTCTTATGCTCACCCTTAGTATTATACAGCTGAATTAGCTCGGGATATTTCTCCTGTTTTTTTAGGATACGCTCACTTTCAACTAGAAACAAGTAATTATCTTTCAGCCTCACTAACGGACCAATTAACGACTCATTACACTGTACATAACATTTGAGCAATGTGGTATCTATGATCTGTAGCATATCAACTGAGGGTGTTTCCAATTCGCCTGGTTTTAACATTGCTTGATACCTATTTCGTTGTTGCATCAAATACTGAGTGAGCACATCGGTCGCTAGGTCGAGTGGCTTGCCTGTTAGCGGTGGAGGCTCGGCTGGATGTTTCCGCTTCAAACGAATTGCATCTGGCAACAACTTTGGGTACAGACTTATGACGTCAATCGGGTCCGCATTAATATCAGAGTACTTCTCTAGAGACTGCTTGAATTCGTGCTGTGTGAATAGAGAGAACGCTTGCAGTCTCTTTATATGCAGAACCTGTCCCTTCTTTTCCTCCGGTGTTCCCTCCAACATCTCTGCTAGCAGAAGCCCTACACTAAAGTGCTTGTTCTGTATGGCAGTCTTTAGCTGTCTGTGTACAGCTATGGGCTCCAGTCTCCATATGTACTGGGCAGAAGCGATGTAGGCGTGTTCCGAGTGTACGATGCACTTAGGGCTCTCTGGTACCAAAATAGTTTGTATGCGAAACGGAGTCATCTCTTCTACAGCTCTCACTTCAATCATTTTATTCAACAGAGCTACGTAGTACGGATATGAGTATATAAAGTCTAGCGGTATGTCTCCCCAGGTTATTTTGTATTCGCGAGATGGCTGTCCTTGTGAGCTCAGAAAGTGCGTGTATTCGTCTTTGCAAATGGCCACCTCGTCGTTATCGACATTCTTCACTAACGGTTCGGATCTCACATGGCCTAGCGGGAAAATCTCCTTGATTTGTAGCGTGTTTTTGACAGGAACAAACAAGTATTCCTTCTTCAGACCGACAAATACTGCGTCACATTCCTTGTTCCACACAACGCATCTAGCTTGGTCAGTCAGGTTCTGCTCGCCCAGGTTCTCCCAGCTCCGCTCCTTTGCCCGGGCCCCCAAACCGCCCTTTCCAGACAGAGAGTAGAACACGAGTTTCTTCTTCTCCGCCAGACAGAGTGTGAGTTGCCGCGGGCCCGCCTCCTCTGGGGTGACAGAAACCGCGAATAAATGGAACTGCCTGTTGCGAATGGATAGATCGGTTGGCGTGAGTTGGTCTAGGTTGTGCACTAATAACTCTCCACCGTCCGTCAATGCGAAGAGCAGCCTCAGCTCGGGAGAGACAGACATCTGGATTATAGGTTTTTTAGAAATGCCACGGGCTGTGTTTTTCAATTCTGGCTCGAAACGATCTTCACCTTTCTCTTGGAATATTTTCTGGCTCTTGGATACGATATGGTAGCCAAGAATGTGTCCCTCTTTGGTACCCACAGCTAGCCAGTCCCCCCAAGTTGTCATGCACTCGACTGTGAGAGGCAGCTTCTTCAGAATGGGGATAAGTTCAAACGCGTCCATCGCAACACGCTAAAAGAATATCTAAAAACAAAAAGGAAATTGTCTCACAATTTTGTAATAAAGAAACCCTGTACAATTTGGTAATAAAATTCGACCGATCATAACTGCGGTAATTCTCAAGTTTGAAAGTTCAAACGAATCAAATCAAATTTTGAACAAATTTTGCATATAATATGTAACCATAAAATTGTTTCTAAGTTTCAAATGGAGACTAATACCACGCAAAATATGAAGATTGTTATCTTATCTCATTTTCAAAACAATGGATTTGTTGACTAGTGAACTAATCGAAGACTTGGGTATACAACTAGCTCCCAAATCTCAATCTCCTCCTCAAACTACTGTTGCTGAATTAGCTATAAAGGAACCCGATTTATTACTACTCAGTCCTGATCCTGTCAGTTCTAATGTTATCAGTGTAAAGCGAAAAATAGAAGACACGAATCCAAATAATGGAGTAGCCCCCAAGCGAACTAAAGCTACAACAGATTTGCCACTCAAGAAACACCCTAAGCATCCTAAGCCCCTAACTGTTCCCTACAGTCCGATTCTACGCACGTCATCTAGATTGAGAAGCAAGACTGTCGATAGTGGGAGTGATAAAACGGTAGGAAAAAGCAAAATAAGAATTACCAGGAAAAAATCATTCGACACCCAAATAACTAACAGTACAAAGACGGGGTTCAATTCGGGAGTTCGGGAGGTTCCTAAGAGCAAGACCACTCGAGCAGTGAGCCCCAAACTCTCAACCAAAGCGCGGGCAAATGCAAGACAAGCCAAACAGGCACTCAAAGGGAAATTATAATAATTATAATAAATCACTTCTTCTGTACAAACTCTTACCACTATTGCTACTATGATACGAATAATCCTTCTTGTAACAGAATATTACGTAATTATTTACTGTAACGCCAAAGTATAAATAGAATATATACAAACATGTGTGTAATCACCAACATAATAGCAATTTTGTCCGGTCATTTGACGAAAATATTTGAGGAAAGTATGTTTACATTGCACTATAAGTTCAGGAAAATAGTAACGAAAACTTTGTAGTGTAACTAAAAATATCCAGGAGAGGTCGCAGTATGCAGATGCAATTGTAAGTTTTCAAATAACTTGAAGCCTTCATATAAAACTAAACAGAAACTACTCACTAAATTCGGTTTTATTCTTTTCAGATTATATTCCTAAATTTTCCTTCACTGAATTATTTGGTTTTACATCTGCCAACTGGTGTTAGAACCTCAAGATGGAGAAATCAAATTCAAACAACCAGGTTTGTTTTTTGTACCATTTTTTTTATGATATATACTTCCAAAAACAGGAATTTTCGTATCCAACCACTAACGGCATTGATATCAATTTTTAACTTGGGGAGGGGAATAAATAGCGTTAGTGAACAGTTTATCGAATATTTGCTGATTTTCTACGATTACCGACATTTCCATACACGAATAATGCCCATCTTATCTGTGGAATGTCAGTATCCCAATTATACCTTCGAAAATTCATGCAAAGTTGTTGTTTGTTCGAATGATTAGTTGCATTGTATTGCCTGAAGATCTAGTCATATAACTAATTGGGTATAAATTGCCGATGACTTAGTAGGTAATGGTACTTATAACGTATAATTTAGAGAGAACTCATGTACCACCTGAAAGAGGAACATAGATTGAGAAGGGAAGCTGAGATAGCACTGGAGCGAGCTAACCGCACGAGTCAAAGGTTAATTAATATACAGCTATACAGTGAACTCCCTTATAACCAAGTTGGATATACAGTGGTGTTCGCCTAATAGCAAGTCGCATTTTGCACGAAATTTGCTTGTTAATAGGCGAACTTGCTATTTGAGGAACAAAATTAACATTATATGCTCTCTTGAGGACAGAAAATAACTTGCTAATAGAGCAATATTATATTGCTATTAGGCGAACACTACTGTAACGAAATACCGCTTATAACGAAATTGATATTTTCCCCCAGAACACTAAATGCATTAATTATTATCCGTTTATAACGAATATCCGTATATAACGAAGGAATTTATAGGTCCCAAGCACTTCGTTATAACGAGAGTTCACTGTATATCCCCCAATTTCAATAAATAAATGGCATAATAAGGGTGTGATAATGCGAAATTATTATATTTTTGATATAAGCCACTTTTTAAAATTCAATAAATAAGTGGTTAGAAGCTCAAAAGTTAAACCTGTAAAGTGCAGAGTCAAATATTCGAGACATCTGTCAAACATACAGCTAATCTAAAAAACGCATTAATTAACTCTGCCATTTAATCGCAAAGTAACAGGAATTGCTCTTGATAAAATAATATTTCTGTACATTATTAACCGATATTAATTTGTATTTAATCTTCCTAGTATGAAGAAACACAAATGTTGACCTATGTACTATTTGTATGTAAATCGTTGTTAGACGATAAAGTTGCCCTGTTGGACCCCTTTAACAGGTTAAATATGTTCAACTTTCCAGGAATGTTGTCTATAGTTAAATAATAAATATGTAAGAATTCATACCTGAAATTAACCTTTACTTTTAGACATCAACAGATGTCGAAGGAATACAGATCACAGATAGAAAAGTAAGTTTTTTATTGTTATTGGAATCACAAAGGAGTTCCAAATATAAATACAAATTTTAAAACGGTTTACTTATATATTTGCCAAACCTTTTCAGTATAAAACCTGGCTTCGTAAAAGTGAATATTTTGATGTTAAAAACCGGTGTTTGAGAAATAGATTAAAAAAGGTGTTGGCCGAAATACTATAAGTCCAATTTTGATTATAATATACTTCGCTTAATTACTCACAGTTTGTAACATTTAAATGATAAGGGTTTCGTTGCAACATTTAGCTTAAAATTGGTGTTTTAACTGAATACCTTTGAAATTACTCTCATAACTGTAGTTAATTATACTTCCTAGCACTCTATAGAATTGACCATATGACAACTAGATAGCAATTACCACAATAATTATCCCGATTACAAAAGAAACCCCATACTTTCGTGTTACATTGAACTCATTGATAACCTTATTGACAAAAGCGTTATACCGTGTAGAAAGGACATAGTTTAGACTAATATTAATATTGATATTATTAACATACTTATTCAAGAATTTTAAAACCATTAATCGACTCTCAGAAACCATTTATATATTAAGTGTAGCATTAATTAGCATGTACAGCACTACAATGGAGTTTTAGAGTATTTTCGTCTCGATAAACGCGTTTACAGGTTTCACACACAACTCTCATTGAATGGAAATGTGACATATGTAAAGCGAATGTGTGTTTGAAGGCGAGAATTTTCTCGCATTCACTGCAAGGCCAGTTGAGATCACCAAACTGCTTATTGTGATCAATCGTTAATGGATCGATTGCTTTTTCAATAACTTTCTTCTCCTGGGTTTGTTCTTGAATTGAATCTGCAAGCTATAGTATAGATAATATAAAATGTAAGTACAGTGGATGCCGGTTATAAGCACATCGTCGGGAACTGCACTTAATGTTCTTATAAGCGGCATGTTCTTATAACCGACATAAATTATATAGGGTATATGGCAACCGTTTTCTAACATAGTGTTCTTATATCCGATATGTTCTTATAACCGGTGTGCTTATATCAGACATCTACTGTATACCATATTAATAACCCCGAATTATTAGGCTATAGTGTATTTGGCCTAATGAAGCGAGTTTACACAATTTGCTTACAAGTGCTGCTTTCACTGGAGGAGGGAGTCCATGGGAAAATGTGGCCAGGTCGCTACCAGAGCCACCAATAGGATTCGGTCTGATTCTCTTAACTGGTCCCTCCTTTAAGCTACTTTCTGCTTGCGGGCGTTTCTTCACTTCTTTAACTTGTATTTGGCTGTCTGGGACTGTACTTGATGTTGTATTCACACTTAAATCCTGGTCTTTTAGGTAATATTGTTGGACATTCCCACTCTCTCTTAATCCCAAAATTCTGTGTGAAATACTCAAGTGAGTAATCACTCCATTCTCGGACTTAAAGTATTTGTTGCACATCATGCATTGGAACGGTTTCCTGTCCACATGTGTAATGTAGTGAGCTTTTAGAGCCGCTGGGGTTTTGCAAACTTTACCACAGGTTTCACACCTTGAGGAAATAAAAATAAATACAATATTTACAGTGAACTCTTGTTATAACGAAGTGCTTTGGGACCTGTAAATTCCTTCGTTATATACGGATATTCGTTATAAATGGATAATAATTTATGTATTTAGTGCTCTGGGGGAAAATCTCCATTTCGTTATAACGGGAGTCTACTGTAGTTTACAAGTAAATTCCGAAAATCTGATTTATATATGTCAATAGCAAGTTATTTTATACTTGTTCTCTTTTGGAATCTGAATTTCAGAGCTAAATAAGCTTCTCAGTGCAAATACTGCGACATCAGAATCTTGGCTGTCAGTTGAGAATGGACTTTCTTCATCTAGGGATTTCTTAAGGATTGTTATTGGTTTATCGTTTAGAATCGGGTAAGGAAGGATTGGTTTATAAATATCGGGAGATATACTTAAAATATGCTTCCCCACGTTTTTCCCCAGCTGGTTTTTGATTGACTTTGACAGACAAATTTGTGGAATTGGAAGGGGAATTGGTGATTTTTTGGTAGTGGAAATTTCCGCTGTACACTAGGGAGAGAAAATATTAATTTATTTAAATTTATAACATAAATGTAGCTACAAATTACCATAACTGGTGTTCTTTTCTGAATTTCTTCATGAGGTAATTTCTTGGGTGTTTTGAAAACGAAATTTGGGAAATTAGATTTTGGAGTTGGCACTAAGATTGCTTCTATATGACGCACTTTATTCGAGGATTTGTGTTCTGTATTTCTCATGGGATTCATACTGACTAATCTGCTATTGTTAAAATATAAAATTAATACGGTGAAACGAATATGTTTTCAATAGGAAATATGTTGGTGTTTCTAGGTTAAATGCTTTAACACACGACTTCCTATGTCAGAGATCTAAGATGGAACAGGTGGTGCTAGAAAAGAATAACATTAAAACGTTTTATGAGGTAATCAAGTTAGTTTTATTACCTGGGTAAGATATAATTTACAATCTCCTATTATAGGATAAGTTTAAGGTGATGGAGCAAGAGATCAACGAGCTTAAGAAACAACTCCAGCATAAAGTGAGCATATGTTGACAGCAGTGTGAATGCCTTGCAAATATAAAGAATTTCTAGAGATATTATTACATGGCGGATTATAAATGCCAATTTATGTTAATTTTAAATTTGTGTATCATTTATCTGTGTTTTAGAGAGTATCTGCGACAGACCAAAGAGTGGTGATTTTCCAAGAAAAAATACAATGTTTAGAGGTGAAAATACTCTGTTAAGAATCAATTTTAGTAATATTCATTTAAAAATGTAATTCTTGTAGGAAGAGAATGATTTGTTGCATGAGAAAATCTGGCGAATTAAGAGAAAATATGTTGATAAATCAGTCTCTGTAAGTTTATCATGTAATTTGTTAGAAAAAATCCCATTTAATATTTATTTTATAGACAGATGATTTTGAGGGCCGATGTAATATAACTGCTCAGGTTAGAATAGTATACTACATTCTATAATTATAAGAGTATATTGACATTATTCTATAGAGTCTGAATATGATGCACGATTTTAACGGGATATCTTTTGGATTTTCAAATGTGAGATTTATTTTTTAGTAAATCGTTAAAAAATAGAACTACTTAGCACTAATTTGCTTTGGTTAGGACTCATTTGCTCAAGAGCAATACACACTAATGCATAACGATAATGTGAGTTCAAATGAATCTGATTCGCGCGAAAACTCTGACAACGAAGTGACCGAATTGCTGAATGAATGGAAACACAAAAGCAACAAACTCGCAGAACAAAAACTGCAATTAACACATAGATTGCAACAGGTTATTGAATGGTTACATTTCTACAAAACTACATCAACAATTTACTTTCTTAATCAATAGTTGGAGGACGAAAGGAAATCTGAGAGCGAATCTCTTTCCAATAATTTCGAGTACACAAACTCAAACTCTTCAATTATCTACACACCTGCAAGGACAATAAACAGTCATGATGACGAGGTAATAAATGCACAAACTATATTTCAGTAGAACTTGTTTATAACGTACCAGGGTTAGTACGTAAAATTATTTATTTTAACCAAATTTATAAAGCAATATGTATGTAAAAGGTTTAGACGAATACTTTGATAATACTTAATTATTTTCCATTCCCGAGGGGTACTATATAACCGAGTTTTACTGTTACTTAAACTTTTTATACAACTAACCATTTTAGGTATTTCTTCCTATCTATACTACTACATCATCTGTTCTCGTTTCTAACAACTCTATGTTGAGAACTTTAACAGAAATACCTCCGCTAGAGTCTAAATGTGCTGGTATACCCAAACATAATAATTTCAATATAAGTTGGCTTGCCAGAGACAAATCAAGACATTGTTCTTCCTTAGACAGCATTTTAGTACCAATAAATGGAAGAACAGTCGAGTTTCTAACTTCTGACGATTCCTATGATCCGGAAATTGGGCTGTTAAATGAACAGCTGTACAATTTGCCGGATCATAAGTTGACACCAGCCGTACGGGAGAACTTAATGCATATTCGCTTAACAAAGTACGGAGAGAATGTGCTAACTCAGAGTGCGCCTGGAAGAATCTCGTTAATAGATTTTGTACGTGAAGGTGGGTTTGTTGCAGATTCACGAGATGAGACAGAAGCTATAGATTCTTTTAATTTTCTTAAAGATTTTTCTGATGTCTCTTCCGAACAGGGTATCTACACAAGCGATGGGTCTAATTGAGTTATATATTCCCATTGAAATGCTACCTTTTTACCATTTTAGTCAATATTTATGAATTTTCTATGCAAATGTATTGAATCAAGTTATTTCTAATAAATCCAACTATATTCTATGATGTCTATAATTTGATACTTAGCAAAGGAACTAGAGCAACTTTAGTTTTAGTAAAATAGCTTATTCAGTCAGTATACTGACATAATTACGTCTAAAGTAGCTTTCCAATTTCATCATTATATGCAAGTATCTATTAGGGAATTATTTCAGAACTACAGAAGATGTGCACATGTGTGTTTAGGCAATGTGCCTTTTATAAACTAAAAAAATAGATGTTCCTTTGGACAAAATAAAATAATACGAGGACTAAATTAGACAAGTTCTTACATTGACAAAATATATCAAAACTTTGCAAGGAGCTGTAAGGAGTCAGTTAGTTCACATTTCGTATAAAATAGGTAACAATGAAGCAGGATACATCTCGTATCTCAACAAATGAAGTTCTTATACTTACAAGTAATTCTTCTATCAGCTCTTCTACCACTGGTGGTAGAGTGTACACACAGTCCACTAAATTATGAGTTCTCAACTGCTCTCCACACAAAATACAATCTATACTGGAACAAGCCGATAGATGGGATGATATGCATGGCAGTGGAGGTGGATACGCTGGGGTGGGTGGGACTAGGATTCTCTCCAAACGGAGGCATGGTAGATTCCGACATTATGATGGCATGGGTGGTTGACGGAGAGGTAACTATTACAGACAGGTATGCTGTGAGCCAGAGTCTACCCGTGATGGATGAACAACAGGACTTAGAACTCGTAGAGGGATATGAGGAGGGAGGGAAGACCGTAATACGGTTCTGTAGGTGAGTTTATTGATTAAAAAGTAAATAGGAAAACTTCGAACTTATATAATTTAATGTTTACAAGTTGATATAAAAATGGCTCATTTTAGGAAACTACAAACTTGTGATGAAAGAGATCGCGACATCCTATCTGGAACAACAAAAGTTGTATACAGCTGGAACAACAATGACCCTTCTCCAAATCCTACATACCATACAGTTAGGGGTACTAAGGACGTGAATTTTATCGGCGCAAGTAAAAATCTCTCAGCTTCACTACCGACCAACCTTACCACTACTGAATTCAGAATGGGAGGTATTCAAATTCCAGCAGTTGAGACGTCATACTGGTGTAGGACAATTCGATTTATCCAGCCGGCTAATAAGAACCACATTGTTAAAATAGGTAAGGAAATTATTATCATTAACCCCCAACCAAAGTATTATACAGGCATCTGTAAATACGCTCCTAATTCTGGTATGATCCAATTTTCATACGCCTAAATCACAAATTAATGTTACTGTATAGGAGAATATTTTAAATTTTCGCGCTCCTTATTGAAATTTTCCCAAAATCAACTCCAAAAGGAGCGTCTCGCGATCCTGGATAATTCCTTGCCCCCAACTTATTTCCTTGTTTTATGAACTGCTATTATAGGGATTAATATCGATCCAAGGACAGCCGAATTGGTACATCATATGATTCTGTACACGTGCCCGCCACAATATGGCCCACTCCCTGAAATGGATGGAGATTGTGCTAATTTTCTATTTTGTAAAACATCAGTCGTTAGTGGGTGGGCAGTAGGAGGAGGAGATGTATATTTCCCGCTGAATGCTGGAGTGCCCATCGGCCCTGGTGAACAGTTTAGCACTCTGTTATTGGAGATACACTACAACAACCCTAGCTCAGTTGCGAATAGTATAGACGATTCAGGGTTTGTATGGTACTACACGGAAACATTGAGAGAACATGATATAGGAACAATCCTAATGGGGTATTCTACTATTTCGAATCAATTCTCTGTCCCACCTAACAGTGAAAAGTTCTTAGTCCAAGGATACTGTCCACGCGAATGTACAAGCTACTGGCCACATAATATAAACGTAATATCCACATTCCTACACGCCCACACAGCTGGGACTGCCATGTGGACACAGATCATACGCGACAATAAAGAGATAGGATATCTCAATATGAACATGAACTATGATTTCAAATTTCAGGTAAGCAATCTAATAATTCAGATTACAGTCAGGTTTTTATATTATGTACATTCAAAGGACCAAAAATTGTGTTCATAGTAGAGAACCTCATAATAAGCGAACTAAAGTTAATACAAACCCTATGTAAGTTGTTAAATTGGGACCTTAGAGCTTGTAAATAATAAACTTTTTTATATTAAGCTGACGAAAAATTGTTCACACTAAGCATACCTGACTGTAATTTAAAAGTATACTACGTATATTGCTTGAATATGACATACCCTCTAGGATTATCTCTATAATGAAGATCCCATAGTCTTAAAACCAGGCGATGAACTGATACTGAACTGTCAATACAATACGAAAAATCGAAGTACATTCACAACAGGTGGAGAGTCAACACAAGAGGAAATGTGTTTGAATTTCGTATACTACTACCCTAAGATACAGATGCCATATTGCTGGTCAAACTATAAATCTAGTTCCATCGGTCCCGCCCTGGAATCATTCCAATGCAATAACATAAGTTTCGCTGCAAACACAGAATGGACAGATAAGATGGTGAATACTGTTGAAGTCTCACAATTGGTAGATCCAAATGGAGTAGATATATTCTGTGGTGCTTTTGTTCCCTCAGTACATTTACCTTTACCAGGCGTTGACTATGAAGTATTCCCTAATCGCCATGACACCTGTGGGAAGTATAACGGTACCAACTATCCAGGCGGAAGTACAGCTGATTACTACTACAACTGTACTACGAATCTGCCTTATTTCGAACCAATAAGAGACCTTCCATCCATTACCCCAACACCTGGTTTCACAAACTCGATTTCAACACCAGACCCCACTGACTCGGCTACTAGTATCACGTTGTTTCCTACCCTAGTGTGGCTGCTAGCTGTGGTTGTTGTACTCGCCCTAGTTTAGATAGCTTGTACGTATACAAAGATTATACTGGCTATATTAGTTATTTAGTGTGTTTAGACAGGTTTGGTATCTCAACTCAAAGATTCAGTGTATGTAGTTTGTTTCCCAGATGTGTGTTAATAATATTGTTTGTATAAGTTAGAACAAAATGCTTTAGGATACAATTTCAATTTGGGAAGTAACTTCAAGGGATAACATGCCAAAACATAGCATTCCAAAAAACAATATTAGAAGTATATTAGAATTACGAATTGCTATGGCTAACAAATAAAATTCAAAGAGACATAATCTATGTATATTATGCTCTACAATTCATTAAAAATGGAGTGTAATAATCCAAGTATGTATAGAACTTGAAGTAGTTATTGCATAGCACTCAAAAATACTAGTTTGAGGTGAGAAGTGAGGATCATTACAAATTCTGTTCTATCACCGTAGACGAATACGTAGGGGGATAGGTGTGAAAAATCAGTGTGAAGAGTATTTATAGAATGGAAATAGGCAAATCAAACAATTTAGCTAACTCTATGAAGCTCTTATTAGCCACTTTATTTGTGTTCTCAGTTCTTCTACCACTGGTGATAGAGTGTACACACAGTTCATTATTGAGTTATGAGTTCTCAACTGCTCTCCACGCAAAATACAATCTATACTGGAACAAGCCGATAGATGGGATAATATGCATGGCAGTGGAGGTGGATACGCTGGGGTGGGTGGGACTAGGATTCTCTCCCAACGGAGGCATGGTAGATTCCGACATTATGATGGCATGGGTGGTTGACGGAGAGGTGACTATTACAGACAGGTATGCTGTGAGCCAGAGTCTACCCGTGACGGATGAACAACAGGACTTAGAACTCGTAGAGGGATATGAGGAGGGAGGGAAGACCGTAATACGGTTCTGTAGGTGAGTTTATTGTTGTAATATTTATATTGAAATATTGTTCAAAAATATCTGATTTTAGTGTGCTTCTTCTAGTAAAACGTATAGTAGAAGGGTTTTTAATTTTATATTTTCAACAGGGAAGTTGAAACTTGCGATGACAGAGATCGTGATTTACTATCCGGAACGACCAAAGTTGTTTTTAGTTGGAACAACAATGACCCTAATCCCACACCCATCCAACACATTACGAGAGGATCTAAAAGTGTAAATATTGTCGGTGCAAATACTAAGTTTTCTCCTTCTGTGACCTCCAATGCTACCATTATGGAGTTTACAATGGGAAATGTTTCGATTCCCCCCCAAGCATCGCTTTACTGGTGTAAGACATTTCGTTTTACTCAACCTGCAGAAAAGAAACACGTCATAAGAAAAAGTAGGTTTTATATACGTAGTGTAGTAAAATAAATAGCATTAAATACCCGTTATTAATTTGAATAATTTGCTAACAGGTGTGGTACTTGACCCAAGGAACACACAATACATCTACCATATACTAATCAATGTCTGCCCTGCAACTTTCCCTGAAATGAACGGCAACTGTCATGACTTATCAAATCCTATCAGGCAAACAATGGCTTATGAATCCTGCATAATCGCATTCAGTGGTTGGGCATTGGGAGCGACTGATGTCGAATTCCCGTTGGATGTCGGCATGCCAATTGGCGGTACTGAAACCTTTGACACGCTTCTGATGGAGATACACTACATCAACCCCGATTTAGTCACGGGTATAGTAGATGACTCAGGGGTTCGTTGGTATGTTGGTGAAGTTAGAATGCACGATTTAGCCATTCTAAATATCGGACATATTGTCAACAACCATCTTTTAATCCCTCCCAAAACGAAATCCTTTTTAGTACCAGGTATTTGCCCTAGTAATTGTACCGCTCTATTTCCCCATGACATCCATGTAATCGGTTCGTTTCTCCACTCACGAAGTTCTGGCGTTTCACTATGGACTCAACTCATACGCGATGGCAAAGAAATAGCATTACTCGATGTGAATCTTAACTACGATCACAATTACCAGGCAAGTAGATTGTAATTACAGTAGAACCTCGTTTGTACGAAGTTCCCTTCAAAACATTTTAAATTTACAGTAGAACATCGTTAGTACGAACACGGTTAGTATGAAGCAATACGAACACTATTTCAGTCCCCTTCAAAATATTTTAAATCAAATAACACCGGTTAATACGAATTCCGGATAAGGCGAACACATTTTGGCGGTCCCCTAGTATTCGTACTAACGAGTTTACGGTGTATAACTTGTATTGTATTTAATTATGGAGCATCCTTATATGTAGGCGGTCTATAAAATCCCATACAAATAAGCCAAAAATTTGTACACCGTCTATAAATTCTGTAGACCAAAAGCCCTGCGTCTATGGGTAATACGTACTAATGTACAGTATATGTAAGAAATAGACGGTCTACATATAAGTTATTCCTTAATTATGTACTATAACGAGCCACAATTTTATAGGAATACCTGGCACAGCAGGATGGACCCATAACTGTTAAGCCAGGAGACGAACTGATCTTCAATTGCGAATTCAACACTGAATCACGAGATGAGTTTACAGAAGGGGGCCCTTTTATAGACAATGAAGCCTGTATTAACTTTTTGTTTTATTACCCAAAGATTCCTACAGCCTTCTGTCTATCGACCTCCAAAAGTGAGAGTTCATTCAATGCAGCATTGGACTCATTCCAATGCAACAATGTAGACGTAAATGGAAGCACAACAACCGAAGAACTTAAGGCAAGAGCAGGGAATATCGAATGGACAGAGAAGATATCAAGGACGTTGGAAATATCACAGATATTAGATCCCAATGGACACACTGCATACTGTGGTTTTCCTCTCAATATGTTTGAAGTTAATATACCTAAACCAGGCGTTGACTATGAAGTTTTTTCTAATCGCTACGACACCTGTGGGAAGTATAACGGTTCATACTATCCAGGCGGAAGTACAGCTGATTACTATTACAACTGTACTACGAATGAGCCTTATTACGATCCAATAGGCCCCACAGACTCAGCTCTTACACTACTCCCTACTATGTGGCTGTTTGCTGCCCTAACACTTTATCTATTCTAATACATTAGTAGCTACCACGTAGTAGTATAGACATTACATAGGATAGTATTTATAACCTTATAATTCGAATTAAACTAATTTGTAGAAGCCCGAATAACTGTGGTATAATATTAGTCAGGTTAATTATGGGACAAATTGTGCTCGTAAGAAAATATAAAAATCCTATGGTATCCTGTGATTAGGGAGTTTGTTCATAATACTGAAACAGAACAGTAAATTTCAATGGAATTAATCTGTTAAATGAATGAATTAATTAAACACAGATTATTGCACATAACTATTTCCTGACGCGTTGTCTGGATATTCTCCAGGAGTTCGGCTCTTCATACCGGTTGTACAAAGGCTCAAGTTTTTCTTGTCGCTTGCGTTTGCTGAGTTTCGTTGGATCTCCAAACTTGTAGAAAGCCGGTGCAAACTCAACAAGCCATTTCGGGTCAACCGCAGTATTTTCGCGCATATACTCCTTCGTGGTTAGGACTAGCTCGTGGTAAATAACCCAGTCAGGCTGTCTGTTATACAGAGATGAAGACGGATGAATGTACACACTCTGGTTGTCTCAAGCGTTAAATTTACAGCAATTTGATATATCACATAGCCCTATTTGGAATTTTTTTCCATAGAACGCTGGAATGCGTCAACATTCCATTCTCAAATTGTGACCCTAGTCACCCTACCCAATCGAGGTGACTCCCCTTTCGACTCCACTCAGCTTACCAGAGTATAATTATACACGAAAAACGTGGTTTCATAAAATTATTCGAAATTTACCAGAAAATCTTCAATTTTAGGTGTGATAATGTAGTATTGATTTGTAAATGACGTGAATGATTTGAAAGCAATTTGAAAATGATTTGAACCCATTTTTGGACTTCAACAACTATTAATAGAAAATGGTGTGTAATAATCCAAGTATGTACATAGCAAGGTTCTCACAGTGGTTATAATTTCTAGTTTTGAACAGGAACTTGAAATAATTATTACCTCAGTTTATAGCATTCCAAGAATAATTTGACGTGACTAAATAGGAAGGAGCACTACAAATACCTATTGTACTAGTTACGTACACGAATTACGTAAGGGGATGGTGAGTTGTAAAATCAGTATGAGAGAATATATAAAATGGAAATAAGTAAATGCGAGTCAACAACAATTTATCTAATATAATATTTCTATGAAGCTCTTTGTAGGCACTTTATTCGTGTTTTTAGCACTGTTACCACTGGTGGTAGAGTGTACAAACGGTCAATTATTGAGTTATGAGTTCTCAACTGCTCTCCACGCAAAATACAATCTATACTGGAACAAGCCGATAGATGGGATAATATGCATGGCAGTGGAGGTGGAAACGCTGGGGTGGGTGGGACTAGGATTCTCTCCAAACGGAGGCATGGTAGATTCCGACATTATGATGGCATGGGTGGTTGACGGAGAGGTGACTATTACAGACAGGTATGCTGTGAACCAGAGTCTACCCGTGATGGATGAACAACAGGACTTCGTACTCATAGAGGGATATGAGGAGGGAGGGAAGACCGTAATACGGTTCTGTAGGTGAGTTTATTGTTAAAAAGTAAATAGGAAAACTTCGAACTTAAAAGTTGATCTAAAATGGTTCATTTTAGGAAACTACAAACTTGTGATGAAAGAGATCGCGACATCCTATCTGGAACAACAAAAGTTGTATACAGCTGGAACAACAATGACCCTTCTCCAACTCCTATATACCATACAGTTAGGGGTACTAAGAACGTGAATTTTATCGGCGCAAGTAAAAATCTCTCAGCTTCACTACCGACCAACCTTACCACCACTGAATTCAGAATGGGAGGTATTCAAATTCCAGCAGTTGAGACAACATACTGGTGTAGGACAATTCGATTTATCCAGCCGACTAATAAGAACCACATTGTTAAAACAGGTAAGGAAAATATAATACAGTATAACCTCGTTTTACGCGGACGAATCTTTTATAACCAAACCTTTTTACGCGGTCTTCAACTCGTTTCACGCGGTTTTATCTATGATATTTATACAATCAATTCTCTTTTATTTCGAAATTTTATATTATTGTTGATATTTAATTAAGGCCTCTGTTAATGACAATATTGTTTCAGCTCCACACGAAATCTATCAGAGGATGCGGGCGGGCGGCATCTCATTGTCATTATCTCATTATTTGATGACGACATAGTTAATAATTATCTGAGCAAATATTCTAATTTGCGAGTGCTTATTGATAAATATCCAACCGTTGGGTAATAATGCTTGTTATAGGTTTCTGATTTTGTTACTAGCTAATTATGGCTATTTTAGAGTGTGTCCTCCAATAAAATTGGCAACGAACAGTGGCCTTACCTGAAATGTAGGTGTAATAATGGAAATAATTACAATAATGACAATATTCGTGCGGGAGTGAAATCTGACGCGGGCGGTGGAGCTGAAACAAGATTCCAACAAACAGTGGCCTAATGTTTGAATTGTGAAGACTTCAAATGTTAAAATAAATTAAAGATTAATTATTACAAATATAAATTAGGAATACGTGTAGTATTTACGTTACTATTTTAAATAGGGAATCCTTATATAGAGCTGAGCTTTGTAGAGTTCAGATTTTTTCCCATACTAAAAGCCCAGGCTTACTTTCTAAAGGTCAATTTCAAACTCTGGAAAAAAACTGACCTTTCTCAGTGCATGAATACACATAGTGAAAAACTGAACTCTACAAAGCTCAGCTCTATATAAGTAATTTCTTTTAAATAATAGAATTGACATCATCATCAACTTTGTAAAATGTTCCAACTTCCAAGTGTTTCCAATGCATTGTATGAAAACACATAGTATTCACTTACAAACCAATCAAAATAACAGCAGCATTATCTAGCAGATAGGGTTATGTAATATGTTCTATAGTATTCAAGTATACTTAGAGTAATTACAATATGGAGATGGCTGATTTACTTAAAAAAGCGTTAATAAAACGTAGAATTGATTAGCGACCTATTCATTTTAATTGATAAATAGAAAGATCATCCTTAGGAGAATACAACGTATCTATTTTTAATTGCTAATTCGAATTATAAAAGAGTAACTAGACCAAAACACAAATTTCGATATAACTGACTAACAAAGACAAAATTGAGAATTCAGGCTTCGAGGTGATCATCTCCAGGAAATTCTATATAAATCCTATCTAAATTTGAAAGCTCTATCACCAATGGTTTAGTCAGGCCATCGCGTACGGCCGGCCGGCCGGCCGGAAGTCCGACAGAGGTAAATTTAGTAGTGTGCACTTATATTATAAAACTATAGTAGGACCCTACTATAAAGTTTTTTACTAGAAGAAGCACACTAAAATTTGAAATAAATACATAATGAGAACACCTAGAAACGATTTTACCAGTTAGTATATTAGGATATCTATTTACAGATTTAGAATTTAAACATTTTTCACACATATATCCATTTAGGAATTCAAAATATATTTGATATTGATAATTATTTGGAAACGCATCGATTTAACATTATGATGAGAATAGTCGCCTTTTTATACGCGATTTCGTTTTACGCGGACTTTTCAAGGAAAGTATCTACCGCGTAAAACGAGGGTTACCTGTAATTAACCCCCAACCTATTTCCTTGTTTTATGAACTGCTATTATAGGGATTAATATCGATCCAAGCACAGCCGAATTGGTACATCATATGGTTCTGTACACGTGTCCAACAGATATTGGTCAAATCAATGAAACTAATGGAAATTGTGGTGGTTTTGGATATTGTAGAACATCAGTCGTTAGTGCGTGGGCAGTAGGGGGAGGCGATATATATTTCCCGCTGAATGCTGGAGTGCCCATCGGCCCTGGTGAGCAGTTTGACACTCTGTTATTGGAGGTACACTACAACAACCCTAGCTTAGTTGCGAATAGTATAGACGATTCAGGGTTTGTATGGTACTACACGGAAACATTGAGAGAACATGATATAGGATTACTGCTAATGGGGTATTCTACTATTTCGGATCAATTCGCTATCCCACCTAACAGTGAAAATTACTTAGTACAAGGATACTGTCCACGCGAATGTACAAGCTACTGGCCACATAATATAAACGTAATATCCACATTCCTACACGCCCACACAGCGGGGACTGCCATGTGGACACAGATCATACGCGACAATAAAGAGATAGGATATCTCAATATGAACATGAACTATGATTTCGACTATCAGGTAAGCGACACAATTTAGATTATTTAAAAGTGTATATTGCTTGAATATGACATACCCTCTAGGATTATCTCTATAATGACGATCCTATAGTCTTAAAACCAGGCGACGAACTGATACTGAACTGTCAATACAATACGAAAAATCGAAGTACATTCACAACAGGTGGAGAGTCAACACAAGAGGAAATGTGTTTGAATTTCGTATACTACTACCCTAAGATACAGATGTCATATTGCTGGTCAAACTCTAAATCTGGTTTCTTCGATGCCGCCATGGAATCATTCCAATGCAATAACATAAGTGAGGATACAATGGGATGGACAGAGAAGATAGTGAATACTTATGAAGTCTCACAATTGGTAGACCCAAATGGAGTATATGTATTCTGTGGTTTTGTCCCCTCAGTACATTTACCTATACCAGGCGTTGACTATGAAGTTTTTTCTAATCGCTACGACACCTGTGGGAAGTATAACGGTTCATACTATCCAGGCGGAAGTACAGCTGATTACTATTACAACTGTACTACGAATCTGCCTTATTACGATCCAATAGGCCCCACAGACTCAGCTCTTACACTACTCCCTACTATGTGGCTGTTTGCTGCCCTAACACTTTATCTATTCTAATACATTAGTAGCTACCACGTAGTAGTATAGACATTACATAGGATAGATAGTATTTGTAAGTGTAACCTATAACCTATAACCTATAAGGTTACAAAATAGTATTTGTAACCTTACAATTCGAATTAAACTCGTTTGTAGAAGTCTGCTTAAACTGAGTAATTGTACTATAATATTATTAGTCAGGTTAATTATGGGACAAATTGTGCTCGTAAGAAAATATTAAAAATCCTATGGTATCTGTGATTAGGGATTTTGTTCATAATACTGAACGAAACAGTAAATCTCAATTGAACTAATCTGTTAAATGAATTAATTAAACACATATTATTGCACATAACTATTTCCTGACGCGTTGTCTGGATATTCTCCAGGAGTTCGGCTCTTCATACCGGTTGTACAGAGGCTCAAGTTTTTCTTGTCGCTTGCGTTTGCTGAGTTTCGTTGGATCTCCAAACTTGTAGAAAGCCGGTGCAAACTCAACAAGCCATTTCGGATCAACCGCAGTATTTTCGCGCATATATTCCTTCGTGGTTAGTACTAGCTCGTGGTAAATAACCCAGTCAGGCTGTCTGTTGTAGAGAGATGAAGACGGATGAATGTACACACTCTGGTTGTCAGTTAAAGTTTTATAGCCTTCCTGGGGATCTTTTCGCGCGGAACTTCGAAAAAACCCACTACAAACCGCTTTTTGAACCTTTGATACATCCTTCCCACACGAAACTACATCCAACTTGTGTCTATCCATTATTCCCAGCATCTGTTTGCGGATATCGTCAGCTCTCCGGAGAGATCGCGCTTGTACGAAGTTCTCATAACACCAGCTGTTAGACATACGGTTATTCTTCCAGGCGTTATAAACCGCGAGCAGCGTCAGGTGATCACCTTCCGGTTGATGGAAATTCGACTTTTTCTGGTCTGCCACAGCCTGTTTGTCTTTCGGCCTATAGAACACATTCTGAACAGAGAGCATTGATACGATTGTTAACACTTCTTCACTGCAGCCTAAGTGCACTGACTGTATTAGCATCTTTGATAGAGGCGGCTCGAGTGGGAATTCAGCCATTCTTCTACCCAACCGTGTCAATAAGCCCTCATCATCCAAAGCAGATAATGAGTGTAGCTGCTCCATAGCTAGTATCATAGTGTCCATAGGAGGCGGGTCCATGAAATCGAAAGCTAGCAGGTCATTAATGCCGAGTGCCTTGAGTGACAGCACGGTGCTAGCCAGGTTAGTGCGCTGTATCTCTGGGACAGCTGTGGGAAGCATTTCGTCTCGGTACGCGCGTTCCGTGTAGAGTCTGTAGCATTTGCCGGGACCGGTGCGGCCGGCTCGACCGGACCGCTGTTTGGCCTGCGCCTGCGAAATCGGGGTTATTACGAGCGCGTCTAGACCGCTCTTAGAGTTGTAGACTTTCTGTTTCACGAAGCCAGGGTCCACCACGTAGTATATACCGTCTATTGTGAGTGAGGTTTCCGCGATATTAGTCGCGATTACGACTTTTCGCGAGCCGATAGGCGCTGGGTCGAATATCCGCGTCTGCATTTCACTCGGCAGCGCGGAATAAACCGGTAGAATGACAAGCTCAGGTACCTCCGGTCCTATGAACTTCATTCTCTCATACAGCACTTCACATGCAGTGTCTATTTCCTCCTGTCCCGTTAGGAAAAGTAGGATATCGCCTGGTGGCTCTCTAAGGTGAATTTGTAGCACAGAAATAAGCGCAGCGTCTAGATAATCCGGTTCTGGGTTCTTAGTGTATAGAGTCTCTACTGGGTAGGCTAGGCCAGGTATAGTGAATATGGGAGCCTCGTGGAAATATGAACTGAACTTGACAGCATCAAGTGTGGCTGATGTGACAATTAGCTTTAAATCAGGCCGTCGCTTGACTGCTTTCTTTAAGAGACCGAATAGCACGTCTGTATTGACTGTTCTCTCGTGAGCCTCGTCAAGCATTATAACGGAGTAGGCGAGGAGATCTGAATCGATTAAGCTTTCGCGAAGGAGCATTCCTTCTGTCATGTACTTTATTATCGTGTCGTTAGAAGTACAGTCTTCGAAACGGATTGTAAAGCCAACCTATTGGAGTGTGTGGGATTAAGAGAATATATAGGCGTTAGTGATAGAGAATCAGAGATGACTGAAAGGTATTGTATTTATTGCAAAATTAACCCCAATAATTTATATTAATTATAATTTGAGACAGATTGAAACACCCTCCTAATCTTACATAATTCATTAAGTAAGTAAACTCCCGTTATAACGAAACTAAAATATATATTCCCCAGACGGATAAACTAGTTGACTACATTCTGTTTATATCAAAGTAAAGTGGACTTTGTTATAACGAGAGTCTATAATTCCATATAAGGTATAACCCACCTGTTCGCCCAGTCTACACCCGAATTCCTCCGACACGCGCTTGGCAACACTCGTGGCTGCCACTCTCCTAGGCTGGGTGCACCCAATGCGCCCCTTCTTAGTGAATCCGTTCTCAGACAGGTACTGAGTTATCTGCGTGGTCTTACCGGAACCGGTCGCACCGATAACAATAAGAATCTGGTGCTTAATTATAGCCTCAACTAGGCTAGTCTTTAGCCGGTATATCGGGAGAGACTTTCTCTGCTCGATAATACTCATGCTTGTCTTTCTGCCGTAGGACACTTTATTTCCGCCGAAAGAAGCCTTCTTCCACTCGGGCAGCTCTCCAGAAGGCGCGCCTGTAAGCAAGAATTAAATCATACAATACAAACAGAGGAAATGCATTGTCAGTTAATTGAATGATATTATTGTGTCCAAATCAGTACACTTATACGGTATACTCTCGTTATTATAAACACGGATATCATTTAAGGAGACAAGGTTTAATTCCCCTAGCATTTACATACAAATACATGCAAATGACTCCGGTTAAAACAAAACCAGATAATATACAAATTTCGACAGTCCCTTGGTGTTCGTACTAATGAGAGTCTAGTAGGGGTATTGAGGCGTTATATTTGTGTTTGCATTATATACAACTATATATGGGGAGTGCTCTACTCACCTTTCAGATCCTGTGCGAAGTACCTGTCCCCTCCCTCGGGAATCGGGTCTAGCCAGGACTTGTTGACGTCATGCACCACGCTCTCCTGATCTGTTTCGCGCTTTGCCTGACGAATTTCGCGACGCTCTTTCGCGAGAGCGCTCTGTGTGACAGCAGCTCTCTGCAGAGATCCGTCCGGGTTCTTAACTATCTTTACTGGCGAGTGCATCGTGGTCAGACGGGTCTGTCCACGCAGGAAGGCAGGCTCGTCCTCAACTATTTCTATAAACAACATTATTAGTTGGAACTGGGAACGGGTCTAGCTACTGCAGCGATTCCCAACTTTTTAAACCGTGGACCCCCTATAGTAAATATTAGACATTCTGTGGACCCCTCCCATTGACAGTAATACATCTTATGGACCCTAGGTTGGGAACCACTGAGCTATTGTATGCGGTGTTTTTGAGATATTAAAATTCAATTTACACTATAATTTTGGCAATGGTAGATGCTTACTTCGCTCACACCAATACGTTCTAGTTTTTATATTTTAATACACTGCTCTAATCAAATCCTTAAACACAGTTTGTATGTTTGATAGGGCTTACCTATATCGATATCCTCATCCGAGTCGTCCTGGCAGTCCGCCCGTAGGATGCCGGTCTCCTCGCTGTACCAAGGCAGGTCCTCCAGCTCCATAACGCCAGCAGCCACCAGCTGCTTCAGCTCCCATTTCTCGGGACTCGAGCAGCGCACCCGCTGTCTCCCCCCGCCCCCTGTCCAGGCGCGGCCCGCGGAATTTGACACCTCTTCCTCGTTGTACTCTGGGTTATGAGTGGGGACATCCCGGCCTATTTCCCCACCGGACATCAGCTGATCCTGTTTTCCCTGCCCCAAATCATTTCCTGTCTTCTGACAAGCCTCCTTCATAGACAGTCGTATCTTATCCCCCGTTATACTCAGCACCTTTGCGAACACCTGGTCGCCTCTACGCACCACTTCCTGCGGATCGGACACCCGGGCCCCGCCCCCCAACAGCTGACTCACGTGCACTAGCCCCTCGCACTTCCGCTTTATTCCCTTAAGGCTCACAAAGCAGCCGTACTTAACCACACCTGTAACATTGCCTTTGTAGATGGAGCCGATCGTAGGTTCGTTGTCGAGTGGAGTCAAACTGCGTGTGCGATATCTGTGGTATCTCTCTTGTGAATTATCGCGGTTTTTATCTCTTCCGCGATGCCGCGTTGGCACAGATCTGCTACGCGATCTCCGATGCCGTCTCTTCTCTGGGGACCTGCTGTCTCGATGTCTGCGGTCTTTGTGATGTGACCTCTCTTTATCGCGCTTTTTAACACTTTCATTTTTCGCATCGAGTTCTAAACCTTTTTTTCTCAAAGCTTCTAACTCCATTATAGTAGACTGTACAACCTCGCGGTTTTTATCACCTTCCTTCAGCTTCTTTTCGGACGCCATATCATCTTTAATACAAAGAGCTGGGAATTTTAACTTTGTCTCTTCGTGTAAAGTTTCGCGATATATCAAAGACGGATCAATTTCTATTTCTTCACCATTTACATCTCTCAGTTTTATATCTTTAGTCTTAGCTGTTGGTGTTTCGTCTTTTCGTTGTTTCGTTCGATCCAAATGACTGTGGATTATTCTGTGAATATTCGCGATAAAAGTCTCAGTAAATTCCGCCCCATTTTCTGACAACTCTTTTGTGAAGGTGTCAATAGCCGCGTTTTTCTCTGCAATGTGTATTATAAACTCTGCTACGTCTTTGTCAACAACAAACTCGCTCTGACTCCCAAAGTGGTTAGAAAGTTCTGTGCACAATTTGTTCACCAGAGAGAGACGCTCTAACTCGCGAAATATTTCGGTCATCAATTCACAGCTATGCTAATCTAAATACCAAAATACTACATACAAATTGAGTCATTTATGTACTAGAGTTTGTCCCCAATAAGAGAGTACGGTATTAAATGCTGTGTAAATCAATTTCTCATATAAACACGTGAAAAATCACTATTTCACCCAATCATACTAATAAATTGAATCTGTTACAACCAAGTTTTATCCAGGCAAAAAATCCTTCAGAAATTACACATTTTTGTAATTAGTTCATAGGTACATCTCTCGATTTTCGCACATAGAAACTTTGTTTACAACATATATTGCATTATATCCTATAAGTTTATTCACACGAATTACTACTGACAACTAACTAAGCAGTACTAACAGAGCTACTCTACACTAGGGGACAGGGCCGGGGGGCATTGCACTAGCCCCCATAGCCGCTGGCTGAGGCTGAGATTGGGACTGTACAGGGGGAACCTCCTTGCCTTTATTCTCAGAATAAATCTCAGTTATAACAGCGTCATCTTTCGGTTCTAACACAGTCACTTGGTCAGGCAGAGGCTTCTTCTTCACGCCCTCTCGGATTCCTTCGTGCTCTTGTGGTTGCATTATTTTAACCTTTATCCCCAGGACCCCTTGTCTCAGTGGCACGTGTATGGTAGCGGAATTCACGTACTCTTTTACTGGGTTCCCGGCGTGAATCATAAGGCCATCTGTGAATTTCATTGATTTAGCGCGCAACCCTCTAAGTTTCCCGCTCACTACTACCTCGCACCCTTTAGCGCCTGACTCCATTATGAACCTCAGCACGGTATAACACGCCCGCCTAACCGCGAGGCCGCCTATCAGTTTGTAGCGAATAGACTCGCACTGCGCTATTGCACACAAACCGCGCGCGTCTACTTTATCCGCGAAAAGCTCGACTTTCCCCTCACTGAATCCGAATCGTTTCTGCACCAGTGAGGTCAGCTCGCGGATTCTCTTCCCTTTCTCGCCAACCACGGTTTGTGTTCTGGTGGCTAGAATGATTACCTCGGTCTTATTCGGAGTCACACGCACCTCAACCCCTGCATACCCCTCTTCAGCCAATTCCTGCATTAGGAACGCATCTAGCTCCGCTTTGAATAGTCCGTCCGCTACAAACTTACGTTTCTTACTTATCTGAGGCATGGATTCCTCTTCCGTTTCTGTCATTGTCAATTCGCTACAGAATTTGTATAATTGATAGCAAACTTGTACGTATAAGAACAATATAAATACTAGTTTAATATTAAAATCATGCACAAATCTAAAATAAGTACATATTCAGTGTTCTAAGGTCCTGGGATGGCCGAAACTGATATTATACCTAATCCTGTGCCAATCGCGAAAATTCTATGATATGGCTGACAGGGGAACCATTTGACCTGTTTTATCTTCGCTTGAGTAGATTCCTCGTAATTATCTCGCGGTTTTTCACGCTTCTTAGGTTGTTCTCGTTCAGGTCCAGTCTCAAGAGTAACTCTAGATTTCTTATATATTTTTCTACTTACAGACTTTGGTGTACTATTAGTGGCATCATCTGGTTCCTTTGATTGACTCATTTGTTCTTTCAACTGTTCGATCATAAGTTCGTCAGCTTGTGTTTGCGCTGCCGTTCGTGTACGTTCAGGTGTTCTAGGTGTGAAGAAATTGCCGCGATTATCAATAACCGTTCCCCCCTTACACACGTCATGCTGTGTATGGTATTGCAGAGATTTCTGAAGTGCGAATTTTTTACCGCACTTTCCGCATTCCGCTTTGTCTTGTACATTTTTAGGCGAGTGAGTGAGAGCTGGGGATTTCTCAACACTTTGTTTCATGAGTCGCTTTATCAGAGCCTCTTGCGCAACCTCTGATGCCTTGAATTCTGCGAATACACTCCCTGCGAAACATGAATAGTCGAAATCGAATGCGACAGCTGTCACCAAATTCGCGTCGAAAGTATCAGTCATGAGACTAGTCGCTTCCTGCTCAGTGCGGAAGGAAATATCGAATATCTTTCTAGGTTGCGACTGCTCAGTGGCTTTTTTCCTCGCATGATAAAACGCATTCAGGTAGATTAGCTCCCCAGAGAATGAGCCTAGGAGGAGAGAGCAATCCTCCATACTCCAAGACAAGCTACATATGGTCGGGCACTGAGGGTAATTAGCGGATAAACTGTTGGTATTTTTAGTAGCCACAGAACGATATGTGTTCGTGTACAGATTCCCGTACCAAGAGTTAGCATTCTTCTTCGGTATTATTTCCAGTCCACATATAGGCCGCAGATAAGTTAGCGGCCAGCACATACTCCAGGTAACGCAAACCTGGAAATTACTCAGCTCGTCTATGCAAGCGACGGGTTGTCTCGTGTCCCATAGAAGGGCAGTGGACATATCTTGGCTGGAGGTAGCGAATATACAGGGATCCTGTGGGGACCAAACGACACACACTAAAGCCGTTTCATGCGCCATTATGTGGAATATAGGCGAGCATACAGTAACGGTGCCAACTTTGTTGCAGAATATTTTAGCACTCATATTCCAAACAGCTACACTGCCGTTCTGAAAGCCACCTATAACGCGGTTATGCCCACTGTGTATGGACCAGTCGCAACAGAGACACTTTATACCCTGCCCTACAATATCGGTAGCTATATCCAGAACAATGTCAAACTCATTCACTTCGAAAAACTGCTTTTCGAACCATGGATTCTTACTCTGCTCAGACTCACTGTTACTACCACGCAAACTAGCCGGGTGTGGAATAGCTACTATGCCAAGTCTTCCTGTGTTAAGTGCTACCAACAGTAAGCCTAGTCTAGGGAGTTCTGTTGGTTCTATGGGTGTGACGTCATCAAAGCAACCAGAGGGACACCACTGCATGTCCATAACTTTTCCCTGTTTCAAGACAATCCCAAGAGATAAACGTGCCTCTCTACCTAAGTGGTTGTCAAGCGTTATCTCCCATATTTGTACAATATCAGTTGATTGTGTGTCAGATTCTATGACATCACCACTTGAGACGTATAAGTGATCTTTGGAGTCAAAATCTGGATGTGTTGTGACGGATAAATAAACTGTGTCTGTGTGTTTAGATTGGCTTATTACAGCTGGGACCCAAGCTAGTGTGTTAACAGGGCCCCCGGTATTGATAAACAATTGATTTCCGTAAGGATAAGTGATGGAGGAAAGGTAGTTTAGAGAATTAGTGTAAGGTTCTTCGTTAAAGTTACTTGTTATTTCTAGTTGTGGGAAATCAGTGTGTGTGGGTAGGAATTCTATCGCAAGGTTTTCTGTGATTTGATTAAAATTTAGCTTTTTGGGTTGTATATGTGTGAATAACTGGTGGTCAGATAGAAGAGTCGCTATATTGTTTTGTATCGCGTCTATTTCATCTTGAGAACACCGAAGTAATGGGGTGTAATTTGACTTGCTGCTTTTCGTATTTTTAACAGTTTTATTCGATACGAGTTTTTTAGGTTTTACAACTTTATTTCTTGAAACTTCTTCTTCTGATGAATATTCCTCGCTTAAAGTCGCCTCTTCTGATTCCATACTGGCATAATCAGGAGAACTCGATTCGATAACAATTTCCTTTTCATTTTTCCGAATCTTCTTTGCACCTGACTTCACCCCTATTGGTGATTCAGAAAGTTTCCTTTTCCGACTCTCATTTACGATTTTATCTTTAAATATCTGCGAAATATTTCCAATAGAAATATCACTTTCCTTGCACATATCCATGATAAGAGAGAGACAGCCATTATTCATACAATCAAAACAACAATAGTTAGTGGGCAAAGCTTGTTTCTTTCGCAGACCAATACAAGTAGTGTGCTGCCAGTTTTGACACATGTCGCATTGAATCATAACACCTTTGTCAACGTTCGAGCTACACAAACACTTGATAGATTGGTTTTTCTTTCGCGAATATTTTCCTCTCATATCATTCGAGGGCTGTCGTATACGGTGTGGAGTGGTATTTTTTGTTACACGTGAGTTTGTCCCACAATCTGGAGTATTAAACTGATGGGATTTTAAAGATGAGGTGTCTTCAAAAGCTAGCGAGCACTCGCCACAAGCAATTGCTGTATTCTCCTTAGTTCGAGTTGGTGATAATGTATTACTGATATTCGTGACTTCTATATCGTGAATAGTGTCGTATATACTAGTGTGAGATGAGAGATTGTCTAAGGATGAAGTGGGGTTGTGTGTTAAGTCATTTGTTTCTGTCGTTGTATTTGTGGGACAGATTGATTGAGAATTGTTTGTTGATAAAGTACATGATTTTTCGGGCGTTTTAACATTTCCATTGTCAAGGGATGGAGATGGATGAATTGCTTTCTTTTTCAAAGAACTATTATTTGATTGAGTTGGTGAATTGTTGTGAGTTGATTTCTTCGATTTTTGAAGTGATTTAGGTTTGTATCTTGAATAAGTAGCAGAGATTTTCGGCTGTCTGATTGTAGTATTTGTTCTAGAATCAATACTCGCGGCAATATCGCGGTTATTAGAGCTATCCAGTGTATCTTTAGCATTCACAAGATCTATAATATCATTTTGAGGAGAGATAACTAACTCTTCCTCATCTTGCGAACATTTTTCGTAAGATTTGTGGTAAATTAAAGCTTGGCCGTTTTCAAATTCTTGACCACAATTCCTACAAACGTACACGTACTCACTTATAGTCTCAACCAACTTGATGCTTTTCTCATTTCTAGTTGCTTTTCCTTTCTCAATTCCTTTCCTTTCCTTACTACTCTCAGATTCTTTATTTGTATTCTCAACATTTCTCTTAGTTTTCGCAAAACGGCAAATATGGCAATTATAGTCGCTCGGTGTTTGCCCGTCTCTCAGATTCATACACTGACCGTGTTGCCAAGCGCCGCACCTCTCGCATTGCAGCATAAATCCGCTTTCGCTCTGCTCGTCGCAACAACACACAACATGGTCATTGTCAGCCCCTAGCAAAGGGACGTTCCTAATACACTCATTCTCTTCACTATTAACCACTAAAATGGCAGTTCCACAAAACAGACATACAAAATGCTCTTCATCTGGCTTATCGTATTCATCAATACCTAAGCACTCAGCATGTAACCACCTCTTACAAACAGTGCACTGTAGCATTAATTCATTCGGGTCGTTAACCACATACGAACAAACACATTGAATTAATTTCTTCGCCGTTGTGGTGCCATCTCTTACCTTTGACATAGGCTTTAGTTTCCGTTATAAATACAGCGAATTATATGCAAAAGTGGCTAGAATTTGTAATATTTAAGTTATATAAATTATAATAATACAGCCTATGTATAGAGAAGACATAGATTTAGTATGCGAGCCACTCTATTAGGAATATGCCATTATTTCACTGTTAATAAATAGGACTATATCCTACATATAAAATATATAAATTAATTACTCATCTGCTCGTAACTTACGTACATAATCAAAAATGTTTGAAATCAAAGAATGCAATAATCCAGACGTGGCGAATACTCCACCAACAATCCCGCATAATCGTATTATAAAATGCCAAAATGACTTTTCCCTTTCCCTAACGGTTACTACGACTGGATCGAATTCATACTTGAATATTATACCAGTGTGTGTGTGTCTTTTCCCCGGAATAACCACACGATGGAGTTGTGTTACTGAGTACTGATAAGCGAGGTCAGTTGAATGCTTGCTGGTACGAAATATTGTCGGGACTACACGTAGGAAATACATATACATTATTTCCTTTTCCTCAGTCAACACTATTTCAGCTTCAAGTGAATTAATCATACTTGATTTATCACCGAAAGATAAATTGTTAATTCGGTGCGAAAAGTTATAAGATTGTTTGCCAATAAACGCATTGAGATGGCTGTGTCCCATTGGGTGTGAGATCGCTTTACCGATGAAAATATGAAAGTTTCCACTAACTTTATTTACCGGAACTGAGCCGAAAATCCTACAAGAATCGAATTCAGAATTTGGAATTTCATCATCGTTTATTGAAGGGAATGGAGTGAAAGAAGTTTCCTGAGCTCTGAAAATGTCATTTAGTGAGGAATACAAATCCTCGCCTGTACGTGCTCGTAGCTTTTTCCTTGTTTCAAACCATTTTTCTTGTTTTTTTGACATTTGGAATTTAGCAGGCTGTTCGCTTAATACTGTAGAAGATTTGATTTGCCCTCCCGCGACATCTAACAGGTCTGGCCCAAGAAAATCACACACCATTGGAATAACAATATCAACATTAAAAAATACTTTATTTTCAAAATCTCTATCGAGTGAATACTCATAGTGTAAGTCTGAAGTTATGAAAGAAGATATTTCGTAGAAAGTAAGCAGAGAAAGGGCGAGAAAAATCGCGATTGTAACACATCCACCACTGCTAGACTGTCTCTGATAATCCTCTTCTACTTTAGGAAAGGCATCGAATTGTTTAATAATATCGACAGTGTTGGTATTCTCCATCAAATTACTGTTACTAGATCCTTTTCGACGTCTCATTTCTATTTGTGCTAGCTATAACAAAAGACCGTTTTAAAATTGTAATTTAGAAATCGCTATAATAGTATAAAATTTATCATTTTTCAGAATTTGTTACAGCATTTTTGGCAGCTCGCATATCTGAATTAGTCTTTAGCTCAATAAGATGATCGATATTCGATCTCTCACGAGCTCTGTCCTTTACACTTTGGAGAAATTCCTTGTTTTTCTCGCTTTCTCGCTCTAGCACTTGTGATAGTCCATATTTATATTTCCTTATCTGCCAATTCTTGATGGAATACCATAGGAAACACAACCCAATCATGAACATAATAACTTTTAAATGTTTCATATTGGTCTCAACTCTGGTTTGATTAACATTAGCTGTTGGAAATATGTTATCCAGCCATTTAGCTATCTTGGGATATTCCTCTGGAGGAGGATATTCAGGATTCGAATCACGTTGGAAAAAATCATTTTGGAAGTTTGGTATTGAAAATAAGTTATCTAATTTAGAATTGTACGCGCTTCGTGTTACTGGATCATAAAGTTGGTTGTAAGCTTCTTTAACTTCTAAGAATGTTTCTGTTGCTTTCTTTGCACTGCCTAAGTTCAGGTCTGGATGGTATTTCTTTGATAAGTCTAGAAATGCTGTTTTTATTTCAGAGCGTGTTGCATTTCGTGCAATACCAAGAATACCGTAGTAGTCTGGTATATTCCTGTCTTGTGAGCTGTGAATACAGAATATCTGTGATACTTGCAGAAACAATTTTCTTCGCACTTTGAAACCTATAAATAGACTCGATCCCTTCCTCATTAGATGCATCACTTAATTAACAAATAAAAAATGTATATCATTAATATTTTTTCCAAATAGAACGTTCAATTTTTAGTATCTAGAACGACCTGTATATGAATATAAATATACTAAAATTTAAATTTAAATAAATAACATCAGTTAAATGCAGTCATCTGTCTCTAAAAAAATTAGTTTTGCTATGACTGGATCTTCAAGAGGGTATATTTCCTCTTTAGCAACGAACAGTTGATTTAGGCATTTCGTATACGCACCCATTTCTTGAACAAAAGGTGTGATATCAATAATACGAGTTACCCATTGAGTAGCGAACTGTTCTAGAAGCTCACCTTTCAGCCCGAGCTGTATGGCTCTACGGGAGACACTCCCTCCACTCGGGCTATGGTCCGGGTCCCATTGTAACCGTACCTTAAGACCGTCCTTTGATAGTCCCTGTTCCTTTTGCTTTCTGGGGACCAGCGCATGGGATAGGATTGTCTCGAATGAGTGTCTTGGTATTTGAATGGCTAGGATTCTCTCCTGTCCCTTTTTAGAAGCCCAGTTCGATCTGTACATCATCCAGAGGAAATTTGTTTTTATCCAAGACATTCTTGTGAATAGATAGCCCGGCCCTCCGAATTTCTGATTTTTAACTGCGAAATCCGCGATTTCTGGATTAAATGCTTGATATACATATACACTTTCGCTGTCAAATTGCGCTAGAATATGTTTTCCTTCTTTCGGCCACAACTTTTTCATTTCTAAGTAAGGAGCGACTAACCACTGTTTCATAAAATCATGAATTGTTGGTGGGATTTTTGCCATTAAAGTGTCCACAATCATATCTTCATTTGATTCTACTTCGGACAAAGCAGTAGCCATAAGCAACACTATACTACTGAAATAAATAAACACCGGATTACATCAGACTAAGGAATTAATAATTAATCAAAGAGCAAATTTTCCGATTTATTCTGTTACAATCACAATTATTTAACATATCTTTATAACTTAGTATATACCAACGAAAACAAAATATAATTAGAGACAAACTATGAGCACAATACAGCCGTGAGTACTGATTAGTACGCACTAAGCAACCTTCGATAGGCTACAGCTACGTAGATTGTCCCCCAATTCAGCTCCAATGTCCATGTCAATACTCATAGAGCGACCTGAAAACTTTTGGAAACTCATCTGTCTGAATTCCTTCCCGTAGCTAGCGATTAACAAGTGCTTTCTACTGGTGAACAGAGGAGTCATCGCGGTCCTACGGAACTTATCTGGGTGGATAATAAGGAACATGCCAATCCGTTGTGACTCTGGTAGAGATCTCCCGTATGTCTGTAGATGCGCCTCGAATTGTATGATGGCACTTTCGTTTCCGAGAATCTCATTCAACGACTTAACTTCTAACCTAATTTGAAGTTGTATAAAGAGGATATATTCCAATGTTTGTTTGCGTCTAGTCGCATATGAGATAACTCAATAAACTTTTAATAAATAACAATTAGGGGATGTCGAATTTTGTATGTGCGTGATAATATGATGATATCAAAAGTTGCAAGTAACTAAGTACTTAATAAATTACAAATATCAAAAGGTTTTCAGAATATACTTCATTAATTACAAAGTTTTCATGGATTCAAAACAATGTTGTCAAATGTGTACCACAATATAAAATAACAACTCACTTGTTCATAAGAGCCCAATTCTCAAGATACACTTGAGACGGACATATAACTGCCACGGGACACCTTATTATCTTCGGTATTGTAACTACGATATTCTCTATCTCCGGAGCCCGTATGTAATGCAGCTCTATCTGTCTGGGGGACACTACGCTGCCGTCCCTTAACGTACCGAGGAACGAGGCTCTGTCGATTATCTTTAAAGTTCCATCAGGTAACATTTCACCGAGATCTCCTATAGAGTTATAGTACAATGTTATAATCTCATTAGCAATTAGACTCATAAAACTACAGTGGATTCCGGATATAAGAACATCGTCGGGAACTGTATATAGTGTTCTTATAACCGGTGTTCTTAAATCCGGCATCTACTGTATTATTATATCTGTACATGCACATATTAACCATATATAAATCCCAATATTTAATGGTAAGTCCTAGTGAAAGATTCAAAAATGCCCGTAGCGAGGAATAAACACTATATACAATGTATAACGGAATAAAATTGTATAGAATAAACTATTATAAACTACCTGTCATTAGCCATCCATCTTTGTCTATCCTTGTAATGTTAGCGACAGGCTCGCCCAGATATCCTAGGAACTGAGAGGGTCCCTTAACGCATATCTCCTTATACCCGAACTCTGCATCCACCAGTTTGAGTTGGCAGAAGGGGACAGGCGGCCCCACCCCCGTGCTGTAGCAGGCCCCTGGGAGGGTACACGACACAACTCCGTACTCAGACAAGCCGTACACCTCCAGCACAACGCTAGCTAGAGAAGAGACAGTATAAATAGGAGTAACCTCGGTTATCCAAACACACTTGTTTGTCATAATGTTATTCAATAAGTTAGTTCAGCCTTAAATTATTCGAACATATTTGACTGGTCCCAACGAGTTCGGAAAATCGAGGTTTCATTGTACACACATTCATGGTTGAGATAATACAGTCAGGCTTTTAAATTATGAACATTCAACGGGCCGAAAATTGTGTTCATAATCGAGAGACAGTATAATAAGCGAACTCAACTAAATACAAACCCTATATAAGTTTAATTGGGACCATAGAGCAGTTATCTACTATATTAAGCAGCCTGAATTTGTTCGCAATAAGCAGACCTGCCTGTATAATGTTACAATCACTAACAAATACTTACGGAAGGCATAAGTAAAGAACTCCACTATCTCCGGGGCGGTTATGGCCTCGTACCCGGTGAGCAGCAGTCTAACTCTACCCCCGATAGCGTCATAGGCACCGCTGAACACAAAACTCTCAATAGAAGAATATTCGTAGACATAACCAGAACGCAGAGCTTTTATTCTACTCTGCTTTGCGAATCTGAAAAGATAGTTCCACCAAAAGGAAGGTTTTAAAATATCAGAAAACTCATTGAATAGCGATTTCTGCAAGCGGGGTGGGCATATGAATATGGTGGGACGGAAGTACTCCAGCTCTGTTACAATCTGAGCCTCGAGTCCGAGGTTGTACGGCATCTGCACGAAGCTAAACTTAGCTCCGTGATAGAACATTATTGCCTACAGAGGATAATAATTATATAGCTTACAGGATTTCACGTATTAACAAACGAGAGTATAGTTTGCCTGTTCGCCTAATAACAATTGCTCTAACAGTAATATTTCTCTAAGAATACTAGCAAGTTATTTCAGTCCCCAAACGAGCATTTAAAGTTAATTCTCTTTCTCTCATAGCAAGTTCACCTATTGGCAAGCAAATTTGGTGCAAATACGACATGCCATTAATCCATTATGCGAACACTACTGTACATATATATATAGAGCTCAGCTCTAGTAGAGTACAGTATTAAATAGTAAAAAGTCAGTCTTAGCCCAAAGGTCAACATTGGAAACTAAGAAAAAAATACCTCTAAGTGTCTGAATTTACATATCTGCTAAGTTATATCTTAGAAACAAGCTCACCATGATAAGCTGTCCATATATGTGGCAGAGAGGTATAACAGAGAGATACGAGTCGTCTGACGTAATAACCGCCTCTTGGCCTACTGTCATTATTATACTGGCCATGTTTGACACGATGTTAGCGTGAGTTAGCTTAACGGCTTTCGTGTCGCCACTGACTCCTGGTGTGAATATTATACTAGCGATATCTTGCTGGGAAGGGGGTGTGTGTTCTACGGGGTTGTCCGCACCTATAAATAGAGAGGAATTGTAGCGGTTTGTAAAGAAATAATAGTCAGTAGAACTTCGTTAGTACGAGCATGGTCAATACGAAATTCTGGAAATACGAACACTATTCAGCCCCTGTAATGCCTTTTCAATTCAAATGATATTGGTTAATACGAATTCCGGATAAGGCGAACATATGTCAACGGTCCCCTGGTGTTCGTACTAACGATGGTCTACTGTAATTAGTTAACAGAACAAACCTTCACTTTCAAGAGTCATCATTGAAGTTATCTAAAAACAATTCAACCCATAAAATATAAAATTAAATTATCCACACGCATCAAATGTCTCACAGGAATATTGTATTCGTCAGCTTTGCTCCTCTCCTCCTCTGTTATAACACCGATCTTAACAACCAACTTTACCGGTACTTCAGTGCACAGAATATCCAACAGAGGAATGCATTGGTTCTCATCTACGAATAAAACCTATAGGAACAGCTGTGAAATTTTCATTATAATTTTCAGGCACTGGCAAGGACCAAGGTCATTTTTAACATAAATTAATCTTTAAAAACCCATTAAATTATATATGTTATACACTAGATTTATGTGCAGAATTTCGTAGTATGAAACACGGTTAATACGAACACTATTACCCTTCAAAGCATTTTCTATAGAAATTACACAGGGTAAATACGAATCGGACAAGGAGAACGCATTTTGACGGTCCCTTGGTGTTCGTACTAACAAAGCTCTACTGTATATCTTACGTCTATATTGGGCGCTGGGTCTTTAGTGAGTATAGCGATCTTAGAAGCATTAGAGAACGTATCGTGTATACCGATCAGTACGTGATTGAAAGCGTAGCACATCTCTGCTATTACTGCCCACTCCATAATGTTACCAGCTATAACAGCCACGTGTAGCCCTCTGTTGGGTGTGAAACCGCGAAATGAGAGTCCAGATCCGAGGTTTGTTAGCATTTGGTTGACATGCTCGTAGTTTAACCACTATAGTATTATACAGTTATGTATAGCAATATGTAGGGGCCGTTTAACGTTACGTAACGCTTACAAGGGGGGGGGGGGGGGGGGGTTAATTAACCAATTTATGATATACTATACATTTCTACTACAAAACTGTCAAAAAACCTGATATAGCAAGGGGGAGTGAGAAATTTGCGTTACGTAACATTTGAATGGACTTGTATAATAGTTAACTAATGTATGATATACTATACATTTTCTATTACAAAACTGTCAAAAAGCGCGACATATGGAGGGGGGTATCTAAACTTTTGCGCTACGTAACATTTGAATGTACTTGTATAATACTTACAGGATAGTATTACCTTATATGGTGTGAAGGGACCTTTGTAGCCCATACAGGGTGCAGTGGGAGCAATACGGAGTCCCTTCTGGAATGCATCGTATAGAGTTTTGCATTCTTTCGTGAAACCATCGTATTCCTTATCAGAATCTATGTAAGCGGAGTTGACGAATGTTCCATTTTCGAGTTTCCGCGATTGTTTGTGGAGACGAGCGGTATTGAGAAAGTATACAACTTTTCTTTTCGCGAAAAAGAGTTTATATATAATGTACGAGAGTACGACGGATATTAACAGCTTGAATAACATATTGGAAGTTCTTTGCAGAAGAGATCAGAAGCGAAGCAATGGATTAATCAAAGATGAAATTTCATTTTATACTAATTTACAAAAAGTCTATCGACAAGTCATGGATTGATTAGTTTACAAATTTTATGCTCGGTTTGGGCACAAAGATGTGTAATATTGCGAAGTACGATACTTTTAATATAAAACTACATCGTAAAACTGTGATATTCATATTAATTCAATCATATAATGTTAATTCAATCAAGTTATAAAATTCAAATGGACACTGTCTAGTCAGAAATTTACAATTACGTAATTAGAGTTTTGCATTGGAGCATGTAGATATTGTAATTAATGAAAGAATAATTTTTTATTCAATCTGACAGACCTCACTGTATCAGCAATAGAATACACGAATTTGTAAAACAGTGTATAAAGCTTTTATAGTAACTGTGTGGGAGTACATAATTCCATTAATTAATAGTAAATAACTGCAATAATAGCATGGCAAGGTTTCCATAATAACTGGTTTATCATTACTAGGTGAATACCTAAATTAGTTTGCAACATAAAACCAAAAGGCCAAAAGGGGAATCAAGTAATTCAGAACCTTATAAGGTAGCAAATTTAAATCTCAAACTTGTACTCAAAGGAATTCTAGCTACACAATCCAACTCAATATATATCAGTAAATACTTATGCATTCATAATTTTAACGAAATTACAATCTTAACACCAAAATAGATTGCTACACAAACAAATACAATTATCATTAATTTGTTGTCATGCATACAAAATATACACACAAGAAGACAGATGAATAAAATTAAAGAATCATAATTATAAACAAATGGGAGTGGTTAAAACACAGGTGTTAATATTTAGAGTATTTGCTTCGATGACCTTTGGGATTTTCTATAAATAGAGCGTCAGACATGATTCCATCTGTAAACCTTTGGAACGCAAGTGGTAACATACTTAATCTGTATTCATCTTCTTCTTGCTCGCTAATTCGCTCTTGGTCGATCTGTCCTATTAAATCGTCCATTTCTTGGATAATTGTCATTTTCTCGTTCAAAAGAGCTTTGCTTTCAACGCCTTGGAAGTTCATATCAGTTTCCTGTTTCCTTCGGAGTTCATTCTCGACGCGATACAACTCGTCTCTAAGCTGGAGATCCTTAAAATCCAGACTCAGGTCTCTGTCCAAACGGACGAGATCATTCTTCATGTTTATAATCTCAGACCAATCCTTCAGGTAGCGCACCAAGTTATCATCATTGGAATCTTCAGTATTACGTATCTTACACTCGAAATATTTCCCCTTATCTTCCAATAGGGTCATTTTCTGATGCACTAAGTCCATTTGTTCATCTAGCTCCATTGCCCGTCGGAAGGCATCCTGTTCCTTTTGGTTTTCAGCCTGTGCCGCGTCTGATTGAGTATCGTCTTCGTCTCCAACGCTCTGACTCATGTCTATAGGCACATCCACTGTTCTCTGCACCTGTGGAGACTGTGTGCTAATAATGCGGGTGTTCCTATAACGCTTTGATCTGTACAGTGACCCCTGGCCTGAATAAGCGCTCAGTCTGTTTCGGGTAATTGGCAATATGGGCTCGGTAGATTGAGTGGCGGTACGTGAGTGTATATTTCTGGTCTCTATCGGGGTAGATTGAGTGGAGCTACGTGAGTGTATATTCCTGGTTTCTAACGGTGTTTCTATCGGGGTCTCGTCCTCTAAGGGAACAGAGGATACCGATTCAAGTGCCATGGAGAAATGCAGACAGGTATCTGGCTGTACTTTCATTTGTTCTACAGGTCCCTGTGTTATTATAGTAGGTATAGTAGGTATCGGGACAGGAGTATCGTCTGTTATGGCTTTCCCGATCTCTTCTTCTAGAGAAATCTGTTCAGCCTTCAGAGCTTTAATCTCAATACTGTTCCTGGCTCTATGAGGATGGTTCTCTATGGTCTCTTTGACCTGTGAGAGACGCTTCTGTCGCTCTAATAGAGACGGGCGTTCTACGCTTGTGGGTTGGTAAGTTGATGTGCGTTTGTGTTTCGTAGCAGCTCTCGGGTTAAATTGGGCGTTTGTAGGGTTATTAAAGTGGGCGTTGGTAGAGTTAAAGGAACCACGGAGCAGGCATTCACTGCTCTGTGCTTTGAATATGTTGTAGCGATGGAACACCTGTACGTTAGGACCTACGTCATCAGTGGCATCGTCTCTGTTTGTGTATAGGTCGCTCATCGATTTCTTATGTTGAGGAGCTGGGTAGTTGGAAATAACGGATTTCGTAGGCAACTTGGGTTCATTTTCATCCAATGTTTCGGATTGTTCAGGGTGGGATCTCATACTTGAGCGGTCAAACCGTGGTTCATAAGATGATTTCTTTTGTTGCCGCATGTTAACCTGTGTCTGACTGCGCTTTGAGAATGAGTCTTCCAGTTGTTCTTTCTGTACAAGCTTTTCTAAGGAGGGTGGGTCTAATACGGATTTGATTCTGTGCTCTCTCATTGGAGCGACAGATTTATCGTTGCTCTTGTAGACCCGAGGAAGAATAGGACTCTCGGCCAATACGGGTTCCGAACGTTTTCTCATTTGATAAGGATGTGACGCTGGAGGAATAACTTTAGACGGGGAGGGTGGGTTAAGTTTTGGTGAATTTAGATAATTAGATGGCTCTTTGGGTGCTTCATCTGACACTGGTTCATCGGCTATATACTTTTGTGGCTGCGTAGTAGGATTGTCTAATAACGGTTGACTTATTGTTCTCTGTTTTTTGTCTTGATTAGAGATTATAGCGTGCACTGTTTTAACTGGGGTTTCAGGGACGTGTGGAGTATCCACGGTGAATGCACGTTCCCTGGCTTCGCTTGCTTTGGAGGCGATTTGTTCTGTTGTGAGATGAGGCATGTCCTTAACGTGTTTTAGTGTGTGATAGCCTGTAGCGAAATCAGCTGATTCAATTGAACTGAAATGGTAAGGGCATAGGAAAGTGATTGTTTGATCCTCATTGTGGTAAACGGAACAGTTGTTACTCGTTAGTTGGGTGTTACAATTCGTAAATTCGCATGTGAAACATTTTCGATGGAAGAAGTGCCCCTCAGCTGATATCTTTTCTGTTGTGTATATAAACAGGTTACATTTGCGACAGAGTGTATCTTGTTGTGCTCCCACTTTCGCGAATAAAGCATTCACGTCACCTCTCACTTTGGAATCGCGTTTAGTTCCCCCATGCTTCCGCTTAAATGTTAATTTATTATAAATACGACTTAAAGTGTTTTTGGAATTTGTAGATTCGTGTTTGAAGAAATCAAACCAGAGCATTAGATAGCAAATAACCTCAAGTTGATCAGGATTAAATAAGAATTTAGAAGCTGTGAACATTGGAGAAATTCCAAAGTTTTCATCAGCAATCTTGAAAACACGTTCCAACCGTTCGAGTGTATTAATCCCTTTAACATCTTTCAAATCAAGTAAGTCGGGTCGAAACCGCGATATTATATAAGCGAATGCACTCCCGTCTTTAAAGGTTGCCCAAAAGTTGGATTTGTCGATTGGAATTTGGCTGTGAGAAAGCGTCTCTTTGAACCAACTCTGCATTTGGGTGATTTGATCGTTCCCTAAATTTGCACCTTTCTTTTGCGCAGGTTTATTTTGGAAATTAGATTGCAACTCGTCGTGTAGGCTTCTAGGCTTGGTTGTTAACAGAGAATTTGTAACTGTGTTGATTGGCTCTGAATTGAGTGGCTTAATGCTAGCAGTATGTATGCCCTGCCATTTTGCACCTGAGTGCTTAGTAAATAGATGTTTGTATTTCTGTTGTAGCTCGTTTGATATTTTAGTTGGAAGTTGGTAATTAGGATAGCGAGTAGTAGGATCTATTGTATAGTTAGAAAACGGCTTCAGTAGATTATTAGAGTTGAACTCCGAATTGAGAAGTTTAAACAGGCACTCTCTGTGTGCGATTAATTCCAACGGATTCAAAACAGCCTCCGCGAAACCTTTTATAAACCAAGCAGTGTCTAACACAGTTAGGACCCCCAATGCCAACCCAGTTCCTAACGGCCAGAATGGCTCGATTAGGCTGTCGCCCACTAAGAACACTGTTAAAGTAGCTTCGTGTTTCTGGAACATTCTACAGGCATTCGTGGACACTGCTCGACGACTGAAATCGAAAATGGATACATCAGATCGTCCGTCCCTTTTAATGTAGAAATCAAGCTCAAGTCCGGTTGCGAAATCATTCACCTCTCTCACATAATTAATTAGCATTGCATAGTCAATGTTCTCCCTGCGGCATAAATCACCCAGTTCTTTTCCATCGCTTTTCAACACTTTCTTTGCCAGTAAATTTTTCTTTCTCGCTGTCATAACAAAATAGTGTGTATCGTCCTTATAGTAGACAATATTTTCAAGCTCAATTTCCTTATCAGATTTCAAAGATCGGAAAAACTGTTGGTCGTAAATAGCTGCCACACCCGCGATACTCTGCACCTCCATTTCCTTCTGTGATCTCGTATTCACGAAATTCGCGGTTATTCCAATACAGAGTTTACCTGGCTTTAAGTTATGGTCGATAACGGTGCGAAATTTCGTGCGTGCCCCGTCAGCCGCTACAATAAAGTCGAAATCGAGATTTGAAATCGGGTGATCAGCTGGGTCTAGTTTTAACCGCCATTTATGCTTACCATCCTCATCGGGTTCGTACACATCAATATACTCTAAGGGCGCGTGGAATTGTACACCCAGTATTAGACTAATTTGTAGGAGTACGCATTGGGTACGGCGAATTGAAATGTGATTAATATTACCAGCGCAGAATCCACCATACAACTTTTTGACACCTAACATTTTGAAATCTTCAATCGTGAAATGCCAGAGATGCGCGACATTATTTCGCGTGAAAGAAGTGCGCTTCTCAATCACGTGAACTTCCGCGCCTAACAAACTCCCTTCAATCGCCATTCGTAGACCGATTGGCCCGGCACCAATAATAACAATTCGGAACTTCTTACAGTTCCTCTGTTGGCTATAAACAGCGTTCGAAGCTTTCTTGTCAAGAATCTCCCAAATAGCCTTAGCGCGTAGAGTATTATTTATGTTCTCTTTCAGCTTACGATAGTAATTGAATCCAGACAATCCTGTCAACCCCAGCTTCTTGTTTATGGCATGGTAATGTGCTAATATGTGTTCACAACAAGGTTCTACATTATGTGAGGTTAAATACGTAAATGCAATGAACAGTTGTTCTGGAGTTAGACTATCAAGATGCTTCGTGTCAGAACAAGATGAGGACATTTTTAAAACTGTAATGTGTTATGTGTATAATCTAAATACAAATACATAGAGTAAACACAGTATTTATAGAATGAAGGAATATATATATTTACAAACTCTACTCTAGTGTACACCCTATGGTATCAGTTACATACAATAAAGTACCTAATTAATTAAAATTATTCATTCAACATGAATTCAGAAATGGATTATATTAAATCTATTACCTTTGAGAGAGGAGTGTTATGTATATTGCCTTCACATTAGCACTTCCAGTATAATAAGACTATATCTCAAATTAAACCTACAAACCTATAACTTCAGTATTTATGTAGGTCTCGATAAATGGTAGAAAGCCTAGGTAAATAGAGTGTATGCTAAATGTCAGCAAACTGTTAGCTGTAGAAATAACCAATTTAATTGTTTGAAGAAATACAATGTTATCAACACTACAATAATCGGTTTCTTGCTCGCAACAGCTTGAACAATATTTCGATTGTAAGACTCATTTGATAATTATTAAAAGTCTAGGTAAACAAAGAGAGTTGGCGAACTCATAATTGTATTATAAAAGTTTAACTAATTAAATAGTAGGGGGAATACACAGGTGTTGAGTAGGAAAGTTTATTGAAAACAAGAAAAACATAAAATTAAAAAGATTTTAAATAGTAAGAGAGAGGGAAAGGGAAATAAATTGGGGAAATAAAAATATTTAGTTTATAAAAACTTATATGTTTGTAAAATAAAAGTTGGAAAGTGATAAGAGACCTGAACGGTCATAAAATAGACAAATATCAAACTAGGAATCAAAACGCCATTAGATGGTAGAAGAGGCAAAGAAGCGATACTAGAAGGGGTACCGGTAGTGACAATGGTAGTACCACTTGGACTAGTTGTATTGGTTTGAATCTCTGTAGTTACAGTGGGCATCAATATCGTTAAATTCACCAGAGAAGGTTCCCCTTCCATATCACGAACATACGCCCAAATACTAACAGTGTATTCAACTCCACTCTCCAACCCAGTGAATGTTAACTGGATTGTGTACAGATCCGTTAAATCATTCAAGGACTGAAATTGTAAAACAGTGGAGGCAATTGATATTTCGACATAGTACCGATCTATGCTTCCTTGTAGCGACCCATCTTCCGCACGTGCGTACAACTGTCTGTCGAAAGAAACTACCATCGAATACTGAGTTATATTAGAAATAGAAATATTCGCGTTTGTAACAAAGGCGTAGCAAGTTGAGTTGTCGGCATTTCCTTTTGAGAATTGACAAATACAATCTGCCTTCAGAGTATACCCTTCGGGATCCGCTTCTCCTAGAGCTGGAGGAGTCCCGGAATATGTGGGACACGGGATACAATGTGTGTACTCTGCAAAAGGCTGGAAATAATCAGCCGGACAAGGTATACACAATTCACCTGGACTAATGGTACCAAAGCCAGGGAGGCAAACGCATTCATTGATATCAGTTTCACCTTCGGACAGGGTTACCCTAGATGTAGGACAGTTAAAGCAAGCGTGGTCGCCAGGGTGTGGTTTATAAGTTGATTTGGAGCATTCTACACAGGTATAGGAGACAGCGGTTTTATTTTCATAGTGACCAGAATCGCAAGCACATGTACTTGTCATACCACTTACAATTTCTCCAGCATTCGATCCACAATCAATGAATAGTTGGAATCCGGACGTGGAATTTTCGCATATATATAAACCAGTATGAGCGAAGGAATAGTCAATGAAATATAATGACCCATTATTACCAACGGATAATGTATTCAAATTGAGTGTAGAAATAAGGACGCCGTCTTTGTACCAAGAAACATTGATGTGTGGATTCATAATTTCGCATTGAATCACGTAGTCATCGCCGAATTGGAAATAATGTTCAGTCGTTTCAGGTTGGGAATATGGTAGGAGGGAAATCAATATAACAAGGATGTATATAAGTGTCATGGTATAAAACCTAATTCTAATAGTTATAGTAAATCTTCAAACAATGTTTACAACTTATATCATAAATTCATAAATTCATAAATTCGGGTGGATTTCTCAATTCATAATTCATTTATCAGAAAATAAATTCCCAACCGTTATGGCATTTGAGTACAAAATTGGAGGAGAAATATTGAAAAGGTTTATCGATAAAGAAGGATCACTCGAATCTATAATTTTCAAATCAAAATTGAAGAATTTGAAAGGAAAACCTATTTCCCTGAAGAAACGTATTTTTGCTTTAGTAATAAACGCATTGAAAAAGTACAAACTTATCGAAGATTTGATCAAAAATGTAAAAATCGAAGAGAATATTTCCATTTCTATCCCACACTACTCCCTGGTCCTAATGACGTATGATTTGTTGTATAGAAAAGGTATAAGTGGGGGAGGACAGTGGAAGAGAGGCTTACTCAAATTTCAAGACAAACTAAAAACTCAATTACAACAAATCTCTATAGTAGGTACAGATGAAACCGAAAATATTGTTTTACCTAGATACGTGCGAATAAACACCCTACTGACAAATCGAATAGAAATAGAAGGAATCCTGTTGAAACAGAACCTTATTTACGGCGGTGAAGCGAAAGATAATAATCAACTTGATACTCTATGTACAGAGAACAAGTTAGTATTTTTCAGCGACCACATAATTACAAACTTACTGATATTCTCCCGGGATTCAACCAAGTTATTATCGCCACTAATTGACAAGGGTTTTCTCATTTTCCAAGATAAAGCCAGTTGTCTACCAGTTCACATACTCGCACCCACTGAAAATTCTGTAATTATCGATGCGTGCGCTGCTCCAGGCAACAAAACATCCTTCCTGGCTTCACAACTCAAGAATACAGGCAAAATATATGCGTTTGATATTAGCAAAAACCGATTGAATAGCATGAGAAGGAACCTGAAAAAATGGGGCATCACATCGGTAGAGACAATATGCAAGGATTTCCTAAGAGTCTCCCCTAGTGATTACAAGGATGTGGAATACATTCTTGTTGACCCATCGTGTAGTGGTTCTGGTATGATAAACCGTGTAAAACAACCAAGTCAAAGTTGTGATTCAAACATACTCGCTTCACGGTTAGAAAAGCTAAGCAATTTCCAGGCCACTTTACTGAAACACGCGCTCTCTTTCCCCTCTGTGCGTAGGGTAGTGTATTCGACTTGTTCTGTGTATCAAGAGGAAAATGAAATGGTAGTGAAAGAGGCATTGGAGAGATATGGGGAGTCATTTCAGTTGGCATGCGTTCTCCCTGAATGGGAGGGTAGAGGGAAGAAGGATTCGTTTGAATTTGGAGAGCATTGTTTACGTGCTAGCCCCGAAAACAATAGGACAATCGGATTTTTTGTAGCACTTTTCGTTAGAAAGGAATTATAAAATAGTTAGATTAATAATATTTATAACTCAGCCTCAACTTACTTACCTTCAAAGCTCAAAAATAACAAAAAATCAAATGTTAATTTTTTCTGTGATTAAAACAGCTCCTATAACCTTTCTTTTATAGAGATTGAGATATAATTCAATCATATTTAGAGATTCTCATCATTCTCTGCATAGGTTATAATTAGCAGTTGTAAGCTACAACTACGTTTTCGTTTTACTTTTACTATTCTCGCCACTCACAATACAAACATAACCATCGAAATAAATTATTAATTATTGGAATATTCGCTTCACTACAGGTATATATTTGAGTAAGCATTTAGGTGAACTTTGGTTTTGTCGTAAAGATAGTATAATTTAATTATTAATTTCGTTCGCTATGAGTGATACACTGAACTGTGAATTAATTAACAGGAAATATAGAAACTAATGTATTATCTAATTATGATAACAGCTTTCCAAGATATCTCTATAGGTATGGATAATGTTTTTTTCATGACAATTAGATGATAATAGAAATATGCATTCTCTAACTCTATCACCATTGCTTCATGGCGATCATAATTTGTATTTCGGCGATACTGAATTGAATTCATTATCAAGGCCGGCGGAAGCAGTATTAAGTGTCAGACCGGCCTGACTACTTCCGCCACCCCTGATTATTGGTTGGGATTCAATAAAATAACGATTTACAAATTGAGTTTGAGAGATTTACAGCTTCCTTTTCGGTTTATATACGCCGGAGGCAACATGCAAACTTGAATAAACTGAAGTAATAATGTGTTGAAGAGTTCGTTTTTCGGAGTTTGAGAACAATTTTTATAATAATTGAAAAGATGTTCCTATAAAATGATTCCGTCACTGGATATGGCCTGTCTGTTATATTGATAATTTAGTGTTTTGATATCCATAGTATTTTTCTCATAAACATAGTAAGGACAAGCTACCAAATCTACTAGCTATTTTCTCTGGTTGCATGACGTATAATAATCTAATTTACGTATATTATAAGCCTATCCCTCTTCAATGGCGAGTTTCAACAAGAAATCGCTAGAAGACAAGCTCCACAGATTGAACTCTTCGCAAGAGAGCATCGAGACTCTCTCGCATTGGATTATACACCACAAGCAGTATGCAGAGGATTCTGTTAGAATATGGAAGGAGTGCTTCAAAGAGAGTAAGTGACTCAATTATAGTGAAATATATGTAAGTTTTCTTGCATGAAATTGCTGTCGACTAAATATCTTATTGACGTAAGTGATTTTTCTGAAAATACTTAGTCTTACATTAGCCAGAATTTCCTCTTACAAGAACTGTACTATACCTAATAAAACCAAAGTGTGGTCAATGGGATGACAATTACTTTATGGATGGTCATTGGTGGGGTATGCTGGAAATGGTTCGAAAAACCAAAACTGGAAATTGTTCGAAAAACCAAAACCGGAAATTGTTCGAATTTTTTAGTGTTGCTGCACCATGGATATGAGAAAATCCCGGCTTGAATCCATGGTCCAACAATACAAAAATGAAATTCGAACTATTTCCTTTTTTGTTCGAACTATTTCCTATTTTGAAAAATTCGAACCATTTCCGCATTACCATTGGGGGGAATCAATAAAAAAGGCAATTATATTATTTTCGCATTTCTAAGTAACTAAGCCTATTTTATCGATTAGGTGATCCCGAGAAGCGTCTCCTGCTCTTCTACCTGGCCAATGACGTGCTACAGAACAGCAGACGGAAAGGAGTGGCCATATTCCATACAGCCATGAAGCCACATCTCTTAGATGCCTCTCTGTTCGCAAGGTAATATTCAATACACTGATGATAGGCAACCAATCCTAATTACACAATGGTCATGATAAGCGGGTAATATACAGTAAACTCTCTTTATAACGAAGTGCTTGGGACCTGTAAATTCATTCGTAATATCCGGATATTCGTTATATACGGATAATAATATTAATTTGCATTTAGTGCTCTGGGGGAAAATATCAATTTCGTTATATCCGACTTCGTTATAACGGGAGTTCACTGTACTATAAAAATTGCCTATCAAATGCAATTTGGCATTCATATTATATCAAAACCTTTTCAATCTAAAAACCCGGCTTCGCAAAGGTTTATTTTCCATGATAAAAAGAATGACCTTGCTAATTAATGCCCGAAATATATTGAAAAGTTATTGCACAATTTACGAGTAATTCCCTTAGTTTATAACAATCTTGGACTCTTGCTATAATATCAGATGAAAAATTACTTTATCTGTGTCAACTATATTTTAGTGGCCAAAAGATTCAAACATCAATTGAGAGAATTTTCAAAATATGGAAGGATCGCAAAGTATTTGATAAGAGATTTATAGAAGAGCTGAAGAAACGAATAACAAGTTAGCTATCTCATCACTAGGTGTATTATCTAATTATTTTATTAAAACATTTTATATTAACGCATTTTAGTGGGTCCGCATACAATTATTATCAAGCTTCCATCAGCGGAGAACTTGCCAATACGAGATGTACCGGATTTTAAGGTTAATCACACATTCAATAGTCAGCTATAGACAGGTATACAACAATAGTGTATTTAATATAGGCTAGTACTCTGTGCGACGCATTAGATGATATGCAGAAATTCGAGTCAGATTTGCATGTGAAAGCTTCTGTTATGTCCAAACTGAGATTGGACGTGGCAGATACAAGATCTCTGTCTCTCCTCAAAGGTTAGATTGCCATGGTTGTAATCCATGGTTCTTATAACCTATAATACTCTTTCTAATCCACTGTTATGCTTCTAACTATAGTAATGTAATTCGGAAAATTAATTGCTATAATTACAAAATTATTGATTAGGACTATTCTATAATAGCAAGTTAGCCTATCAACTAGCTATTTTTAGCAAAATGCGGTACGTATTTCTCATTAATCCATTGTGCCTGTTTAATCCGATTTATTTTCATCTTGTATCTGCTTCATTTCCCAATCTTGTGAAGGAACCAGTTTATTATAATTTATACTTAATATTTATTGCGAATTACAACTAAAAATAAGCGGGAATTACTATAATAATAATACGTACTCAAACTACTCATATTATATTTAATTATTATACTGTATATGCTGGTTAGAAAATCTGTAGTCTGTTTGTGTCTTTAAAATCCCAAACCAACATTCTCTGGTCTTTATCCAATGCTATTCCTTCTGGGTACAAGAACTCGCCTAATCCGTTACCTTTCTTTCCCAGAGTGTTTGTGAGTTTGCCTGCTTTTGAGAATATTTTTATCTCATGATCATTCGTGTCTGTCAAGATAAAGTTCATATGTCTGTCAATGTCAAAATGACAAATACGCCCGACTAAGAAATTTGGGATTAACCTATCGATTACGTCACCGTTTCGCGAGAACACTTCCATAATACGAGCGCCATCTGTTACAATATAAAACTTGTCACCAACACACTTCATGTCATACATTTTCACACCTTTAGGGATATCTAGTTTTATTGTATTGAGCTTATTCAGGTTCATATCGAACCTGATCAGAGAGCTGCCTTCACAAACACACACAAAAACGCCATCTCTCCCTACAGCTAATCCGGACATGAGATTTCCCTCTTGAACTGAAACCTGTTTTTTATGGGTTGAAAGACTGAATTTATGAATTGTGTTGTTCTCAAGGCAGGTGGCGAATAAGTGTGTTTTCGTTAGACAAATGTACCATGGATGTTTCAGCTGTTTATCTTTCAAACTTCTCTGCAAATGTCCATCTTTTGAGTATATTTGGATTCGGTTTTGCTTCGCTTCTGCAACGTAGATATCCTCTGTAAGTGGGTGGATTGCTATGGATACAGGTCCCCATGATGGAATGCGGTCGTTCTCCCTATTGACTCCTCCCCATATTGGCATACCCCGTTCTTCATAGGGCGGGAGGCTCGTTTGTACAGTGCACAGTGTGTTTATTTTCGAGTATAATTCTTCGTCACTCCATGTGATTTCTAGTGTGGGTATTGTGAGTGTTTTGTTGGAGAGTTCTTGTAGTTTGTTTTGTATTGTATTGTAGTCTTCTCGAGTTGCGAAATTTCCAATTTCCATTTCGAATGATGCACTTATTAGCTTCATTTTGCCATGCCAGTTTGAAATTTCTCTCTGGTGTTGTACGATAATTGCATCTACTTCTTTGTAGATTTTGTCTAACTCTCTAAATATACTTTTCCCTTTCTCTTCCAGCCAAGTTCTATACTCCATTATTTTGTTCTGAACTTCGATTTTTTTCATTAACACATCGTTCTTTAACCTTTCTAGCTTTCTATAGTGGTTAGTTGGGACTGTACTGGCGTAAGGTAATTCTTCATCGAACATTATTTAACTGAGAAACTCTGTATTTTAATGCGGTTACATACGAATAGAGCGTATTTATATAGAGCCACTCAGACAATATGTAATATTTGCTTTATGTTGCTTCAATATTTTGGATTTGGGTTTTCCCTTACCCACATTAAATTTAAATAATCACATTGGTAGCAGAATTAAATATAGATTTATGTTAAACTATATTATTAAGCGAGACTATAATTCTGCAATCTGTAAAAGGTAATTAGTGGTAGTCATATCTTTAGCAAGTGGGATTTATGTCATTTTATATGAGTTAATATTATTATTGCAGATTCAGCTTGCTTATTAGAACTGAGTCTTATTTCTATTGGCAACCCGACAGAGCTTTCTCATGGCATGTCTAGTGATGACTTCTACCGAAGTCACTTCACGAAATACTTTATTAATTCGCCGTAAATATGCATAAGTGACTAAATAACATGCCATATATCCTATTTATACGGCTGCCAAGGATTCTGCATTATTATTTGGTAATAAATAATGTTGACTGTCTCAAGCCATATTTGTACGGTTAATACTGTGTAGAAAACCATTGAACAACTTGTTCACTTTTGGGGGAAAAGATTTCTAATTGATTAGTTTGTTTACTTATGTTTATTCACTTATAAATCAACATAAATATTGATTATAAGCTTTTATATTTCATAGCATTCTTTCCAGATGCTTGTTTGTTTGTTGTGTATTTTTGTTGTTTTCATGTTTTGTTTTAGTGACTTATTTGTGTTTCTGAACACCTACTTAATAATTAAATTACTTCATAATAGTAATTAAAAGTAACCATCTACCTTTAAATTTTAATGAGTAACAACTTAAAGTACCGTGTGTAATTATTTCCTTTTACGATTATTTCATACTTATTTTCTCAAATGAACTTTCAATACGAAACCTCTTACATTAATTTTCAACATTTTCTCTGAAAGGACATTATATTGGTATCTTATAGACAAGTGATTAAAGTCATTAAACCAATTATCATTTTAATTTGTACGATTGTACTTAAATGAAAGGGAAATACATAACTTTTGACCATTTATGTCTTCCCTATAGATAAATCAGCTGGTGGCAAGTTCTTGAAGGAGTTTAATGAGAACTGTGCTAAACTACAGGATTATTGCGATAGTTTAGCCGCAGAAGTGGATGCGCGAAAAGATATTATACATTTGCTAACTGACGCGTACACTAGTTGTACTGCTAGCATTTCACAGCTCGTACAAACCATCAAGGTAATGCCAGTAAATATCTACAAAAATAACTAAAGACTATAAATCTAATAGTAAATTACACGGCTATACCTAGACTTTAGATAAGGTTAATTAAATTAAATAACTTTCAAAAATTATGTCATTAAATTTGTTATTACTTACAATAGCCATTAAACTTAAAATCGCTACTTCTTATCAAGTTGTAGGTTAACTAATTAATCATTACTAAACATATGTATTAAAATTTGGGTCGTTTAACGCAGGTAGGTTGCTGGTAGTATGGCACTGCCTGCTACTAGCTTGATACACTCACTCGTTAGGAGTATAAAGATGCAGCTAGCAAAATCGATCAATTGAATGTAATGTTTGAAATGCGGCTCCAGAGCTGTGGGGCCGAGGGAGACGAACAGGTATCCAGACGTGACGTCATAACTGAAGAGGTAGATATGGAGCTGGATTCGGAAGACGAAGAGATTGATGAGAAACTCGACAGAGCTTATGAGAACAGTACGAACCAAACAAGGGATGTTAAGCTTGATAAGAATGAGGAATCTCATGCGTTGTTGAAAGCAGCTACGGCGCATACAGTACCGCAAATGGACACTCTTTCCCTTCTGAAAGCAATCGCTGACACAGGAGCTCTCATATCTCCAGCTTTACAGACCCAACTCGAGTTCATACAGCATAGTAATAACTCTGGATTATCGCAGACTAATATGCTACAAACTACTGCTGACCTAGATCAGTCTAAAGTTTCACTGAACAAACTGATTGCTCATAAGAACGTAACAATAACTGAACCTCAAACTCAATTGAATCAGAATGCCCCTTACGGCCATATTATAAACCCTCATGAGCACCTATTTACCAACCCCTACGCGGATTCTCTAATCTCACCACCAAATGCTTACTTGCCTCAAGAACAAATTCCTGACTACAGACCACCGTCCGGTCAATCTACACCTCTACTGGACGAAGCTCCTGACACAGAGGAGCATAAGCAAACTCCAAACCAGTACAATCAGTTCGCCAGCTACACACAGGGTCTCTACAAGCCTATTGAATCTGCGGCATTGGAAGATGTTTCTAAGGAAATGCCCTTCGGTAGAGAGTTCTTTATTCCTAACGATACAAAGAAACTCCGCATCGAAGCACCACCTATCAGTCTGAATTTAAAAGTATTTGATTACAAACACGGTACTTCAGTGAGGCCAGCTGTCTCTGCCCCATTGCCCCCTCCCCCATTCAGCGAGCCCCCGATACCCCGCATGTCTCAACCGGCTCCAATGGAAGCACCTCATCCTATGTCCCAGCAACATGCGCACTTTGTTCCATCTATGCAACAACAACAACAACAACAACAACAACCGTCAGAGCAACGACAGCAAAATCAACAACAACAACAGCAAAATCAACCGCAACAACAACAACAACAACAACAACAACAGCAACAACAACAACAACAACAGCAACAACAACAACAACAACAGCCCCAACTCCTAAACTCTCCCTACAGACCACTAATGAGCCCACAGCACAATATGAATATGCCGCCTCACCTCTTAGCTCAGCCTCCTCCTCCACCATTTAACATCCCCAACAACCAAATGCCGCCCTATAGAATGCAAGATGTGAACAGACAAGATGCTAGTATGAACCACACTGCTAACTCTCCCTCTAAGGAACAAATGCATGAGGATAGGAAACGCTTTCATGAACAAGCACCGCATTTCCAGACGCCTCCACCACACCCTTCTTTATTCCGCCCCCCTCCCAACATAATGCCCCCTGGAAATCGACCCCCATTCAACTACAGAATGCCTGCGCCCAACGAGCCCCCGCACAGGTACCCGCGGCCGCCGCACCCCCCTCATTTCCCACGTCCCAGACACAATTTCCAACACGATTTCCAGAGACCCAACCACTAGTATATATTGCCTTCAATCGATTGCAAGCTTCACTTGTCAAATCATTAGCAACGCTAAATGTACGTAGACGGAGTCGATAGGTGCTGGCCATTCGCCCCCTTTAAAGTTAAATATTATTTGGCTATGTTTTTCATTGTTATTATGTGCTATCTTTCTAGTAAATGAAATATAATCTAATAATGTTATTCTAGGAGGGCTACTAAAATAATCATTTGTTGGGACAGTAAATGGATTTGTGTTCCTTATATGGTCTCGTCTTTAAACATTCATGTAAACTTGGTTCTCTGACAGTCAAAGGCTTCGAAACAAATGGGACTTCATTCATTAGCTATTCCAAAGATTAACCATTGCCAGCCACTATGTAATCTATTTTTATTGAATCCACTTAATTCAATTTCCAAGAATTTTATTTTATTATTACATAAGAATTTACTAAATGACTAAAGATAACAAATATCACAAAATACTTGCATAATATGAATCCTGATGTGGCTAGAAGGAATGGAGTTTTAATCCAAATTATTCCATCGTTCCTTAGTTGTATTTCTGTAATCTTCTTTACTTTCTTTGCATACAAGTCCTGACAAGGACTGGACATCTCGGTGATTCTAGAAGGCTAACCGATTCTATTGTATATTGATACAAAAGATGTAACAATTAAAATGCTGGAATTGCTGATTGATGATAGAAATAAACAAGAATAATACCAGTCCCAAGTTCCGTAAATGCTTTACTATGGAAGCTTGCCTATAGAAATTTAATAAACTTTTAGGTCGCAAACTTACTGCGTTTGACTAAATAAATGCAAAAGGGAGCCCTTCTGTTATTTGTTTTGTTGCTTATGAAAGATTCTTGATAATATGAGGAATATTTACTACATGCTATGCGAATAATAAGATAATCATTTGATTAATGACATTCATATGTTCTTTCCAAAATTCCTCGGACAGTAAACAATCACTAAGAGGAATATACTTTTCCTTTAAATCTCGACTTTGTCTGTCTTGAGGTGCTCGGTCACCGAAAAAAGTTTTCTTGATTTAATGTTTAATCGATCCTTTATTTCATGGCGGTTTCATGTCCGAGGAATTTTGGGTTTTAGAACAATTTAGTGGCAAAATTTGATAAAAAATGTATTCATTTAGGGCTAGAGCATAGCTGAGTGTGTTGAATATCGGCTTGGAAGTTGGAACCTGCAAGACCAGATTCGTTCGAGAACCGAACACCAGAATGTTGATTCAATGCAACACATAAGAGCTGATACAACTTTAGTATTCAATTTCTGATTAATCTGATAGTTGTGCAATGAAATAACTTATATGTAAACGGTCGACAAATTTTTTGCTTAGTTTGTATGGGCTTTTATGACCGTCTACATATAATAGGCTCGTTGTGCAATAGCTCCTTACAGCTTTGTGTTCCGTTTAGCAAATCGCTACTGTGAACGTTACTATAAGATAGGTATACTCATAGCAATGACTTAGGAAGTTATTTATGCGATTATTCTTTGGTTCCAAACATTAAGAAGTCTTCAATAAAACGCTCGAATTTAATATATTTGTATCTCTGCAGCCTTACATACATACGATGCTTTTTATAAGTTTCTTGGTAATTTACAAGCTACATTTTATATCTGTAACAATTCTTCCATCAATTTTCCATTTATACAAACAATTAGCCCATCAGATAGCATATTTTATTATTCAACGAATAAATATATTTCACTAATTACAATGCCAATAATTATTTTACCTTTACCCACTATGGTAAGTTAAATTACTTTAATTTACTTGATACCTAAGTAAGTAGAATAGTATCCACTGACAATTATTGCATTGTATAGGCCATAGTTACAAAATAGGTTGTATTCTTATTCAGTCTAGAGCAGTGAAACAATCCATCAAATAATGGCAGACTCGAATAAGGAAGATATCTCTAACAATAAAGAGAATTCTAACCCTGAAAACAATGAACAAACCGTTGATATTGAAAACGAGAAAATGAATTTGAATAGTGCAGAGGATAACTCTGTTCAGACAGAAATAGGAGAAGATATTGTGTTGGACGCTTGTAACGACGAAGAGCTCGCGACGAGACAATCCTCAGACGATATGGAAGCGTTTGACAGGTCAAACCCTTCCAAGCGTTTGAAAATCGACTCTCAATCATCCTCGCCACTTTCCGCAGACTCGAAACCGGCCTGTTCCACACCAGATAGCGGGCTAACTAGCCCAGTCATTCTACCAAAGGAAACTATAACGACATGTCACGACGAATTCGCGGGGCATGGTAAAATAGAGTTCTACCTACCGGTTGATATGCTCAACAACCGCCAGCCAAACCGAATTGGTGTTCGCGACGTTCGTATAACGAGCGAGGTTCTGATTCTACGCGAGTTGCCCTGGCGAATTCTAGTTGTGAAGAAATCCATTGATAGAAGCCTGGGTTTGTTCGTGCAATGCGACCCCGCGTGTAAGAACGAATATCCACAGTGGAGCTGCCAAGCGCGCGCTATTTTGCTCCTCGTTAATTTCTCGGACCGGGCTTCTAGCATAACGCGAGACCTATACTACGAGTTCACCACACGCACGAATGACTGGGGCTATGCCTGCATGATAGAAATGAACTCAGCTTTTCTAGACGAGAGGACTGGGTGGGTGAAAGACGGACGGATTTGTTTGGAAACGACTATTACTGCTGACGCGCCGCACTCGATGGCTTGGGACAGCAAGACGCACAGCGGGTTCGTTGGCTTGAGGAACCAGGGCGCTACCTGCTACATGAACTCTATGCTACAGTCGCTGTTCTTCACAAACTCGCTACGTAGAGCTGTGTACCAAATGCCGACACAGGACCAAGACACCAATCTCAGTGTGGCCCTGGCGCTACAACGCTTGTTCTACGAACTTCAGCACTCAGACAGGGCTGTGAGCACCAAAAAGCTGACACGAGCTTTCGGTTGGAAAACGCTTGATATTCTGATGCAACACGATGTTCAAGAAATGTGTCGTGTTTTGCTCGACAACTTGGAAGCTGCCATGAAGAACACCTGTGTTGATGGGACAATCCCGCGTTATTTGGAGGGCAAAATGGAGTCCTATATAAAATGCGCAGACATAGAACACATGTCTTCTCGCGAGGAGACTTTCTTTGACATCCAACTGAATGTGAAAGGGCTTTCTCACATTCGAGATTCCTTTAAGAATTATATCGCACCTGAAATACTAGACGGAGACAATAAATACGACGCAGGGGACCATGGATTTCAGAAAGCAGAAAAAGGCGTTTATTTCCTGACATTTCCACCTGTTTTACATCTCCATTTGATGCGTTTCCAATTCGACCCAAAGACAAATCTAAATGATAAGATCAATGATCGATGTGAGTTCCCTGATGAACTGGAATTGACTGAATTCCTAAAAGTTCCCCCTACCAAACCGCTTATATACCGACTCCACACCATATTCGTACACACAGGGGACAACAATGGGGGGCACTACGTTACATATCTCAGTCCAAAGTGCGACGGAAATTGGTATAAGTTCGATGACGAAATTGTGTTTCGTTGTTCAAAGGACGAAGCAATTGAAAACAATTTCGGAGGCCAACGCGAGCATCACAACAATAGATTCTGTACTAACGCTTACATGCTAGTCTACATATGTGAGGAGGAACTTGAGAATATAATTCGCGATGTAACCGAAGAGGATATTCCTCAGTACTTACATATTAGAATCGAGAGTGAGAAACAATTGGAAGCACAACGCCGTAAGGAGAGACAGGAAGCACATCTGTATATGCATATTGATGTGTACACGGATAAACAGTTCGAAAGGAACCATGGATACGATCTGATGACTGAGCATATCGAGCAACAACTGACGCTTGTCTTGAAGAAGGATACTCCCTTTTCATCTTTTCATGAAAAGCTAGCTTCGAATTTTGACTGTCCAATTGATCTCTGTCGTATTTGGCCGATTAAAAGTCGATGTAACGACTCGTATCGCCCAACCCCATTACAGTCTCATTTGAATCAGCAAATTTGCATTTGGGATCACTCTGAGCACCAAAATACTTGGACTATTTATCTTGAAATGGTCGAGGACAAGGAGAAAGGTGTTCTATCCGATTTCGATTACAAATCCGATGTTATTTTCTTCTTGAAATATTTCGATGTCTACGAACAAAGGTTGACTAACCTTGGTTCCCATATATTCCCAATTCAAGCACCTTTTATTAACCTTTCGCCTCTACTTTGTAAGCTCGCTGGATTGTCCGAAGACCTCGAATTGGAATTTTACGAGGAGGTAACAATTGGTCAAATAGTCCTACTAGAGCGTGACAGTACAATCAGTTCAATAAACGAGTTGTCTGATGGTGACATTCTCTGCTACCAACTAACGAATTATGACGTCAATAAAATCATAACTCCAGCCTTTAGGAACCCATTTACAAACGTGAAAGATTTTATGGAAGATTTGAGTATGCGTTTAAACGTTGTATTCAGACAGGCTGGTACAGACGACTTTGGGTTTGTAATGCAATTGCGTAGGGACTTGCGTTACCCTGAAATGGCTGTTATAATTGGTAGAGTACTCAACACGGATTACCAGAAAATACAGTTTTTCCGATCATCCTACTACATGGATGTTATTTCAGATGACATTAAGCATGACTGTACAAATTACCTGGGCCATCTCGTATCTCAGAGATACCACCGTAACGATGATTTCACTATTTTCTACAAGATACTAGAAATCCGTTTGGAAGAGTTGGCTAATAAAATGCAAATAAAATGTAATCTCATGTCTGAAAATGCTGCTATTGAGGATAGTTTTCAAATGTTTGTGGATAAAACTGAGTTGTGTGGACATATTTTCGATCGGTGTAGGAACAAATTTAAACTTGAAACTGAGGAACTTCGCGCGTTTCATATTGTATCCTCGCGAATTTCGCAGGTTTATGTCATGAAAGATAGTCTCATATCCAATCTCAAACCCCCAGTACTTAATATTGATAGAATACCGCTAGACCAAGTTAGTATTGGGGATTGTCAAGTCTTGGTTCAGGTTGTGCATTTTAATAAAACTCTCCACAATTCGTTCGGAATTCCTTTTCTAATACTTTTAACTGAAGGTGATTCCGTGGAGCTGATAAAGAAAAAAGTCCAACAGAAATTAAACTTAACAGATGTAGTATTTAAACGTTATAAATTTGCTCTCATTTCCGATTCTCACATAACTTATTATGAAGATGATAGTGTTACATTTGGAGTGGACGATTTAAAATACAAACCTATTCCAGTCAATTTGCTACCTACTCTCTCACCTTGTAGCCTACGTAAATGGAACTCAGTTTTTTTCGGTCTTGATCATCTTGATAAACAAAAACCCAAATCATACAACACAGAGAAAGCTATTAAAATACATAACTGATAGACTTGTTTCAGAATTCAAATGATTTTGCATTGAAACGAGATTATACCTTTTGTTTCTGTTTAATTAAACGCTTATACACTTATGTACTCTAGGTTTAGCCCATGATTGGAATATTGTTGTTGTTTATTTAACTAGCAACAAACCTGGATATATTTAGGAGTTAGGCAATATTATTTAAATTTATGGCACAAAAACAAATACTTTTGGTAAAAATAATCTTTTTTGATTACAACCTTCTAATTGTCTATACACTTATAATCCTTATGTAATATTTATTATTTAATCGCTATCCTTATGTAATATTTAATCTCTAAAATACATTTATTTCACCCCCAATTATCCTCGCATTATTCAATCAATATCCACTTGTAATTTGCTTATTATACTTGTTTATTACTGATTACTGATTACAATGTCAAAGGTTAAATAATCCCATTTAACTTGTATAAATTAGTATAAATATTTTTCAATTTGTAAATCATTGCATTATATTCGAATCACTATGGCAAAGGGAGAACTAAACTTTTCTCTCTTGATTGAGAAGGCAATTACTCAGACAGAAGAACATTATTCTGAATTAATCACTCAATTAACTGACAGAAAATCAGCTATTTTATCTGCTTTGAGAGCTTTGGATAAAGGTTTTATTGAAAATCGTGAAAATCATGTTAGGAGTATCGCGAATATAAATTCAGTGACGAAAACGATCTCAGAATTGTTCAAAGATAACGATTCACTTGACAAAGATTTTCTCGAAAAACATGAGAAAATATGTACGGAATCAAAAGAAAAAATTTGGAAAAAAATGGAACATTCGTCTGTGAAATTTGAGCACCGATTATGTATAGAAAACTGTGTCAGGGCATCTGGCAGCATACATCTAGAAGGTTTGCTCTATCAATCTATTGAAGAGTTACATTTAGATCACGGGCTATTCGAATTGGGAGATTTGCAGCCTTACAAGGGTAGAGAAATTGATGCATCACTTGATGTACTAATTTCACTTCCATTAGATGAATCGTTTGTAACTTATTCGAATGATTTTGAAGAAATTACACATGCACAGTTAGCTAAACACACTATAAGGAGTCCAGCTAATCTCATAGCGAATCCAGCAGCAATTTGTATTGATCCTGAAAAGCAACTTGTATACGCTGTAGATGGTGGGAAAGTACCTAGAATATTTGTATTCACAACGGACGGTGAATATATAGAAACAATTCGACCTCCTTTGCAGAAGAACAATGCTTGTTTGTATGGTATTTGTGTTGGAAGAGGTAGAATTTATGTAACGGATACGCATAATAATCTCATAATCGCGATTTCGCAGAATGGAGGCGAGTTTCTCGCGGCTACTTACGGACGGTCTGTTTTTACTAGCATCCAAAACTTAGCTATCGACACTGAAAATGGGCAGATTTTCGCATGTGATAAAAGCGCATCAAAAATCCGAATATTCGATGATCTGTTGCATAAAATTTGTCATTTCGGTGAGAGATTCCTAGCTGGGCCTAGAGATGTGAAAGTGCGAAAAGATAACGTAATTGTTCTAGACAGTGGGGATTACTCGCTTTGCTATTTCTCTAAAACGGGAGTCTTATTGGGACACAGTATTACATTCTTCACCAGTTACACACCTTTTCTCGGGGGAATATTCTTCCCGGACAAAGCACGCGTGCAATTCTTTGATATAGACGATGAAGGAAATTTTTATATCACAAACTTTAATTCCGCAGCTGTACATAAATTTGATATGTTTGGTGGTTATTTGTCTTACGCAGGCAACGAAGTTACTAATGGTAATGTGCATACTAAAGGAATTGCTGTTGGTAATAGAGGGAAAGTCGTGTATGCTTGTACTAGTAAAGAAGGCAACCAAATACAATGTTTGAGCCATAATAAATGAATTTATAGCAATGTTGTTATTTTGTTTGTTTTTATTTTCAGAACTCTGGTTATTTGTATGCCAAGAATAGTAATGTATAATTATTAATTAGTTTTCACTTATTTTACATTCGCGCGGGTTTGAAACTTGAGTGGTAATGCTTAGTAAAAACTCCCGCAATTTATCTCGAAATTTCTGCTATTCTTATTCATCATCTACCAATCAAATTTCGCAGTTTGCAATTCATTTCGCTTTTCGCATAAAGTCTGAGTGAATTGATTATGCACAATTTTTAATCATTGGTAATATTTTTCTCATTTTTTAATTTGTCACAAATTTGGTGAATTTTGCAATAAACGATCATTTTCGCGATGAGACGAGTAACAAGTATTATATTGCTTGTTGCATGTTATTTCACAGGTATTCACAATTATTTATTTGTTATTTACTTTATATTAATTATTATATTTCCTTTTGGGTTTCTTTTATTTCATACTATAATATTATATCCTATTATAGCACTCAACGCACAGTTCGCTTTAAAACTCCACGATGGCTACAAACCTCCCTCCTCGATTCCAACCGACCCGGAACAACTGCTGTACAATATTGCAGCTATGGACCAGGGACGTGAACCTGTAGTTGTGCAGCTTATAGATTCTAACGGAGACCGTGTTATGGACAACATAACTGTTACAGTCACTACAGTAGTTGCTTCTGGAGTTGATGCGTACACCGGAATGATGTGTGCAGGGACCAGGATATTCTCAGAGAAAAGCTTTCGATACTGGGTGAGTTTATTGGAGTATTGTTTGCTGTACTATGGATATTTGGATTATTGGCATCATGGGGTCTTAAACATTACTAAACGATATAAATTATTTTATTTCAGTGGGATAAACAAGTCTTTAGAGATACGAGCTAAAATATATTATCTTATGTGAAAAGTTTTCTAATTAAAACTCTTAGTATACTATGAATGCAACATTAAATGCAGTTTTTTCATCCTATTTATTGCTGCATTTCTAATTCACTATCGAACTAACTTAATTATTAATCTAATTTGCTGCTATTACATTCTTACAAACTATTCTAAACAAACAAACAATCAAATAAGTACGGATTAATATATTGGTGTAGTAGTATCCGTTGTTTAATGTATAAACCAATTCACTTATAAACTACAATTACATATTTTAGTCGTGTTCTTCAATTACGACTACAAGTTCTAAATGTACACAAATAAAAGTACAGTACAAAATTACAATTTAAAAAAAATAATAAGAAATATATGCAATTTTTACAAACATTAATTATTAACTTATTATAGTACAATTGTTATAACTTATAACCCCCTTGCATAGAACGGGAGTACTAACGACCAGTGGCGGTGCTACACCAGCGGCACCTACCCCCGGGGCTACAGACAGAACAGCTCCACGGACGGAGAGGTGTATTTCCTGAGAATGCTGCACACAGAGGGAACCGTCGCTAACAGGAAGTATCAGTTCTCTGCGGATTATAACGGAGTCACTATAACTGTTTTGAGTGACGAATATCGCGTTTTTCGTGAGTTTATTATCATTTAAAATCTCCTGAATATATACGTAATGCACTTATGAATTATCCAGTAGAGTTATTAATATTTACGTACATAAGGGACGTTCAAATGTTACCTTGAACAATATGCAACAAACCATTATTTTTTGTTTTACAAAATGACAAAAAGCGTGACATAAGGAGGGTGTCTAATTTTGTTAAATTTTCGGTTACAAAACGCTTGAGCGGTCGCTAATAAGTACAGCGACATTTTTTTGGTGAATTGCCTTTATAAATTAATTAAATACACTCATGCCAATACCAGCGTAATTTCGTACCATAAACTAATGTGTTTACCATTTGTTTACAGATCCGGCCGCTAAGGTTATGATCGTTAACAACACAGTCGGCAGCTCAGTGGCTGTAAACTCTCCGTTCGACTTTACTCTGGCTACAATGTACGAGTACCCTCTCGGATCTGGGAACTTCTCGCAGCTAACAGAAGGCCCGCACTCCCGACTACACGTGGACTGCTATGTGCATTATAAATTCAAGCTTTTGTACAAGGGAAGAGACAAGGGAGGGAATTATCATAAAATCCTGGAAACTGATGTTACTCTTGGTGGTAATGGTGTGAGACAAAACGCGAAATTTGATCTTATGATTCGCAAGCGTGCTATGAATGGATTAGTCGTGTTCGATGGGATTCGCATCCTTGATGTTATGGAGGATGTGCAGCTTAACTTCACACAAACGCTACCGTTCTATCCGTGGGAGAGACGCCCCTTTAGCTACACTGAACAGTGGGTGGCAGGACCTATTAGCAGATCCAAACTCCTCAATAACACCGATCCGGTCGAGTCTCTAGCTGTTGCTGTCTCAGATAACTTCAATGTTACAGGTAATTGTAGTTGTCCATTCTATATCTACAGTAGCTCTTGTTAATATGGATAAGTTAAGGCGAAATATCGGTTAAGTATAGTACAGTGGAAGCCGCTTAATCGGGAGACGGTTAATCGGGAAATTCGGTTATTCGGGACGAGGCTTTGGAAACCAATTCGTATCAAATAGTATAAAGAATATCGGTTAATCGGGAGAACCGGATAAACGGGACTAAATTCCTACTCCCGAGGCGTCCCGATTAAGCGGCTTCCACTGTAGTACGATATTTAATAACCTTAGCAATACAAACGCATTTAAATTACTCAAGTTAAAATAAATTCGAACAAAATTCGATGTTCACCAGGTGCTCGTATTAACAAGAGTATACTGTGTTTATTCATTTGTTTATAGTGTTTATTAATTTTGTTTATTATATATTTACTTGTTAGTTAATTTACTTTTGATTATATTTATATATTTACTTGTATATTTATATATTTACTTATATATTTGTTTATTTACTTGTATATTTGTTTATTTACTTTTATAAATATAGCTACTGTTATGGATGAACTACGCATGTCCACCACCGCTATGGATTCAACAGTAAACTCTAACTACAAGTTTGTAAACCCTCCTACCTTCTCTGTATACGACAGTTGGGGCTATCTTATAACCAGCGGGCCTGACAGCAGTCTGGTGAGTTTATAGCTTATAGTGAACCACTGGAGCGTAATAGCAAGCCGAGTAAACGCATTTTGAACGACATTTCCTTGTTAATTAATATACTAATTAATATACGAAAAACACTGGTTATTAGAACATTCTACTTGGAAACGGTTGCCATATATCCCTAGATACTTTATGCTTGTTATAAGAACATTATATGCAGTTCCCGACGATATTCTTAACAGCGGCATCCATTGTATTGCTATTAGAGGAACATAATTAACATTAAATGCTTTCTTGAAAGTTGCTTTCTATTAAGCGAATAATTATATTAGACGAATTGCTATTAATCAAACTCCACAATGTATTATTGTTCAATTATTTTATTATCAACTGCTAATAGGTGTTAACAGTCGCTATCAGCCCTCCCTCAGCTTGCTTATCAGTAGACAGCACTACTGTGACATTGCATAAGGGAGTGGGTACATTCCATGGATCCATGTGTCGCCCTGACACCAATTTAACGCTGACATTCTCAACAGTTAGCACTAACGGAACTACTTTTACAACTTCACCTACTCCATCATTCGATTCATCAGGTGCTGTTAATTCCCTTGTATTCAAATGTATTATACAGTCATTTGTAAACACGCTCCTAATCCTGATCTGATCCAATTTCTTACGTCTAAATCACAAATTAAATGTTACGGTATAGGAGAAAATTCCAAATTTTCGTGCTCCTAAATTCAAATTTTCCAAAGATCATGCTCCAAAGGAGCGTCTCGCCTGGATAATTCCTTGCTTGTAATAGCATTCCTTTTCACCGCATTAATACTTGTGTATTTATAGGTATACTCCGATTTTCTCTCTCGGTTTCCTCCTGGAGGAATGGGCTGCAGTGGGCCATTTGTGAGGCCGCGAAAACAATGTTAAACGCCGGTTATTGGGCTCCAACCTTTGCAGGTAATATAATACCACTCTTCATATGTGTACAGTAGAACCTCGTTAGTACGGCACGGCTGATACATATTTATGGTTAACACATACACTATTTCAGTCCCCTTCAAAGTATTTTCATTATAAATGACACCAGTTAAATCGAATTACACATTTAATGGAGGTATATAGTAATTAAATATTTTACGTTGTATTGCTTGTAGAGCAAGGAAGAACTATCGACTATGCGATTACCTACAGAGAGAAATACGAAACTGATAATTCTAGTTGGGCATTCATGTACTACCGCACTATTGATAAGGCGAACAAGGTTTGTTGTTAGTTAGTTAGTTAGTTTGTTAGTTAGTTAGTTTGTTTGTTAGTTTGTTAGTTTGTTAGTTTGTTTGTTTGTTAGATAGTTAGTTTGTTTGTTTGTTAGTTAGTTAGTTAGTTAGTTTGTTTTATTGATTGTTTGTTTGTTTGTATACTTTTAATTGATTTATTATTGTATAGGATCCGGAGGGTGAACATATACACGCGATATTTGGTGGGCAATACGACCATGACTCGCTTGCTCTGAGTTCGTTCGCTTTCGTAGACAAGATCCCAGTGGCTGGGGTTTATATGGCAGATTCAGATGACCTTAGTAACAAGGTGTATCACCCTTATTTCTACCGAGTAAACAGAGCTTATAAGCTCCAATTCGAGGGAATGGTGAGGTTTCTAAAAGCACATCTTTGGAAGAAAATAATTGTCCTCTCGGACACTGGAACACCTGTTGCCAGCGGTTTCTTCACTACTCTGTTGGAGGAAGGAATTGAGTACTACGAGGTTAAAATCGATGGCGCGTCTTCTCTCACCAATGCTCTTGCACTTGATGACGTCAAAATGGCTGAATCAGTGAAACTTATTAAATCGCTTAACATTCGTTTTATCATGCTAATGATGGCCACACCTACCTGCCATAGACTGTACATAGAAGCCATGAATAACGAATTCGCTCCGTACCACGGATATCAATGGGTCGCTTTAGCAGACGCGAGTGACTATTTCGGTTGGAGAAACCAATATCCCGGCTGTTTAGACGGACCCCTTACTTGTACAGTAGCTTTCAAGGGCTTGCTATTCATAATGCAGGCACTCGTGCATGAGGCTTATAACTTTGAACGCGACGTGTACGCTCCTATTTACAGAGATGGGTTTTATGACTTGTACACTCAGCAAGATCCTTATGAGATTAGAGGGTACTTCATAAGCTATTCCGCTAGGACACACGGCCGCTATGGTTCTTATGTAGATGCAATGATTGCACAGCAATTAGTCGCTTGTTATTTCTTTGAGCGGAATATGACATTCGATCCGGATATGCTTATATCAGTTCTTCAAAACGTAAGTATAGTAGTATCCCTTGTTGTTGTTGTTGTTGTTGTTGTTGTTGTTGTTTTGATTATGTTGCTTGTAGATATCATTTGATGGTTTGAGTGGCAGAATCGCTTTTGACGAAAATGGCAATAGAATTGGTTATGACGGCTACCTTATAATCGTGGACCCTCAACCTGATGGAATTGTTTTAACATTTTGGGATGTAAGTTTGTTTATTTGTTTGTTACTATAGTATGTGTTTATTAATCAATTCATAGACATTTCGCTATGGATATATCTCGTTCACTGAAGATGGAGAGTTGATTGACAGACAGTTGTTCTACCGTATGACAATAGATCGTGACAACGGCATATACCACAGAGTTTCTGCTGGCGTTCGTCCGTATGCTAACTCTTCCTACAATAACATCATTAGGTATGTAGTAAAGATATTTACAGTAGAACCTCGTTAGGTTTGTAGTAAAGCTATTTACAATTCAAACTCGTTAGTACGAACACAGTTAAACACTATTTCAGTCCCCTTCAAATCATTTTTATTAGAAATTATATTGATTACTGATAAAGCGAACGCATTGACAGTCCCCTGGTGTTCGTACTAGCGAGATTCTACTGTAATTCCTTGTCTTTACCCTAACTATTTCAGGTTTAATGGTACTATCATGTACGAGCCATTCTTCGAGACTGAAACTCCGCATAACTACGTGCTGACTGTTCCTGCCGTGTTCCACTGCACGGGGGGCTGCGGGGGCGGACAGACTAACCCAGACCTTATTTGGTACTACAACTACGGAGAATGTGTTGCAATGCAAACATGCAAATGCAATTTTAAGGAGGGGAAGAATGAAGTTGGTAAGTATATTGAACATACAATCAGTTTCTTTTATTGTGAACATTCAAGGGACCAGAAATTATATTCATAATAGAGAGACTTCATAATAAGCGAACTCAACTTAATACAAACCCTATGTAAGTTGTTAAATTGGGACCATAGGGCTTGTTCACAATAAAAAATATTCGTATTAAGCAGACGAATCTTATTCACAATTTGTAGACCTGACTGTATAGTATTTACTGTTTTGAATTAGCATTAGTTAATTGATTAATTAATTAGGGTATGCTGGAAAGAACTGTGAACAGATTCTCTGCAATCCACAGTGCAAACATGGAGATTGCATAACTCCTGACAACTGTCTCTGTGAAGACAAGTATACCGGCATGGATTGTGGGACTCCGATCTGTTCCCACATTTGTGTGACCGACCAGGGGACCTGTACAGCTCCGGACTATTGTCACTGCGAGGCTGGCTTCTGGGGGCCTGACTGCAGTGGGGTGTGTGACTGTGGAGAGCATGGAGAGTGCAATAGCGGTGAGTATATACGCAATGCTTCTACTGTAGAACCTGTTAATAATAGCCACCGAAAACCTGGCCAAAATGACCACTATACATATCTTAGTTGCCAATTGAAAGTAAAAGTGAAATTTAATTGAATTTCAATTGAAAGTGGGTTTTTTCTATTTATACCTTGGACCCCAGGGCATCTATGTCATATGATATTATGATAATTATTAAGTTAAGTTAATTAATTAAGTAAGTTAATTAATAACATTCATTTTAATATTATGTTGAACCTATTCTAAGTGGCCGTTATAGACAGGGTCTACTGGGTAATTATCAGCAAATTAGTTTATATGCTTCCATCATAGGTTCTACTGGTAACGGAATGTGCACATGCGAATCAATGTACATTGGAGAGCGCTGTGGCAATAACCTTGTAATGGTTGTTGTACCAACAGTGCTAGCAGCCATTGTCGTAGTTAGTGCGATAATAACGCTGATAACTCTGTTGCTTGTGTTCGTGATTAGAAGAGAGAGATATAAGGCCGCACTGGCTAATAATGATTGGAAGATTGAGTATAATCACGTACACTTTACTGATGCAGATGATGGCAAGTCATTTCGCTCTCTCATGTCTATGCAGTCTCAGATTAAGAGAAACAAGTATGTACACATTATACTATAATCAGATTCCTTTTAACCATTCCTATTCTAGGCACGTGATAAGGAATGAAGGGAAATACAGAGACCAAGCCGTGGTGATAAAGCGATTGAACAAAGATTCAATAATCGACACTCTAACTTTGAGGAAAGAAATTAAAGAAATGCGAGATCTCAAGCACCCGAACCTAACCAATTTTATAGGAGCCTGTTTGGACTCTCCTAATGTGGCTATTTTAATCGAATTAGCTGGAAAGGTAATTAAATGTTAACTGGGCTTACTTTTGTATATAACAGCCAACTCTTTTTAATTTAAAACCCGGCTTCGTAAATGTAAATACTTATTTGAATTTTTGAAAATTTTACCTTGCCTTTGCATGAAATTACAATAGAAGGTGTTAGCCAATATTAATTGCATATTATCTTGTTAATTGCTATGAAATGTGTGTAGGGTTCTCTCGATGATCTCCTGTCCTCATCAGAAGTTAAAATCGACTGGAATTTCAAATATTCAATGTTGAAGGTATGTTTAATATTTCTCAATGTTTATGTTGTTATTTACTTTATAATTAACCTTTAGGATATTTGCCGTGGAATGATCTACCTTAGCAAATCCCCTATCAAATCTCATGGACGCTTAAAATCTTCTAACTGTGTTGTGGATAATAGATGGTGTGTCAAAATAACTGGTAAGTATATAATATAACTTTATACAAATACAGTAAAACCTCCAAAAGTGAACACCTCCAAGAAATGAACAACTCCAAAATATGAACTCTTTTTCTCGGTCCAAAATTTTCCCCATTGCTTTAGACATGATAAATCATGAAAAGTGAACACCTCAAAAGTGAACGTTTTGGCTGGTCCCCAGGGTGTTCACTTTCTGAAGGTTTTACTGTACAATGTTGCATTATTTATCAACACAATGTGTAATAGATTTCGGATTACATCTGTTCAAATCTGGCCAACAAGGAGTACCGAAGAAACCATTCAAATCTATAAAGGAGGCGATTGACGAAGAGGCGACACACAGCAGGGGTCAACAGGGGTCTGGCGATAGAGCGCACATATCCGGGTTCTCACAGAACAGCCAGGTCACGTACACAACTATCAAATTCGAGGACAGAAGCATTGCACAGTTAGTTACATTGCGTTGCATAATATATCTCTCCTTAATACGAACACGGATAAGGCGAAATAGTTATCGGTTAAGGAGTACAAGGTTAAATTATTATAGATTATATAAATGCATGTAAGTGACTCGGTTAATAAGAATTTACGGATAATACGAACAAATTTCGACGGTCCCATGGTGTTCCTATTAAGGAGAGTCTATACTGCATGTAATGCCGAGTTTTTAATGTATAATTTATTAATTTAATACACTGGAAATGTCAATTTTATCGACACTGAATTCCCCTATTTCTCCATTTTTGTGTAATTATTCTTCCATGTGATTAAACACTAGAATACTATATGTAAAGACTATATTTATTCCTTATTCCCTAGAGCTCTGTTATGGGTTCCGCCCGAGTTCCTTAAGTGCGGAGTGCTGCATCCGAACCATGTAGAGAATGGCACAACAGCTGGAGATGTATACTCGTAAGTCTATAGCTAATACAACAATTAATTTATGAATCCCACTTTACCAATGTCTATTCTACAGTCTTGGACTCATTATGTCTGAATTGGTCAACCATGAAGGTCCCTTTTCAGATTTCCTTGACTACATGCTGCCTACAGAAATCCTAGACACCATTTGTGGATCTAAAAACCATGCTATACACACGCTACCTCCCGTAATATAATCATACTTTTATTACAGTAGAACCTCGTTAGTACGAACACGGTTAATACGAACGCTACTTTAGCCCCTTGAAAACCTTTTCAATACAAATAATATTGGTTAATACGAATTCCAGATAAGGCGAACACATTTTGACGGTACCCTGGTGTTCGTACTAATGAAGTTATACTGTATTTATTTGTGGTAAATACTGTTAATTAACACAATTTCTATACAGAGTTTGGCTGAGAAGTACAAAGGAGTCAACCCACCCCCGTTCAGGCCAAACTTGAAAGAAGATTGTGAATATGATCTGAAATCAGTAAGCACGTTATAATTTCGTTATAACTTCCTATTCTATTAACTTTCCTTATTAGCTAATGTCAAGATGTTGGGCTGATGATTCCCGTAAGCGGCCAACTCTCCCTGATATCCTCAATTCATTAGAAGAGATCAACCCGCAAAAAGGAGAACTTATTGACAACCTTGTTTACATGGTAACTTTTACTTATAAATATAAAATATTATTGCCTTGAATGATTTTAATTTTTTTTTCTTGTTTTCTTAGCTCGAGAAATATTCTACAAACTTAGAGAAAGTGGTCGCTGCCAGGACTGGTCAGCTGGCTGTTGAGAAGCAAAAAACTGAAGATCTTCTTTCAAGTATGATATTGAATACGCTCGTACCTACTATATTATATTACAAATTCACGCTTAACACAATTAGTACAATTAATTTAATTTAATTAAATATGTTATCATCCAACCAACGCATCTAAGCAAAAATAATTTTGCTTTAATACAAGTTTCACTACTTTAGTAAGGAAAATTCGTTTGTGCCATTCACGATGTTATTTTATTATTATTACGCCTGATACATACATAACCTATACTTGTTATTATTGCATAGGGATGTTACCAAAGTCTGTTAGCGAGGCACTGAAGGAAGGACGAACTGTGGAAGCAGAGACATTCGATTGTGTTACGATTTATTTCAGTGATATTGTTGGTTTCACAGCAATTGCTGGCGGCAGCACACCAATGCAAGTAGTGAGCTTTTTGAATGATTTGTACTCAGCTTTTGACCACGCTCTTTACAACTATGATGTGTATAAAGTGGAGACTATTGGAGATGCTTGTAAGTGGCTTAATTACCATATGGCTTTTCTTATTCTAATCACATTCATACTAATTTTGCTTGATAGATATGGTTGTATCAGGACTACCTATACGTAATGGAGATAATCACGCTGGAGAAATCTGCCAGATGGCTATTCACTTGTTGAGTGATATTTCTCGCTTCACAATTCGTCACAAACCCGACGTGGTTCTGCAGCTGAGAATCGGAGTGCACTCAGGGCCAGTAGTAGCCGGGGTGGTCGGGCTTAAGATGCCCAGGTACTGCTTGTTCGGGGACACAGTGAATGTATCCTCTCGGATGGAATCTAGCGGCTTAGGTAAGTTATAGTTAGAATAATCCATAATTCTATTAGGGGCTTAATATATATCAGTTAACTTAACACATTCAGTTTAATAACTCGGCTTCGCAAAAAGATGAAAAATTACCTTTAAAATTCCATTAAAAAAGTTGTTAGCCAATATAAGTAATTTTATCTCCCCTTTATTAATAATTTCTTGAATAAATATTTTTATTGCATTAAAAAAGGTGTTCTCTCCCTTTATTTGTAATTTCTTGATAAATATTGCATTAAAAACTGTGTACTATCTCCTCTTTATTATTGTTTCTCCCATTCAGCTCTCCGCGTTCACGTGAGTGAGGACACAGCTGTTATTTTAAAGAAGCTGGGAGGCTACCAGTTGGAGTGCAGGGGAACCCGCGAGGTGAAAGGAAAGGGACGCATGACCACCTATTGGCTGAGGGGGAAGGAAGGGTTTCATAAGAAAATTCCTGACGCATCTCTGGCTGTATCTGAATCTCAACACGAGTTCAAATAGATATAACGCTATATAAATTACCTTCTATCAAAAGCTATAATTCTCTACTACCTCTACCGAATCATTTAATATAAACTACCAATTCAGCTGTACTTTAATCGATTTATTCTAATAGTCAGTCGTTATTGATATTACTGTTGTGCATTAGTTGTAGAATAAATTATCTCTGATAAATGGCATGGTATTTGGGAGTACAATATAGTTTCGGTTAATTAAGGAGTACAAGGTTGAATTTCCCTAGCCTTTTCAAACTTACAAAGTATGGAAGTTACGAATTTCCGTAACTTTCAATTGCTCCTATATTTTAACAAGAGTCTACTGTATATATTACATGTGATTAAGTGTTTCAACAAATTTACGCCAATTATATTGGCACATTAAACCACGAAATTGCGAAATTGCAAACTTTATATCTTGTTTTTATTAGGCCATCTCTTGTGTATATTATTTTTTTGTAGGCGAACAAATTAAAATTGCTAAACATGAATACGTATGTGTCTAATTAAATAATTAACATTACTAGCGCCATGAGTCACTGGATACCTCTTTGTTTGAATTATCTTAGTTAGTTGACATATTTAGTTAAGTTAGTAAGCATAAATAACATACAAATGTACAATATTTTTAGATTTTGTTTAGGAACTTGCAAAATTATTTTTACTGTGTATGTGCCGACTACTTACTCCGTAGTGCCGGTACCGGTATTGAAAATGATTGTATTCTATTGTCTACCAACTCCAAACTTGCGGTGATCTGTTTTTATTTGAAATTAGTATAATAGTTGCCCTATAAGTTACTTCTGTACCCATATGCTAACTAGACAAAAATATATTGCTTATATACAATTTAAAAATTTTTAGTATAATATATTTCACTGAATCATCGTATTTCGCTTTGTTTTCCAAATTTTCCTGTTGTTTAGTAGAATAATGATTAAAGTTTACTGTACTCAAACTTGTAATTTGACCCACTTGCATAACATCTAAGCATAACGGTTGTATATGCTGTGATCTAATTACTATCTTGTTACAAGTTTCTATTGCATTTATTGTTGCTATAGAGCAAATCCTACTACAGAAATAGCTGAACTATAAAAGTAATTTGAATTCAGTCAGTTGGTCAGCTTTTCCAGAATATGAATATTCTATAATCACCTAATTATTGCCGAGTTCTGTTTTATATATTTTGATGGTTATATCGTTTTATTGGAGACAATTTAGGTATTTGTTTATTCAATATTTTCAATGCACAATTTCAGTTCATACACTTTTCTGATTCAATATTCAAGTTCAATTGGCTCAATTGTTATATGTAAAATGTGTTGTTTGACTTCCTATACAAAACGAAAATAGTAGTCTAAATTGTGTACATATTTATACGAGAAATCCCAAATTACAAGTTGAGAGATTTATCGATGTATTTCTATTCATTTAAAATTGTATTAGTTAAAGCCCAACTGTTCACCTTCCCACTTCCCCTGCGTATAATGTTCACAACCGAGTCAAGCCAGTATGCAACAGTACTCGCACCTTTAGCAGATTCCTACCCAATACTCTGTCCACCTCTTGAACAAAACATCCTTGGTAATACTTCGCTCCGTCCATTTAGAGTAAGGCCTCCCAGCAAAAGCAATGTTGTAGGGAATTATAGACTCCCTCAAGACACTGGAGCGTTTTCAGTTATCAGTAATTATCCATCTGAGAGGAGTTCTCCTGAAGTTGAAAAGTTAGTTGCTTTTTAATTAATCAAATTATTTTGTTAATTATGACCCTTTCCACTAGATCTGGACCCCTCTTAACATTAACTTTGAGCTTTTAAACAGTACCTATTATTGTATATATTGAGTAATTCAAACCTCATTTAATTACATATTATCCAATTATACTTGAGTTATCTATAATTACTGTTTAGGAGGCGATCTCCAGACAACTATGCATTCTCGAGCCGAGCAAAGAGCACTTCCCCTACCTATTCTGATCCGAAATCCGAATCCAGCGGCTCTCCTCTCCTACAGTGCGCTTCTGACAACTCGTACTCTCAGATTGCTCTAATCGCACAGCATGACACTATAGCGATTAACTCTAGCTCGGGTGGCTTGGCAGAATCTGGATTTAACCCTCTCGGGTGTACACTGTATACACAGGATTCTGCTGTTAGCAGAGAAGAGGAAGTCAAGAGTGATAATGAGCTTAGCTTTTGGGAAATACAAAACTGTAAGTTTATTATTATTATTATTATAAGATTGCATCATTTTATGACTGAATATTAGCTATTTCGTTTCTATCCATTCTTGAATACTAATTAGGTAATTGAACCACCTACAACTTACATAATAGCCTATCTGTCTATGCTGAGATAATTCTTATAATACATTATGCATCGATAACATACTCTGCATAGCTATTCTATTGTCAATGTGCGTGCTCAGTGATAATCTCATATTCATGTTGCTTAATCTAACTGTAGGAGTGAGAATTACCTTTACGTACTACATTCATTGTTTAACTTGAATTTCTAATTAATAATTTTACATAACTATGACGGTTTAATAGTAATAAGCAGATGTAATGTAGATATTAATTTTTGTAGTTTTGTTGTAGCTAAATACACATGGGAATTCTGGTCCCGTAATTACTTTCAATGTTAAAATCATAATTTCTTACAATTAGTTTTTGAAAGTACAGTCAGGTTCTTTTATTATGAACATTCAAGAGACCAAAAATTGTGTTCATATTATAGATACTTTTTAGTAAGCAACTCAACTTAATACAAACCAAATTTAACCAATGTAAGTAGTTATTGACCATAGGGCTTAAACGTTCATATTATAAAAACTTTCATATTAAAAACTGTTCACAATAAGCAAACCTGTCTATAATTAGTCCCCTTCTACCATACCTGTATTCACATTACCTTATGTCTGTAGGCAGTATATCTGCCGCTACTGAGACCAGCCCACCCCCCGCGCAGGATTCCAGCAGCAACAGCTCCAGTCCCTCCCGTCTGCCCGCCACCCCCACTCAGGGAGAGCCGGCAGTAGGGGGGCTGCAGGGGAAAGTGAAGCCTGTTGTTAACGGGGTGGGGCGTGGGGCGATTGGGAGAGGGCTGAAGAGTAAGAAGAGACTTAATTCAGGGGGAGAACAAAATGTTGGGACTTTGGAGACAGCACCTATAGGATGGGGCGAATTGCCGATGAATCCAAAAGATAATTTTGATGATGGTACTGAGTTCTGGGGACAACCAGATAAACCTGTAAGTTAAACTTCTATGTTCTTCCTACCCAATTGATACCGTAATTATGTTTGTCTGGAAAACTACTTGAGCATGATTATGTCGTTAAGCCGTCTATCCTATTTTTAGATTTATATAATTCACAAAAATGTTAATATATAACGCCCTATGTTAGACTGTGTTAACTTGCCAGTTGCATAATTATGTTTTACTGAATCAGTGATCTAATCTATAGATTTGTAATTTGTTACACGCCTCACTTTTGAGTTCCTGGTAGGGATATTGCATTTAAATATCTCTACACTATTTGCACTATTCAGATACTATTTAATTAGTAAATCTATTAGTGAATTTTTCTAATTCTTCAACTTTGCAGCGTTGTAACATAATACTTTTTATCATAGACTAACACTAACATTCTTTACAAATTTGATCTGCCGTATATCTTTACTCAAATTTCTTCTGAGTATTTCCACATTCCAACGCAACAAAAATGATTTTGATTTTTAGCTAAGTTGTCGCAGACATAATATTAATTGCATATTTTGGCAAAAATGTCATGTTTTGTTGCGATATGGGTTAATTTATTTTATAGCAAAACATCCTATTAATCGGTATATTGAATTTATCTTTAGATACTAAAGCAGGACAATGATATGTTCATGTACCTCAAAACTCCTTACAGTTCATTTACTCCATACGAGATGAATCCAAACACCAAACATTCTGCACAGTACACTTCTCTAACTGATCAACAGGTATTTATACATTTATAACTGCTATAAATGCAAGAAACTTAGTTTACTAACTCTTAATTTTATTTAGAAACATATTCTACAAGAAATAATGCAAAGCAACTTTGACTTCCCTCCTTCTCAATCTGGTTTGTTTATATTTTGAAATAATTAATTGTTATTTACTGTTATTTAATATTCTCCGTTTACAGATGACTCAATGGGAATGGGGACTATCTCTCCTGCACAGGCTTACAACCACAACTCTATGAACTCGATGTACCAAAGACACTTTTCAGAATCAAATATCCAAGGTCCAAGCATGCTCATAATGCAGCGTAACGTTATCACACTTCTAATGAAACAACAGGTTTGTATTGCACCGAATACCCATGGATAACCCGTTTGAACAGCAATATAATTTATATCGATCGATAGTATCTTCAAATGCAAAAGGGGTTTACTCTAGAACAAGCGATTCAATACTTACTGCAAGAAACAAAGTCCCAACACCAGAAATTAATGTCCACACTTTATCAACAAGGGAGTAAGCAGCAGTACTCACCACAGACTAACCTAAACATACAAATGTCTTCTATGCTAATTAACCTACTGCAACAGCAGCTCAGTAACGTCACTGGTAAATTCTTAACTAATTATTTGTTGTAAATACTTTCGTTAGTAAAACACCAGAGGAACGTCAACATTTGTTTGCTTTCCTAAAATCCGTATTAACAGAGAATTAATTACTGTAAAACCTCGTTAATTAATACGAACACGGTTAATACGTACACTATTTCAGCCCCCTTCAAATCCTTTCAATACAAGTGACACCGGTTAATACGAATTTCGATTGACAGTAGGTATAACTATTATCGATGTTCTACAATAATTCAATTTATTTCCAATAGCTCAACCAATAAATGGATTCCCAATGGGAAACCAATACATGAACAAGTCTATGTATGTCCCCCCACTCTCGGATCCGCACACGCCTTCCTACGAGCAGCACTTCCCCTCTACCCCCCAGGAATATCAGCTGGGGTACCCCCCCTCCCAGACGCCCAGACAGGGACAAGCTAAGAACCAGCAATGGATCGTACAGCAGCTAGTCAAGTTCCATATGTTCAATAACGATAATGAGAATAAGAACGAAGGGAAATCAGTGGGGAAAGAACCGATTAGTTTGAATTACACCAAATCTTTAGATCCCTCATTCCATGCGCACGATACATCGTCAATGAAATACAACTTAATTCGTAGCTCTTCGCTTATCGATCAACAGATCTCCGATTACACTCGCCAGAGGAAAATGAATAGCTCTATGTCATCACTGCACACTGATGACTCGTATAACTTCCAAGAACTTCCCCCATCACTTTACGACGCTTTTGAGGATAAGTTAGTAGAACCGGAGGAACCTGTTTTCCACGAGTCATATGACCGTGTTCCCCCCTCTCCATCATTCGCCACACAAACCCATACATTCTCCCCTGGTGCCCTGGCTTTCTACCCGCCGGGACATTTCCACGAGCCTGAGGAGAAAGTCCCCAATCTGTTCTCCTCACTGCCGGCTAGCTTACACCCGACTAGCTACGAGCCCCCCTCCCCACGCTTGTTCTATGGGAATAAACTGGAAACCACACCACTCGACTACGATGCATTCCCACACACAGATTTATACCACAACAAACCAAACTCAGAAGTCGACAAGCTTACTTCCCGCATACTGAATAAGTCTCCAACGCAATACAATCCTCTGTTGTTACCAGCGAGTAAGGCCTATACTCCTGGCTACATGCCTAGTTATATGGGTGATGGGAACAGTAGCAACTCAATCGGAATGAAAGCTGACCTGCTTACACACTCTCTGCCCACTGGGATCGGGCTGGAGAGATCTGATGCGGCCTGGCTGTTCCTCACTGGTCTTAACAACCGGGTAGGTTATTGGCATGCTTAGGTGCCGTTCAAACGTTAAAGTAACGTATACAAGGGGGTAACCAATGTGTGACAGATCATGCTCATTGTATTACAAAATTGTAAAAACTTGACTTAGGTAGGGGCGTCTAATTTTCCTGGAATTTTGGTTTTTAACGTTTGAACGGACTCTTAAAATGGTGATTTATCCGGTGATATGATTAATGTGACATTCTATATAGATTGATAAAGCTCAGTTAGAACGTTACTTCTCTCCATTTGGAAGCACCAGTGTTGTTCATAGTGCCAAAAACCGCACTGCTATTCTCACATTCAAGCAAGCTAGCGACGCCAAGAATGCGAAAAGCGCGGTTAAGAGCATGCTGCCACCCGAAGCTTATGAAACCTGTGACATTTGTACTGATCCTAACGAGCTATCATTCTTTATCGGTAAATTCGCGGAATCTCCCGTTAGGGACACGACCCCATGGGGATACGGTCTCTCCGGTAGTGTCGATTCAGCTTTCTCCTTCGATAGCTCCATTTCATTCCCGAGTTCTGATTTCCCACAAGAAGATATCTCACAGTTAGAGGAACAAATCGAGCTTAATTATCTTCCTAACGGTTTGCTTTAATTCTCTCCATCACTTGCGAGCTGCTATTGATCACCATAACATAACATTCCTCCCTATTACGCTCTAATCCTTTCCGTTATCTCTTTTCGCATATTACTTACTCTGTGGTCACTTATATATCTGGCTACCTTTCACTGCTAAGTCCCGAACTTCTAGTGAAAGCTTTTATGTATATCTTGGTATCTTTTATTCTTTCTTATTTACCACCGGGGTGTAAAAATTACGTTCTTTTGTATTATTAGTTTGTGAAGTATCTATTTTTAGTTTTGAGCTATATTATTCGTTGCTCTTTTTCTAACTTTTCTACTTTCCCTCTCTCTTTTACTTCAAACTTATTTCTCAACGCATTTATCTTGTACTTGTTTCTTGAGTCACTTTTTGTGAATATTTTATGTTTATATTGTTGCACACACTTTTTGCATGTATTTTATAGACACTTGATTAAACTATCTCTTATAGCTATAATATGTTATAAATATTCTCTTATTTTATCAATGGTTTGCAAACTATGTTATATTCCTTAAATTTCCAAATATTATGATACTATTTTGACGAGGATTTGCTCTGATTTTCCTTGAATAATAACTTGTACAGTAATTTCAAGCCGCCTTAGGGGGAATATTTTAATTTAGTAATTTTAGCATACTCCGGCACTTCAAACTAATGATACTAAAAGCAATAAATAACCTTTCACTGTATTTTAACTGTGTCGATTAGATTAAGAAATATGGATCCGTCACACCCTCTTGCAATAAAGTCTAAGTCCCGTCCTATCTACACATGCCCACAATTGCCCTTTGCGCCCAGAAGAGAATACATTATTGCTAAATGCCTAGGTGCCCTAATGGTATCTTGGATAATGTGGAGATTCAAACACGACTGGAGGGACTTAGTGGGGCATCCGTATCTCCCACCCGATTTAGATGAGGACGATGATTAGTAACATTTGACAACACCACTGTTGATTAACTGTAGTGCCGTTATTTACGTAATTATACATATATCATAATGCAATATGATAAGAATAGAATTGTACTAGTGTTTCCCTTGACACTTCATTTCTTTTGGGGGGTTTCAATTCCCCAAAGCGCATACGTATTCGACTGTTATTTATCCTTTTTTATGTGGATTAGTAATTTAACAAGACTGAATTTGACTAATCTTTAGTTTATGTGTAATGTTGGGATTACTTATAATCGAAATCTCCCTCAGTTTACTTACTGTTACAACCTAGGGCCAGGGGAACAAAATGAATTTATCATAATACTTTTGATAATTGTGAACTTTAATTAAAGTCCAAAAGTTTTTAACTATATAGGAATGTTTTTAGCTAGTTTAATGGCTTTAAAATGATCGAACAATATGAGGTAACTAACCCGAGGATGAGTTTATTGTTGTTAATTGAATTTTGATTGAATAGAAATTGTTAGCTGACAATTTCTTTACGTGACAGCAAATGATAAGGCTTTAGCTCAACATATGTTGCCATATGGACACACACAAACAACGTGTAATATTCAATGCATCTAAACCATTTTATGCAACATAATTTAGGCAAGTTCTATTCCCCAAAGTGACATACTTGTCAGAAATTCAATACGTAATACGTATACCACTAATAGATTATTGAATTACAGTGAAGAGATATTTTTAGTATACTACATAGGCCCTACTTATTCAGTTACATTGTATTTAGTATCTAATTAGTAAGTTTGTTATCCAAAGAATTTATTTATAACCGCGATTACAACAATGCCACCCAGAAGAGGCGTAGGTGGTCGCGGGAGAGGGCGTGGCAGGGGCCGCGGCCGCGGGGGCCCGGCAGGGGTGCCAGGAGCCGCGAGAGGGGGCGCGAGGGGCGCGAGACAGCCAGTGGGGGGGCGAGGGGGGAGAGGGAGGGGTAGGGGGGCCCATAAGAGGGGGGGCGGGTCTGGCGCTGCTAAACCAATGGACGTAGATAATGATCAGTCGTTCATAGCTAATATCGGCGAACTCGATACACCAGTGGGTAAACTGAGAGGGATTTTCACTGGGAAATGCAAGTTCGATGATCATTACGATGCTCAGATTGAAGATTTGGAGCAATACCTTAGTGTTCTGGCCGTTCTTGAGAAAAGCGGAGTAGAGGTACGATATTAATTATCCCGATTATCCATGGTGTATACTGCTTTATGTTGTGTATAAATACAATAGGTAACTCAAGGCGCTAAGGTTCGATGTTTGGCCGCTAGCTGGGCTCGCCACGACTATAAATTGGCTGAAATCTTGTTGACTTGTAAGGATAAGTTCAGTTTGAGAGAAGTCCTGAAAGCCCTAACTCTACTGGATTCAGCGAGAGAAGAGAGAGCTCTCGAAAAACGACTCAAAAGGTTGGACATTCAAAAAGCACGACCCTCTAAGAAGGGAAAAGTTAAAAACGATTTGGATAATATTAGGAAAGAAATACCTAAGGTAACAACTGGTTGTTTTACGTAATTACACTGAAAACATATTCTTTTTAATGCAATTATTATCTCAGATAGGATCAGTTAGTGGCGCTTTGGTTCGTCATGTCAGCAAATGGGTGAGCACTATCCCTGAAGAAGACATGGAATTCTTTGCTGTATTTATGCCTAAAGAGCCTTGGAAGAAGCTAGCAGATATTCTACACCTGCATCCACAGAAGCATCAACCTCAGTGTCCATGGTTCCTGCCTCACTGCTACGGCAAGGAGGCTCCGCCTAACACACTCGTAGCGCAGTGTGCTAACATGACAGCTGAGAACGTATCAGAGCTGGTATGTATAATTCCTATTTATATATAGTAGGGAGTGTAGCATTTAATTACGTATATTATTTAACTCTGATGTACAGTAGAACCAAACATCAAGGGACCGTCAAAATGTGTACTCCTTACAAGAAATTCGTATTAATTAACCGTTGTTATTTGTATTGATAAAGATTTGAAGGGGACTGAAATAGTGTACATATTAACCGGAATTTCGTATTACCATGTTATTGCTAACGAGTTTCTACTGTATTTTAGTTCCCAAGAAAACTTATAGCTATCTAATAAATAGCAATGAGTTTCTTCGGAACTAAAATCACTTCTTAACTTCCTAACACAGCTATTATTGAGGTTACTATGCTTCTCCACATTCCAATGTAGGTGATGGGTTGCGACGTTCCCTACTCGCACGTGCGTAAATTCGCGACTGCTCTCAGTGTCCCTGCGAAGGCTCGCATCGCTAGCTACACGAAGGAGCTGGACACTCTGCTGTGGTACTTCGAGGAGCTGGACTGCAAGGAAGTGCACCAGATCATAGACGAGAGACTGGGCAGGGGCGACGCTATTAAGCTGCCGTACGGGAAACTAATGGAGAGAATGCTGTACTTCCATATGCAGCGAGAGGGAATAAGCACTGAGAATAGAGGGTTAGTTTATACTATATTATTGTATATCCTTTCAATTGATTCTTGTATAGTAGAACTGAGTCAGTAATTTAATAAATACGTAAGTGTTGAGTTTACTTGCATATAAATATATACTGCTTTGTAAACTTGCTTAAAAAATAGTACGTACTAAGCCAAAGCATGTACTAACCCTGGTAGTTATAACCGAGTTCTACTGCATTATAAAAGCTGCATTATGTAGCTAAATATACAGTCTACTTCGTTTAATAGAGTCACCTCGGGACCAGGTTACTTTGACCCGATTAAGCGGAGAAATCTATTAGCTGTATTTATTATTATTATTATTATTATTCTGTTTCAGGTATTTCTCGAGTCGAGGCAGTGGCGGCGCCTCGGGCCCGGCTAAAGTTGACATTCCTTTCTTCCCGAAACTAATCCCCATAGCTGACTGCCGACTGCGGGAATCCGGTCTGCCGCTGGAGCAGCCGGTAGCCGTGTTGGGAGACGCGAGCTCTTCAATGGAGGTAGCTATTCGCACCAGCACAATAGTAGCCAGTCTCTTCTGCGCCATGTGCGGCTCTAGCAAACTCAGCTTCTTCGACGGCAAGCTGCGGCCCTCTCCCCTGCAGCCGGAGACTATAGAGGGGGTGAGTGCTATTGTATGGTGCTAGCGTCCTAATGTTATACTGGGTAAAGAGTATACAGTAGAACCTCGTATCACATGGCTCAAAAAAATATTGCTTTTTTATATTACTTGATTTCCCACTAGGCTATTCTATTAGCTATTATTTACTAACTTGTTTAAATAATTGTTTTGGAAATCATTCAACTCCACGAATGTAATATAATCAAGTGACTTATTGTGAACATATTTTTGTTTGCTTAATATTAAAACTCTTTATTATGAACAAGCCCTAATTTACTCGGTACCTCTAAATTTAATTTGATGTAAAGGGGTTCAATAAATGGAATTTCACTCTTGTTTATACATACGTACTAGGATATAATTGTATTTATGTACAGTTTTCGGTTATTTAGGTGTTGGAAGTCGCAGTTAAGGTTAACGCATCAGGCTCTACAGCCCCCGCGGCATGTCTATACCCTTATTTCGAGAAACAAGAAATAATAAAAACATTCGTCATAGTTACTGACGAAGAGGAGAACACGGCTTGTAACGGTTACAAATTCTGTCCACTTTTCAAGAAGTATTACGAGACTGTGTACCCTGCTAAACTAGTGTTTGTATCCTTTTTAAGATCTCAACACCAGAGTGGGCAAATGGTTAAAGAACTGAAAAGTCTTGGCATGAATCCGATGCAGTTTGTTTTTAACCAAGCGCGGCCTGATCTAACAAAACTTGATAATTTACTTGGCCTTTTGTCATCGTCCTCAATTGCTTTTAATGATGAGGTTATGGGGACAGTTAAGGAACTGAAAAACAAAGGATTAGAGAGTCTACAGAAATTCCTAAAGTAGATGTAAGAGCGGATATTTGTAAGTATGCTATTATTGTTACTTTGATTAGGTTGAATTTATTTATTACTTCTAGTTCGTGTGAAATTTCGTTTCTGAATATTATTCGCTTTGTTTTGGAGAATGCGTTAGCAAGGCTATATACAGTCGACTCCGCTTAATAGAGCCACCGGTTAATATATTTCTCCGCTTAATGGGGTCAAAGTAACCTGGTCCCGAGGTGGCTCTATTAAGCGGAGTCGACTGTATATTATAAACTAGGAAATACGATTTTAATATTGTTATTATTTCTGTTTGTCTTATTTGTAGAATTCTCGAATTTTTATACAAATTATAAGATAGAATCTAAACATTTGTTAACAATTTTTAGGTCGCAAAAGTTTTGGTATAGATAAGTTTAGCAGGATATCATTTTAACATAATCCTTCGATTGTTTACATGCTTTAATATCTTATTTATTTATTTCCTTAATTAGCTAATGTGTATATACTTTTGACAGACAGTAAGTAGTATGTCTTATACGTCCAGTTTTTTGTTTTTATTATTTTTAAGTACACTGCTACTCCAATCTATTTCCAGCGTTATACGTATTAACTCCTCCAGTGGGAGATTTATAGACGAGTTCGGGAGAGAGCGTATATTCCATGGATTAAATGCGGTCTATAAGGGCCCCCCTTACCTGCCTGTTTCCCCTGGTGCTACGTGGGTTGTCGACCAATCTGTGATAACTCAGTTCAAAGCGCTTGGTGTTAATATATTGCGTGTGGGACTAATGTATGCTGGTGCTATGCCAGCAAAAGGCCAGTTGAATGCTACTTACTTTGATATGGTAGAAACATTTGTAAAGCTGTGTCAGGAAAATGAAGTGTACACTCTGTTAGACTCGCATCAAGATTTGTTCTCGGAATTAATCCCAGGAGGAGATGGATTCCCTGCCTGGTCGGTGATAAAGGGAAATGCAAGGGATTATCCGTACCCGCTTAAATCCACTGATCTACCATGGGCTTTATACTACATTACTGAATTAATTAATTCAGGATTCGGCTATTTTTACAACAACACGGATAACTTACAGGATTTCTACGCACAGTTTTGGAATGAGACTGCGAAACGGTTTGCTAAATACCCCTTTATGCTTGGATATGAGCTAATTAACGAACCCTGGGCTGGCGACGTGTATGAAGATTTGCTAATAGCAATCCCATCCAATGCCTACAAACAGAATCTACAGCCACTCTATGACAAACTAGCCGCAGTAATCTGGTCAGCTGATCCTAACCACATGGTGTTCTTTGAAACTGTAACCTGGGATTTTAGTGAGCTCGGAATAGACCACGTGCCTGGGTACGCTGCTAATTCTAATAAGACGGTTATATCGTACCACTTCTATAGGCCTCCGCAGTTTGATATTAACTCTACTCTTAGCAGCAAGGCTGAGTTCCGAGGTAAATTCAAGTGTGGGAGCATGCTGACTGAATTCGAGTCTTGGAATGGAAATACGGAAGAGTTTCAAGATATTCTTCAGAGTTCTGATGCATGGAAGGAATCTTGGATAGCTTGGATGTTTAACCCATTGGAGCTACTAACAAGCTCTGATGATTTTAAAGCTACTTTCGCTCATCCTTATGCACAAATCGTCGCGGGTAGTATCTCACTCATGAACTTTGAACCTGAATCGCGAAAATTTATTCTCGTCTATATTGCGAATCCGAGAATAAAATCGAATGAGTCAGTTATATTCGTTAACAAGGATTTGCACTATCCAAATGATTTCACTGTATCTGCAACCCCAGGGCAAGGTGTTACTATAAAGCGCGATGATTCAAATCACCAAATAATTGTAGAGCACAATCTTTCTATTTCAAGCATGTATACTACAGTTACTATTGCCATTTCGCCGAAGCAGGAATCTTATTCAAGTTTGTACATATCATTGTAAATGTACATATCAACAAGGACAATCAGTGTATAGAAATTTCCATAAGCATGCTTATCCCTTGTTGTTCAATTTTCTCTTTGTATTTATATGTAGTCTGTAGTTATGTTCAATTGATCATTAATATTTATCATTTTATATTAGTCGAACTTTTTTTTAATATTTAATTTGTTTTACTACTACTATTATCTGTCTCTATTAATTAGCATGTCACAACCCGATCCTTGCTTATACCAATGTGTTAACTGCTTTGACGCTTTTAATATTCACAATCCAAACTCCCATCCTCGTATATTACGGTGTCAACACAATATGTGCACTCGTTGTCTCATAATATTTATCAGCGATTTCACTAAACTAACATCTTCAAACTCTCACCTATCTAGCACTGGGTCTAAACTGTCATGCACTTTGTGTAGAAAGTTTTCTCCAATCGATAATGGAGGAATTGACAGATTTCCTATCAACAACCAAATATTAAATCAATTAGAAAAAATCCAAGTTTTAAACGAACTAGAACAGGAGGCAATTTCAAAGGCAAAAACTCTTGAAAAATGGGATAACAGATTGAACCAAGATTCATTAGGTTTAAATTCATTGATTTCAGATGGTTTAACGGAGATGAAGCAACACTATGAGTACTTATCGAAGCGATTAACTGAAGAGTACAATTTCTCTGTACATACTTTTGCACAGAAACATACAAGAATTAGGAGAAAGTTTCAAACCGATATAAACTTAATTCAAAAACAAAAAGATGACATTACTCATTTACTCAGAAATCGTGATACCAGTAACTCGAACACAAACCAATTCCATAAATCCATATTTGATACCGAATCTCTAATTAACAAACTCACTCAGCATAGCAATCTATCTGAACTCGACAATCTAAACTCGATTGTTAATAATTTTACAAGTAAGTCTATTAGCACTCAACATACTGCTCCTAATGTTAATGTACTCCCTACTATCCATACTGCCCAGGGAACTTACACGCCACGAGATCACTCAATATCCAATGAACTATCTCGCTCTGTCGATCGGACATATTCACAAACACATCTTCCAGTTGATGTACACTCTCTATATGACTGTAGACCCTTATCTCCTGTTAATAGAATATCTACTGTGCCTGATAATTCGTACAGACAAGCCGTATCTCCCGTTCCGTGGTCTCACCCCCCTACACCCCCCAAACAGCCTATGTTACTTCCTACGAGATCCTGTTTGTCTCCTACCAGAGCTCCTCTCCCTTCCAACAATCCCACATTTCCAAACCTCTCTCCTGTTCATAATCCCTCATTCATATCTCCCACATACTCGCCGGCTCGTTCGTTTATACGTCCCGCGAACAGTTCCTATAGACAACTAAGTCCCTCTCACAAACCCACATTGATAACACCTACACACCACCCAATGTATTGAATTGTTACAATGTGTTATTTCTACTTATAAATTTACCCAATTTCTTATAAATCTGTTTGCTAATAAAATTTACTCTCACTTTAGTTTAGACTATATGCTAATCTGTAATTAAAATAATTTATTTCATTAATTGTAGCTCAGTGCAGATACCTCCTATGTCAAAATCAACTGAAAATACAGATCCAGATTTCTTCTCTCGCCAGCGAGCAATCCCTGACTTAGACAACCAACTGCTTCAGGAATCCATTGCGTTAGTTCTAGGTGTTGGTGGTATTGGTTCCACTATAACCATGGATTTGTGTAGATTGGGAGTCAACAGGGTATATCTCATTGATTTTGATTTTGTTGATCCTTCCAATTTGAATCGGCAAGTTTTATTCTCGAAACAGGACTTAAAAAAACCGAAAGCTATTTCAGCCCTGCATGGGATAGAGCGACATAATTTAAAAACTGAAATTTTATCCTTCAATTGTGACGCCCTATCATCTTGGAGCCTATTAGTTAATATAGCCAGACAATGCAATGCAGTTTTCAATTGCATAGATTTCGGTGAATACTTTGATTTCGCTGTCACTTCTTTGTGTAAGAGTTTGAGAGTCCATTACTTGTCAGGAAGTTCGTATGGCCATACGGCTATTTCAGAATCCTTCCCATTTTCATCTTTCCTACCGAGTGGGGGTCCTTGTTGGGCGTGTAATAATTCACCGCAGGATCTCACAGTGCTTTTGCAGTTAGCACCACATTCCATTCAGTCACTAGAGTCGATAGCGTTCATTCCGAAAGAAGACGTTATTTATGGTGCACATAATGCAGGTTCCTCTGTTTTGCCATGTTCAATAGCTTCCCACATGATAGTGACCTGTTGGGCGAATACGTTCTGTAAGTATACAATGCCCTGTTGGGCTAACTTTAATCTCAGTACATTCGAATCATTTTCTTTCCCAGTAGAACAGAATCCTGAGTGCATAGTGTGTACGTCTCCACTGATGAGCTATCAATTAAATCCATACTACAACACGAGTAGTATTATACCGCTTGCACAAATTGGTGGGTACACTTTCCCATTTGTTCCTAGTGCAATACAAAACCCAATGGAACCACTTTTCTACCAACAGGCCTTGGCTCGCTTTACGCCACAGAAAACAGGCGATGCTAATCCAATTGCACTACCAGCTCCGCCTAGCTGTGACCTTATTTACAATTTGAATGAACAAACACACACTTTGCCTTCTCTGCTGTTAAATCCGTTAATAAAGTCTCAGTGCGGAGAACACGTTGGTTACTTTAGTGGTAGGAGATCAGTTATTTTAGTAGAGGGGGAAAAGCTGTATAGGCTAAAGGGGTGTGGTAATATTGTTGAGTTTTCGAAAGAATTTGATAACTTTCCAGTTGAAGAAACTTGTCCGAATCAGTTTGAGATCCGAGGGTCGATGTTTCAGCATACTGCTATTAGGGAACTGTACATGACTCAGCTAATTGGGGAGTGTTTAAAACCGCAGGGATTTATCACAGGCAATTCTCCGCTTGGTATGTGGGAATACAATTTGGAGAATGATAGTTTGTCAGAAATTAAAAAATATTGCGCTTTTTATGAGACAATTGGGGACAAGCGTCTTTCAACACATCTCTTAACAGGGGTTAACAAACTACTACCCACCTTAGTGAAAGAGTTTTCAAATGAAGAGCTACTGAAATATGTACCGAATGAACGCAAAAAGATGATTGAAAATGAATTTGAAATACAGCCAACTTGGTCCGCTTATTCCTCGAGTTTGGGTTTCAAATCGATAGATTTATTCGCTTTTACATACACTATTAAAGCTCCAATTATATTCAAACTCGCTAGTGACAAATGGCATGAGAGATGGCAGGATTTATGTCACAAACTAAACGCATTCATTGAGACTTGCACTACAAGCAATCCATTGAGTTTGCTGTATTGGAATTTAGGTTATGAGGTGGGCATCATACTTTCTACTCTACATACAAATAATATTAATTGGGGCACATTTTTCGACCATAACCCATGTGAACCTCATTGTAACAGCCATCCTAACAATCTAATCGTGCTTCCACCTGGCTACCCGCGGTTTTTAGCACCTGTAGATTTTGACCTCAGTTTCACTAAAGAAGGATTCTTCTCACCTTACTCTCAAGAATTGGATGAAGACCTATTTAATTCCTGGATTTCTATGGAAACTTCGGAAATGGCTCGCGCTTTGGGAGGGGAAACTGCGAATACAGGAATTCAGCCGCAGTCTACAGATACATTAATTAAGGATAATTTCTCTCTGTTAGAAACCGCGTTGAGAGATACACTAGTGTTAGGCTATTTATCCGCGCTTAGCCGCGAAGAGAACTCACACGCAATATCACCTGGCTCAGAGCGGGATGCCTTGTCTGTGTTAATAGAGTTAGCTTTAATTGCCAGTGATAAGCTAACAGCTTAACTGGTGTGCCAATATTAGTTGTAAATTTGTCTTATTTATTCAATCAGAAAGTGTGCTTTATAGATATGGGAATTTCAAATTGAATTCCCTTACAAGACTAGGTAATATTTTGAATTTTTATTTGTTTATTAGATAGAATGCTTAATGGTTACCCTCTTGCAAGTTTTATTAACTACATTTCTGACACATTATAACATACTTTGCCATTTATAAGACTTAATATATGCATGCTGCAAAATATATGTACAATAAACATAAATTCTTCTTTCTAAAACACATTAACTATTTGTTAGTCAATTTCAGTTAATTTGTATCCATTTTTACAGGAGCATAGCTGCATTAACTATCATCTGTGAGTTTCCCTTTGCATTCATCCACGACGTATGGCAGTCTCTTTGCATGCGCGCATGAATCTACTAATTCTATGAATACCTTCATTCTCTTGCGGCAAATTCTATTGCGACAGTTGTAGTCTAAAACTGGTTTTGGGTAGTCTATTCCTATTATGCAGTTGGCTATTTGCTGTACTTCGAGTGGCGCTCTTTCTGGCTTATGAATATGCTCGTTTGGGAAATATCTCAGCTCGGGAAGAAACTTCCTAATATACTGGCCGCTAGGGTCCATCTGTTGCGATGCGAAAATCATCGGGTCTTTATAGGCCTTTTGTCTCCCACTTAGCATTGTTGATGAGCTGGCTTCCAACCAAGCAAACGTTGCTAACGGAAGGTCAAAGTTTATATTGTTTTGGTAGAAAAGTTTCACACCTTCCTCCCAGGTTATCCATAGGAGACTGTTGGTGACAAAAGTCGCGAGTACCTCGGTCACTTCGTTTACTGCGAATCCCTCTGTTTTTATTTGTCGGATTGCTGCGTCGAAGAACGGAAATCCAGTTTTAGCTTCGTTGAATGCTTCAACCAGTTTCGCGTTATTATCCCAAGGAATTGGTAAGCATACTTTGTTGTGTACCACAAGACGCTCAGGGGTGGTCTGCATCTGTGCGGCTTGGAGCGCGAAATCTCTCGCTACAATTCCGGCCATGACAGAGTTAATCTTCTCCCTGCAGTAGGCGGGGTCTCTAACTGTGCTTACGAGGAACTGGAACAGCTGTCTGGGCGTGATGCACCCGAAGCGGAGATGGGGACTGATAGGCATTGCTTTGGCTAGGATAGGCGATACCGTCTCTGATACATTGTTTCTACGTAGCCTAGCTTCTCTGTACTCTATCAAGTACAGGTGCGTGTAGCGCTCTCCTCCTTTGAATAAGAAAGTCAGCTTTTTCAGTTCCTCCGCTGGGAATAGTCTCTCGAGCTGGGGAATATCTGTAGGCAGGGGACACGGACGTGTGACCTTTGTACCCAAATCAATCAGCTGTTCTTCATTCAGAGGGAGTAGGACGTCTTGAATCCTCGCCTCACTTTTTGTGTTGTTCTGTTTCGCAGTTATAGCTTCTGCTAACAGCGCTCTGAACTTGCTAATCGGAATTGCATTTTGGTAATTACTCGGCAGCCAAAGGAGGCGATGACTGTCGATATTTACATGAATCTGTATCCCGTATTTATGGCAGACGGTGCGTATCTTCTCATTGTAGCTTGTTAGGTTTATGTCTGGATCCATGTTGATGGAGAGATGTGTTACTTTCCATTGGTTGAAGAGAATGCTTAGAACGCCCATTGTTTCGCCTCTCAGACAATACAGTTTCAGTCCGCGTTCCGCCAACTGATCTCTTAAATCTTCGAGGCAGTCGATCATAAACTTCCATCTAAGGGGGGCTACGGGGGTCGAGTCAAACTCCTCAAATATGTAAATAGCGTAGAACTTGTTTGGGTTTGTTGCGAGAGCTTTATTCAGTGCGGGATTGTCTTGTAGCCTGAGATGGCGACTGGTGAACATGTGCAGTAAAACACTGCCTTGAGGCTCTATCGGTTCTGCTACCTTGATTAACACTTGTCTCTCGTCTTCTGAAAAATCAGATGCACTTGATGGGCTGTCGCTTAAATGTAGTAGGTTCAGAGCTTCGAATTCTTCCAATCCTACCAACGATTCAACTTTCTCTAAGACATCTTGTCCCGTTTGTACTCCGCTCATTCGATTTCCTTTAAAATACATCTCATAAGTACGAACAGGGAAATAGACAAAAATTTGTTTAATTAGTACAAGTTACAGCTCCCCATTATTTTCACATTTTTCACATATTATTGTGAAAAATGTGAAAAGATCCTTTGTTAAACTAATATTTTTGATGGAGCTATTATCTGCCAGTTGGCCTAGAAATTGTCAAAATTATGCCGACGAGATTACTAAATTATTAGTTTGAAATTAAAATTCCTGAAAATTATGGCAATTTTTGTAAAATAGCCAATTAACATGATTTTTATTAATTATAATTCTAGATTTCAACTTGATTTTCCAAGAAGTTATTTAATTAATTAAGAGTTTACATATACAGCGATCATCGGTATCACCGATCATCGGCGTTTGTAATAAAAAACCTGGCTACTTTCTACCGATGGTGTTTTTTATGTTTATAAAAGACACCATCGGTAGAAACTAGCCAGGTTATTTAATACAAACGCCGATGATCGCTGTATAAGTAAATTAATTAATTAAATATTACCCATTTTACCTGGAAAAGAAAGTTTTGGAGTTTAGATACTTTGCAATATAAATATGTGTTTTTCCAATTCCAATTAGTACTTAAGGAAATGTGGTAATGCATACAATTTCACATGATTGTGTAAATATATTCATTGATCGGTTTGTATTCATAATTAAATTATTAGTCAATTCTAAACATTATAATTACAATTATAATGGGTTTACTAAATCCGCAAACCGTTGATTTTTATGTAGTTATACGTATATCATATTTCTTTGGTTTTTATCTCGGTTGATAATTTATACATACACATTAAGCATGTTTCTTATAATTACAATAACTTTAATTAATTAGGAAATGTAGATTGAAATTCGTAAATCTTTACAAATATTTCAATTTGGGTTATTGAACAACAGTGATTAATTTTGACGAAATAAGAACGCCAGGAGACCGTCGAAACCGATATTCTTACTTACTATACGTATTAATAATACCAGATTGCTCTTTTTCCGATGATAACAATTTGGCTGTTATTTTAGATGTTTTTAATCGATAGTATTATTTTCTTTTTAATTCGCATCGGCATCCAATTTCTGATCTTACCAACGGTGAAACTAGTTTTCTTTACTTTGGAATGTTTTATTAAAATATCTAAAAGAATAACTTTTTATTTTCTACCCAAACAAACGCTTCCATGCCGTGTTTTTGAACGAATTGATTTCACGTTTAGTGGATTAGTTGAGCGTTATCACAGGATTTTACAATCAATTTCTGACTGGATTTTATCAGACAGTCCAAAACGTATCGTATCAAGAATAAAGGAAGTCAAAGCTATTCTATTTGTGTTGGTATTAACTATTTGGTTCTTAAGCACACTCATTACTGTTTTATTTGCAAACACTTATTTCGATTCACCAACTAAGAAATTTGATTTCCCCTTCTATTTTGACTACACTTACCATGGATTACCGTTATCTCAAGTTATACCATTCCCTGCTACAAATGAGATAATACAACTTGACGGTTTTGAAACTGCTACCATTATGCCACACGCTTTCATTGATCTGCAGAAGTTGGGAATCAAGCTGGCCATAGGGGAATATTATGACGTTGCTATAGACATAGAATTGCCTGAAAGCTATGCAAACCGTGATGCAGGAATGTTTATGTTAAATCTAACTATGTACGCTGAAAATACAACTTTAATCGCAACAGCTGGGCGACCTCTAGTGCTGAAGTTTAAATCGAATTTTCTCACCTACATTCAAACATTTGTTTTCTTTCCATTTTACATGTTAGGTCTCGTACAAGAGAAACAAACTATGCATAGTGTAATGTTTGAGAACTTTCAAGAAAACTTCAAATTACAAACAAAGTCAATTTATGTCTCAATTTCAAGCCCAAGAATTGAAATTTATCAATCATCGATTCATTTTTCGTTGAAACCACAAGGCTTTGACAGATTAATATTACACTGGCCGTGGACAGCATGGTTAGTAATGATAACTCTTTTCATGGTATCTTTCACTCTTCTCTCTATTTTAATATTCCAAGCCATCCTGTTTATTGCTATAGACGTAATACACGCACGTCTCCACGAAGTAGCAAGAATGCTACCCACAAATGATTCCCTAATGTTCTCACTCCCGCCAGGGAATAATCACACTCAACTGCATGATACGAATGAAGATGAAGACATTATTAACATGTTGCCGTTAAATGTAGAGCCAGATCCACCCAATGGAGAGGTGATAACTTCTGATGTTTGTGAAGAGAGGGAAAATTTAGAGCAAGAGATTAATATAGTGGATACGGATAGGGACAATGCAATACTACGCCATAGGATTTAACTGAGTTAGAACAATTGTAAATATGTTTTATTGCTTTGGATCTTTTCATTTGCACGTTTAATGTTTGATTACTAAAGATTTATTGTAAATTGAGAGTTTTTATCATGCTTTAATTGAGATTTGTACATATATTAATCAGGCATTTGTATGGTACTGTTTGTAACAGGGCCAATTATAATTATTGGGTATTTGTATAGTCCTGTTAATTAATCAATATACAGCTAATGGAAATTATAATGATAAGTCGGGTATGTGGTTGGAAATTACTATAAATTATTACTTAGTAATAATTTATACATAAATACTTAGCGAGATATCTTAAGTAAATTCATTTAATTCATTAACCTTGAATAGTCAGATAATGCAACCAATTACGAGCGAGACTGAAATATGTAATATATTGGATAGAACCTTTTAATTTATTTTCTCTATTTTAGTACATGAACCGTTATTAATTCCAAATGGAAATTCTATCTCTACACAATTCTAATGGAGAGTTGCAGTCTCATTTGCGATCCTCAGACAAATTCAAAGAATTACCAGATTATTTCCAAACACACCATGAATTATTCATAAAACACAAATCTTCATCAGAAGACTGTAGTTATATTCAAGCTTACAAACATACAGTAGAGCTGCTCATAACTCATTTTGATACTGACACTCTCTTGGATAAGAAAGTTATCGAATTCCTATCTTTATGTCATCCCTCCCATTTATTTTCTCTTTGTATACACTTGTTGAAAAAACCAGATAAACCTATACTAACCTACCAGAATTCGCTGACTATTATACTCTATACTTTACAACCAGTTAAACTCGCGGCTATTATCACCTCAAACTTACATGTTTCTACAAACAATTCAGTCCCGGGTCAAATAACTATCTTAAATCCTATTCAATCGCATTTTATACAGACGTTATGTGCTGTACCAGATCTCGTTATGAACAAACTTTCCCATTCCCTGCTATTAGTGGAATCTAATACTGACTATACGAAATCTCCTATACATCCTGATAACTACTTCACTCATGTTACTAAAGTAGTTTTCGCTATTTTAACTGATTCAACAGAAAATTATATTACCTCTAGCTTGTGTTTTGCTTCCCTTTTACATCAGATATGTTTACGAGAATATGCTGGTGTAGTTGCTCAATGGATTATTCACTTTGTGGAACAGAAAAATCATAAGAAAACAACTAAAATTGAACTTTTGAAATCAATAATATCTAAAATGTTACCTCGTGGTTTAGAAAGACTTCTTGAGGCATTGCTATCTCAATACTACACTCCGAAATTTGGGGATAAATCTTTCTTCTCAAAAATTCTAATTGAGCCCCAATCTTCCACGCGTATAAAAACAATTCTAATAGATCGGCTTATTATTTCGCGTCAATTCTCTTCTAAGCAGAATCTCCTATTACACAATCTCATGCATTATATATGTACTGAGTGTGGAGAGTTAGTTGGAGAAGTATTAGAGAATATTCTAACTGCATTCGGATCAGAAATGTACATGGATAACATCTCCATTGACCACCACACTTATCTCTGTAGAGTAATAATACTCGGTGTTAGATATTACACGGTTAAAATACAGCCACATAATGCAATGGAATTTCTACACAAGATAAATGATCCCAAGCAAGATGATGAAGAATCTAAACAGGAGCCTATGTTAAAGTTTCCTTCCAATTTCCCGAAATATCCTCTTTTCTTGTTAACTCAAAGTGCTATTGGAAATCTCTTAAAGAACACGCGTAATGACATTAAACTAGCTGGTGAGCTATGTGGGGAAGTATTGAGTTTTTGGCTGAACCAAGATGTTTCGAATAAACTGAGTTTTGAAATTCCAGTTGACAATCCGGTTGTCAAAGAGTTGAGAGCGCTGCTTACTTCCCAACATGAGAAACCGCCTGTAGTTAAACGGGAAAAGTGCACCAAAGAAGCTGAACCAAATTCAGAACTACTGACTGCTAATCTAATTCCAGAGCTGGAGAGTATGTTTGAATCTGAAACGAATAACGAAATTATTTTACCAAATGCAATCACCAGTGAGCCTCAATCAAGCGATGAACTACAAACATTGCTTTTACCAGGAGACTTAAAATCAGAGCAAAAGCGACCTCTCATTGAAATCCTATCAGACAGTGATAATTCTGACACCGAAGATCTACAACCATTCCCAAATTCAGAAGCTGATAAAACTGCGAAAAAGGAAACTGCGGAAAGTCACACCTATGGTGGTTCCCGCCCGATATTAGGCCCCTATTCACTGAGAGAGTGTGTCGAGTGGATGGGTTCCAATACGAAATCCAACAATGAAGCCGCAGATATGAAAAGATTGGCGGCTGCAATGCGAAAAGTCGAGTCTTTTATAAGAGCTTCACCGCATGATATTAAAATTTGGTCTCACGATTTATCAGAGATATTATTGAACCTTACAAACAAGGCATTTATAGAGGACTTTGATACTATACGCTTAAACGCACTCATATCTCTATGTGTGATTGACCCTATAACAACAGCTAAATACCTCACTACTGGGTTCTACAGTGAGAATATGGTTATTTCTTCTAGATTTGATATTCTTGTTTGTTTAGAGAAGGCTGCAGCTGAGCTGGCTAACATTATTGAAAGCAAAACTGACGTCACTGAGTTTAACTTCCCACTCGCGAAAAATGAGCGTGTAGTTAAGAACACTAGAGTTTGGGAAGATGTTGTAAAACAACGCCTAAAGTTGAAAACGCGTATTATCTCTTCAGCGCGAAAAGAAGCTAAAATAAGTGAAAATATTTTCGGTGGAATAGTCGGTCACTTTTTCTACCCTCTTTTGTATAGTTTTGATAAATCGATTTGTACTATGGATTTCTTTGGAAGTGATGTTTGGCTATTTTCCGCCTTCTTAAAAACCCTCGGCACTTTAATTATTTACTCACAGGGTACAATTGCACTTAGGAAAATGAGTTCGAATCTCTTTGAATTCCTTCTCGCTATTAAGAGTGTGGATAACCCTTTGGTGAAGCAAGGAATTTCTTTCTGTATTCTATGCGTGCTTGAGGTCACCCCAGTTTTCTATTTACTTCCTGATTTGTCAACTCAGTTAGAAGAATTGAGTGGATTTATGCACGACACTTCGATTAAAGTAGCGGATAAGAATACAGTAATGCTGACCAACCAAACTCTTCAACAAATAACTCTCCTCTATAAACAATTCGTTTAATTAATATTTAAATAAAAGCCAGGATACATACTTGTATTTATACTGTTGTTAATAAGGAACTTTCTAAAGTGTTCTTATAAGCATGGTGTAAGCAACATTGTCCCAGAAAAGTAATACTTTTAATTAGCCAAACCCCCACCTTAAAATTTAGTTGCATTTCTTAGTTCTAGGTATTATATCCTATTAGTAAATTGAGACATTTGGTTTGTATATTGTTTAATGTTATAATAATTACAATACAGAAAGTAATATTTGTATACAGAAAGTAATATTAATAAATAAAAATAAAAGTTCGCCGGGGGCCCTCAGGGTTGCAGCTAGTCCTGTCGATTGAGCTGAGCTGTGAGTGCACTTGGGACACACTCTGTACCTTTCCACCCCAGCTGAGTTATAGTTAGTAGTTAGTATTGAGTTTCTAATGAGTAATTGTGATAATGAGTTGAGTTCTTCTGAATAGTGAATTTGAATTTGAGTTCTGGTGAGACTGGGGTGGGAAGCGATGCAACTAGGAGGACAAGGTAAAAATAGATTCAAAACAAACAATTTAAATACAAGAATATTACTCACCATAAGGTAGTTGAGCTTCTGGTTAACCATAAGATCATAAGAGATAGTTTGAATCCATAAAAAATATCAATCCATAATGAAAGAGAAAGTTTGAATCCATAATGATATAGAAAGTTTGAATCCGTAATGTATGAGAAGCCAAGAGATTGGCAAAAAAAAATATCAATCCATACCATAGAGAAGCCAAGAGACTGGCAAAAAAATATCAATCCATACCTAGAGAAAGCCAAGAGACTGGCAAAAAAAAAAAACACCAAAAACACCGCAAGAGACTGGCAAAAAAAAACACAAGCCCAATGGAATGACAAGCAAGTTATACCACTGTGGTAATGGTATACTATCGGGAGAATACTCAAGTTAGAATAATAAATAATAAATATCAATGCATACCAAAACACCAGCAAGAGACTGGCAAAATAAAACACCAGCCCAATGGAATGACAAGCGAGTTATACCACTGTGGTATACTATCGGGAGAATACTCAAGTTAGTAATACTCAAGTTAGAATAATAAATAATAAATATCAATGCATACCAAAACACCAGCAAGAGACTGGCAAAATAAAACACCAGCCCAATGGAATGACAAGCGAGTTATACCACGGTGGTAATGGTATACTATCGGGAGAATACTCAAGTAAGAATAATAAATAATAAATATCAATGCATACCAAAACACCAGCAAGAGACTGGCAAAATAAAACACCAGCCCAATGGAATGACAAGCGAGTTATACCACGGTGGTAATGGTATACTATCGGGAGAATACTCAAGTTAGTAATACTCAAGTTATAATAATAAATAATAAATATCAATGCATACCAAAACACCAGCAAGAGACTGACAAAATAAAACACCAGCCAATGGAATGACAAGCGAGTTATACCACTGTGGTATACTATCGGGAGAATACTCAAGTTAGTAATACTCAAGTTAGAATAATAAATAATAAATATCAATGCATACCAAAACACCAGCAAGAGACTGGCAAAATAAAACACCAGCCCAATGCAATGACAAGCGAGTTATACCACGGTGGTAATGGTATACTATCGGGAGAATACTCAAGTAAGAATAATAAATAATAAATATCAATGCATACCAAAACACCAGCAAGAGACTGGCAAAATAAAACACCAGCCCAATGGAATGACAAGCGAGTTATACCACGGTGGTAATGGTATACTATCGGGAGAATACTCAAGTTAGAATAATAAATAATAAATATCAATGCATACCAAAATAGAAGCCAAGAGACTGGCAAAAAACACACCAAAATACCAGCAAGAGACTGGCAAAATAAAACACCAGCCCAATGGAATGACAAGCGAGTTATACCACTGTGGTAATGGTATACTATCGGGAGAATACTCAAGTTAGAATAATAAATAATAAATATCAATGCATACCAAAATAGAAGCCAAGAGACTGGCAAAAAACAACAACACCAAAAATACCAGCAAGAGACTGGCAAAAAAAAACACCAGCACAATGGAATGACAAGCGAGTTATACCACGGTGGTATACTATCGGGAGAATACTCAAGTTAGAATAATAAATATCAATTCATACCATAGAGAAGCCAAGAGACTGGCAAAAAAAAATCCATAATGAAAGAGAAAGTTTGAATCCATAATGAAAGAGAAGCCAAGAGACTGGCAAAAAAAAATCCATAATGAAAGAGAAAGTTTGAATCCATAATTTATGAAAAGCCAAGAAATAGAAAAGTGGTGATGGTAACTAGAGGCACTAGGAGTTAGAATAGTATAAATTTGAATTTATAAATATTAAATTATAAATTATAAATTATAAATACTGTATACTATAACTTAGCAGAAACCCCAGTGAGAGAGAGAGAGAGAGAGAGAGAGTCACATCAGTCCATTGGCGAGAGGCGAGAGTGAGGCGCGAACAGCTATAGGAAAAGGCAGCGTAAAATAGATATACGGGAATTAAATTTAAAAGCTAACTTACCAATTCCAGAGTCTGTAGATGTGTTGTTGAGTGAGAACTGCTAAATGAGGTGATGAGTTCAAGAAGCAAACGAAATGCAAACGAAGGGCCGGTGCCGGCGGACCCCCTACTCATCACTGGAATCTCCCCCCAACAAGCAACGCTCAGCCTCCGCAAGCCGATTGCCACTCGTTGAGGTTCAAAAGCCAGCGAAAAAGCAGGGGACAACACCAGCCCTATGGAATGACAAATGAGATATACCCAAGTTAGTATATCTCGAGATATACCCAAGTTAGTATACTCTCGAAATGCACTGACCTTCTAATTCCTAACCGCTAGCACTGACGGACGCCCCTCCCCCCAACTGAAGTTTCACCATAAAGCGTAGTTCGCAACCTCCGCAAGTTGCTCCCTACACCTTATGGATCCCAATCAGTTGAGAAGAGAGGCACAGCACTAGCCAATGGCAATGGACGCGAGGGTACCCAAGTTGGTACCCTCTGAACGATAATGGAACGGAACGGGGCGAAAGGAAATCTGTAAGGCGAGAGCGAGAGCGAGTAACATCGTAAGTGTAAAGGAAAGACGAATTAATAAAAACGGAACGTATATATACTTTTCATGTTAATCACAGGTGTTGAGCCCTGTTAAGTACAGATTATACACAGCAGAAATTGAGTTGTAGAAATTAATTAGTTTGCAAGTTAAAACACCTGCACTACTACAAGTTATAATTTACAGGTGTTTCAGTCTGAAATAATTTGCAGTTAAAACATCTGCAAATCTCTTTTTAGACTGACAGGCTGCGATTGAAAAATAATTATACGCTGGATTAAAATAATTATTTTCTTCAACTTTCAATCTCTTCTCTATGGATCAATATTTTCTCTCCATTATGGATCAATATTTTCTCTTCATTATGGATCAATATTTTCTCTTTCACGATGGATTAATATTATTGCCAATCTCTTGGCTTCTCAGGGACAAGCCACGTATTTTTACAATCATTATTAATAAATTCTATTTATATGTATTATATTATATTTATATGAATTATATTGTAATCTATTAATTTGTATTGTATTGTATTGGGCATAAATATCATTAAAGTTATTAAACAAATCTATAAATCAAATGTCTCAATTTACTATTATTATTTAGGTATAATACACTGTAAATAGTAATTATAATTACACAAATAAGTGTAGGGAATTAATAATTAATTCAGTTAACTCCGCTTAATAAAGGCACCAGTTAATAGATTTCACTGCTTAATCGGGTCAAAATTTCGCAGGATTTAAAGGACGGAATTACATTTTTGTTAATAGATTTCTCCGCTTAATCGGGGTAAAGCAATCTGGTCTCGAGGTGACTCTATTAAGCGGAGTTGACTGTATTAATGAAATTCACTCCCATTACGGGATAATTATACTTTAACTTTGGTCTCCGTATAACAGGCATGTTCGCGGCCGTAATGTTAATGTGGGTGTAATTGTTACAACTATGTTTTACATGATTTACAGAGGATGTAATAATAGAGTCTATTAGCGATCTAAATAGATCCAAAGCTTGGTCAGGATTTGATGTTTGATTAAACTATTAATTAAATCGAGTTATAATTATATTCGAAATGCTAATTTGCTTGCATAGCTAGGCTTCATACATGACATAATGTCAAATTTATCAATCGAATATTATCAAATATAAAATGTGACACTTTAGTGATACCTTAGTTTGCCAAGTTCACCCACTTGTATACAAATAAACACTTTTTATTGCCACAAGAAGCACTTGTATCACTCGAAATAAATATTCAACAGTTCTCATCAAGCTTCCTAACTGTCAAATGTAATCAAATACGATCAAAAATAGAGTGAATAAGTATCATGTTTTCATTTCACAGAAAAGTCTCATGGCTTTCAACCCTCAGTTACATAGCAGCTTAGCTATGCTCGGTTTGTATATAAGAGATGTCATTTGAGTAGATCAACTAGCAACATTTGAAATACAATCATATATCGAATTTATAATGTCCAACAGTTGGAAATCTAGTATTTTTTTGATAGAAAACTTGCTAAGTGATCGGCCCAAATCTCCCGACTCAAATTGCAGCTCTCCGCTTGATCGCCAGCCAGCTAAACGTCCCAAATTCTCAGAGAATGATTCTCCAACTCACGAAATGTATCACCACAACGTAAACAACAACAATTTACGTATGCCAACAAATGGTAATTACATCTACGCTAACCCTATGAGTATCCAAGGCAACATTGTGTACGCGCAGCCCATCTCGATTAACCAATTCAATCCTGCCTACTACATGCGAGCCGCAGGCGGCATTCTATACGACGTGTCAGGAAGGAAACGCAAAACCAGGACTGTATTTACACAGGACCAAACTATCCGCTTGGAGTCCTGCTTCACTTCACACAAATACTTGTGTTTAGCGGACCGAATGGCTCTAGCCAGAGAGCTGAATCTAAACGAGGCTCAGATAAAAACCTGGTTCCAGAACAGGCGTACTAAGCTGAAGAAACAAATGGCCGACACAGACGAGCTATACATCTAGACTTTCGCAATTTTACACTTTAGCTGAGAAGATCAGTAAACTATACGGTGTGCGATTTCTTGCACTGAAGATTATCTACTTTACAATAATTATAACACATTTTGTAATACTTTTTATAATTTATTAACAATCGATTATTTACATGTTTTAATTTATATCACTTTTTATTAAACTAATTGTTCTGAATATTTCAATAATATTAATCTGGGGCAATGGGGGGAAATAAACACATATAATTTTGATAGAGTATACTAACAAAATTTCTAACATAGTGATGTATTATTATACTCGAGTATAATATCACTATGTTAGAAATTTTGTGATTTCCTGTTAACTAGAGCGATGCTAAACAACAATATTTATTTAACTTAAGTAGTGCGTATTTGAAGTGAAATAGAAGAGGTGGAACATTCCAATTTAGTTAAGTAGCTGTGTTATAAAATCAGGGAAAGTGTAAGTAGAACTTCATTATCATATAAGTAGAACATAATTTTCATATAATTATTGTGTTTATTCTAACGCAGCCGTTAGTATATAATCTACCAATAAAGGCTGTAAATATTCTCAGTTACTGATATTTTGCTGAAAATGAATTAGTCCCATTTAAATCCCACTATCTAACTAGACACCATTGTACACCCGTTCAACCTAGTTGCTCTGGAATTGATTAGATAATTGCTCTCTCAATTTGTATCTAATTAGCAGAATTAGATGCTACATTATTTTAACTCGAGTGTTTAAAATTTTACTTAGTTAATCGTGTAGTTTTCATTCTCACTCAATTATACTACATTCCTGGACTTAAGTCATTGCGTATCTCATTAGAATTGGACACTTTGATGGATTTAAGGATTTACAAATAAGTGTTAGATCTTCAAAGATTGTTATCTTTCAAATCATTTGTCAATTGGTTCATAAATGTGTATATTCTCATTATCATAGTCACAAACATGAAAGAATTCGTTTTAGTCAATTAAGTACTTAGACAAGATATTTAGTGAAGTCAGTTAGAAGGATTTGAAGGTCTTTGATTGTGATTGAGTGAGTGAGTGCCAATTTTGTATTACGCACAACAATAAGCCACGAGACAATAAACCTATGTAAACTTAATTAGAATAATCTGTTCATTAATATTGATCGATATGAAATTAGCTCAAAGTAATTGACAGATTAATTTCCTATATTAATACACAATTAATGCTATTGCAAGTCTGTTGTAAATTAATCAAAGTCTCTCCTTGTAGACTTTAATTAAAGTTACGTATATCATTCTCAACATATCACCAACAAGTCATCTTTAATTGAAACAGTGCTAATATACAACTTAATATTAACTAAACTGGGTTAACCATGCATCCTAGTAGACCTCTTCCGCCCCATCTCTTTGGTATTAAGCTGAGTCCAACCTTACTGTCTCCTCTTAACACTTGCACAGATACCCTAGTGCCCTCTGAATGTTGCACTACTTTTCCTATATCAGATACATTGCTGAAATTAGAGTTATTTACACTGCCGAATTCCAATAACAAATCTTCGTTCTTTAACTCTGCTTTATCAGCTGGGGAACCATGGGACACCATTGAGACGCGAGCGAATACTCTTTCTCTCAACATGCCAATGTCCCTCTTAGTATCTATGGCAACGTGTGTGTCGCTCTGTGATGTTCTTTTCTCCTTGGACTCGGCGTGTAGCTGGTGTAGCTTGCTCTCGATATCTCGCATGAGAGTCTTGTGGTCATTCCGCAGTCTGATAACCTTCTGTCTCGCGGTTCTTACCGCGTACAAGTCTATATCGTTTCGAGGGAATTTCTCTGAATCGATGAGAGAGCCATTCATGCCTACACCCCCTTGGGATTCTAGCACTTGCAAAAACTCGCGAATTTCCCCCTCGATTTCGCTCTTTTTAGACATCAGTTCTGAGGCACTCAGAACCTGAAAGGCGTCGTCAACAACTGCCATCTTAATAAACTTAATATACTGTTAATATAAAATCAATATATTGAATATATGTATGCAAAATAAATACTGTTATGTTACTTATATAAGTTATAAGCAATAGCAATAATAACAGCTCAATAGTAGTTACATAAAAATCAGTTAAATAATTACAGGCGGTGAATGAGAGGCTCGTCCTGCAGAGTAGGGATGAGAGTGAAAGACTTTTCAATCTCTCTCTCGAGTATTTCAGAATCCAGTTTGCTGATAAACCCATTCTCAACAAGGTCCAACACCAGTTCGCTATGCGTATCTTCTGTTGTGAGCTGTGTGCAGAGCTCGCGACGCATTAGTTCGAACTTAACGCGAATAAGAATCGATTTCACACCAGTCGAGTTGATGAACAGTTCGCATGTTACGTCAGAGGCGCGTCTCGTCTCTTCTTCCATATCCTGAATGTCATCTGATTTAGATTTCTGTGCTTGGTTAGACATACTACATTTCATTGGGTCTTGGGATTGGTCTGAGAATGAGACCATCTTTTGGAGGCACGGGCCCTTCGGCCTGAACAAAACATTCTTCAAGTAGATGAGTGGATAATGCCCCTCCCTCACATCTTCAAGGTACTTGTGTATATCCATTTGTACATTCGAATTCTTCCTGATATCGTCTAGCTTTAACAACCGTTTTATTTGATTCTCAACATTATACACCACAGCGTATACTTTATCTGAATCCTTAGTTAGGTGGTTGATCTGGTTAACTTGCTTTAACAAGCCCTCCTTATCACCACGGAGATACTCAAAGTATTTGCATGCAGCGAATAGCTTTAATGAATGCACCTCGAAAAGCGCTGGATCTAGCAGGGCTTCTTGTGCATTGGGTCGCTTGGCCGGATCTCTCGCGCAGCACCGCTTTATAAACTCACGCTGCTCCTCGTTCTCAATCGTGTCGGTTATCTCAACTATTTGCTGCTCACTGAATGTCCCAGAAGACTTGTCAGGCACTAACCCCTGCTTTATCATCTCCAAAGCACAGATTCCAAACGCGTAAATGTCCCCTCCAATATGCGGTGACTTCGGTTCGGCGGAAATATACTCAGGAGCTGCGTAGTGCATACTGGAGTAGTCAGGCTTAAATGTTTTTACATTCAATCGTATTGTGTCTGGGTCCACGCAGCCTATCTTTAGCAAGCCGTTGTGCTGTATGTATATATTGTCGCATGTGAGGTTATTGTGGACAATCGGAGGTTCGCATTGGTGGAAATATAATAGAGCCCATAGGATTTGTCTGCACCAATGTTTCCATGTCTTGATGTAGTTGCTTTTCTTGTTTTTCCTAGCTTTTTCAAGGAATGGCCGTAATGAACCAGATGTCATGTACTCTGTTATGAAAACTAAACAGTTCTTGTCTTTAGCATGCCAGGTGTCGTGTAGTTTGACGACATTAACATGATGAATCTTTTTAAGATTTAAGAACATGGACATCAACTTTTCTTTCTCCTGTTTCGCGAATTTTCCCTGCGAAATATTGACCTCGTTCCAGAGTACTTCTACCCCCTCAAGCGTGTCCATACCGAGATGTGTCGAGTCGATTCCTGGGACATCGCTTTGATTTATGGTTTGTGCGTGTTTCTGCCACCTGTCGGGGTGTGCAACGGGAAAAGTTTCAACTTGTAACATTTCAGTTTTTAATTCAAAGAATAATAATTAGATAAAATATGAAAACGTTGGTGATATTTATAGCAGAAAAATAATTGCATTGATATAATCAGACACTTAAAGACCACAAAATTGCACAATTGTCAATCACATGAATGCACCATAAGATTGCTTTACAATACTTGTACCTAGCTCCACAAATGGCAAACTTCCTTGGCTAAATATAGCATCTATTACTAAGCAAGTTTAATTAATTATAGATTTAATTTGATACTTAGAACTAGAGGTAGCATTATACAAATATTATCCTGGCTAGTCTGCAGAACAATTAATTTCTGTATATTAACAACAGTCAAGTAATCAGTTCGTTGAATGGAAATACATATGTAAAATGACATTCAGCTAAATTATACAACTGTCTGAGCTGCAGAAATAAGTGCATAATATTCAACCTGTTTCAACAGTAGAAAAATACAAAATTTTGAAAATTGGAATTTATCTTGATTTTACTGTGTTAGATAAATGCATAACTCGCTGACCCATGCACTTACAAAAAAGCTTCTTATACCAAACGTTTCAAAATTATCTCCTTACTATCCTTCAATAATACATTTATGCACTCTAAAACAAGTAAATTTCGAGTTAGAAATAAACGGGTAGATAAATAATCACTCAAACAAATTGCAATAGTTTGTTATATAATTTTAAACAGTAGTTACAGTACCTTTTATCAGGACTTATTTCCAACACAACATTCTCCTCGTTGTCGTCATCCGAGTCGTCTAGTGGAGTCTCGATTTGAGACTCATTCATGTCCTCTGACGCGCTAGATAGTACCACAGCATTATTCATATTTAAATGTTTGTCAGTCATTTCTGTAATTCATAGCTAAGAGTAGAGTTCTAAATAAAAAGGATTAAAATGGAGATCACTGATAATATAATCAATACAAGGGTAGTCTTATTCCGGTTAAAAGAAGAAAGCTAATTGAATAAATGTATAAATCTTTAAGGAAAGGCAAGATAAGTTAGGGTAATAACTCAAGTGTAAGTGACCGAGTTCCGAAGTGGGAAAGATAGAGTTAAATTCAGAGAGGGTGCAGAGTATTTTTATTAAACTTTTTCTGTATTTTCGGTAGGTTCTCTATGAGATCATCTGGCGAGTGGGAGGGAATTGAGAATTCATTGGCGGAGTTGGGAACTGGTAGGTGTAACGCCTCCAGTTTGTGAGGTTTCCTAGAATATATCACGTCACCAATCGGAGCATCGATTCCGTGAATTTTAGCAGCTGAAATTGATTTATTTCGCGAAATTTGAGTCGCAATTGGAGCATGCATTAGTTTAGGAGAAACAGGAACGCGAAGATCGTTTAGTGATTTCGAATCTTTAAAATTTTCAATATAATTAGTAGCTTCCATTAAGAGTTGGTTGGCTCTCTTCGGTTTGAAATTTTCAGTAGGCGACTCGCTTCGATTGAGTTGTTCCAAGAGGTGTGCGTCAGAAGGGGGCTCAAACGAGGTGGGTGTTATCTCACTGTACTCATCTACAGCACCATTCGTCCGTGGGAGATGTAGCTTTTCTAGAATGAGCGGTGGGAGCTCCCAATCGCCTACAATTGTAAATAAAAGTAAAGTAGAACTCGATTATAACGTACCCCGTTGGGAATAGAAAATAAGTACGTATTATCCGAGTTTACCCTACTTAGAAATACATACTGCTTTATAAACTTTGTTAAAATAAATAGTACGACTAACTCAAGTATGTTATAACCGAGTTCTATTGTAGTTTGTACGTCTCTAAATGTCACTAACCAATATCCTCATTGAATTTTGACAGCGCGAGCACACTGTCTACATTAAAGTAGTTGCAGTCCCTTCGTATGCAGGAAGCCAGTCTGTCCATGACGAGTCTCTGCAGCCGCAGATGCGAGTTCATATCCCTCACGGACTCCAGGAGATCGGAGCGCTCTAGTTGGAACTCTTCCTGTATGTCTGTTATCTCCTCGTGAGCCGTGCTGAGCTTAGTCTTCAGCTTAGAAACGCGGCTTCGCTGGTGAGATACCTCGTCTGACATTGACTGGAATACTCCTATAAGTTCACAGTTTAGATAGGATTAATGGTGTCATTAGTGCTAACTAGTACACTCTGTTCTCTCTAATAATTAATAGTCCACCAGTGGGCAAATGGCCAAAAGTGGATTATTACAGATATAAAATAGTTGATTTGGACAAGTAAATAAGTGGACTATTAGAGAAGTGGACAATTAGAGAGAACAGACTGTACCTTCGATAACTTGTTCAGAATCCCAGTCAGTGTACTCAGCTGCCATCGTATCGCTACGCCTAAGAGCTCTCTTCTTCCGCTCTGTCAGTTTAGCTTTGAGAGAATGGTCCCTCTTCTTCTCGCCTCCTATCACTTGCTGCTGTAACTCTGACAGCTGTGAGAGGAGACTGCTCATGTCCACCTCGCCGTTGTTAACAGGACTTGTTATTGTTATCTTTGCTATCTTCTCATTAGTAACGGGATCGGTACCTAAATATCCAACTTTTCATTACAGTATTCTAACAATTAAATGCAGTGGATGCCGGTTATAAGAACATAGTCGGGAACTGCGTATAATGTTCTTATAACCGACATGTTCTTATAACCGGCATAAATTATATAGGGGTATATGGCAACCGTTTTCAAGTAGAATATTCTTATAACCGGCATGTTCCTATAACCGGTGTTCTTAACTTCTTATATCCGACATATACTATACCTCCGCTCTCTTTAACAGGGAGATTATTCAAATCGTCCGTATACTTATTCTGCAGCTCATCCAACTCTTGCTGCAATCTCTCAGTGCTCTCGTGCTCTGCTGTGAACTTAGCGTGCAGCAAACCCATTTCTTCTTCATACTCTCTCTTCAAACGAGCTCTCTCCTCCTCCAATCTCTCCTCAAAGTTATCTCCCATCACAGACACCCCCCCAACCCCCAAGTCCAGCCCCCCGCCCTCTAGCATCTGCTTAAGCTTAAGTATTTCCTCCTGGTACTGCCTTATAAGGGCATCTTTGGGATCCTCATTGATTTTAGGTTGGTTCTTTATGTTCTTAGCTCTGTTGGCGTATCTTAGTGTGGAGAGCGTCTCTTCGTAATTGTTGTCAGCTGGGCTGATGCAAGCTACCATCAAAGTCTTTGTATTTCCACCTACAGATTTGGTAGTTACCCCCTGTATTATTATATATATGGGGTTGCTTATATATCGGCCAACACCGTTTCAATATAAAATCCTGCTTGTGAATTTTGCTTTAAAAATTGCCTTGCAAATCCCTGTAAATTACATTAGAATGCTGTTGGCCGTTATATAAGTAATCCCTACATACACATCCCGTATGCAACTAACCTAGACTGCTCTGCAACAGTCGAGTGAGCTTACTGTCTCGATAAGGGATGTGCTTAGACCTGCCATCCACCAGAGCGGATATAACATTTCCAAGCGCAGAGAGAGAAAGGTTTATTCTGGTTGCCTCGCGGAATCTCTCACCCGTTGAGCCTGTTTTAGACTGTCTCTCTGAACCAGCCAGATCCACCAAATTCAACTGACCTGACCTAACTCCTGTGTCGTCAGCAATCTCGACAACAACCGCGAAAATGGAATGAGACCGACTCGAGTCAACATTCATTAGAGTAGCCCCTACGCTGCGGTTTTTCCCGCCTTGGTCCATTAATCTCTCCAAATCCTACATTAACATATAACATACAAATATGTATTTCTCAACCCATTAAAGAGCAGTATTAAGTTATTAACTACTACTCAAGACCAATGCATTGAATAGTGTTGACTTGTATTGATTGCAATGTACGATAATACGTACACAGCAAGACATTAAAGTCGTGTTATACAACTAATAATGAGGGATTTATAGACGCGAGATATAGTCTTGTATGTGGTCGAATACTAAAGCTACCAACCTGTATTCTAGCAACACGGTGTGTGGAAAGACCGTATACATACACTCCCTTATCTGGGTGCTCTTTCAGGTCCAGCTTAGCCTTGACATCTTTCCCGAGCAAATCCCTCACTTCTTCGTTATAAATCTCCAAGAAGGAAGCTTGTATTAGAAACTGACTCCCTTCAGACACTGAGATCTCTTCAAATATGTGTTGAAAAGCGCGAGGAATTATCCCTACAGTATAAAACAGATAAGTAACTGTCTGAATTAATTATTAAATTAAGCTCGCCTCTCTGTGACTCGGGCTCGCTAGGACCAGTCATAGTGTACGACTTCCCGCACCCTGTTTGTCCGTAAGCAAACACAGTCCCATTGTATCCCTCTAGAATGCTAGCCACCAGCGGTAGCCCCATCTCCTCGTATATCTGTTCAGTCTGTGCCTCCAGTGCGTAGGCCGCGTCGTACTTAAAGGATTTCGGTTCGCCTGTATTCCCGGGGCTGCGTACTTTCTCCGGTTTAACAATCTGCACCTGTCCGCCCTCCGGAGTTATGTCGATCACCACTGCAGAGCTCAGCTTCTTCTCCCGGTCGTTCAAGGGCCGACAGCGTACGATTACCTTAACGCACTCCCCAGACATACTAGCTAATATGTGTCAGTATATTTATTATAGTGAACTCCCGTTATCTATTATGGACAAATTTTTTAATCCCTTGAATGTTCATAGAAAAACAACGTAACTAGAGTCAACTCCCGTTATAACCAAGTCGGATATAACGAAATATAACCGGTTATAACGAAATGGATATTTCCCCCCAGAGTACTAAATGCATTAATTATTATCCGCTTATAACGAATATCCGGGTATAACGAAGGAATTTACAGGTCCCAACCACTTCGTTATAATGAGAGTTGTAGATGGCTGTAAATGGTTTGAAAAGCCATATTACAAAACAACCATGAGTTGATGCAGTATGCTGCTAAATGTATTAGAATAGATCAACCAAAGAGTGCAAATGGATATTTCAAAGGTTCAGCCGAAGGATCAAGTAAAGATAGCTAAAAAGTACTTCATCGCTGGCTGTTTCGGCATGCCACTGATGTGGTTAGTGGGCGTGCTATGGTTCATAAAACCGGCTTTTATAACGAAAGAGCCAGCACCTGACCCTATGCTAAAGAGGTGGGTATTCGCGTGTGGGATTCAATTGGTTATAGCGACTATTGTTATTGTTTGTTGGAATATTATTTTTCAATCTCTACGGGAATCGTTTGGTGTGATAGGCGAGAGTTTGACAGCTGTTTTTCCGAGAGGAAGATTCTAGGACCAAACATTTGTGTACAGTTTTGTTGTTGTTTGTATTTACTAATAAACAAATCCAGATATACTTTTGCTTCATATTTGTTATAAACTCTGGTACTATAAACAATGCAGATTATCAGAAATAAAATAGCAAATATATTTTCACACCTAACAACCATGAGACGAAATATATAATTATGATAGATTCACGGAGCTCGCTGGACTAGCAGAGTTTATAATTAGGTGGAGACGGAGGTCTGTACATAACTGTCGGAGATTCTGTGTAAAAGTTGGGAGATCTTGATCTGTATTGAAATTAGTTAAAAGATCCTTTTTTTGTTGTGAAGTGAGGTTATCACAGTTTTCAAGGAAATTCGGCAGAAAAGAACTGAAAAATGAATCAAAATCTGCGAATGCCATATTGTACATTAGATTGGTAATCTCGTCTTGTAACAATTCGTGAGATTTTTGTACTAAAACTTGTAAAAACACACTGCAAAAAGTATCCCGCATATTCTGAAGGAAAATATATTTATGGAATAATTTATTTTTGTTGTGTACTTCTGTCAGTGCTAGCAGATTGTCTCTGAAGAGTGTGATATCAGATTCTGTGAAGAACTCACATATAATATTCATAATTGCTAAAAACTGTTCTTTATTCTGCATAACTTCTGTCTCAGGGTCGGTTACATCAAGAATGTTGTAAGGGAAAAATGACTTCCAATTATAGCGTAAAATCGAGCTGAACAGTGAGAACAGAGACATTTTGATGTTGGTTGTGCCTTGTTTTGTAACTGGGGGATATACCTGTTCTAATACAAACGTAATTATGTGTGGAAGGAATGTGTTAGTTGTTGTATTTTGAGATTTAGAAAGAGAAATAAGAATGTTTATGAAATTCTCAATCACAAGAGACCCTATACTATTCTCTTCTCTTATACTACTCTCGATTTGATCTTTGGTAAGCAGTGTCATTAGAAACTGAGTTATCTTCTCGCAGCGCTGTGATCCCATTTGAGCGGAGAGACTATCGAAAAGTCCGAGAAAGAACTTGAGTATTACCTGCAACACATCCGGCTGGTGAATGTAGATTGGGAAGAAATGCATTGCAGCGTCGATACAGGGACTCAAGGGGTCGTAGAGGAGAGCACGGATTCGCTTGTTGTGATCTCTGATTTCCGAACACCAGTCAGTCAGCACTACCAATGTGTGAATGATAGTCGGTTTAGCTTGCATCTTAGGCCAGAATATAATCAAATAAATAGATAGATATACAATTAGTAAAATTATGAGAATTATTGTAGACACTTACTTGGATTTGTTTGTTATTCAGCATGTCCATATTTGCTGATAAGTTGTTGAAGTTCATAGTGAATGTAGTAGCAAAAGTGTTAAACTCTTCACCTCTCTGCTCCCATTGTTGTTCCTTATCCAAACAATCAGGCCAAGGCAACAGGTACCCACAAACCAATACGTTATAGAACAAACGATTAGATTTAGCATCCAACTGTACTACCTTCTGGCAACCGGCTAGGATTAAGTTCTGATACGACTTCATTGATATAACAAACGGGAGTCTAACAGTGCGTACAATGGAGAGCAATAGATCAGTGCCACACTGCTGAATCAAAGGGGGATAGTCCTGTAGAATAATAGCGGAGCAGATATCAACAATTTCCTCTACGCTCTCAACTAACGGAGTTAAATCACAGTTCTCCCTCTTAAGCTGGCTGTAGTATTGAGAGAACCATGGCACATACGCCTTAAGGGTACTGAGTATGCCAGCCTCTATGTGCACGAATTGAGGCTGGAACAGATCAGGCGCTTCGAACTCAACACTGTCTATTCTCTCTGCCATGCAGAACTTAATCATACCCACCAGTTGCTGCGTTAGGTAGCTCGTGTCTTGGAAACGGGCCTCGAAAAGAGAGTCACAAAAATGTTCAGCTAATCTACCTATAATGAAAATAAGAATAAGAATACAGTAGAACTCGGATATAACATACATGGGTTAAACGTACAAAGTTTATAAAGCAGTATGTATTTATATGTATGGTAAATTTGGTTTGTATGATACTCGGATAATACGTACTTAACCGAGTTCTACTGTACTAGAATTCCTATTTGTAGCTTCATATTAGAGAACTGACCTAGAGTTTGCAAAATAGACCTAATATCCCTGAGCAGAGCATTAAGTCCCTGCCAGTAGTGCTGCTCTGTGAAATTCAATACTCTCACATCGTCTACATCCTGAATATAGGTGTTTAATTGCGCGAAATCGCTACAATAAGTTGTGAAGAGTGGACAAATCATTTGGAAACAAGTTTCGGGAATGAGTTCAGTTAGCTTCGCGAGGATCTCAATACTCTGGAGTATAAATGTCTGCCATTCTGTAACGTCTGCTTCGTCTGCACAGTCATCATCCAAGTGCTGTAGCTCTTCTTGGTTAAGAGAAAATTGCATTTTTGTGAGCACTGCTTCCAACAAGGATTTGAATAGATCTTCATACCTACAAATAATTGAAACTTGAGAGCTGTGAAATTTCGCGCCTATTATACATATTGAGTTGTCATTACTTTGTTATTAAGTTTGATTCTTTATCCACATACTTGTCAACCTGTGAAGTTTCGAGTAGAAATATAAAGTCGAAAAATACGTGCCATATTTCAAATGATTGGTAATACGAGTCCATCTGTGGTTGTTTGAAAGTGTACTTGAATAGAAGATCGAGAAAATCCGAAACTAAGAAGAGAGGGTTATTCAAAACACGTTTCAGATGGTTGTTCACGAAAAGTCTTAAATATTCTGAAAACCTGTATAAGAAAATGAAGTTAAGATAAGCTTATTATTAACTAGTTTAGTCTAATATGCTCACACCTCTCTAGGTACTTATCATCAAGCTTGCTTAGCCCTTCTGACATTTCGATAACCTTAGCCATCAGTTTGCAGGTTAACGTGAATATATGTGCTAAGAATTCATCATAATTCTGCGGTATTCCTCCCAGGGCTACAAGCTCGTATAAGGTGTGAATTGCCGCGAGTCCCTGCTGCTCGTGCTGGTTCGAAATCTCACGGGACCCATCTATGCCAAGAGCCGCGTAATAGAATAGAGTCTCTAGGAGATCTCCGTAAATTGGCGCCTGATTTAAAGGTATCCAAGTGAAGAAATGTGCCAAACAGTTTAGTGAGGTTATAATCTGTTTATGCATCTCATCAGGATTTCGCGTGAGAGACAAGTTGTTGAGTGATGAAGAAAACGAGTTTTTATTGTACCCACATAATACCATAGTCTCGGAGTGCTTTACACTGCTCTGTAGGATCGCTGATAAGAGACGGATCGACTTGGGAGCTTGCTGCAACATCTGAGTTCGTAGCACAACTCTACGCTGTGTGTTGATAACGTCAGCTCTATAAGGAGAGTTAAGACCTGTTCGGATACATTACATTAATCGTACACAAGTGTAGTATAATATAACCTAGGGTTAGCCAGTTCTTCTGATGCTGATTGCAGTAAAGTTAAGCCCAGGTGGGAGAAATCACTGGACTGTAACAATTCGAAAACTTGTTCAAAGAATTCAGGGAATTCCTGTGGCCAGTCAGTGCGAGCTACGAGAACAAAGAACTTTGTCCATTTGCTTGTAATGAAACTGGGGAGATGTTTGTGTCTGGATTTGAGTGTCTGCATTAAACTCTCTCTCAGTATCTTTCTTGCCTGCACCGATACGCCTATATAGATACACATATATACTAATGGTACAAAGTTAGTTAGAGCTTACCAGGCCACATGGAGTTAGCCAGAGTTTCATAAACATTTAGAGAGAACATTAGAACGTGTGTGTTCTGGGAGTGCGTAAGGAAATAGGAACAGAGTTGCCAAGTGTTAGTTTGGTGACTGAAAGTCGCCAGCATTTGTTCTATCTCATATTTTCGCTGGTTTGTACTGTCGCTGGAGAAAAACTCATCAAGGATCGTCTCAAGTTGTAGAAGATACTGCGATTCAGTCATGTGATTAATCCTGTCTTTTCAAATAAATATATCGATAAGGACCAAATAACTCGGAATTAATTTGTAGTAAATACTGATACTATAACTTAGTTAGAAGGCAACGTATAAGAGATTATGCTTACTTAACTGATATTTGATATGCAGCTCACGAGTAAGGATTTGTATGATCACTTAAACGGCCATTTGGCTTCCAAACATGTGTTGAACATGTGAGTTTCGGCTGACAAGTGATTGACTTTGCAGCACAGAATAATTAAGAGGAGAATAGAATTAACTGTTTATATTTGTCATTAGTCTCCATGTCTGAATAAAATTTCAATAGAGAGGTTACAATCAATATTAGACTAGTAAAAGTGTTCCTTTTGCAATCGATATAAATATTAAATGTTGGATTTATCAGCTTAGCTAGTTGATAGACAGGGAGCTCTGTGGGGACTGGTGTCCAGCTGATAAATACACTGAACAGCTGTCCCCTGGTGTCAATGCTCGCTCTGCTCCACTGGCGTATGAGGGGTTGTGTGGTTGAAGTTTGAGTTCTGAACAGAAGTGTGGTTAAACACTGGGTAGTCATGTGTTGGTTGCTGGTTTGAATAAGGAGGGTAGATGTTCTGCGAAATTTTACGCCCTGACACAAAGGTGGGCCCATTGACTTGCTGCTGAGAGCCGCGTATCATGTGATTGGTGTGACGTGTGTCTTTCTGGAATTGCATATTACCAGTTTGGTTGTTAGGGAGCGGTAGGCTGGGACTGGGTGAGGCTGTGTAGCGCTTTGGCTGAGGTGTGATGTGATTAATTGAGTCGAGGTGTCGCTTGTTACCCACCAGGTGTTTGAGGGAGCTCTCCGTTGGGTACTGGGGCGGATTGGGTGTTATGATGTTGTGAGGTATCCGTGGGTTGGGCTGGTAGGGAGGGAGAGCTGGCCCCGCGGGGTAACTTGGTTGTTGTTGTTGTTGTTGTTGTTGTCCAGAGTAATATTTAGGAGGGAATTTGTTAGCGTTTGTTATGAACTGGTTCTGTGTTTGAACCTTGTTCTGGAATGTGTTTGGGAATTTAGGCAGCGACTGCATTTGGGCTGGAAGGTGCTGTTTGTCGTGTTCGCAAACGTGCGAGTTGTGTCGCGAAGGATACGCATCATTCATTGTGGAATTTGTTGAACATTCCACTGAGGCCTGCTGGTTGCCCCTCAGATGCATGTCCGATGACGTCATGCTGGAAGGCGTATGGAAACTGTTGCGCTGCGAGTGTGGAATAGAATTAGTGGGAGTAGTCGAATCCGAGAGCTGTGAGGTTTCGAGAGGATTCATCTGAGAGAATCGCGGCTCTTCTTGAGGTGTGAATGGTTCGACCGGTGGAGTCCCAGGGGTGGAGGCTGAGAAACTGCGAAATTGCGAAATAGTTTCGGGGTACATGGTGTGGTTCATGTAGTGGAGAGGGTATGAGGCCCTCCGTAAGGGGGCCTGTTGGTCTGGTCTGTAGTTGTTGGGAAGAGAGTTGCTGTGAGATTTCGCGATGTGATAGTGTTGAGGGCTAGCAATCTGGTCGGAGTATGAGGGGCGTTTTTGTAGCTTGCTACGAATCGCGGTTTCCATCGCTCTCTCCGGGCGAGAAATGGCGATATTAGTGAGTAGATTTGATGAGGATTTAAGCAGCATGCATTCCTTCATTGATGTCCCAAGCAATGAAAAACTTTGCGTCTTTTTGCACCCAAGAATTGAAGCTGTGTTAGCTAAGTAGTCAAGTAACCGCAGTTCTGTGGACCCACACTGTTTCATGGATAGTTTAGGTTTGGTGTTAAATTTCGCGTATTTCCTACGTAAACACTTTAATCTTGGGTGGTTATACTTGAAACGTTGGAACTGGTTATAATTCGCGGTTATTAACACCTCGGGTGACGTGTCTAGACAGAGAGGTGGCGCAAGCTTTTGAGTGATAGCAGATTCTATCTGTAACGCTCTGTGTCTGACTGTGTACGGATGTTGGTTGTGGAGGTTCGGGGATTGCAGTAGCATTAGGTTTGTTTGGTGGGCTATTATCTCTGGGGTGGGTCGCAGGAGGAAATAGTGTGTGCAGGAGTCTGGGTGAGAGGTGTCAGATTTCGAGGGAGGAGCTCTAAACGTTTCATTTATTTAGCAAACAATGTATGTAAATGATAATAAACATAATATTAAATACTCACTTTCTATATCTGCAGTTGACCAGCTTTATAATAACACACCCATCGTATAGAGTTAGGTCGGATCGCCCGAGAAAGTTAAATAGGTAGGGAGGGATGTGTCCGGCTTCCAGGTAATCGAAGAAAGTCCATTCTCTGTATTGGAGTACGACCTCAGCTCCATGGGGCGTGCCCTGTTTGAGAAGGGATATTGAGAAGTCTTGCAAGTGCATTTTGATCAGCAAACAATCAGGCGAGTGGAGAGAAACAAACTTTCTTAGGAGCTCACTTTGGGGAAGAAGATTCGTGTCAGGTAGCGTATTCTTGCCTGTTATAAGTTCAGAATAGAGACGTTCGATTTCGTTGGTAAAACTAAGTTTAGTATTTACTGTAGGGTTTGTATTATTTGTTTGTTTTGTTGAATAGCTAGGACTTGAGTCGTGACTATTGACAGGTGTCTTTTCCATAAAGTATAAAGTTTGTGTCTAGAGCATCCGTGAGTCTACCCAGTTGCTACAGTAAGAACATTGGGCTGAATTTATAAGTACAGTAGAATCCTCTTAGTACGAATTCGGTTAATACGAATTTCCGGATAAGACGAACAAACAGTTCCACAAAATCTGGTCCCTATAATGTCTATTCAATGGGTATTACTCCGGTTGATACGAACTCCGGATAAATCGAACAAATTTTACCGTCCGTTGGTGTTCGTAACTTCGTATTAACGAGGTTCCACTGTATATAGTTTGTAGGCAACAAATAAACTGATTTAACTACAAAGTCTGTAGCGTTGGTTTGCAATCGCCTTATAAATTTGTGAATTAGCAAGTGGTTTCGTTGTGATTATGTAAATAAATTGGTTTTTGTTAGCAAGCTCTAAATTTAAACAACTACACGTAGTTGTGATTATAACTATAGAAATTCGAATTACTCGATATGACGAGATGTAAATAAAACTACAGATAGTTATCTGCAGGGTTAATAAAATCAGTTTTATCAATTAATATGAATTGATTCCAACATTTCCCTGACAAAGCAACCCTTGCATCATGCTATGATTCAAAAACTCTATTATCATACGTGGATAATTTTAATTCTTATTTCTAAAAAATATTAATTAATTAAGTAAACCTAGATTATTATATCCATGTTTGGGAGAAATTATTTATTGCTGTCTAGTGTGTTGTTTGTGTTGCAAAAATACAAACAGATAGATTTCTTATAATCAATTCATAGCTACAGCACAACACTATTTCCTATATAATTCTAATGCGCAAATCAGCTAATTTACGTTGAGTAGAGAGAGTTGGATACACTTTGCACTGAGAACATTTTCTGCGACGAATACTGCTTGCTAACAACTAATTCTGCGGAACTTTTCACCTCTACGATTCCGTCTTCCTTTAGTTTCCAACCTTCCTTAGTAATGATTTTATCCAATTCCTTTCCTCTAACATACAGCAAGTCGGATAAGGCATCTCTATGTAAACTCCTATAAGTAAGTCGTATTACTCCACGCATGTAGGTTATAATGGATTCTTTGAACTTTGTAACACCTTTGATTATATCCTCGTTCTCTTTGAGGAAACGCCAGAATTCGGTGAATTGGCAGCGTTCTAGGAACTGGTGCATTTTTATTATTTTAGCTATACCCGGGTCATTATGTTTGGTGTGCGGAATTAGAGATTTACAAAGTACGAAATCAGCGTCGGGAAGAGCAGCCAGCGCTTTTAAGAGGATGAGACAAACTGTTAGGTTATGGTGGCACTCCGGAAATAGCGTGTACATTTTGAGTAGAACTATATTAGCTTCTTTATGGTACGTATTCTCTTTGGATTGAGTGAGAACGAATTGCTGAAGAATCTCACTCTTTCCAGGGTTTAATTTCTCCTTCGAGTCAGACAGAATTTCTTTTATTTCATCCATACTAAAACTCTATATTATTCCCTGTATTACAATGCTAAAACCCTAATGCTAATCTTATAGAATTGGGGATATAGCATATAATGTATTTATTAAATCTTCAAGCACATGAAATTAAATAATCACACACAAATTTCTAAAACACCTTCAGTAAAATATTCAAATATGATAAAATGACTAAACAAAGCAATGAATGGTATATCTTAAATCCATAGTCCAAAATAATAACTAAGAAGCGTAATCAGGAAATAGTTCCTTCAGTATTTTCATTGTATCTCCAGGGTTTTCTACTTTATGGCCTATTGTCCTATCGTCAATGTAAGCTTCATAATCGTTGCCGCCTTCATATGCCCTGTCTCCGAAGAAGTGAATAGTTTTCAGGCCTTCTTTCTCCAATATGTCAAGACAGAATGTTTTGTCCCAGCCTACAGGAAAAACATCTATGCTAATCTGACCGCCGATCACAAATCTTAACTTCATATGTGCAAACTCCTTCATCAGAACGTGAACAAACTTCTCCCGCACTTTATGCACAGCGTCAAAAGCCGCGAATTCCTCTCTCTCCTCCTGTGAACAATTTCTCCCAACAGGACACAAGTTTAAAAGGCCGGTTCGAAATTCAATGAAGGTTCCGCGTTTTTTCGGCAGATCAATATCAGCCATATACTTCATGCAGAAATTCACGAACTCCTTTATGCTCTTTTCTCCCATATGCTTTGCTAAATCCTGTTTGCATAGGAAACTACCTTCCTTGAAAGCGACCAGTCCGTTTTCAGAGAAACAGTATTTGAACAGAGACAGTGTGTGGTCCCTACCACCCAATTGCTCTGAGATCTTAACTATGTCGGATCCACTGACCCATGCAAGCTGCACCTTACTCGAGAGAGTCTTTAGGAACTGCAACATTTCAGGACTAGCTGGGTTCCTGGAGGGCGTTAGAGTTCCATCCACGTCGAACAAACAAATTGTAGTTTTCAAACTCTCTGACATGATTATAATCCGTATACTATTCTAGTCTAATTTCTTAATATATAACTCAGTTCTGCTATCGTGTAACTGACGGAGGTAATGAGCAGAGTATCAATGTACGTAATTGCTTTAGCTAATTAAATGAAATTACCAGCTCAGCTAAGAATAAACAGGTTGCTAAATCCAAACTCTTTAACTATAGCTATCCTCATATGCACCCACGCAACAGGTATAGGAAATCTCCTGCAGACTTCCTACGTCTCTCACATACCTATCCGTCTCTACAGCCCTACATAGTACAGAAGACAACTGAGTTGTGTACCATAGACTTCTCAAACAATAAAGCAGTCAAAGAGCTTACCAAAGCACTGCTGGAACAGGACTTTAATCTGAAGTGGGACATTGAGGAAGGGCAACTAGTGCCAACTGTCCCACTCCGATTGAACTACCTGCATTGGATAGAGGACCTGCTGTCCGAGCACGAGGGGACGGTACCTAGGGGACCCGGGGTACAGGGACTGGACATAGGGGTGGGGGCCTCCTGCATATACCCTCTGCTCGGAGTGAGGATGAATAACTGGAGATTTTATGGTATTGTATTAATATATAGTTACTAACTCTCGTTAAAACGAAGTTCTTGGGACCTGTAAATCCCTTCATTATATCCGGATATTCGTTATAAGCGGAAATAATTAATGCATTTAGTGCTCTGGGGGAAAATATCCATTTTGTTATAACGGGATTTCACTGTATGTCCATTTGATTGTGTTTATTATACCTATGTAGGTACGGAGATAGCAGCTAGCTCTCTGCTACGGGCAGAAGAGACCGTACTACGCAACAAGTTAACTGCTAACATAAGTCTAGCCAGGCCAGTAGATAGCAGCCTCATGCTAACACTGATGGAGAGGGAGTGGAGTGATGTTAAGCTCAGCTTTGTTATGTGCAATCCTCCATTTTATGCAAGCATCAAAGAGAAAACAGGTAATACTAATAAATATAATAATAATAATACTAATAATAATAAGAATTACCAACTAATCAGTAACATCAGCGTCTTGAGGGTACCTAACCCCGATCTGCTTCCTAACCTCATCCAGTATGTTGCTGACATTCAGGCTCTCCTCCAATGGCATAACTGGACTCTCTAACTTGCCTTGCATAATACAGTCTCTGCAGTGAGCAGCCTCAAAGCTCAGAGCTACAGAGTTCTTGAAGTTATACTTAGCGTCGGATATGGGGAATGGGAACTCCTTAACGCCCGTACTGCTCTCTAGCTTGTCAGGAGCGTGGAAAGGTGTTAATAACCGCAGGAATCCCTTGTCTCCGTACACGGTTAGTGTATTGCTCATAAGTACCACACTGCTACATGCCAGTTGTGCAAACACATTGCCTGGATACTCCAGTGTGAAATGAGCTTTCTCATCTACCCCGTTCTCATTCTTGGACCCCATCCCCTGTATGCCAACAGGCCGCGTGCCCCCTACCACCATGCTGGCCAGGTTAACCACATACACCCCTAGGTCCAGCAGTGACCCCCCTCCCAGATCTAGATCGCTTAGCCGAGCTGGCATTGGAGAGGGACGGATGCCGAGCTCAGCGTGTACGCACTGTATCTGTCCTATGGCGCCCTGGCTTAGCTGCTCCCTGAGGGCTATAACGCATGGTAGGAACCTACTCCATAGCGCCTCCATTAGAAACACGTTGTTAGCGCGAGCAGCCGCGATCATCTCCCCAACCTCGCGGCTGTTGATGCCTAGCGGCTTTTCACACAGAACGTGCTTCTTGTGTTCTAGGGCTCTCTTTACACAGAGGACATGCTGTGGGTTAGTAACTCCTGGGGTAAGATGGGGTGTTAATAAAGTTAAGTTAAGTACATTATCTTACCGATATACACTATCTGCACCTCCTCATCTGTGAATAAACTGTCATACCCCTCGTAGAACTTAGGGATTTCGTGAAGTTTCGCGAATTCCTGGGCAGACTTCTCTTTTCTCGCGGCAACCGCAACCACCTGGTGCTGTCCGGGAGGGAGAGTTTTGAGAGCAGAAACGAAGTCGTGAGATATCTTGCCAGCGCTGAGAATCCCCCATTTGAGTAGCATTGTTTGTTAAGCTAAGCAGTTATAAATCAGGCAACTATTTGTTAAATACAGTCCGCTTAATAGTCACCTCGGGACCAGGTTGTTTTGACCCGATTAGGCGGAGAAATCAATTAACCGGTGGCTCTATTATGCGGAGTTGACTATATTATGATCGATTAAATTAGTTAATAAGATAGGCAAATTATAGTGATATGTGGGTATAATAAGCTACTTCCAAATATGATAGAAAGTAGTTAAGTGCTTTCTAACTGGGTCGATAATAGCATAGCACACGTTCTGTGGGTGGGAATGGCTGCTCGGAAACGTAAGCTTATCCTGCTTGTAACCATTAACGCTGTATACAAGGGAGTTAGTGTGTATTAGCTCAGTAACGGGATCTTTAACGACGGAAATAAGATTCCGGTATAACTGCAATACAACTTCAAGATAAGGCTGTAGTTTGTCTTCGTATTGATTGATGGGTCCGCCTAGACATACCAGTTTCAATAGGTTATAAATAAACTCATTCATTTCTGTTTCAGAGAATATCCCTAAGTGTTCTGACTCATCAGAAACAAACATTTTCCTCAGTTCATCTCCAATGAACATTTCATAGAAAACATCCTCAAAACAACCACAAATATGGTCACTTTTCCTGACCAGGCCAGGGCCGTCTAAACTAGACTCTACATAGAGTCTATCGAAGAAATCCATGCTAGTAACAGTGCATGGAATAGGGGAAATTCTAAAACTATCTATATTCAGATTGATAGATACCCCAGGTGGAGATTTGAAATAAATACTGTTATTAGGATCAGTGAAGAAATCTCTAACAATCTTCTCGGCTTGATACTCTCTAAAAGGTCTGTCCATAGAAAATGTAGATTTGAACAGACTATGTGCTAGGCCCCATTTATCCAATAGCTCAGCTGTGTTCTTGTCGCTGAAAATATCTTCACAAGGTGCAGTTATAGGTGTGAAGATAAATGGCTTGTCTGGGGTTATTTCACTTGAGGTGTTACTTGCCATTTTGCTATTATTTTGTGACACAATTATATATGTTAGCAAATATGAATAAATAGGAATTTTATATATCAGCCAACACCTTTATAATGTAATTTTAAGGCACTGGCAAGGTCATTTATTTACATACATATTACACTTGCGAAGCCGGGTTTTATCCTGAAAAGGTGCTGGCCGATATAAGTAAGTCCAAATAAATATATCATAGTAAAACACACACATGGGAGCAATAAACAATAAGTAATTACATATCACATCAAGACAATCTTAGTGAGTACACTATGCAGTACATAGAAACGCGGGTCATTGGTTAGCTTCCAGATAGCGGAGCTCTTGGCCAAAGTCGTATGCGTATTTGCTCTTAATCTCAGATTCTGTCAATACTTGTATCTTGTTGTTAGAGATTGCATTATATTCAGACAGGCCTTTGAAATTAAGCAGCTCGCTAGTCCTGAAAGGCAGTCTCTCTATAAACTGCATTGGGTTTTCAGGCTCAGTAGGTACAGACTGTTTCTTAGCTGCTGGGCTATTCGAGTTCATCTCGAGTTCCTATTCCAACAGCAATAATAATATACTACAGAAAACTCAGCAATGTCAAGGTATTATCCAGGAGCGCGAGACGCTCTTTTTGTTTTTGGAGCATGATTTTGGAAAATTTGAATTTAGGAGCGCGAAAATTTGGAATCCTCTCCTATACCGTAACATTAATTTGTGATTTAGGCGTATTAAAATTGGATCAGAACAGGATTATGAGCGTATTTACAATTGGCTGTATAATACACTGATTAGCATATATAGTACCTTGAGCTGGTCCTCTACTGACTTGAGATTTCCCTTCTGTTCCACTGACGCACTGTTGTTAAGCGGAGACAGCATGTAGCAGAGACTGTACCCGTTAATGCTAGGTAGAATGTTGAATTTAGGCGGCACCTAAAGTATAATAGAACATAACCATTGACCCATTTTAAGTGTAGAGTTTTGTTAATACGGACACCATGGGCCCGTTGAAATTTGTTCATATTATCCGGAAATTCGTTAACCAGAGCCACTTGCATGCATTTGCATAGGAGGGGATTAAACCTTGTACTCCTTAATTAACCGATATTCGCCTTATCCGTGTTATATTAACGGAGTCTACTGTAATAACACGTACACTTCCTAGCTGTGAAGAGTCTACGAATATTAACTGCGTCACTGCCTGCTTCACCAAGACTCTTTTGCTATACTTAAGAAGCAAATTGTGTTTCTTTAGCGTTTGCTGTCCATCATCCAATGTTTGGTCGACATGAGTGAATCCCTCTACCATGGGCGTATTAGTATTCTGTATCTTTATATCTGTGATAACCACTTGCTTTTCCATAGGAGGGTTGTCTTCTACAAGCGTGAAGCTCTCATTGCTCCCACTCTCAACACAACCTAAGCGAAATGATTATACCACTATCTAATGTAGTTAGGAAATTAGAGTAGATAATAATTTTCTTCAATAACTAAATAGAATCGTTAACAACGAAATTTACCAAAAGTATTACTAAAAATAGCTAGGAAGAGAGAGTTATTATTTATTGTGCAAGAGTCGCTTCTTCGTAAGTAGGCGGGAATTCTGAATCTGCAATCGAGATTGGAAAGTTTTGTTCCAACCTGGTTACTCCCTGATCATAGGAGCGCATGGGATAGCTTTCACGAAGAAATTCCAAATGTATATCTTCTAATTCGGGCGGTGTGGTAATATTAATTGTATATTGCTCTTCTATCCCGAGACAAGTTAAACATCTATCGTAGAACTGGTAAACTACGCAACATATGAAAGTTGAGAGAGGTATGATAAAGCAGACAACAAATAAATTCAGAAAGAATACTAGCCACACAATAAGATCTGCCATTATATGCTAATCCTTACACAGGTGTTAGATCTCGCGGATAAGAGAGTTGTAAACTAGTCAGACCTTGAAAGGTTGTGAAATACATATTTGTGATAAATCTTGCAAATGGTTGGATAAAATTATAAGCAATGATTTATAAAAAGAAATAACTTATATGTAGACCGTCTAGAAATTAAATATTATCACCCATAGATGGCAGGGGCTTTGGTCTACATAATTTATTTACGGTCTACAAATTTCTGCTTATTTCGTATGGGCTTTTGTAGACCGTCTACATATAAGGAAGCTCTTATAAAATTATCATTTACACACACGACATACCAATATCGAAGTTCTGCCTGGAGTAGCAGAGGAATCGCTTGCTAACACTAAGGTAGTATCTGCCCTCCCACAGCTGCACCTTCTGTCCGTCAGCTGAGTGCTCCAACAGCTGGTACCCAGCTGGGAGCTCGGACTTGTTGGAGAGCACCTTTATGTCTGTGATGGGCTTAGAGCTGGATAAATAGCTCATCTCGCTAGATGCTAAGGAAATACAGTAGACCCGTTTGTACGAACACGGTTAATACGAATACCCGGATAAGAGTTCCACAAAATCAGGTTCCTACAATGGATATTCAATGGGTGAACAGATTTTACCGTCCGTTGGTGTTCGTATTAATTAACGAGGTTCTACTGTAGTTATGTAACTTATATAACTACGTATATCTTATTAGATCCCGAGGACAGGACGCTACACCGCCCTGGCAACAGCACATCGCAGCAGGAATGCAAACTAGAGGAGTGCGTCACAGAGGGAGGTGAGCTGCAGTTCGTTAAACAGATAATAGCGGAGAGCTTACAGCTGAGAAACAGAGTCACCTGGTTCACATCCATGGTTGGCAAGAAGTGCCACGTCAGCGTACTGCTACGGACGCTACAGACGGAGAGAGTGCCAAAGATTGCGCAGACGCAGTTCGTCCAGGGAAAGACGAGACGCTGGGGAATAGCTTGGTCATTCGATCTCCACAGCAACAGCTGGGTGTCTCTTATAACTCCAGTGATACAGAAACCGTTGTTTCTTCCTATACACAGCCATAAGGTAAGCCAATTGATTTCCTTATACAGTAGGACACCAGGGGACTGTTAAAATTCGCTTTATCCACAATTCGTATTAACTAACATAAATTGTATTGAAAGGCTTTGAATGGGATTGAAATAGTGTTCGTATTAACCATGTGGTACAAACGAGGTTTCCTTATATGGCAATTAATAACAATTGTGTTGTAGGACGCAGCATCAGTTAAGATCGATACAGAGCTGATGTCTGTGTTGGAGAGTTTGCAATTGGAAGTTGAAGTGTACGAGGGAAGCAAGTACATCTGCACTGCGTACAGAAACACCTGGGCTAACCAGAGGAAGAAACGGAGAATGGACAAGATAAACAAACAAACAAATGAAGCATTCAATGAAGAAGATATAGTTGTTGGGAAAAAGAGAAGATTGAGTGCTAATGAGCCTACTGAAGATAAAGCTGTGAAACTGGACGAAGAGAGAGACTCGTGTCTAATAGAGTTTCTCGTGGAGGTGAAGAGGGGAAGTGAGATCGAGAGAGGAGAGATTAAGAAGGGACTGGATGAGGAACTTGTTTATCTGAGACTTGAAGCTTTGGAAACGAGCGATAAAGAACTGCTGCATCAAATAACGCAATATATCAAAAACAATATTATATAAACAATTATGCATTTATTACCGAAAAATCAATTCAAAATCTAAAATAATTAGTTAGAATCCCGTTAGTAACCGTGCTATGAATATGGCAGCTTATAGGTTGGGGAAATAATAGCCACGAGTCTCAGTATAGAGGTGGTGAGTCCGATGAGTCCAATGATGTGCTCTGGTATGCGGACATGTCCCAGCTTGCTGAGGGGTATAAATAGGTCCAATACGTTGGTTACTGAGTCCATGGCTAGATCTTGATGCTGTGAGCATAAGCCGAAGAGACGGGAGTAGAGAGGCTTAGCTTGTAACGGATTAACTTCGCGAATTCTCTCAATTCCTGTTCGTTCGCATTCGTACTTTGCTAATGAACACCATTCATATAAATCCCGCAGGCAGTTAAGTGTAAGCTGTGCGGTCCAGAATCTGTATTCAAGTTTCTTGTATTTCTCAGAATTTATCTTTATAACATTGACACTATCAGCCCACACCAAATTGTCTGTGAACAAATATAAAGCAGAGTTTAGTTTAGCCGCGAAAATTATAATTCTCTTCAAAGGATCTATCAGAGACAGAGCAGTTGCAGCGCTACGCAACTGTTCGATAAAGCCGAACAGACGGAACACCTTACGCGCACTCCCAGCACTAGAAGACATCTTACGAATATTATCACTCAAAGTAAGGTTTACACTAAATAATCTCTTTGCTAGGCGGAAAATGAGCCAATGCGGCATTTGGTACTTCTCGATTAGCCATGCTAGGAACAGTCCCCCGTACTGTATGATACGCGCTAGCTTGTCTCTGCCAGAGGTACGCTGCAGAACGCTTATAACGGTGTGTATCACTCCTCTGCTAACAGTATCCATGCTAGGAGAAACTAATAGATATACAGTATGCCAACACCAGGGGATTGTCAAAATATTTCGTATTATCCAGAAATAAATTGTAATAACCGAATTCACTGCATGAATTGTATAGCCTAGGGAAATTAAAACTTGTACTTCTTAACCATGTTCGTATTAACGAGGCTACTGTAAGTTAATTAATTCTGGGAATAGCAAATATACTAGAAATAAACTCTTGAAATAATTGAATAAAATCAACAAAACTGAGACTGAATTAAGTTCTAAGCTGTAGCGCCTTTCTTGGCTAGTTTGTCAGCCATTTCGTTACCGAAGTATCCTTTGTGTGCCGGTATATGAGTCCAGTGGAGCCTCTCGTACTTAGGAATTAGGTCACGTATCTTCAAGAGAACGTCTTTGTGACACACGTCATGTTTGTTTGCTTGTTTCCAGCCATTAACGCACCACTTGCTAAGCCATTTGCTGCAGCATTTTAGTGCATAATCACTATCGCTTCTAACTTCAAGACACCGCACTCCCTGTAGACAGAATTAGAAATAAGTTAATATTAACTATGTTAATGCGATTAGCTATTATCCATGGCATGGTGTGTACCCACCTTGTCTATTCCCTGTTCAAGTGCAATTTCAATAGCAAGCAGCTCTGCTCTTGCATTGGTTTGTTCTCCGTTCTCAAGCTTTCTACTGCTGTTATCCCCCGACTCCTCGCCCCAGTACACGCCCATCCCAGCCCTGGCCGCCCCGCTGACTCCGTTTGAGAGACAGGAGCCGTCTGTGTACACAAACGCAGTGCAGCCAGCCACCGGGGGAGGGTCAGGGGTTATAACACGCTTCTTTGGAACCTTAGGGCTAGGCTCCGGGTGAGCTGAAGCACCGGAACATTCAGAACGGACCACGGATGCGGAAGGGAGGTGCTCATATGGAGAAGAATGGATGCTAGATTTCGAGGCTATTTGAATTCGTTTGGGTTGTTTGTATGAATAAGTTGGCCGGTCGATAAATCCTTTAGCCTCACTCATGGTACTAAACTTCTTGTAGGTAGCTTTGGGGAATTTGTGTACTTGTTTAGCACAATCATCCCAACTCCGATAAACACCAGGAGACCTGCCCACCTTAACCGCATAGAATGACATTGTATTCAATATCACTACGTGCATAAATAATGGTTTGTGTAAACAACTAATGGATAAGTGGATTTTAAGAAGAGTTCAATAACTAATTAAAGTACATATTGGATTGTAATTGTCGTTTTAGATATTAAACTATTAAATTCTACTTTATTTATTGAGTGCAAGGTTAAATTGTAGAGACGATAAACAAACTTTTCCCTGAATCTAAGAAAACATTTAGTCTGAAAAGTAATTGGAAATTATTGTTATTACAGAGTATTGTTATTACACAGTATTGTTATTTCTAAGATATTAAGTAGAGCTTTAATGCATTTTACGGCGTACTCTGATCTAACAAATATCTGTTTAGTATAGAACGGATAATTAGGTCGAGTCTCTAATGTAATAAGTTCAGAGTTGTGTACTGTGGCGAAATATCAAAAAAATGGAAGATTGACTCTGTTAAAACATAATTTAATCTAATTAGAGGTAGATCTGTAGTCAGTTTGAAGATGAAGTCATAATCAATAAATTACTATTCAGAAATTGGCGATTATAGTGTAAGCTAGTTGATTATTCTACAGAACATATGGAGTCCTTACTCTCTGCAGATGTAACAAACCAAAATCGTGTGCAGAATATAATAAAGAGATGGTACAATTAACTACTCAGATCAAGTTCGCTAATTTAAGAAAATAAATCAGCTTCGATCACTGTGACTATGCGAATAGGAATGAGTAAAACCAGATGTGATACAAAAACTGTACTATTAGACTTAGTGAAATGCAGATTTTTGGCTGGGTTAATATTATTATATTAATGCTAGATCCAGTACGTAATTGGTAATATCCATTTCATAAACTATAATGACGTATCAGTTAAGTATGTAGTTTTATTGGATAATTATTTGAAATTTTTTGCTCACATATCGCTTATAAATGTTATGCAAAAGAGGATACAGCAACGCCAGCGTTACTGTAGTTAATGATAAGCAGTTTGTCAGCAAATAGCGTTTATTTTATGTCACCATATCTATGATTAACATCATTTGTTGAAAATTGTCATGGTTGTTCAAGGTATTTAAGAGGTAATAAGATTATGCACTTTGTAACAGGTAATGTACATTTATCAATGATTTAATTAGATTATTGCAATAGCCCTGTTAAAAACAAATTAGTGTGTAAATCAAATTAATAATTTAAAATGTAGAAAAACAAATTTGTGCGTATATCCAATAGTATACAATTATTGAGTGAGGAGAGCATAGTGAATGCATTGAACTTAGTAAATTGCTCTATTGGATTCAGTATACTGAAAGGATAGGTTCTCGCGTGTATAAATAGAGCTTAGAACACAGCTAAACAAATTACATTCAAACAACAATCAATATACAACTCCGAAATGTCTGATTCAGCTTACCAACAATGTTTCCTAACCAAACAAAATGTTGAAATTCGAAAATATCAAACAAACCTAGAAAAAAATAAACGAGAAATCATATACCTCCAAAAACAAGCGAGTATCCTACAGAATGCCCTGAAAAAAGATGCTGAATTGGCTCAATTGAAAAGGTCTCCTAGCATGAGCGTTTCCAAACCCATACGATCAAGAAATACACTCACAAGACAAACTTCTTTCCAAATAACTTCCACAAAAACGAGATCATCCTTATCGCAAGAAGACATTGAATTTTCTATCATAAATCTTGAGAGTTTAACCGTTGGCTTAAAATGCGAAATATTGGATTTACAGGAAAAGTACACTGGGCTAGAAATAACAAAGGAGCTAAACAAGAGTTTCATCAAGCATTTCATGTTTCTCTGGAGGAGAATCGATGAGCTAGAAGGTAAATACCAGAACCTATTCAGTGAAATACCCAGCAGACATGAGTATGCACAGAGCTATACAAACATAAATAACTGGTTGGGTTCACTTCGCAAACAATTATGGGTACAGAGGGAACAAACAGTGGAAAACAACCGTTTATACGAACTGAGACGAAAAGAAGAGGAACAAGAGAGGCTATTGGAACAATACTTCGCGAAATACAGAGGGAAAGAAATAAGATATAGCACAAGTCGAAACTACGTAACTAGCCCTGTGGATTCAGAACTCGGCTCAGAAATAAGCAGTTATTCAACTGAGAGTTCCTACTCGAGTACCTCCAGCTAAACACACAGGAACTGTTCTGCAAACAACACTTGTATTGTATATTTTCACGAATATTTCTCAACCACGAATCATGAAACTTTATGTAATGTAAATAGAATTATCTGATTAAAAATAACACTCAAAATTTACTCATTAATTAATTAAAAAGGGAGTTAATAAAAAAGGGAATTAATAAAAAAGGGAATTAATAAAGTGATCAACTTGGCTAATAATTCGCGGAATTAGTAAATAATTTAAATAATTTAAAGCCGTTTATAGTAAAAATTCAATAAAGAAGCGAGGTTAAAGGGAAAGTTGCAGCAAAATAATGAAGCTCTTTATCTAATTCTAAGTTCGTGGAAGCAGACAGTCTAACAAGCATAGTGCGAACAGATAGAGAGTTATCAGCCGTCAACAGTAATGACAAGTTACGAGAAAACACACAAAGCAGGGAAACTATGCCAAACGTAAATGGCACAAACTCGATAATAACATTATCAATATGAAAACGGACATATAAACTAGACATATAGTTTGTAATTAATTAATTACGTGAGTGTCAGAGGTAATACGTTAAATTACGTATAACAGTGCCTCAAATATTATCTAGGTTTAATGTATAAGTTGCATACGCTGTACTGCAAGGCGTAGCGCTAAAAGGAAGAACAACTATAGAAAATGGTGTAGTGATAAGAATTTGACAAGATGTATTTGTAAGACTAATTAAATTGCTCAAAGCATTTATCAAAATTAATATAGTTGCCCACGTAATTTGGAAGTAATATTATAGGAGGGACAACCTTTATCAATTTTACATAAGTTCTAAGCATAGGGAATGCTCTGTAAGACATTCAAGGACTTTGGGAAATTTTGAAAAGAAAAGTTCAAGATATCGCCACTGTAATAAACAATATTTTGATCTAGTGAATCCAGATGTTCGAATAATTGAACTATAATAAAAGTGCTTCATATACGATTACCAATTACTATACATCTGTATTAAAGGTCAACAGGTGTAATGTTATAAGATTGTTGAGAACAAATTGAAATCCACTAATTAATACAAAAATACAAGTGTCAGTTCACTGAAAACAAGTTGGTAATTATTAATTCAGAAAATAACCTACACTTTATCGATACTAAAGTTTCCAATTACCATAAGATACTAATCATGAGTAGATAATCATCCCAAATTATAAATAAATATTTTTTTGTTAGGAAAATTAGTGCACGTGCAGGGTTTAACATTGAAAGTAGTAAGCAAACTAAAATCTTAAAGTAGTCGTTTCCCTTGGTAATATAAAATACAATTTGGTAAATTAAAATAAAATGCTGTTTTACTTTTCTGAATAATGAAAAGATTTCATTGAATTATCGCAACTTCACAACCTACTGCTAATGTCTACTTAGAGGATGTGAACTGAGAATTTTGGTTAGTTTATTGTGCAATAATGTAATACAAATTATAAGGGTGAACTAATAAATTTTAGTTACAATTCAAGCCAGGGGTCAGCTAACAATATTCTGTGAAATATACAGTAATTAATTGAATCAAGTCAAATGAACAGTTTAACAGCTAAACTATGAATCAAATAAATTCCGTATTAATCCAAAGCGCGATAACTAAAGTTACAGCCCCTCTATCTGTATTAGCTACTGTTGATATTGATGTTGGTATTGGTGTTGCCAATCTTGCTGATAATTATACTAAATAGGAAAATATATAACAGAGCATCAAAATATTCTACAAATAGTGAAACTCTAAGACACTAAGGTACAATGTACAGACGTCATCCCTATAACTGACACTTTGTTAATTATATATTTAAATGCATATACAGGTCATGTACGTTACATAAATTAGTAAAATAAACTCCATTTTTCAGTGAAATCCACACAACATTCGAGTGTTAATCGAATGGATTTAAGAGAATACGAATAATAAGCAAAAGGTCAAATAACTTTTCGGACGAGTTTAAACGGTATTGGATAGATAGTTTTAAAACACATAAAACAATATAATACAATAAAGAGAATATGTAGGATCAGTTCGAGCACGAGATTCAATAAACTTACACTATGAATGAACTTATATAATTTAATTAAGTAATAATAAGGTTATTATCTTACCTGCTGTCCCCATTGTTGGTTGCCAGCATTTCCCATCTCGCCTCGCTGTGCAGAAGACTGGTACTGATAGTTATTATTAGTCGCTGTTGGTGCGGAATAGTACTGAGAGTAGGTTTGCTGATTCTGTGCGTAGTTCCTAAGTAAGAACGTATTGCTCCATAAAGAGAACCATAATCGTAATAGAATATGGTAAGAAACACTATTTAGTGAATAGAGTATTCAAAGAAAGGTTAAATAGGGGAGGAGAATCACTGAATGGTTCATGACTTAGTAGTTAGTAATTGGAATTTGCAAACGAGGTATGTATCAGAATGTATCAGAACTAAAACTGCAATGAAGACAGATAAGGAACAAATTAGGTTGGCGTAGAGCTAAACTTGTTCATCTGTGTCAAATTGCAAGTAGGAGAGAAGAATATTTCAAAAGAACAATTAGCAACGAGATCGTCAATTCATATGCTATGTGTATGTACATTAAGAATTAATATTGTATAGCAGAATGTATTGACAAAATTATCCTAAATAAGCTATTATTTGGTTAACGGATAGGGTGATAGCAAGATTTAATAGTCTTACTGAGACGCAAAAATACTAAAATACTGGCATAAAAAACACTGAATTAAAGTACAAAACAAATTGCAATTAAAGGAAAGATTACGAATCTAATGAACAGCCACGTAAACTTTATAATTAATAAAAACAGAATATCGTAATAAGGCACCAAATTCAATCAATTAGAGCAGATTTAGTCAGAAATATGGCGTGTGCGTCATTTCAGAATGCACATATCAAGATAAATTAACCGAATATAGATGATTATTATTAAAATAGCATTTAATTTCACACATAATAGATTTATTAATCATTGTTGTAATAATTTCAGAAAATTAATTAATAAAAACCATTTGTACAGGGAAATAAAAGGTCCACCTACAAATAAATTACAATTGAGTTTTAATAAATGACCAAGCCACAAATCGATTACTATTAAGAAAGACCTTAGGGATATTTTCTGATGGATAACTAATGGATAAAAGGGAGAATTAAGTTAAACAAGAAACTGGGTACATAAGCAGGAGTAGGTATTCAAATTTAATTATTGATCTAGTAAAGAATGATCGTGCTATATTTTGTTTTGTTTTAAGTCATAACTTAAGCCATAACTTGTGTAATTGTGTTTTAAAGTCGTTGTAATCAAATTGTTGGTAAATCAATGATAAATTAAGAGACCCGAAAAAAGCAATCAAATAGTCTGGAATGCGGTTGTTAATTTTATAAATTAAATTAACAACTTAAACACCTGGAAAATAAATTAATTTTAAAGTGTATACTTTTGCACTCGATGAAATAACAATAGAGGCTATGTACGGTTGTCTCAGATTATTGTCTATGGAACAGATTATCGTATTATCAGGTCGAATAGTTCAGTCACAAGGAATTAGTATATGCTAATTATAGTAAAAATACTCGTTAATAAAGCTATGCAATAGATAAATTAATAGCGAATAGAGAAATGCAGTAAATGTAAATGCACATGAACTTACATAGGATATTGAGCCTGCTCGCCAGCGTATACACTGGAATCCAATCTGGATTGTTTTGCGTAAATATCACTAAATAATAATTGCATCGAAATAAGTGGCAAAATTATTAATTAAATAACAATATCAATGACTCGTAGTAGCTATAAATAAAAACTAATTAATTTGTCCCCCTTACCAAAAGGTTAAAAGTCTCAACTAATAAATTTGAGATTATAAGGTACCTTTCATAGTCGTTTGGTCTCTTCCTCGAAGCGTGGGAAGACTGTTGGTAAGCTGCCTGTTTTATTGACTTATCGTATAGTGTTTTTAGATCATTCATTCTATCAAGAGATAAGGATAATTAACGTATTCAGTAAAATATAAATATATACTGTTACATTGCGTGGGCAATTTGTGTTGATTTATTAACGAGCTAGTTATTGCCTTCTAACAAATATCAAATCATGCAAATTTACGCTACGCTCTATAATTAAGCTTTTAGTCAGGTGCAGTGCTTCTTGTAGGAACAAATGGATCGTGAGAGATTAGAGAGATTGGAAATATCAATTGTTATAAGTTATAGGAAGCTTATGGTAATGAAGTAGAATGTTCAAAGAAATTTTTGTGTAGTTAGCATGTATTTGAGGGATGTTAACATGGATTCAATATCTATGAATTCTAAAATATGAATAGTGCACATTTCAGATATGTCTAATCAGATGAATTGAGCTAATTATTTCCCATTAAGCGATATATGAAATATTCGAGTAGATAAAAACTAGACAGAGATCTAGTAATGTCCTGTAGAGACGAATAAGTGATTAGAAAGTGTACCATAAATATTCTTACATATCTAATTCCATGACGCGAAGATAAGCAATTTATTCGAGACAGGCAGTAGTTCAAAAGTTGAAACACTGCAGCAAATGTGAAATAAATGAGGCGAGTTTATACTGAAGTTAATACGATATTATCTCATGGGAATTAGATAATAACTATCTTTCAGATATTAAGGAGAGATAGAACAAGGGCAAATGGTACCTGGCACTGCAGTTATAACTTATGAGCAGTAAACAAAGCTATCGTTTTACAATCAAGAGTAGGAGGTTCGTAAAGAGAGATTGCATCAATAAGTCCAAAGGACATTGGTCTTTTAAGCAAAGAAGTATGCAAATAAATTAGTAAGAGCGAGTAGGTTGAATAACTTGAGTTGTGGAATAAATTAAATATACAATTAATTAAACATTAGCAAACGTTAGATAGGTCATATGAGCTTCGAGGTGCGCAAATATAATTTGAAACTTTATTAAACATTGCTAATTTCGTATTTACATGAGAAAATAAAACAACAACAACAACAACAACAACAACAATTACAACAACAACATAATAATTTGTTTGTTTGGATAAGCATAGTCAAGCGTAGTCGCCAATAACAATCAGATAATAATAAAATCCGTATATATTATTCATCGTTAAATAAATGCACTATTTACACTTAGCAAATCCCTGAAATCAGTAGTAAATGCTACGAATCAGCAATGTAAGGAAATTATTAGTATAATTTTTAATGTATAGCCTAAAACCTCACAACCTGGTGTAAATTATCTTTACACATAGAAAACGTTTCTTTGGGAAGAGCTATACTACAATAAGTTTGTTACGTCTACAAAATCTAATAATATCGTGCTAATGGATCAATTCGAGCAAACATTGTACGTATAATTGATATAAGTGTGCTTGAATAATTTAATGGGATAATTAGGCACGTGGACAGCTATGGAGTACGATTGAGTCTCAGTTTAAAACGGATTGAATTTATTGGAATTAATTACAGAATTTAGCACCGATTCAGTATATTGCATAACAGTACATACATATTAGCAGCGATATTAACGTAGTTAATCTGATCCCTACGCTCATTTGTAACTATTTTAATGTTCATTTCGTTAATTGGTAATATTATTGCACTCCGAAATTGGTAGAAAGACAAGTAAACTGCTGAAATAGCATTTTCAATGTGAATTATAGTCCTTTAATTCATAAATAAAATTAGAAGATAATCAAATTAATCGATTAACAATTTCAACTTGATTGGTTACGTATGTATAGATTTACTGCCAAATTATCGAAAAAGGTACAAATGTATAAATGTACTGCAAAGCTTTAATCGGATAAAATACGTCAAAAGGAAATTGTATCATATATTATTTCGAATTTAGCCAAATTTAGTGTTTGAAACCAAAACATAAACTATATTATAGGAAAAGGAAGGAAGTTCTAACTTAGTGCAGATAGTATATAAAATAATTGAGTAATTACATCCACATACAAATAAAGTAAACAATATAATAATATTAAATTAATAATTAATAATTATTGCTTTGATATATCTCACATCATTGTTTACTGTATAGTGAGCATTTACAAGAATTGTATTGTACAAAATGCTGGGAAATTTGATTTGTACCAAGCTAAAATAATCGCTAGCTCATGGTTTATAATAGAAAATAATAATAATGATACTTACACTCTGTAGTCTAACTGAATACCCATAGCTTGAGCCCAGTTTAATTTTCGGAGAGAAAAAAGTTCCTTTATTTCTTGTGGCACCGGCGCGTGAATGCCCTTATTCAGAACTGACATGACTTTATCTTTGTCCAGGGGCTGATGGTGTAACTCGAGATCCGCGAGATGGAAGTAGAGTGTTGGGTTGTTCTAACATAATTAGCAAATAAATGAAGAGGAAAAGGTCTAGCATATGGGAAGGCTATGCAAAATGATAAACAACAGAGGTGGTTCTAATACAAAATCGATAGCATTTTCCAGAAGTTTCTAATTACTTCAATAGTTTTTGTAGAATAAACAATATATCCTCTAATTAAACATCCTTTAAAATAAGTCCATTGAAAAATAAATCTGATAACAGCTAGATTTACAACGTGAAGGTGGGATAGAGGAAAGTTAAATGAATTAGTTAAGCTACCATGGATATTATAAATCAGAATAGAACTAACCTTGTCCTTCTCTATCGCATCCGCTAACAATTTCTTCGCCACTGGATGTTCATTACGATGCTATAAAGAGGAGAAAACAACAAATGAAAATAACATGAAAACAGAATAAAAAACCCGATAATTTCAACTTGGCCCAAAAATAAACGACTTTCTCCATAATATTCCAACTTAGACCGAATTCAATTAGTAGACAAATATTAGGTTAGAACAATGAATGAAGTTGAAACCGACCAAATACCATACAGTACAGACGCGAAATGCATAAAGCATTGTCTGTTGTAGTTCTTTCCTAAAGGGATAAAATAAATTGTCTCCCGTGTGGTGAGAGGAAGCGAGATCCCTTGTAAGGAAAGATAGCAAACATACTTGTCGATACTGCTTCTATCTTTGCAGAGAATCTCCTATTGCTAACTGGTTGTTAGATTTCGCATTCATGGATTCTAAGATGTGGATTCAAGCTATAATCTAGAGGGCATTAATCAGAACATTACTAGAGAAGAGAATCAGTAAAAGCGCTCATATGACATCAAATAATCGATTTGAGCTTTGAAAGAGAACCTTACATGAAGCGGTATACGAATAAGAGTCAAGCAAAGTTCTGTAGCGAAATATCAGCGATAAACAATAACAAATCAGAGCAATATTAACTCCATAGGAATACTCACTCACCCGAGATAGGAAGAACGCGTATTTAGCCACCCAGTAGTTGTAAACGTCGTGGAGCTGGCGTTTGTTCTCGGCATCAGAGTTTTTCTGATACTGCTTAAGAGATTTCTGTAGCACCAGTTTGTACTGCTCATCCACTCTATCTTTATTGCCGTGACGTAATTCAAAAGATATACAATGAGATTCAATCTCTATTAATCCAGGTACCTAATGGAGAATATTATTTAAAAAGTTGTTAATTAAATAGTAATTATGTATAGCAAATTGTCACCTTTTGGTCGATGCTCTGTAACAATTCGCGAGCACTCTCTAACTGGCCAATATTCTCTTCGAAATAACTCCACTCCATGTGGATAGGCAGGCTATTCGGAATATAGCAAGTTCCCCTCTGGAAGACAGCCCTCGCCTCTTGGCTGTACTCAAATCCGAGATACTTTGCATACTAAATTGGAATAAGCAGTTTACAAAGGTAAGATTACATAGGAATGCGAGAGTATGCAACGCTAAGCAAAGGAGGCAGGCTAGTTGATGTAATAAGGTAAGATTATGTAATAATGCTTGACGAACTAGTTCTACACTACAAAGCGGGAAGTAAATTAAGTGTGAGTGTCAATTAGACCCGAATGCAAAATATGAATTCCCGCCTTCCTAACTGGTCTACTCAGCAATTGCAATATTCAATTACACATAGAGTTGCAGACGTAATAATGAGGGAATAGTAGAAATAAATCAGATAGAAGTACTTGAAATACTTTTATCTGATGTAATTAAGTAGACAAAATACTTCATTAAAATTGCCGGAGCCAAAACATCGGCACTGTTTACCTTTATCCACATTTCTTCGTAGAGTGCGCATACAATCATACACCGCTCAAATAAAAACACGATTCTGTCTTTGTATTTTCTAGAAATCTCAAAATCTAAATATGATCTCCATGTCTGTAGCTGAGCCTCTTCCAACGGTTGCACGTGAAAATACGGCCGCTTTATCTACAGAATAACAAGTCAGTTGATGTAAGCCGCCTACAAGAAAGCTAACTTAAGAAGTTTAATAATAGTTGTTTACTCGCAATTCATTTGTGTTGAGCAATCTGTTTGCAAAGATAATCCCATTAAAGAACCAAAGAACTATACAGATCAAAACCACTACACAGAAGACAATAGATAGGGACCTTATGAACTACTAACAAGTTTATGTAAGAGTTCAATTGCGATTAAGTTCTAATTGATTGATAAATGTAATAAGCGAGAGAGTATACTAAAATTCTGATAGTTCGAGTTACAGTTGAATATTATTTACACAAACAAAAAATTGGCAAATCATTTGAAGAATCACTGAATATTAGGCGACAACAATTTGTTTGTACCAACAAACTTGCGACTAAATTGTAACAATTCGGAAGTGAAAATATATTTTGGAAGTAAAGTCTAAGTAAGGGCTTGAAACTGAAAATTAAAATTTTATATCACAAGTGTATTCATAATATTACACAATCATTTAGGTTAATTTGTAGGAGGATCTAAATTACTAATTATATCAATTTCACTGTACAAATATCGAAAATAGATTATCCTCTTTGGTAATTTGTTTACAAGAAAAAGTTCATATCTTACTACTACTAATATTGAACTGAAATTCAATGAATTATTTGCTGTGCAAGCTACTACACTTTTCTAAAGAAAATCAACCAAACTTTGTTGATTATTGTCAATTTATTACTACTTATTAGGAGAATTCCAAATTCCAACAAGATATCGTAAACAAAAGCCCTTAAAAGTCAACACTGTTTCTAAAGGTTATCAGGCATAGATAACAAAGTATTCCGTAATAGTTTGTACAAAAGAGATTAGGCGAATCTAATAGAGATCTCACAGATTCGTATCTAGTCTGGCCGTATCTAACTTGTTAGAAAAGGTTTCGTTCAATTAAAGTAAGAAAGTTGAGAGAGAAGCCAGTTGCTAACATGTATTTAGAAGGATTTGTGATAAAGTCGCATTACGTAAATAACCTTATCCTCAAATGGTTGTCTCAGGCTAATCTCTTCCTCTGTCGCTGAATGCACTTGTGTACCCTGATCCAATAAACTATCTCTGACTTTTTCATCCAGGGTCTGACTCTTCTAATTAAATAGAGTCAACTAATATAATAGAATGCTTACAATTGACACAGTATTGCCCCACACATAAATCTGTAAAAAGACCACAGAAAGTCTACTAAGTTATAATAAAAGAATCAAAAGGGTTATGATTAGCTGTTTGTAATTATGGAAACTGTGTTAACATCAGATAAAAGATTGATAAATGTTATCGCATTAGATAAAAGTCAGGCATGGTTGAAAAATTTGTTTTTAATTAAAGAAGAGTAACTCAATAGATTGAGACAAGAGATTAAAGAACTAATCTACTCGAGAAATTTAAGTGCTTAATATATAAGTGTGTCCAATAAATTGGTCACGGAGTAACATCAGAAATTATAAAGAGATAAATTTACATATGAAAGAACAAACAACAAATCAAAAATATTAAATTTCCTCTGAAAGCATATAATTTATATTAAAAATAAACAAAATACATAGACTAAGTATTATAATAATTACAACGCAGCAGAATGAATTCGTGATTACCCTTTAGTCAAGTTTAGTGGGATACACAGGTAAATTACCATTTGATTGCATGTAGTATTAATGTAAATATTCAGGTTGGTAGACACAACAGTAGAATACAAACAAATCATTTATTTAAAGCAAAGTTAATGTTGAGGAGTGTTTATTTGTATAAACAACTGAGAGGAGAAATTAATTTAAAATGAGTAGGCAGTTTAACTTACTTCATCCGCAGATTTTGTGTGTTTAATTTGCTCTTCAATCGTCTTGAATTCCCCCGCACTCAGAAGTTCTCGAATTGGCCGTGTAGATAGAAACGTTTCGTACCTGAATTGAAATTATGTCTGGTCAGACCAGAATAGTTTAGTTATTATTTGGTAACAATTAACAATTTATAATTTCATAATAAGTTAATGATTTATCTCGAAATAATGCATTAAGACAGTTTCATGGATACTGACTATCGAATCAGCGCTAATTAGTGGTGGATCACCTGCTTCGAAGACAAATAATCATGTGTAATATTTCAGAATAAAATGACGGATTAATAGTTAATCTAATATAGTTCGGATTAGCAAACAAGAATGAATGGTCAGTCAATGCGCAATCGAGGTCATAAAGTTGTGGATGGAATTAAGCAATATTTATAATAATACAATATCAACAACACTACGGAATAATAACGCAAGTAAGTGTAATAATTATACTATAGAAAAAAAATCCCTAGATAGTGGTGTTAAATATTTATAAATTTACATTTAATTAGTGTAATTATACAAAACAAAATAACGAATTGTAAGAATATTGATAAGTTTGGGAATATTAATTAAGCAATTTGGAAGGCAGCAGAAATTATCAAGAATTATTTAAACAATTCACGGTAGAGATAACTTACATAGTGAAATGTCTTTTATAATGTAGTGTTGGAGTTGCGATTAACTGTCTCAATAACGTGAATACCTTTACAGTCTGATGCTGAGTCTCCTGGTACTGAATGGCGGCCTCCCAGAGCAGGTCAGACCTGTATTCGTAACCCGCTATCTCGAGACTGCGGTCATACAAGCTACAAATCATATATAGTCAACTCCGCTTAATAGAGCCACCGGTTAATCGGTTTCTCCACTTAATCGGGTCAAAATTTCACAGGATTTATAGGGCAGAATTACAGTTTGGCTTACAATATTTTTGGTTAATCGGTTTCTCCGCTTAATCGGGTCAAAACAACCTGGTCCCGAGGTGGCTCTATTAAGCGGAGTCGACTGTAATAGTGTTATGAAAACCATGGATATATTACGTTATTTAAGGTAGTATAACTCACCCAGTAATAGTTGTATAATCTAAGCCTTGATTAATACTGAGAATTGCGTAGTGCAGCCATAAATCAATGCTGAGAGGAATTGAATACACAGCAATCTCTAAAATCTACAATAAGGAAGATTGGGTCAAGCATAAAGGAAGTTTGAATAATTTGGGTGAATTATAGACACAACTTTTACAATGGAAGGCACTGGAATTTAATTAATGATTGTCTTTTCTACTGCATTGTGCAAACATAAAAAAATATACCGTTAGGAAAGATAGAATAGCATAAGGTAAAATCGGTGCAAAAGTAAATAATAATATAATTTTCACTACTAATATTTACGCTAAAATTAATGAGGTGAGAGAGTAGAAAAGAAGTACAAAGTTTATTACTAATATTGAGTCATACAATCAATAAGAAATTGCAAAGATTGTATTGCAAAAATTACCTAAGTTACCATCAAATAACCAAGTTAATCATGCGAGTAGAAAATTGTGGCCAAGGTCAACTCTGTATACAGGAATTAATCCTGCACAATAAACAGAATTCAAGCAAGTTGAGTAGAAATGTACATGTAATAATAAACTAAAACTATTGAACTTATTACATAATGTGAGATCAATGGATTCGCCTCATTAACATAAGGTAATTAGTGCAAATAGATTTAATAACTTGCATAATCTGGCAACGAAATCACCAGAAGCCCTCAGCTTGGCAACATAAAGTCGCTACAAGTATTTGTAATGAACAAAGAATTTTGAATTTCTACAAAGAGAGATTGTACTTCTTGATACGTAGGCAGTGGAGGGCTTCGAACCTTGGTAAGACGTCTTAGTTAATATGCACAGAAACTTACAGAAACACTAATGGCCATAAGAAAAACTTGAGCATAAATTTGCGCTCAGATTCAATTCGCGCAAATAAGGATAAGAAATCCTTAGGTCACTAAATAACTGCCGCATTCGAAGACGATTTATCCGGTATACAAACAAGAATCACTGAACGAATTTTATAATGAACTGCAAGGGCTTTTTCGCATTTATGCTTTTCGCTAACATCGCATTAGCTGCACACATCTATATTCCTGGCGACATTAAAGCAATCGAAATTTTCACAGATTCCGGGGAAATAAATTCGCTGTCAGATCTTGTGATTATTTCCGACAGCGACGAGCCAAAAACCGGAGGAAGAGAGGACTATTACGATCAGGAACAGGATTACGCAACGGAAGAGCCAGAATATTATCCGGGAAACCCAGATGAGGAGACACCGGATTATTACGACGATTATTATGACAGTTATTATTACGATGAAAAGCCAAATGGCTCAAACGAAAATATGTAAACAGAAGCAGAATAATAATTAGCTTTGTATCGAGTGTGCATTAGTTGTAGTATTTTAAATTAATCTCTTTACTATATCATAGTATGTAATAATAAAACTGCACATTCTTACTTGTTGAGCTGTGGACCAACCCTGCAGGCGTAGAACGAGGTCTGAGAACTTCCTCCAATAGCCGTAGCAGTAGGGGTACAGCTTCAGAAAACGATCGAATATCTCTCTTATTACAACAATATTCTCCTAATAAATAGAGTCATAATGTCTGAAGGGTTTATTAATTATAAAAACCCGGCTTCGCAAAGGCAAATTTTTTACCTGGACTTTGCCCAAAATTACATTAGAAAAGGTGTTAGTCAATATATAAGTCCTTGTTTGGAATTGTTTATAGCATTACTGCAGTAGTGACTGCCACAAACTCACGTGTTTCTCAGATAAAGCCAACAGCTTAACCCAAGTATCAAAGTCCCCAGGGTGTTCCAACAAGTCTTTCCAGCATCTGTACTCCTCGTTAGTCATTTGGTCCTGCATTATGACAGTAGGGACCACAGGTTGAGGGTGACTGAGTAGGGGTTCTGTAGTTGATTTTATTCGGGTTTCCGAACTTTCTTTTTTGATTTGTTGTTGTTGTTGTTGTTGTGGAGGTAAAATTACTTGTTCATCAATTTCTACTTTAACATGCTTAGGTAATCCAGTGGTTTGTTGATCCATCAATTCTATGAAAAGAATAGTAAATATTGAATTAGTATAGCCATTGTAATTTTTTTGAGATCAGCATATGATTAACGTCTATAGATGCACAATTTCACTGTATAGATTTAATGGTCACCTGATATAACATGTTCCTCGTGTGTAGGCTTTATAGACCCATTCTGTGTCTGAGAATCGATTGTGTCTGAATCGAACTGATCGCTACCTACATGCTTTGATGCCGGAATTTCCGCCGGAGACATTTCCACATCAGATTGCTGTTCCTTAGTCTGATCAGGTTGGGTATCTTCCATAGGTTCATCTCTGGAATCCAGAGAGAGACCTTGAGGTGATGACTTCTCTATGAGTTCGTCACTACATTCCTGAGCAATAGCGGTGTTGTTAGGGGAATCGTGTACCTGTGGAGTTAATTGTGATTCATCAGCTGGTTCATCTGGAATCACACTTAGTTGCTGAGAGCATTCCTGGGTGACAGAAGAGTTGTCAAGTAACTCACTGAATCTCTGAGCAGATTCCGGAATATCAGTCACGTTGTCACAAAGCTCGCTATTTGGTGATTCTAGATTTCGCGATGAATCCTGATAATCTTGTGTTGGGTCGACTTTAGGGAATTCACTCAGTTGCTGACGACATTCTTGAACCTCAGAACGGTTGTCATCGAAAGGATGACTGTGAGAAGGATCAATACTATCAGCTGGGTGAGTTGGTGTGTTTTCTCCAGGAGAGTACTCGCTATTCTCTGCTGTGATACTAGTTTCTGCGCTTAGTTTCGGACTAAATTCTTGAGCATCAAGAGGGTTGTCAGCTAACTCAAGGACTTGCGAATTTATAGGGCTATCAACTGGGAAAGTTGGTGTGTTTTCTCCAGGAGAGTACTCACTATTCTCTACTGTGATGTCAGGTTCTGCGCTTAGTTGTGGACTAAATTCCTGATTACCAATAGTGTTGTCAGTTCCCTCAAGCACCTGCGAATTTACAGGGCTATTAGCTGAGTAATTTGGTGTATCTTCTCGAGGAGAATAGTCGCTATTCTTTGCTCTGATGTCAGGTTCTGCGCTTAGTCGCGGACTAAATTTCTGAACATCAAGAGGGTTGTCAGTTAACACAAGCATTCTAGAAGCTACAGGGCTATCAGCTGAGTAAGTTGGTGTATTTTCTCCCAGAGAGTACTCGCTATTATCTGCTGTGATGCCAGGTTCTGCGCTTAGCTGTGGGTCAAATTCCTGATTACCAATAGTGTTGTCAGTTAACTCCAGCACCTGGGAATTTACAGGGCTATTAGTCTGATAAGTTGGTGTATCTTCTCCTTGAGAATAGTCGTTACTCTCTTCCGTGTTGTCAGGTTCTGCCTGTAATTGCGAACTCCATTCCTGAGCATCAATAGGGTTGTCAGTTAACACAAGCTTCCTAGAAGCTACAGGGCTATTAGCCGATTTATTTTCTCCAGGAAAGTAGTCGCTATTCCCCTCGCTTAGTTCCTGACTACATTCCTGAATACCAATAGGGTTGTCAGGTAACTCGTTCGATGAATCTCCTTGTACATCAGTATCAGATTGAATTTGGGGTGTTCCCTCATTTTCGTTGGTAGAGACCATCTCTTCTAAATCTAAACGCAACGATAAACTACTATATAAATGTACCATGGATATCTCACCAGTAAGTTTATCCTCCACAGACTCGTCTCTGTACTCAGGCGGGGTCTCAGCTCTCTGAAATGGAAGGAAACTGGTGGTTTGCTCTGCCGCTTCCTCCGAGGACCAGGGGTTGGATGTGGATGTGCTAGAAAAGTCGTATACGATTGGATTCGATGCAGCCTCTGCTTGCTTATCCATATCAATTGCTAATCTCCAACAATAGAGAGTTATTTCAATAAATCTATAAGGGGACTGTATTGGTAGAAATTGTATAAAACATAAATTTAACTGAAAAAATAAAGTGATAAGTATAAAAATATAGTTTTAAATGGAAGTGAGCCTCGTATATATTAATACTCCGTCTTCAGTTCACCACTGATATTTGGCACCGCGATGTTAAAGTGTGCGCCGAGTTGTCTCCCCTCTTCATAGAAGCGGTCCTCTTGGACGTTAAGGAACGCCCAATTTACTCTTTCGTGTTGGCGAGTCACGAGACGCATCTCGTAGTCTGCTACGGTTATGAAGTCTGGAATTGAGTGTTTGGGCTTTAGAAAATGGCCTGCGTTTTTCTTTGTCAACTAGATACACTCATTATAATAAGAGTTCGATTTGGAGTAATATACAGTAGAATTGCATTAGTACGAACACGGTTAATACTATTTCTGTCCCCTTCAAAGCCTATTCAATACAAATGACACCGGTTAATGCGAATTCTGGATAAGGCGAACGCATTTTCACGATCCCCTGGTGTTCGTACTAACGAGGTTCTACTGTACTCTGTATAGAGACTTACAAAGGAAATAATCCCTGTATAGTAGGTCAATAGGAAAACTGAGGTCAGAAGCGCGAATAGGAACGACACGCCCGCGAATACAACTCCGTTATACGCGGTAGAAAGGAAAGAGTAGTGTAGGCCTATAAGGTAGACCTGTAAGCAACAAGGGATTATGTCGGAGGAGATCTGAGAGAAGGAGAGCTTCTTGTTGATGAGAGGAGGCTTTGACTCGTCAGTGTCCGATTTTGGATCGAAAAAAGAGTGTAGAAATATAGGAACACTCAAGATGACTTGTGTTAGCTAGAAAAGTATGAGTGACTAATCAGTTGGTTAGTACAGTAGATGTCGGATATAAGCACACCGGTTATAAGAACATATCGGATATAAGAACACTATGTTGGAAAACGGTTGCCATATATGATATACCGTATATAATTTACGTCGGTTATAAGAACATGCCGGTTATAATCTTATTAAGTGCAGTTCCCGACGATGTGCTTATAACCGGCATCCACTGTTATACAGTAGGTAGGTACCATTAGTGGTATGGCACTGCTGATCAGCTGTGAGGTGGGGAAGGCGTTAGTCCGCGCAGAGACCCAGCAGTAGAGGTACCGGCACTGAGAGGGAGTGGGAGAGGCCAACACCCCGAACAGGTCGATGTCAATCAAGGAGACAACAACCAGACACAGCGAAATAGCTAGGGAGTAGGTCTTATAAAGTATAAGTTTATGGGATTACTTATACAGGTAAACCTCCCAAAGCGGCACCCATCGGGAGAATGATTTTGTGCCGCTTCTCGGAGGTTGCCGCTTTGGGAGGTTGCTCATAAGGCTAAACTCCCAAAGCGGCACCCATCGGGAGAATGATTTTGTGCCGCTTCTCGGAGGTTGCCGCTACTCGGAGGTGCCGCTTTGGGAGGTTTACCTGTATATGGACCACACCTTTTCAATATAATCCCCGCAAAGTGGATTTTGATGGAAAAAAATTAACTTTGATTGTCGGGAAATTGCATTAGAAAAGGTGTTGACCGATATAAGCAATTCACAGATTTATACTAAATGTGGTATAATTACCATAGCCAAAGAAGAATAGCGGTATCGAGCACTTGTTGATGAGTGCCTCCTTCTTTGGAAAGAGTATGTGTAGCAGTTGGAATAGGGAGAAAGTCAGTAGCCAACAAAACACAAACACAAACAAAACGTGTGTTAGGATGCTTATAACATAACACACACTGTCGAATGGCACTATGAATATTCCTAGGAAGTTGCTAATCTCAGCCAGCAGCAGGAAGAACAGCACATGCAGCTTGAAGAATAGCTGGGGGTCCTTGTAGCGCTCGCGTGAGACATAAACAAGCCAAGTTATGGAGACTATAATAGATACGAGCAGCATAACAGAGCTGAGTATGAATAGAATGAACGCAGCTATATCAGGCAGGGGGAAGCAGTTAGGATGCACTACCTACAGAAATAGAATTCGGCTATTAATGCATAGGCACTATTAGGCAGATAAGGGAGGGTGCAACTCACAGGGGGCGTGGTTCCAATAACTCCTACAACCCCCACTCCTGTACAGCTGCACACGATTCCTGCCTTCTGGAAATCTGTAAGACAAGCGTCCGGATTCCAGGACCCATGGTATCCTGTAGTGAACTCCCAAATGGCACACATGTGATCTTCCTATATAACATAAAGCGAAGAAATAAGCGCTAATTTCACAGTTATTAGTCAATAACTCACAGTCCCTTCTTTCGTAGCAAACGTTATATTTAGCAAGCATTCCTGTCCATTGTCCTGGTACCCAGTTGAGAACACCCCCACATACCCGGTGCTTACGCCGCTCCTGAGCTTCCCCTCGGGCCCCACGTGAGGCGGCAGGTAGCGGAGCAGGAATGTGGCTGTGTCGTTGAGGTACGTGAGTCCCAGCTCTGTGGATACGGACTGCAGATAGCAGCTGTAGAATAGTATCGTGGTGGAGAGGTCGGGGCTGCCGGAGAACAGGTATGGACTCTGGATAGAACTGGTCGGGTTGGGATGCAGCTCAGTCGCTAAACAAGGAAATAAACTCGCAGAAGGGCTATGGATACAAGTACAGTCAACTCCGCTTAATAGAGTCACCTCGGGACCAGGTTGCTTTGACCCGATTAAGCGGAGAAATCTATTAAGCGAAAATATTTTAAGCCAAAATGTAATTCCGTCCTATAAATCCTGCGAATTTTGACCCGATTAAGCACTGAAATCTATTAACCGGTGGCTCTATTAAGCGGAGTTGACTGTGCTTACCGATATTCTGTAGGTAGTTAGAGATTATAAACTGCGTGCTGTTAGCATAGGGTGTATTGAGTCTGTGCGTCAGACTGTTGAGGAGATACACCAGCTGTGAGGAGACAGCTGGCTGGGCGCCGCCTAGGGTCACCCACGCGTCGGAAAAGTGCGCCTTAGTCAACAGGTCGATTCCCTGCAGAATGCTCCCAGCCACTGAATCAAGCGCAGCGCTGCTGATAGGCAGACAGGAGAGCAGCTTCTCGGCGGCGAGGAAATACTCAACACTCAGCTCTATGAAAGTATAATAGAAACAGTGTATAGTGAGTATATTAGGTATACAGACTTAAGTCCCCAGCCAGATGTATATTGACCCCGTATGAGTCCGCTATTACGTCTCTGATGAACTGTAGCTCAGACAGGTAGAGAGATACGAAGTCGGGAAAGCAGTTATAAGTTGGTACCGCCACTGGGAATACTATTCCTGGCGTGGTGTCTACAGTGGAGCAGTCTGACAGGTCTGGGTACTGCCAGTCTCCAGCTGAGCTGCACACACGAGTCCCAACTAACAAACGCAACAAAAGTAAGTACAGTAGAACCTCGTTAGTATGAATCGCCGGGTAAGACGAACAGATATTTACATAAAATCAGGTCCATACAATGGGGCTATTCAATTGGTAATACTCCGGTTAACACGAACTCTGGATAAGACGAACAAGTTTGTACCGTCCGTTGGTGTTCGTATTAATGAGGTTATACTGTATAATGTATAAAGTACATACAAGCATAAACCTTTTGATTTTTGGGGACAGAGGACCCGAGCTGTTGCGTTCGGCTCAGTCTGCGGCCAGGTGAAATTGAACTGGTACACGTGCTCACAGGGGAATAGCGAGTGCGGCCTCGTTTCGATAGGTATAACCGCTCTGTCGAACACAGGGTTGGGCAGGTGTGTCTGGTCCGTACAACGGATGATTAACACGTTAGTGTACTTGGAGTCAAGGAGCTCTGGGTTTTTGCTAATGTACAGGTAGCCAGTGGAGGGCGTGACGTCGAATATGAGGTGTTGAGTTTCGAGAGAGTATTCAATCTGGTTTGTCTCGGGCAGATCTGCGTCCACACAGTGCACCTATACAAACAATAAATAATCCTTCTTAAGTCTTAAAGTGTGGTAGAACAGTGCTCACCTGTTGCAGCACTTGATTAATGTGATTATCCTGGGCCTCGTTTATGTACACTATAACGGTGTAGTCATCTTTAAACTCGGGCGCATTATCATTAACATCCGTAACTGTAATACTGACAGATGCCGTATTACTCGGCAGCATAGAGTGGATATCCACATTAACAGCTGTGATCGTGAAACTGTAGCTGGTTGTCGTCTCAAAGTCAAGTGGAAAGGTTAGAATAATGTGCTAAGCAAATGTTATTATAATACAGGGTATAGTACAATCTTGTTAACATACCCCATTGCTTGTCCCAACATCAAAGGCTCCTCCGTTAGAACTGTAGGTTATAGTGTGTCTCCTCTCGGTCTCTGCTAGCACTGCTCCCACCGTGCTCTGTACAGGAGCACTCTCCGGTACAAACAGTGCGTAGGAGCTCTGTGAAGAGTATAGGTTAATTGGGCAGTAGAACAATAGTCAGTAGAACCTCGTTAGTACAACACGGTTAATACGATATTCCGATCAATACGAACACTATTTCAGTCCCCTTTAAAGCCTTTTCGATACAAATTACACCGGTTAATACGAATTCCGGATAAGACGAACACATTTTGACGGTCCCTTGGTGTTCATACTAACGAGGTTCTACTGTATAACATAGGATAACGAGGTTCTACTGTATAGCATAGGATTACCTCATTGAATACTGGGATGTATTCGCTATCCAACAGCACCACGACCACATAGCTAGCTATCTGCTCGTGCAGTGTGTTGCTGCACTGCTCCACCAGATGGTACGTGAGGCGGTACAAGGGCTGTAGCACCTCAATCTCCCCTGACACGCCCTCCATCTCAAAGGGCCAGGAGCTGTGGTTAGCCAGCAGCAGGGAGTACGAGACCGCTAGAGACAGGTCGCTCATGCAGAACTGCAGAGGCAGCTTTAGCCCGGCCGGGTATGTAATGGGGAGGTACACCAGCTTGGTGAGCTCTGAGAAGTGAATTGACTTTATAACGTCTCTCTCGTAGCGAGCTAGCAGAGGGGGTGTGGTAAGGTCTCTCCGTCTCCTGCTCACACAGCGTGTTACGTTGAGAGATATAGAGTCCTTATAGCCAGTGCTGTCTTCTATAACCAGAGTATACTGGAAGGGGTCAGTGGTGGAGAAGTCATCTGGGTCAACAGCTGATAGCATTACTGCAGAGGGAGTAATACACTGTATTAGTTTGTGTAATAAACTCGATTGTTGTAACTAACCTTGTGGAGTTGTGTTTGTAAAGATTAAAGGAGGATTTGTGTGGTTGAGGAAGTAGAAACTAACATAATCCTGTCCCATTGTGTTAAGGTTATTATCAGAGTATGTCAAATTTATAAAAGTATTATTTCCCACACAAAATGTTGAGGACGCTGTAAGGAAGGAAGGTGGATGGTTGACAATAATATCAACGGGAACTGTCACAGAGTCTGACGTAGTGAGTTCTATCGCTGTCACCATTACCCGAAATGTAGTCTGGTTAGTAGAGCTGAGAGGAGAAATAACGGAGATTGTCCCGTTGAGAAGATCCACAGAGAAGAACAGGTCGCTGGAATTGTATCTGGAAAGTACAAGATAGATACAAAGTATAAATAGTATAAATACCTCCGTACCTTATGTCACTTGTAAAGTCCTCGTCGATAGCTGTGACAGAAAACTCCAAAAGACCAAAAGCTGTATAGTTAATGGTGAGATTATAGGGGAGCCCTGTGAAATTGAGAGGAAATTCTGGCTTGTCTATTATGGTGATGTTAACATCAATAAACAGAGTATGTACTCCATCTGTAATATTTATTCGGGAGAACCGCACGGTTTGTTTTTCTACTTCCAAGTTGTATTTGAAAATAGTCTGTATTTCGAACTTTCCATCGCCTAAGACGGTAGAGTCGTTAACACAGGGAAGGAGATTGGTACTGAGGTTGAACAGTGGGTCGTTCGAAATAGCTCTGATTTGTGCACCGAAACAACTGTCATTATCTTTGCATATTATCAAGCCGCCCGGGATCTTAAACAGTACATTAGACTCTTCTATTAGCTCCAAAGAAATACTGAATTTGTCGCATGTAGGAGGCTCATCATTGTCATCCTGTATGTCTATAGTAATCAAGTTATTCGAGCCGAATTTCCTGAAACCAGGTTCCCCGTTGTTATCCAATACATCAAGAAATATGTTGATCCTCCCGCCCCCTGTCTGGGCCTTGAGCACCTCCTTATCCACCTCGCGGACAATAGTGACCAGTCCGGTTTTGTTGTCAACAGCTACGTACTCCAGATTATTGGATCGCAATGTGTCCACGAGATAGAAAATCTGACCGAATTTCCCGCAATCCGAGTCTGTGATTGATGTTGCGATGTTGCTAGTTTGATCAATGACTATTGGGAGGCTAGTTACGGTCTGGCTCTCTGAAATTCCATAATCAAATATTGGAAATATAACAGAGGATTCAACTGGTGCAGTAAGGTTCTCAGGGACTAGATGGATTTGGAAGTCGAATGAACTGAAAAGAGTAGATTCGAGAGTGTCCTGGCAATTGAGAGTTAAGTTGTAGACAAGCTCATCGACACAGGGAGGGGGTACTATAGCCATGATAATACAAGCAGGTCCTGACGTAGTATGAATGAAAACATTGCTACCAGAGTTCATTGGGTTAGTTGATGGGTCGATAGAGCAAGTGAATTGTGTGAATAGGGAGTTGGTATCAGCATCAGAACAACTGAGGTTAGCGACTACCCCAGTAGTATGTGACTGCAATATTTCAAAATAAGATTGGTTATTGAAATACTCAATCCTAGGAGGATTGTCATTAGCATCTGCCACAGTAACTGTGAAGTTTACAGGACCACTGCTCAATGGAGGGACTCCAGTGTCCGTAACTTCAATAGTGAGTATAATAGTGCGGTGATCTGGATTCTCAAAGTCGAGAGAGGTGTTGAGGGTGAGCGTACCGTTGTTTGGGTTTAGTGAGAAGGCATAAGGGTATGGCTGTACAAATGAATATATCAAACTTTCATTATGGTCAAACTGAAACACTGAGGTACGCACTTCGGCTACCACTCCAACTGGCTGAGACTCGCTTATGGGAATTGAAGTTTGGAAGAGGAAAGGTATAAACTCATTCACGCTGAGAACATCAATTGCTATGCTGACTGTTTGGTTGAATTCAGGGCGAGTTGGATCCAAAATAATAATTAGGAGATCATAGTTAGTGATCGCTTCATAATCGAGATTAGTGATTGTAAGAACAAGTTGGAATGTGGTATCCAAGATGTGAATCATCCGGACACTGAAATGCGTGCTAAACGAGGCTTGGCTTAGGAGTGCCGTTATGTTAGTGAAGGAATCTCGGTCAGTGCAGAATATACTGGTTGATATGTTGACTGAGGACATTGCCTCTGGGATAGAGAACGAGTCATTGGTATTGCAAATAGGTGGGTTGTCATTAAGGTCGGTTATTGTGGCTGTCAAGTGGATAGGAGAGGGGAGGGACATGGGACCTGTTAGCAGGGCATCTTGCACTTGTATTGCTATTGCCACAATAATCTCAGACTCATAGTCAATAGTCTCATTAACAAACACATCCCCAGACAGAGTATTTATGTCTAAATAGTTGTGGTCCATTGGATTTTGGTAGAGAATAGAATAGATGTAGGAACCATTCCTGGCACAATCCGGGTCGAACAGGATGGATGATACTAGGAACACAATCGTGTTAAGGACTTCGTTCTCTTTAATAACTAAAGAAACGTTGTTTGTAGATGCCACTGGGATATTTAAGTTCTGCGAAATTATCGAGGTGTTGAAGATAATTGAGGATGATAGCGAGTTGGCCGAGCTATCATTACAGACGATTAACAGCTGATACAACAGCTGGTCATTGCATACAACTATCTGATCTAGTACAATAAAGACCCCCAGCTCTGTGTGGTTGAGTGTGAATAAGGTTGTAACGAGAGGGGGTACGGAGTCAGTGTGTATGTAGCAGGAGAACGTGTCGCCTCTGTCACCATCAGACACGCCCACAAACGCCACCACTGTACCGACAGCAGCACCCTGTAGGACGGCGCCAGGGGAGGGGGCGGTTATCTGAGGTGAGAACTCATTGACGTTCTCAACCGTAATATTAAAGTAGGCCTTTGCCACTTCAGGTGGAGACCCTGAGTCCTGTACTAAAACTCCGAACTGGAATATAAAGTCACTCTCAAAATCAACAGGAGTCAGCTGTGTGAGCTCTCCCGAGAAGAGACCTACTTCGAATTGGCTCGTATTGCCGACAGACAGGTCTATGGGCGTGAGTGTAGAGTTGTAGACAACTGATATCAGGGCGTATGTCAACTGGCCGAATATACCTTTATCGAGATCAGAGGCGGAAATAGTGAATAGGAGAGTGGGAGGGGCATTTTCTGTAACAGACAAAGTCGTTGGTATATTGATAAAGACTGGGGAGTTGTCATTTATGTTAACAACTAAAACTGTGACAGTTATCGTTATGTTAAGAGGTGGGCTCCCTCTGTCTGTTATCGACACCAGTACGGTGTATGACTCTGTGGCCTCGAAGTCCAGTGCCTGAGTGGGAGCTATGGAGATGAGAGAGTGGGAGGAGTTTATGGGGAAATTGGAGAAGAGGAATAGAGTGCCGTGGTCAGAGGAGAATGTCGTGTTCAGCTCTCCATTGAGAGCGCTGTCGATGTCACTGCAGATTGTAGATAGATTCATAACTGAGAGAGACCCCTCCTCGATTGAGACTGTAACAGAGCTATATGTGCAAGTGGGCGGGTTGTCGTTAGAGTCTTGGATCATAAACGTGACGTTAAACTTAATCTCTCTCTGAGGAGAGCCACCAGGGTTGTCCTGCACTAGAATTTCGAGCAGTAGAGAGGGAGGAGACCCGAAGAAAGGATCGTCAAAATCCACCGGGCTTATCAAGCTCAAATCGCCCTGTGCAGACAAGCTAACAAAAAGAGAGACATTCGGGAATTGACTGTTAATGGAGAAAGTGAGCTGTCCAAAATTCTGACAGTCTCCGTCGCTAACGAACTGGCTTATATTCACAAGGTAGGAGGGGGCAGTTGTTGACTCGGATAGGGGGAACTGAATCGGACTAACGGACACAAGTGGGTCTTGTAGGTTTACCAAGTTTACAACCACGGTCACACTGAAAGCACTACTCAAGCTGGGTGTGCCTCTGTCAGTACAATTGATAGCTAAGTCGTGTGAAAGAGCCACCGTACAGTTAGGAACCGGACTTGTGTTAACCGAGAGCTTGCAGACCTGCGACTCAACACTGAAGACGAACAGCTTTGTGTTACCGAATACAGGAGAAGTCACGTCGCATAAGAATAGGCTATTGTCTGCCAAGTCTCTGTCAGAGCAGGGAAACGTATGGATCTCGCCGAGTGAAACATTCTGCTGTATTTGTATGGGAGAGCTAGGGAGCGTGAGGGTAGGGGGGTTGTCATTGATGTCAGAAACAGTAACTTCAATTGTTTGAGTGGCAGTATGGTTGTGCACCGGGAGAGTTATTTCTGTTGCCAATACAATAAGTAGATAGGCATCTACCGTCTCTCTGTCTAGACTCGAAGAGAGAGTTATCTCCCCAGTGATATTGTTAATTTGGAACTTTTCATCTGGTGTCACTGAGAGCTGGTAAAGTGCACTGTTCTCAGGTGCGTGGTCTAGATCTATGACAGTTGAGTTATGAACAATGTTAGATATGTTAAAGTCCTCGCTCAGAGAGATAGGAACCATTTCACTAGAGAAGAAGGGTCTGTGCTCGTTAACATTAGCTACGTCAATAGTTAATGTTACTATGTCCTCGCTGTATAAGGGAGGGGTGCCCCCATCAAGCACCTTAACTGTAATAACATACTGAGAAATGTTCTCATAATCGAGAGAGTGGAGAAGACGCATATTGAGTCTTCGTGTGTTGTCAACTTGGGAATGTATGGTACTGAAAACTTCAAATGTTTGGCTCACCGCAGAATCATTGGAATCGATTTCAAAGTATACCATCCCGAATGTCTGGTTAGATCTGTCAATGTCGTAGCATAGAACAGAGGTGGGGTACTCTTCGCCGGGGCTGTCTGTCTCAGGGATTGTGAGAAGAGTGGAGTTAGAAATGCACACAGGACGGTTGTCATTCACATCCAGGATATAGACAAGGTACACATTGAAGCTATCGCCCTGACATGCAGGAAGTAACGCCTCGCAATCAAAGACTTTCACACGGCTGCGCAGCCTATGATCCGCAGCAATCAAGACATCGTCCCTGTCGTAATCCACGGTCGTGTTCAGTATAATCTTACCCTCAAACTTGTCTGAGATGAGATATCCCGGCGGGGAGTGGGATATGCTGAAGAAAGTCTGATTGAAGGGACTGCAATCTTCGTCTATAAAGTTATCCGAAGAAATATCAATCAACTTGGGGACGGTCTGGTCCTCGAATAAATTTGTATAAGATGGATAGGAAAAATGGAATGGTTTTGGCCTGGCGAGATTCTCAAACTCAACTTGTACTTGAAACTGAAAGGACGAACGTGTCCGTCTCGAGATGTCATCACACAAATCTGTGCAGTTAATTTGAAGAGTAAATACAGGCTGACAAACACTATTGAGTTTTCTATTCAGAATCAAATCACATCCGGACATTAGAAAGAATGGATCACCGCTATCGATCAGAGGACTGGTGCTGGTAACAGAGCAGGCGACAGCGCCATTATTCCCTGCATCCAGGTCTGAACAGGGAAATGTATGAATAACAACAGCCAGGTTAGTGTAACTGCCTTGTAGTATGCTAGCACTGGGCTGTGTGTGGTTTATAACAGGTGGGTTATCACATATATCTATAACAGATATAACGGTGGAGATAATACGTAGATTCAGATATGTAGCGTTGTCTACAGCTCGTACGGAGATATCGTATTCCCTCACAATCTCAAAATCAATAGTGTCAGACAGTCTCAGCTGTCCCGATACGGAGTCTAAGCTAAACACATCAGCCTGAGACACACTCCGAATGGAATAGCGGATAGCTAGGTCGGGCTGTGTAGGGGCGTGTAGAGCAGAGAATGTGGCTACCAAAGTGCCAGCGGGGGAGTCCTCTGATAGAGAGGGGGGAGAGAGAGACTGGAACTCGAATGGGAACCCAGAGTCGCCTAGGAACACATTAAGGATCAAGTTAGAAACTAAGTCCGAGTTATTCTCACCGACCCGAATAGGGATTGGGAGGGATACGGGGAAGAGAGGAGTGGAGAGATTATCAAACGAACTAATTGTTTGAATAGTGCCATCACTGTCTATAGAGAAATAAGTACTAGCATTACTCGTGTTGTCAATTGAGAATAACAACAGGTCAGTTAGGTTGTCAGGGTCTGAGCACTGCAGTTGATACATAAAGTCTGGAAAGCTATTGTCAAAGTCGAGATAGAAAGTAGGCAGTGTCCCACATAAGGGACTCTCATCATTCAAGTTAACAACATTTAGAATCAGAGTTGTGGTATTATACTTCTGGGGTCGCCCATTATCTGTCGCGTTAAACTCTATTATATACTGACGTGTCCGTTCGTAATCGAGGGACGCAATCAGGCTGAAGAGCCCCGTACTGACATTGACAGCAAACACGTCGTCATCAGTTGACAGGACCCTGTAAGAGATGGTGACGTCACCAGGCGGCCCTACGTCATCGTCTGTTACTAGAATAGTGGTTATGGAAATCAGAGTGTAGTTCTCGAGCAGACTGATAGAGAGGTCAGGGTTCAAGAACTGGGGATAGAAGTCGTTCCTTGTAACGTGTAGCCTAACTATAGTGATGGTAGATAGCGGGCCCGGCTCCACCCCCATATCCGATACAACCACACTCAAGTCATGCAGCCCCAGTGTCAGGCTTCCAATTCCGAATATTCTACCATTAGCAGTGTCTATTGACAGGTTAGAGAAGCCGGATACCAGAAGGGAGTATGTTATGTTGTTGTTCGGAGATTCTGCGTCGAGATCGGTACAGTTGAGAGGGGGTGATAGGAGATGTGGAGTTACAAAAAAGTGTCCTGTTATGTGTCGCTCAGTTGAGTTAACACAGACTGGCGTAACGTCATTCAAATCTAATACAAATATCAATACATCAGTTCTGGCTCTAATAGAGGAGTTGTACATATCGGATGCAATAACTGGTATTGTGAGCTGAGACTGAGTCTCTCTGTCCAAAGGGGAAGCCAGCAGCAGTTCTCCAGTCAGGTTATTCAGTTGGAAATAAGTGCTGGGATTTAGGAGGGTGTACAACACATCCTCGGAACTGTTGGTGATAATGTTGGTAGCCTCAACAGTGAGGATAATTATATCCTTCACATTCTCTGACACATTTCTGGAGTAGGCTGTCGGGAAATATATGTATGTATCATTCACAATAGAGATAGTCAGTTGGGAACTGGCGATGGTTTGGCTCACAGCTCCGTCCACACTCCTAACCACTGCCGTGGCCCGTACGGCTAGCTGGTACTCATCGCCGCTAGCGCCAATAAGGAGTGGGTTGTCGAGGGTAATAATACCGGTTGCACTGTCTATAGAGAATACACCATTCGTGGGGTCGGATATGAATGAGAAAGAGAGGGAATTGAACAAGTGTGATGAGGGAGAGAGTGATACCTAATAAATACCAAATAAATAATCTAACAGGTTCGCGTTTCTAATAATACTTAACATACTTGCTGTATAAAAGTCCCCATACCAGCGTTCTCCGCTAACTCAGCTGTATATAACGCCAGGACAAACGTTATGACGGGAGTGACTGAGACTGTAACGGTGGAGGAATCGCTTAGAGACGGGTTTCCCTGGTCCTCGCAACGGATGTCTAAGGTAAACTCAGAGCTGCTCGTGAAACTAAGCGCACCTTGCAGCGTAATAATACCGTTATTGGGCCCGATTCCAATAAAGCCTGAACTGGTGACTAGTGAATACCTACACACCAAATATGCAAGTGTTAATTAATGGTATTAATTAGGCGAATAAAAACTAACGTAATTATGCCGTTATTCACAAAGCTGCCATCAGGATCGCTGCATTCCACTCTACCAATAAAATCATCAATATTGCCAGTCTCCAGCACTTCAAACGTGAATGGAGGGTTAACAAAGAAAGGCAGCTCATTGACGTCATCGACTATAACCAGTATCGCCTGTGTACTGCTCTTGTTCCCCCCGGCGCAGCCTGCCCCCTCAGGGTCCAGCTTGTCCGTCAGCTGAACGCTCAGAGTGTAGTCGCTAGTGCCCTCGTGGTCCAGCACTTGCGACACGGTAAGGGTGCCGTCCGAAGAGAGGGCGAAAGGGAGGCTGCCTGAGAACAGAATAGTTTTATACTAAAGCTACGAGATACGGGCACCCTTACTGGTGTAAATCCAAGCTAATTATGGAACAAATTTATATCTTAAATTTTCCACAACTCGTTAAAAACAACATTTTTTGATTTTTGAATGATTCTAGAAACTATTGACTAGACACTGGGATTGCATGTGTACTAGCCATTCTATTTCTGAGATCCGGGAAATACGAGTTACGGGCACCCTCCGGTCGACAGTGCCCGGATAAGGGAGGTTTGAGTATATTGGTCGGGACTTACTATCTGTGTTTAGAAGCTGGAATATAAATTCCCCATGCAGTCCATGGTCCATGTCACTAGCCAGAAGCGGCACTGGGGGAGGCCCCGCATCGTTCTCTCTGACGTGGTACTCAGTAGTGGTTAGGACCGGGGTGAACTCGTTTACAGGAAGCACACTGATTGTGACGTCAATGTCAGCTGATAGCTGGGGGTCTGCGGGGTCTGAGACTGTAATCTGAAACTGAACGCTTGTAATATCTTCATAGTCAAGCACAGCGTCTAGGATTAGTTGGGAATTCTCTTCCTAGGTAATTAATAAAGTAATGTAAGAATCAGATTAAGTAGAACGTACTCTGAACCTAGCATCTGCAATAGAGTACTGCAGACTGGATGAATACATATACACTGGGTGGTAGCACGTAATCTCCGAGATAGCTACGTCTGTCTGGTCCTCACAGAGAGAGACAGAGATTGGCGTCACGCATGTGAGAGCGTTAGGATTTGCAGAAGTTATATTGACTGTGACTGCTGCGTGAGCTTCTGTTAGGGGAGCTCTAGGGTCGATACAGCTTATTAGGACAGGAACAAAGGGCGTGTCCAGGGCGCTCAGTTCGCTGCTCACTTGAAACTGAATACAGTGTTATAACATGAGACTCTACTTATGCACTAATCGACCAAAATTATTTGAATAATAGGAAAAATTTTCCAGACATAATAAGCTTCTTGTAGCGTATTAACGGCTGTTTACTCTGAAATGGCTTTAAATATCTTGCTATAGTTATAAATATCATAACCCTACGATTTTAAGTCATTTTAGTCCAATATTCATGAAGTGGCATATAGTCCATCAAAATGTATAATAATAAAAAATGTTATTTTATTTTGGTTAAAAGATCGTTTTAATATATTAAAACTACTATTCGTGCGCGAATAAGGTTGTTGTTTTATTGTTAAAGTATAATAATTATATTCGAGCGCGAATAGTAGTTTTTATCAAAACACCTCATCATTTAATGTAAACATCCATAGTGAAGCATCTACAAATATTATTATGCTGCAAGAAACTTGAATGCATGAGTACAAATTGTTGTTGTTCAAATACTTTTGGCCGGTTAGTTATGTTTTGACAAAAATGGTCCTCTCTACAAATTGGTCCGGGTGGACCATTTTTGTAAAAACATGTGTATCTGTCTTTACTAATTATGCTACAGTCAAAGTGTATACTGAATGGAGTCTGCTTCGACAGAACGGCCCGTGCTAATCAACGGAGAGTTCCAGAGCGCCAAGACGGCAGGTGTGTCCGTGTGGGACACCACGCTACAGAGAGGGGACGGGATATTCGACATCATCTGCGTGGAGCGGAGCGAGGAGGGGCGGATCGTGTTGGTGGGGCTGGACCTGCATTTCGTGCGTTTGTTCCGCAGCGCTGAGCAGACGCAGTACAAGATAGCGCAGAGCAGGGAGCAGCTGGAGGGGTGGATGCGGGAGGTGGCCGAGAGGGGGGGCCCCGGGAAGATAAGGGTTATGTTCACGAGAGGGGACATAGAGGACGGTAGCGTGGAGGCCACGCCTCCGCGCGTGATAATACTCTGGCATCCGCGGTCACAGTATAGAGTCCCGGGGGACCTGCTGCCGCTGGAGTACCCCTGGAGCTGCGACAGGAGCAAGGAGCTAAGCCCGATAAAGTGGATGAGCTACGCGCCCAACATGCTCATGACGAGAATAGCGAATAAGAGGGGGTTCGAGGACGCGCTGCTGACAACACACGAGGGGTACGTACTGGAGGGACCCACCTTCACAGTGGCATGGCTCAAAAATGGAAATATCTTCCTTCCTTCTGTGAAAGAGATGAACATACTACCCTCTATCACTACAGCGATTGCGATGACTCTCTTCCATAATCTAGGTTTCAAAATAACCATTGGAAAGTAAGGAGTTATTATCCCTATTTTCGTACAAGGTTAGATATTGTGTAGATATCTGCTGGAGGAATTGCTGTCAGCTGACGAAGTGTTTGCGAGCTCTGCCACGAGGTTACTCATCCCGATAGAGAGGATTGGAGATAGGAAGTTCAGCACAGAGCAAGGAATGAAACTGAGGGAGATTCTTAAGAAGGGCATTAGGGAGCGGGAGAATTGGATCGGGCATCTTACGTCACCCTACGACTTCCCATTAGACTCATAACCAAGTCTACAGAATGAACATAGAATTAGAAGATTTAGTTTCAAACAAAACATTGATTATCCATAGTTTAGTTGTATTCTACCCATTGTATTTGATATCAGCGCACTAGTATGGTATTTCATTTGTTTTCCCATTCATAATCCAATTTGAAACCTCAGTCAATATGCTTTAGTCTAGCTTTAGATAATACACGCAGTGACTGTGCCACTCAAAGACAATTAGTGGGCATAGAAAAGTTAATTAATTACGCTTCAACATTCTAAGCGGAATATGTATGTACGTATTATAAATGTCTATTGAAATTAGATTAGCTCTACGAGTAATAATTTATGGTTTGCGAGAAGTGCGAGCAGAAACTAGGAAAGGTGCCGACTCCCGACGTGTGGAAGGACGGAGCTCGAAACACGGTCAGCAGCGGTAAGGTAAAACTCGGCGAGAACAAGCTACTGAGCGGGAAGAAGAGTCGGTTCTCTCCCTACTCGGTTTTCAAGTCGTGCCGTCTCTGCAAGGAGCAGCTGCACCAGTCCGGCTACAACTACTGCCCCGCATGCGCGTATAAGAAGGGAATTTGTGGGATGTGTGGGGTCAAAATATTGGACACTTCTAGTTATAAGCAAAGCACCGTGTAAGCAACAAGCTGAATAATTATAATTCTAAACAGGAATGATTCCAGTAAACAATATTATTCAAGAAATATTAATTGATTTTCGTAAAACAAAATGATTCAACATTTTACCTACGATTTCTTTCTTGTTACTAATATATCAAATAATTAATTTGATTCGCAATTATAACTAGAACTATAATCACTTGATAACCATGTTAAAATTCATAACAAGTTCGTTGAAAATATCTTTCAAAAATTTGTTAATTCTGTTGAAAATTAACAAATAATTAACACTAGCTATGGCGTCATTCGAAGGCAAACCCGGTTTGCCATTCGACCATCATCCTAACTTGTACCACGCGATCAACCATAGCTCCCATTCAGAAGACAGGGGCGTGGTGGAAGAAGAGTACGTTAATCTAATGGCTCTGGATTTCAACCAGAAATGTATAGTCCACAAGTGGCACATGCTGCAGAGCTGCATAGACATTGTACCGGCTAGAAGCAAGCACACGACGGTATCCTGGGACGGAGGCATTTACACGTTCGGAGGAGATGATGGGAAGAAAATGCTCAACGACTTGCTGATGTTTAGGATCGATAAGCGCAGCTGGGATCGCGTCTACACCTGGGGCAGCCCCCCCTCCCCTCGCTACCACCACTCGGCCGTGGTATGCAGAGACAGCATGTTCGTATTCGGGGGCTACACAGGGGACACGAGCGCGCAGCTGAGGAACCAGAACGATCTCCTGGAATTCAAGTTAGCTCACGCGGTTATTATACTGCTAACTGTGCACATATTATGCCTACACTTTATAGGTTCATCAACAGACACTGGGTAGACTGGTCTGACGTAATCAGAGACAGACAGCCGGCCAGCAGATCGGCGCACGGGTCCTGTGTCTACCAAAACTGGCTCTACGTGTTCGCCGGGTATGACGGGACCACGCGGCTGAATGACATGTGGCGCATAAACATATCTGTGCACAGTTCCGTGCAGTGGGAGTCTGTCCGCCAGGTGGGAGAGAGCCCCCCTACTTGCTGCAACTTCCCCATGACAACCATTAAGGACAATATGTATGTGTTCTCCGGACAGAGCGGGGCTAAGATCACCAACAACCTCTACCAGTTCTCCTTCACAGAGCAGGTAGGCTGAATAGAGTTACCACAGAGCTGTAGTGAGTCCCCTCTAGACCTGGACGAAGATCCAGACTGAGTACCTGCTCAGGTTCGGGCCGTACCCCCCGCAGAGGAGATACGGACACACCATGGTGGCGTACGGAGACAGCCTCTACGTGTTCGGGGGGTCAGCTGACGGGACGCTGCCCAACGAGCTGCACAAGTTCGAAGTGGAGTCCTGCTCCTGGGAGAAGATAGAGCCCGCCCCCGGGTCCCAGATCCCAAACGGGAGACTCTTCCACTCGGCAGCGATACAGGGCAGCAGGATGTACATATTCGGAGGGATGATTGACTCCTCTCCGATCCGTCTCTCCGACCTGTTCAGCTTCCACATCGCTAACTACCCTAAGTGCACGCTCCCGGACGACTTCGCCAGCCTGCTCAAGCGGGAGGAGTTCTGCGACCTTAAGTTTATAGTGGGGAAGCATGGCGAGGTGGTGTCAGCTCACGTGGCCATCGTAGCGGCCAGATCTCCCTATCTGCGGAAGCACCTGCTCAGCACTGGTATGAACAGCAGCCTGTTACGTACAGAGTTATACTGTGGCTCTTAGGTAACTTCTCTAACCCGGGTCCGGACGGGATCCAGTCGCACGACGTGTCTACACTGATTCTATCGGACCAGGACCCCGAGGCGTTCAAAATAGCTCTGCACTTCCTATACACAGACCACATTATGTGGCCTAGAAGCACGTTGGATGACCAGAGCTCTCGACTAAGGTGAGCAGTGTACCCCCATAGAACCATTCGGTGTAATTTATACAGCCATTTGTAATTACGCTCCTAATCCTAGTCTGATCCAATTTCCATACGCCTAAATCACAAATTAATGTTGCGGTATAGGAGAGGATTCCAAATTTTGCAAAAATCATACTCCAAAAGGAGCGTCTCGCGCTCCTGGATAATTCATTGGAGCCATTATATATGTGTTGTGTATAGGAGTCTCAAGTGCTTGTTGGAGCTGACCAAGCTAGCTATCCTGCTGGAGACACAGAAGCTGGAGAAGCTGTGTATCCACTACATAGAGAATGCTGTGTGTGTGGATAACGTGCTAACTCTGCTCATTTCTGCTAACGAGCTGCATCTGAACCAGCTCAAGGAGTACTGCATTAAGTTCATCGTCAGAGACGGGCCCTACCAACAGGTAGTAATAATACACAGTGGGTTTCGTATAATTTGCACGAAATTCGCTTGATAATAGGCGAAAATTAGAGGAATATAATTCACATTAGATGCTCGCTTGGGGATGAATAGCAATAGGGCATTTGATATAAGGCTAACACCACTGTATGTATGGCTCTTATAACCGGGGTTAGGTGGTGATGCTCCCTGAGTTCGACTCGCTGGAGAGCGGGCTGGTGGTGGAGATAGTGCGTAAGCAGCTGAAACAGTCGCGAGGGGGGCAGTCCTCTCTGGAGCAGTACGGACAGTCAGAGAGCAGCTACAACCCGTCCGCACTGACGCCGCAGTTCTACCCCTCCCTCGAGTCGGACCTGAAGGCGTTCCTGCAAGATCTGGGGCTGCAGTTCGCGGATATTCTGCTGCAGATCGGGCCTAAGAGCTTCCCGGCGCACAAGTGCATTCTAGCCGCCAGATGCAAGTACTTCGAGGCTATGTTCAGGTCATTCATGCCGACAGACGCCAAGGTCAACATAACATTCGGACAGGTGGGTAGTTATGCTAAGAAGGTTAGGAAATATTGGTATCCTAATCCATATTCAGTCCATGTTCGATAATCCTTATTGAAACCATAAATTATGGATTATGGAATGGATTTCCAATTAAAAAGTCTATGACCCATAATCTTTATTGAAACCATAATCTTTATTGAAACCATAAATTATGGATATTGGAATTACAGTATATGTCGGATATAAGCACACCGGTTATAAGAACATATCGGATATAAGCACACTGTGTTGGAAAACGTTTGCCATCTACCCTGTATTATTTATGTCGGTTATAAGAACATGCCGGTTATAAGCACCTTAAGTGCAGTTCCCGACGATGTGCTAATAACCGGCATCCACTGTATTTCCTAATCAATTCCAAAGTCCATTACCCATAAGGCCGTATGCTCGTGGTTACTGCGTACTGTGCCTATTCTAGATAGAGCCGTCCTGCCAGTCTTTCAGAGCGCTACTCAACTACATATACCAAGCGGACGTTAAGCTCCTGCCTGAGGACGCTCTCTATATCTTCCAAGCACCAAACTTCTTCGGGTTCAGTAACTCTCGTCTGCAGGTGTTCTGTAAGGAAGCGCTGGAGCAGAGAATACAGCGCGAAAATGTGATAAATGTGATGCGAATAGCGAGTGAGATAGGCATGGAGGAGGTGAAGAAATACACACTGGATCAGATCGTGTCTGGTTTCAATAAAGTGTTTGAAATGTCAGAATTCCAAGAGCTCTCTAAGGACCTGCTACTGGACATACTGGAGGCGTTGGCAAAGAATAATACTTGTTGAAATAGCAAGGAATTAATAGAGTGATAATACAATTATTGTTTCAGAAAGTGTTTCAATTCAATTTCCACTCCGTGATAACTCTTATCAGCAAATACGCAAATTGTTAATTGCTTTTATTATTCTATTTCTATTACAGTTTACGTAAATCTTCTTATTAGTATGAATTAGTTGTAAATGAAGGCTTGCAGGAAATCAGCTTCGTTAACAGAATTTAGGCCAGTATACATTCGATCTGAAATAGAATAAAATACAGTTAACCTCGTTAATACGAATTTCCAGTTAATACATAGACGTACTATACGTATACTATTATTTCAGTCCCCTTCAAAGGCTTTTCAACACAAATAATACAGGCTAGTAGGAATTTCAGATAAGGAGTACACATTTTGACGGTCCCTTGGTCTACGTATTAACGAGGTTCTACTGTAGTCAGTTAATAGATTCATTAATGACTCATGGCTCGCAATTGGATTCAGCGAAAGAAACAGGGGACACAATGATATAAGGAACTTCTTAACAACAGTTAAGTAGCATAGGAGCGTGGTGCAAACAAATAGTGGCCTTGTAATAGGTGCGGCTACACAATTATTTACTTAGATTTCTAATAGCAATAGTATTTAACTGGTAGTTAGACATTATTCTGTGTAGTGAAGTAAGTAATCATTAAATCACAAGTTCGATTGAGTTCGAGAAATATCAGTGAATTATCAAGAACTGGCTATGTTAGAATATCACGGACTTTTGTATTCACAGAATATTAATTATACTAATTATTACTATACGCGTGATTAGTAGTATTAATGAGAAGTAATATGAGAATCACAAGTACACTGGTAGAACTTATAACTCACATTTCCGTGGTGGGATATATTGAAGAGACCCAGCATCTCAGTGAGGTAATACTCCACTAAGAAGCTGTGTGAAATGTCGAGCTGTGCTGTGAAATCTGTGCAGACGAAGGTGTATAGCGTGCCGCCTAAGGGGGCTGTCTCTTGTATCGACAGTTGCACCAGGTCTGGGGTTACGTACGGTCTGTAAGGCTCCTGGTTAGTTACGAAGTAAAGCGATATGTTCAGGGATCCTATTATACAGAGATAGTGAACTCCCGTTATAACCAAGTTGGATATGATAACGAAATAACCGCTTATAACGAAATGGAGATTTTCCCCCCAGAGCACTAAATGCATTAATTATTACCGCTATAACGAAGGAATTTACAGGTCCCAAGCACTTCGTTATAACAAGAGACTGTATATACATATGAGAACACAAGGCTACCTGAGATATGGGATATGTACAGGGAGTACATTGAATCTGATAGCGGTGTTATGAGGAAACGCAACGAATTATCAGCTAGGGTGACCTTATCGCTGTCCCCAGTCTGCAGTAGCGCGTAAGGCGCGTTGGAAGCGTGTATTAACCGCGGGTCTGAGAGGATGTCTAGATCTCCGATGAGCGCCCCGGGGGAGGAGGGGAGTGGGAAGTACATATCGATGCTCTGACCTGAATGGATACATAGTATTAGTCCCATCAGAGATAGTAGTTAGGTAATTGCAAACATTATAGGCCACTGTACTGATAATTAACTGATATAAATGGAATAATCATACAAGTGACTATCATACTAAGTATCAATAATAGAAGTAATTACAACATAATAACTTAATAGATTATAATACAATAAGTGAGAATTTGAACAATTTCTATAAAGAATCATTCTTAAATCAGTTTATAAGAAGAAAATTACAATTATTTCGCATTATTCCGTATATTATTAAGTAAATTAGTTTGTCTACAATTTGCATCTAAGTACTATCCATGCCAGGACTCAACTGGTGGTATTCATGATAATCAAGTGTATTGTTCATTGTATTATTAAGCGAATGAGGAGAGGGGACATTTCTAACTTAAAAAGGCTTTGATTTATTCTCTTTCCTAGCATTATCAATAATTCCCAAACAAAACCTAACAACTGATATTGTAGAGACAGTATTATTAGAAGTAACGCAATAATTCTTGTAATTTTAAACCAGAAGAGAACTGGAGTAGAGCATGTTTCGTAGAATTTTATCCACATTTGCTACACGTGCAGTGGGTAAGCTATATTGTACTTTGCACAATAGAGCAGTGCCACTATAAGGAATCTCCAAATTCCATTAATTGTATAGGGATATTAATTCAATTAGAAGAGTTTATCAATATTATCACCACAAATGAATATAATCGGAGCGGATAAATCGTGATTTTGAATTTCCAACCTATAATTCCATATAGCGTGGGCCATGGGGTATATTCACAGTAAGTTTTAGAAACTCAGCTCAATAGATTTAGTAGTCAGCAGTTGGTAGATATTAGGAATTTGCTTCTCAACTTAAAAAGTTTAATATTTGAAATCAACATACAAACTATAGTATTTATGATTAAAAATAAATTTGATAGCAGCATAAGAGCGTAGAGGCGTTATAACTGGCTGTGGGCAGTGAACACCTGTGAGAGTTTCGCATTTCTGCCGTCGTGCATGTAAATCGAATTATGCAAATAAAATTCGACCAGTTCCTCTACAGAGGCGAATTTCTTGGAGTAGGACTCTCCGAGAATGAACGAGTTATCCTGCTTTTTCTGCACGCGGAAATGTAGTATCTGTCTCTCGTACAAAATGGATAGCGAGTAGTTGCCCGAGGTTCTCGTCATAGAGGGACGCACTACGAACCCGCCCTCAACTCCATGCGTGAGCAGGTGCTGCTCTGCTTCCTTCCGAGACATGCCTTCCCTGTACCATGGATAGTCCAGCGGGGTTATCGGGTTAGCTTCAGTTTGCTGGGCGATAGGGGAGAGCGCGCGACTCACTTGTACAAATCTAGGGGGCAGGGGAGGGGGGCTTGTGAGCTCCGCTGGGGTCAGGAGAGTCTCCACTTCCTGGTGCATGTAGTCGTCGTCAAAGCTCAATTGGAGGTGCGCCCTGTTCGGCCTGGGGGGGATGCTTGAGGGGAGCCGCGGCAAGGTACGGACGGAGGGACGGAGATAGGGGGTGGGGGAGGGGAGAGGAGATAAAGCAGCAGAACTAGCCGTCCTGTATTCACAGGATAATATGTGTTTCGTAGCACTGTCAAGCTCTCCGACCCACTCGCAGCCCTTCTCATGCAATGTGCACTTGATTTTAAAAGAGTTTATAAGTCGTCGTAAGAACATGTCTTCCTTAACTTGTAACTTGGAAATGGAGACGTTGTCTAGCGGGCATTTGAGAGAAAACCCGGAGTGAGATATGATGTACCCGATACAGGGCTTACAGAATATGTGACCGCAATTCGAGATCTGCTGGGGGTCCCTACAGACACCGCTACAAATGGCGCAGAGAAACTGCTCGACATTGTCGATGAACAAATCCCCATCGTAGCCACCTTTTATTTTCCCAACAATGACCAACAGTTCTGGACATTCTACTTGAGCCATTTTGTTTCGTGTTTTTAATTTTGTGTGTTTAAGTTTGTAATTTAGGTTATTATATATGGCTTTTATACTTGCTAGGCTTATGGATTCCAGTTAGTGCAGGCGGTGCTTTCTATATAGTGAAATGGAACGAATCACTTGATGCCTATACACAACCATACAATGTACAATTGTCTGGTTTTTATGCTGAAATATAATTGATTAAGAATAATAGTTCTCTACCACATGATCTTGTAATGTCGGCAAACCTGCTGAGTTTATTCAATAAAGTATAAAAGAGAAGAAAACTCTTTATATGGAAATAACCTCAGTAAAAGGATAAATAAATAAAGTGGTTTGTATTTTATTAGATTATAGCAAGTATATTTACCAACCGGCTAGAGAAGCTAACAACGATTGAAGAACAAGAAAAGGAAAATAATCATGTCAGCACATAAAACGATTAACCATTGCAAACGCTGGATGATTGCAATTGAACTCACGATTGTGTAACAGCTTAGAAGATAGGAATTCAATGTAATATTACGTTATATTAATTGTAGCTAATTAAAGAATGATTAACTGGTGGTTAACATCATATAATGGCAAATAATGTATAAACCACTTACTTACCTTGCGAGCAGAGAGTTGTTGTTACTAATATTATCAAATGAAAGAGGAGATCCATTTAGCTAGAGTAGATAGACACAAAATAAGCACAGCATTAAATATTAGCAATTTAGCACATAACTATAATAGGAAGTGAGTCATAAGAGGCAGTATCTAACTTGATTTACAAGAAAATTTAAATCTAAGTAGATTGCTTAATGTCTCTATATTAACTCTTCCAGCTAATTCTGAGAACCGATATTATGACACAACTACTGTTAATGAATTACGTACAATCTTAATTACCCTATTATGCAATAGGAAAGTTAATAATGGTTAAAGAAAGATAATCTACCATTATTAGCACAAGTACAACAACAAATCAACAACAACAAACAAAGTATAGCAATGTACAGAATAATGCTAATTCTCATATTACAGACACAGTTTGTTAATCTTTGCTAGGAGTAGGGGTTGTTGTTGGTAATCTTATCTTGGAACCTCTCAGCACTAAACAAGCATACAATTGGTAAGTAATCTATAACCTGTCTATAACGGTCACCTAGAATAGGTCCCTACATGACTTCCCATATAAATAATCAACTTATATTTAACGGCCATTTTTGGTCAGCCCCTTGGGTGTCCGTATTAACATAACAATTAAGCAGGTAGAATAAATAGAATGTACCTTTGGTGATGTATAGATAGAAGAAATCTATGTACAGCAGAGTCTGTACGATTCCGGCACTTATGGCGATGTAGTCGGAGAACCCGTCGAAGAAGTATCTGTAGAACCAATTGAGTATGTAGAGCCCGCGGTAGGAGCCCAGAGCGAAGAGGTAGTGGCTTGTTATGGACTCGGCTTCGCCCGTCTTAGAGATCATAAACAGCTGAGGGAGAACAGCTAGCGACTCCAGGTAGATAGAGAATGTCCATAGGATCTGTGTGGATAGAAAAGGTAACATAAACGTTTTGTAAATATTAGAATAAGGGTTTTACTCACTTCGATCGGAGAAAATTCATGGTTGACCAATAGAGCTAAGCCAAAGACCGGAATAACTATAAACTCGATACGAAAGGTGTCATTCTCCGAATCATAAGAAGACTTGAATTTGAACAGCACCAAGTATATGGTAAGGTATGTTGTAAAGAGGAATAGAACCTTCATAAAAGTATTGTAGATGGAAATGTATGTGAAGAACAAGTCCAGGTAGCGAGTAGAAAACACGATGGCAAATAATATCTGGCTCTTTCCGGAAATACCTAATAATAAGAATAAGATTGAAACAGAAATAAATTATAGGAAATCCAGTTCAATGCTTACCTGAACAAGACCTTGTTTTCCATATTTTCATAATCAATATTATAATAGCTATCACATGTGAGATGTCGCCTGACAGTCTAAACAGATTCATTTTGGGATGAGAGCGAGTCAAGCGAGTACAATTTTATAATTCTGCAGTGGATTATCGTATAACTATACGGCTAGCTGTACATAACAGAGAATACAGTAACAATAAATTGATAAACGCATTGTCTATAGAGCTGACATAACAATAGACCACAAATTAGTTGATGTAATTGTATAGTTTTCGTTTGCTGACTATTTAACTAAGCGATTGACGAACAAACTAATAAATTAGTATACTCTTCCTGTTCGGTGCATTACATAAATAATGAAATTAATATGCAGCATCACGTGTGATTAAAAATTACCTCGATGTAGTAACAATTACTGATAACTTTTAAAATTACCGTAATCGAATGATTCTTTAAAAGGAATCAATTGCCTATTTTCTGAGAAAGTGACATTAACCAATACCAGAAAGACAAACATGTGCGTAGTTTAATCAGAAATTTATGTCGCTTACACTTTAATTTATTGTTATTGGAACAGATAAATGCATAAAATTAATTTTCTAAGAATTAGTAGCAAATTTTAATGTCCAATTTCTCGCGTGGGTATCATAAAGTTGTTTGTTAGACATGTACAAATCTGCAAATTCCTGCACAAGCGGGTCACTGGCGTTGCATTCTAACAAAACACAATATACTTCTAAAAGAATATGAGCTACATTCGTTGAGGGATGCCAGTTCTCTAGTGAGTCAGTGCACACCCTGCCTTTACTGTTAACGTTGCAATGGTATATCTTTGTATTGAACTTAACATGGGGAGGGGCCAATGGGTAGGTGAGAGGGAACTCAATTGTGAGATAGAAAACCCCGCCTTGGTAGGGCGTGTCTGGAGGCCCGTTTAACCTAACGTTCCAGTGTGATAGGTCTTTTGCTGAGAAGGGGCAGGCGAGTATGTTAACGATAGGATCGGATTGGATTGCTCTGAACTCCTGGAGCAGGCGGTGCTGGCTCGCTGTATTAAGCATGGTTAGTGTAATTCTGCTGACTGCTAGACTGCTAATTATTGTATAAGAGGAGTTCCTGGAGATATGATACAGCAATAATATAAATATTAAGCATTAAATAACCTGAAACTTAGTTGGAAATCACGACAGTTGTAACTAGAAATAAAGTTTTCCGAAATTTACCTACAAACAAACAGAGAATCATTAGCTTGTGTTTGATTTATAGCATTATCCTAACAAATGTACACACAGATAGTAAAATACACAGGAATAGTTAAAACACGCGGTGTTGCAGGTTGCCCCCGTCCTCGAAGCGAGTGTGTGCCTCGTTCAGTTCTATGACGATGAGTCTAGCTAGGTTCTGGAAGGGAGAGTCTATGTGTTTGTCCGGATGGAAAGCCAGAGAGGCTCTGAGGTATGATTTCTTAACTTGTGCGGGCTCCATCAAATCGTGCATCCCTATCTGCTTCCACCTGACCCCCTCCCAGGCCATCTCGTGCAGGGAGGAGAGCAGCCCGCGGATATTCCCCTGCTTAGTCTCTGACCACTCCATCACCTGGATCTTGTCCGGGTCCCCTATCACCTCTAGGAGGTTGGACTTGTTCAGCTCTCTGAGGGTGTGAGCCTCCTCCTTGTGCTGAGGGAACCCGCTGTCCTTGAGAATCTCGCCGAACACGTCTCCCCTCTTCTGGGCCTGAGGCTGTGAAAATGCCGCAGACGTATAATTAGGTTTAGGCGAGTGTTGCTGTCTAATGGGCTCTTTGGGTAATGAGGTGTAGTTCTGAACGTTCGGGTTCTCGAATAACGCACCCTTATTGTTTGATTTAGAAGAGAGAGAGTTCATGTTGAAAGCGTCCCAAGGGTCACTGGATTTTGCAGGCTTTGCAAGCTTTGCACTTGTTCCATTTGGCTGCATAACGGGGTCAATATTCGCAGTAGAAAGATTAGATGCGAATATATCTGTACCGGTCTGCATAGGGTTTGTGTTGTGTAATGGAACAGTGAATAGCTCGTCTATGCCTGAGCCAGACTGTGTGTCGGTGATGATAAGCTCAGATAGACCGGAGATGAGCGGTTCTTGCGACATAGCGGCTGGTGGGTCCGGTTGTGTGGGAGGACAGTCTGAGAGGTCTAAAATGACTTCATCGTCTCCAGGAGATTTGTTGGATTGCCTTGCTTGTACCTGAGCTGGTTGTAGCATTTGCTGTGTAATCAGAGGCTCAGATGGCGCTATGAGATTAACAGAGTCGGCCTGAGGGCTGTCTAGCTGGAAGTGAGGATTGAACTCGTATTCCTGTCCTATGAGAGACTCATATTCCTGCCTGTCTCGGGGGTCCAGAGGAACTTCGTTACCGGAGCTGTCTGAGCTGTCGGAACTGCTGGAGGAGCTGGAATCTGACCCGTCCATAGTGTCTCTGAATTTGGGCTTAGGGGGACGAGAAGGTTTCTCGGGGCGGTGTGTACCCGCCTCTCCGCTTAGCTCTGAGTCGATAGAGATTAGCGGGACGTCTGCTTCGGGGGGAGAGGGGTGGGGAGGGACAGCTGGAGCAGCTGATCGCTGAGACAAGCTGTCTCGGCTGGCAGCTCTGAGCTCGTAGAGCTGTTGGAAGGAAATGCACTCCTCTCTGCTGGAGCAACAGGTTGGGAGCTTTGGGAGTTTGGGCAGGACGCTCTCAATGGGGCAGATGAACTCCTGCTCCAGAACCTCATAGGTCAGCTGCATTTTCAAATCCTGAAGCCGATAAGAGCTGGTGGAAACGGAATCGAAATCCTTCCGCTGGAACTTCATTACCCCTGTCTCTGGCGGCATGTACCCCGAGTAGAGCTGCAGTGTGCATACGAGGGTTCTGTTGTTGGTGGTGATGGAGAATCCAGTCGCCTTGGGGCTGTGCACCCTAATCTGTATATCCGACTCCACCTGTGCGGCAAAGTTAAACTCCACAGCGTTCTCCGCATGCAGCATAGCGCCCCCCTCTCCCTGGCTGGAGTAGACCACTCCGTCTCTGCAGAGCAGCTCAACCACTATCTCGCAGTCCTCCGCGAAGCTGCAGGGGCTTATCCGGATCTGTCTCACGCAGACCCGCTTCTTGTGGGGGACATTCCCGACAGGATCCTTCACCAGGTGAGTAATGTAGTTGTAGTAGCGCCGGAGATTTGGCATGAGCACCAGCTTATGAGGGGTGGGCAGGTGCGTGGTGAGGTAGGAGCCGACCGCTCTGAGGCTGCTGAACAGTCCGCAGTAGAGCAGGTAGGCAGTGGTGAGGTACACACAGGATACCAGGTCGGGCAGGTCCTGCAACATGACCACGTTACAGGGATCTGCCTTAAGCCAGGCGTCCAGCTGCTTACACATGTCCAGTATCTTTAGGAACTCGGGCGTGTTGCGGGTCCTCGGCCAGATCAGATCAGCCACTCGCCCGTGGAAGAGCGTGACGTCATAGTAGACGCCGGACAGGTTAAAGATGAGGTAGGAGTCGTTGTGGTTCTTGTCCAGGAGGTCTCTGATGAGGGGCCCGCTCCTTTCGTCCGGCACCACGCTTACGAGCACCCGGCTGGTCAGCTGGAGGATCGGGAGCTGGCTACTGCCGCGCAGCAGGGGTCCCGACTTCTCCTTGATGTTCTTAATGAGACTGTCAGCTCCTCCCTTCACGCGCCCTACAAGCAAGGTAGAATACAGGCATGTATGCTCATGTGAACAATTTCTTGTCTGCTTAATATGAAAAAAATCCAAAATTGCAGCCTGTGCCGACGAATTTCCCTTTGGAGGCACTACATTTGGTGGTTGGGTAAGGTAGTGCCTCCAAAGACAAATACTTTCGGCACAGGCTGCAATTTTGGATTTTTCGCCATGTTATTAATAACGAATTGTATGGCCCTTAACGTTCCTAATATAGAACCAGCCTATAGGATCTACAACAGACCTAGCAGTGAGTTGAATCCGGAGTAGTAGCTGGAGGGGGAGGGCTCCCTCCTCAGGTCGCCGGGTCTCTCCTCCCTCTGGGGCGGGGCGGGCTCGGAGGGAGCAGGGGTGAAGTTGTATAGCTTCGGGACCTTGTCGAGAGCCTCCATGTCGAACCCGACCTGCATAGCGTGGTGGTAGAGACTGGCTATGATCCCGTCGGCGGAGGGCCGCTCCTCGGGGAGGGTCTTGATGAGGGAGCGAATCAGGGACTGCAAGAGGAGGGGGTCCTTGTTGCGACTGTCCTGGGGCGGGAAGGAGTACTGCGCGCTGAGGATGGGGAGCGTGCTGCCCTCCTGGAAGGGGTGTCTCAGGAAGCAGATGTGGTAGAGGAGACAGCCCAGGGCCCATATGTCGGCTCGGCAGTCGATAGGCTGGTTAGAATACAAGTCCAGCATCTCTGGGGCGCGATAGGAGGGCGTGGTGTACCTGGCCAGCTCCTCCTGCAAGAGCCCCCTCTGCGTGGCAGACCAGCTGGCGTCTGGCGAGTGGCACTCCGTGGTGGCGGAGCCGAAGTCGCAGAGACGGATGTTCTCCCCCGAGTCAAGCAGGAGGTTCTCCACCTTGAGGTCCCTGTGCACGATGGGCACCGTTTGGCAGTGCAGGTGGGCCACGGCCTGGACTGTCTGGTAGAAGAACTTGAGTATGTGCGGCAGAGAGAGATATGTGTTGGTGCCGGGGAGGGGCAGCAGAGAGGAGAGGTTGCCGTAGGGACACAGCTCTGTCTGGATGAGATACACCAGAGGAGAACTCGCGGAATCTGACGTCTTTTGAGAAACTGCAGTGATGAATGGCAGAATGTGTGGGTGTCCAGTGACGGATTTGTGTATGCTCAGCTCGCGCTTAATATCCGGTATCTGCTCAGGCGGGGCAATAATGCGCTTAATAGCGAACTCCTGTCCGCTCCTGACTTCCTGCGCCAGGTATATGACCCCGTACCCCCCCGTGTCCAGGATGCGCTTAAGTCTGAGCTGCTGCGGCTCTTGGCCCCCTCGCATCGGGATTAGCACTGTCGTGCCGACCATGTCCTGAGGGCCGCCCCCTTGGCTGGACAGGGTGTGTAAGACGTTCTTGAGTAGGTCTACCATCTAATCAGTTGATACGCACTGTTAGAGACAGCATGAGGATATAAATTGAAATATTAAAATTCATATCAATAGCACCATATACACACCACAAGAGCTCTAACTTAGTTTAACAACCTGGACACCTCCCCCGCCCCAGGAGACTCGTCCTCCTCTCCAGCAGATGTGCTGACGGGGGCGACGGGACGGATGTCGTTACAGATCTCCTCAGTGCTGTTGGTGCCGTTAATAACCGCGGGTCTCCGGGAGAATATGCCGCTTGCGCTCGTGTCTATTCTCGCGTTCAGTTCGAACTCGTAGCCATTGCCGGGCCTGTTGTCTATAGGGATGAATCCGAGGAAGAGATTGCTTCCGAACACGGCCTCCAGGTTCCGTCTCCGGCCTAGGAAGTAGGCGCGCTTGTCCCGTTTGCCCTGCACCAGAGGGGGGTGCGAGGTCTCCATGGTGCTGGAGTTCTGCATAGCCAGATACAGGTGGAAGAAGCCTAGCATCGCAGTGGAGAAGGAGAAGGCGGCGGAGAGCAGCACTATGACGAGCAGGTTGTACTTCTGGTAGTTTGAGTCCAGCGGGCTGTCTGTGAATATAAGCACGCAGTAGGGGCCCCCGGACACCGCGATGAAGAGACAGAGAAGGAAGGCGTAGTTGACGAATAGAATAAAGTACTTGTAGTTAGAATAAGCGCAGCAGTTGTTAATCCAGGGGCAGTGGTGGTCCATCTTCAGAATGCAGCGGTTGCAGGTGAGGCAGTGGTGCGCTCGGTCCGGCTTTATCGCGGCGCATTTCTGGCAGTACCGGATGTCGCCTGTCGGGGTTCTCTGGTGCAGAACGAGACTCTCTCTTTCCGCGTGTGCCTCCAGGCCCTCCTGCAGCGGGGCGGCGCTGTCGGCAGGGTGCGCGTAGCTGTACTTGGGAGGGATGCGCGCGTGCCAGGTGAACACCGCTCTGAAGAACGTGCTAGCATAGAGCAGCAGCAACATGTGCACTACAATCAGATACACGATGCGCTGTATGTCGCTAGTTAGTAGCTGGACGCAGAGCACGATGACGTAGGCGTAGTACCCGTATAGGGTGAGGAGCACAATCATAACCACGGGGAACCAGCGGCACAAACAGAAGAAATAGCGGACACAACGGTACCGCCTCGGGTCGTCTGCTTCCCAAATATCTGCATTCATTTGATACCTAAGTAGTGCTACGGAAGTACAATTATACTGGGAGTACTAGATAGCTATAAAAAGGATAATGTTGAAGTTTAATGACAATAACGACTAAAGTTTGTTATCGTCAGAGAGCTCTCCTATACCCTCATCGGAGGGAGGGGCGTGAGAGGAGGTGGGCTCATTAGTGGCACGGTTCTGACACCTGACGAGTCTAGACAGCTTCTTTTCCTCCAGACAAGCGTCCGAGAGCAGCTCGTACCCCAGCATAACCTGGTAGTGCTGCTTCTCCTCTTTGGAAACGAACAGACGGGCGGACCAATTGGCCTTCCAGCCAGAAAATATGAGAGGGGAGGTTATGAAGCATTTGTAGTGTTTTTTAATAACACCTTCGTTACTCGCCTGATCTGGCGATTTAGGTTGCTCAGTAGCAGAAGCAGAGGTGTGATTATTCGCAGAATCGTCTGACGGGTTGCATAGGAATACGACAGGGCCAATGGACACATCTCTGATTTCATCCAAACCTTCTAAGGAGAAGTCACTGAGACTCACAGACTCACTTGCCAACATTTTGATGAGGTCACTCTCGTGGATACGTATCTTCCTCTTAGATATGTAGTCAATAAAGAGGTTGCAGCCGTCCTGTGAGAACCTGAGTCTGTAGGGAGACCCAGCTGAGAGGTCGGAGCGACAGAATACTCTCAGACCAGCGTTAACCATCTTAACAACATTCCTATTCGCCTGGTTGGTAGCGAGGATATTGGCTACGAGAGAGTTTGTGATGTAGACGTTGTTCTTTGCCTTTCCTTCTGACCGGGCGAAGCAGTTCTCCCAAGGGAAGCTCTGGTGCAAGCCGTAGAGGGCGGACAGCCCTGCGACGAGCTCATCGGACCTGTCCACGAATATGAAGGGGTCCTCTTTGTACCCCTTGTATCCACAGGGGGCGGAGAACCTCCCGAACACGCTGAAGGGACGGTTTTCTATTTTATCCACTGTCTCATCACTAGCTATAGCAGATTCAGTGCTTATGGGGGGATCAGCTGAGAGGGTAGCCTGAGAATCGCGGTTTTTATTATCTTTCGTCCACGGGAGAGGCGCTTCTTTCTGAATGACAGCTATGAAGAACCCGCCCGTGTTCTGTAGGTGGGGGTACACCCTCATGCACCTCTCGAGGGGGTGCGTCTGCTCTGAGACGGGAGGGAAGAAGGTCGGATATACTCCGTCCCTGCTCCCCTCTGTCTCCTCCCCCCCCGCCCACACATTCGCGTTGCTCATCACTCTCCAGCTCTTGAGGCCGGGGCGCTTCTCCAGCCCGGGAAGAGCACTGCTTACGTCCACCAGCTGCAGGGCCCCCTCCCCGAGCTTAAGCAGGGTGTGAATAACCGCCTCGTTCTCAACAGGGTTCATGGAACAGGTGGAGTATACCAGTCTCCCGCCCACGGCGAGCAGCTCCGCCCCGCGCACCACCAGCCGCAGCTGCAGCCGGTGCAGGCCGTTGCCCTTGTGCGGGGCCCACTTGGTCCATACCGTGGGGTTCTTGCGGATGGTCCCGTCGCCCGAGCAGGGCACGTCGCAGAGCACACGGTCGTAACGGAGGTGTGCGCCGGACGCTCGGTCCGCAGCCGAGAGGTGCAGGTTGGGGAATATGGTCCCGTCGTGGTTGGTGACGATGACGTTAGCGCTCTTCTTGCGCTTGGCCTGGTGCACCAGCAGGTAGCTCCGCTTGTTGTCGGAATCGTTAGCCACTACGAAGCCGGCGGGGATTGGGCTGGGGATCTCGCCAGACTCTGAGGGAGGATTAGCTAGTAGCATGTCGGCATGCGACTGGTGTAGAGCCTCGATAATCTGCGTTGTCTTAGAGCCGGGGGCGGCACACAGGTCCAGCACCTTATGGTGCGAGCGTATGTCCAGGAATAGGGGAGGGATCATGCTCACGGCCTCCTGGCGACTCACGTGTCCCACCTCTGTCTCCCGCATCAGGAAGGCGTGGTACCCGGCCAGGACTGGGTCGTTCCTAATCTCCTTCTTGGTGTTGTTGATGTGCCAGGCGAGCGCGTCGGGGTACCAGGGGATGGGGGAGGGGGGGCTGATGGGCTCGCTGTTAGTCGAGAGCCTAGGGAAGCTGCTGATGTAGCGCTGCGTGAGACAGTCTGCGAGGTCGTGAGACACGCGAGTGTCGCTGGTGAGTCTGAAGGTGGCTGGGAGGGGCAGTCTGGCAGTGGACATAAACCTGTCCCATTCTGAGGGGGAGATGATCTCCTGTTGGGTGTAGAATTCTTCAAATAGTTTATTTTCCATTTCAATCACTTCGTAATTAATTCGAGGATGCTTGGGACGATCTTGTCTGCGCTTTTTAGCTCTTTTAACGCGACTAATCGGATCAGTCGCACTCACTACTCGCTTGGTTGCCATACTGGATAGTAGCAGAATTAGTTAATAGAAATTTATAAAGTTGATAAGTATTTAACAACGAGAAATAACTATTAACTACAACACATAAACAGGCAATTAGCTGTCATATACCTAGCGTAAGAAGTTAATAAAGCTATAAATAATTCTTATGAGTTAACAGAAACAACTCACAAGCTAGTCCGATTGGGAGGATTGCCTATGTTCCCATTTCTCGCGCGCTCTGGGACGAGGTTTCTCTTCGCTCTCGCAAGACTTGTCTCTCCCCACATCCACAGCCATAGGAGACCCGTCCCTCTGCCCTCCCGTAGAGCCAGACCTCTCTCTGTCTCTCTCTCTGTATTTATCTCTGTCTCTCTCACGGGAGCGAGACTTCTCTCTCTCCCTCTCCCTCTCCCGATCCCTGTCTCTATCTCGGGACCTGTCTCTGTCTCTATCTCTCCTCCCATCCCTTTCTCTATCTCTCCTCCCATCCCTTTCTCTTTCCCTATTCCTATCTCTATGTCTATCTCTGTCCCTGTCTAAAGAGCGAGAGCTATCCCTGTCCCTGTCCCTATCTCTATACCTGCTTCTATCCATATCTCTAGAGCGAGAGCTGTCTCTTTCTCTGTCTCTGTCTCTATCCCTATCCATATCTCTGTCTCGATCTCTATCTCTGTCCCTATCTCGATCTCTGTCTCTCGAGCGAGATCTGTTTCTGTCTCTCTCTCTAGATCGGGACTTATCCCTGCCCTTATCAATAGACATCTCTGTCGCGTGTTTGCCAGAAGGGGACTTGCTAATCGGTAGTTCGCTAGAATCTCTCCTGGAGCGGTACTTTATCTCAGATCGGTCCCTATCCTTATCCCTGTCTCTGTCTCTGTCTCTGTCCCGAGAGTGGGAGCGAGAGGAGGAGTGGCGCCTAGACTTCTTGTGTTTGCTGTGAGAATGAGAGCTCTTGTGCTTGTGTCTGTCTCTATAATAACAACTCATAACACGCGATATTCCAATCACATTCCTACCATTACCTGCTGGAATGTCTCTTCTTGCTCTTTCGCTCCTGAGAACCACTTCTGTGTCTGTGTCTGTGTTTGTGTTTGCGACCGGCTGAGTCATCCTCGCGCCACAACCTACCCTCCTCTCTCGAGATGGGGGTCCCGGCCTTGTCGTGGCGAGAAGAGCCGCGCGAGCGAGGCGATCTCCTCGGAGAGCGGGACTTGCGTCTCGCTTCTTCGTTCTGTTTCTCCCGCAGTCGCCAGCGGCGCGAGGAGAGCCACACCCTGGGTTTCCCGCTCTCCCGCTTCAGCTCGATACACTAGTACAATACACATTGAACAAGCTGTGAGACTCACTAGTCTCTAGGCCTGACAGCAGCAACTGACCAGTCTGGACATGCAATTATGGGTCGAATGGACGATTCAATACGGCATTGTGGCACAATATTGTATACGTACTTACTTGAAGTGTGGTAGTATTTGGCAGTGATTAACTTACATATTGAAGCAGTCAGTGTGAATCAACCAATCAATCAGGCACTCACCTCAAAGGCTTACCTGCGTTGATTAGAATTAAACATAACAATCCTGACCACTACAGACCCCCTACCTACACATAGACACTTGGGAACTCACTTTAACTAGCTCCTGCATCTTGTCCCTTACATTCACGAAGCCCAAGTGTAGTTTCCCTCCGAAATGATCCGCCAGGCGTCTGTCGTTGTCGTACAGCGAGAGATAGGCGGAGCATACCTCGCACACGCGCAGCTTCTGAGCCTGCTGCGAGGATACGGATACGGACCCCCGGTACTCCTCCTCGGCGCCCTGCTTCTCCAGCTTAAGCTTCTCCACCTCCTGCATAAGCGCAAGGCACTCGTCAACCTGCCCGCCGCTGCCCAGGGTCTCCGCGAGCGCGATCTTCTCTCCGATCTGAGCAGCTGCAATGAAAGCATTAACTCACAGCGCATAGAATAATACACTTCCATAGTCAAGTAGCAAATAGAAATACATTCAATAACAAAGGATAGAATAGAACAATGATATATCCTGATAGTATGAATGGTAATAAAGGTGGTAGGATCATAAGGAGATAGAAAGTTATCCGATCATTCCTAAGTGTATTACTTGTAGTTAGGTTTCCTGTGGCTCCTGCCCCTGCCCCTGGCAGACCTGCCCGTACCTCTTTGGGGGAGATAGCTCTCAGACATAGGAGGATAGCTGCTCATCTGATCAAAGTTATATTCCAGCTGATCGGCGAAGTCTCTCCTAGGCTGTCTATGTTGGGCCCTGTGCCTCGGGGCTCCTCTGGTGTCTGGCTGTACATAGTGAGCAGTGCTGTGTGGCTTGTAGTGAGCAGGGGAGTTATCTTCTTCGTGGCGAATGGGCGGGGGCCTGATACATCCCCTCCCCATCTTAAAGCCAGGGGACGTCTGCGGCTGGAAGCCCTTAGCCCCATGGGGTATGTTGCCAACTGGGCTCTGATTCCGAGCTGCAAAGCTGAAAGGCGCATCCTTATCTTGCTCCGTGGATATGTGGCTAGACAGCGGGGGGCTCTGCTGGTCCAGGCTGGGTAGAGTCAGGTCTCTGTTGAGTGCGGTCTCCTGTGTGGGGAGAGCAGGGGGGAAGGGGAGCGAGTGCAGGTCGGAGGGAGTCTGTATGATCTCAAGCTCGGCCTGCGCTACTCGCTTCGTCAGCTCGTCCAGAGACAGGGTGTCTGACTCGTGGCTCTGCGCGGGGGGAGGGCTAGTGGGCTCGGAGGGTTTGATAAACTGGTCGAATGGGGAAGGTATAACTCCGTTTATGTGGGACTCTGGAGCAGCCTGGGCAGCTAAGCCGGACAGGAGGAGAATGTCCTCTCTAAGGTTGATGTACCTAATCACAGCGGAGTGAATAACCGTCTGAGGATCTGGGGCCACTGCAGCTCGTGCCTGCGAGGAGGGCAAGAGGAGAGTTTGTGACAGCTCTCGGATATCAGAGTCTGGATAGCTAGGCATAATCCTCTGAGTGCAGTAGCTCTCTAGAGACTTGGACCAAGAGAGGAGCACTGTCTCAGTTCTCGCAGGCGGCTCTAAGGCAGGGGCCTCTGGTTCTGGGTCCGGGGGGTCAACTGGGGGCGGGGACTTAGATAGTTTCACACTCCTTTTCACATCAAAGTCTAAGCAGTTTAGATAGTCTGTGATATTCCTGGGTTTGTGGTAGAATTCGCGAGCATCTATGAAACATCTCCTGAGTTTTACAGCATTTCTAAAAGAGAGTACTGTCCCTAGGTTGTGTTTCAAGTTGAAAGGGTCCTCAATGCCTATTTTCCTGTTGGTCCAGTCCTTGTCCACCTTGGGTATAGGTTCCAGCTGTCTCAGAGTAATCACATGCTTTTCCCAGTTAAATTTAGAAACGCAGTAGCAGAGGAACTCCAGCCAGAGCTCAGCCAAGTTCTGATTATTCTGCTTATGTTTCCATATCTGCTTAACCGCCTTAATATCATCGCAGAAGTAGCACTCCCACTCCCCCACCATGAGCGAGCTCAGCTCGTACCCGGGCGGCCGCACCTGCTGCAGCACTGGTATGATGGGCGGGTCGGTTCTCTGCAGGAAGTGGATGGTGAGCAGGATGTAGGCGTAGGAGGACAGCCCGCCCACAGAGGCGTCCGCCAGACCTCTAACTTTACCGAAGTGCTTCACCAACAACCCCAGGTCCTGCACTCTCTGATCGAAACACGCATACGTCGCTAAAAGCCGCGAGTTGTTTAACGCTAGTGAGTTAGAAATACTGATGTCACAGCCGTAGATCTTCTCACCAAGCTTGTATTGGAATCGAATTAACGGGACCTTTGCTGGTATAAGGATAATATCACGATACCCTCCCATGTTGCGCAATTCTTTCCTAATCTCATCTAGTTTACTTATCTTCATTAGATAGACTGGATCTAGCTCGTCCGTATTTAGAATCTTTTCAGACGGCGGCGGCGCTACAATCGGCGACTCCAGCACCAGACAGAGGTCTACGTCACTCTCGTCATTCCCGAATTTGTTGATAGAGGAGCCGAAGAGACAGAGCTCGAATTCACTTTTCAAGAACCCTCTGATGTCATACTCCAGTCTATTCCTGAGCAGCTCTCTCCGCTCGGACTCCTTAACGCTCATCTTATGCGAGTCCACCAGCTGCAGCAGACCCTCGTTCAGCTCGCGGATCTTTGCGCGCCCCGGCACAGAGACCGGTAGCACCGGGGGAAGCACTTCCTTTGGACAGTTTACCTTCGTGTGTCCCCTCTCCCTACACAGACCGCAGATGTCAGTGAACGTAGAGCGAATAAAGTTCCTGCTGTCCCTCTGACGCTCTATTTCATCCTCTGGCACCGTGATGCTGTGAAGCGGGTCCGAAGCATTGTCTTCCTGGGTGAGGGAGTACCTCACGGAGGAGAGGAGCACTTGGGGGACACTGACTGACGTCATCCTGACGTCACCTGAGAAGGGAGCACACTCCTCTGTCTCAGGAGTGCCTGGCGCGGCGTGATTGATCCCCTCGCCCTCCGAGTTGGAGCCTGAGTCGTTTGACATTCGCCTCTTTTCAGGTTTGCTTGTCACCTCTTCTGAGGGCACTGACGGCTCTTCGGATAGCCCTGTCACCTCAGGTGAGGAGTCAGCTGTGGCAGTTGACTCTAGAGCCCCTGAGCTGTCCAGGTTAATGCAGAGTCCCGTGGAGAGATCTGGGGACTCCTCTGTCCTCGCTAGCTCTGCGTCCACAGAGTGCATCTCAGAATCGGTGCTTTGATCTGTAACTACAATCTCACTGTACAGATCCCCGATTCTGCTCTTCTTAACATGGCTGGGGTACATCTGTTGTATCGCGTTACTGTGCTTAACCTTGTACTGGTCTACCTCGCGATGGTAGTAGTTCAGTGTGTCCTTGAAGCAGTCGAAGTAGTATATCTGAGCGTGGTGCGTCTTCATGGAGAAAGATATATTGCTGGTCCGTCCTCTCAGCGGATGCGCCACAGAGAGACGCGCGTAATCCTTCTCGAAGTCATCTCTGACTAGCGGGAGGAGAGCGCCGTCCCCCCCGGGCCTCAGCTGCAGACTCACCTTGTGGAAGTAGTTGAAGTCCACCCAGTAGAACTGCAGCAGCAGCAGCCACAGCTTCCAGGTCTGCACGGGGGGGAGGTTCCCGAGCTCTCTACGGGCCCTCTCAAACAGGGAAGCGAGCTGAGCGTCGAACACGCCCGAAGAGTCAGGATTATCGGAGGGCAGTTTGTTCTTGAATTGGTCCAAATCCAGGTTAGGGAACCTAGGGGGAGTGACAGCGTGCTGTAAGAAGTATATGACCATGATAGGGAATACGGTAGGATGCAGGTACCCCGAGTCAGGCAGGTCCAGCTTGCAGTGAGAGCTCCAGAAGTTGAACAGCGTGGAGAGAGTGGCCACCTCGGAGCTGAGCTCTACGCAGCTCCTGAGCAGCTTGCTTAGCTCGACAGAGGACTCGTGCTTAACGTAGAATATGCAGTCTAGACAAGTCGTGATGTGCGATGCCTTTACGTTAGGATTCGCATCATTGAAGTCGTCCTTGATATACCGGAAATGCTCTGCGTCCTCGGAGAGAGAGAGCAGCATAGCGTCCAGCAGCTGCTGGCTCTTGAGAGAGCTGCTCACGTTAATAGTTAGGATGTAGTAGCACTGGCCCATCCCCTCCTCCGACTGGCCGAAGGGAGACAGCTTCAAGTCTGGGATATGTTTGGATAGCGCCACACGCGCGAATTCTAACACCAGAGACTTGTACTTCGACACGAACTTCCCTATTTCCTCCTGGTCTCTCCAGAGAACAGCTAGGTTCCTGTTGACAGCACTAGCCAGCGTGGCATCGCTTGTCACAATGCAGTAGTGCAGGTCGTGTAGTTTGCTGCGTAGCTTGGTGTGGTTGTGCAGAGCGAATGCTCTCGCTCTGTTTACCTGTTTGCAGAGCTGACATACCATCCGGCCGTCCGGCATCTCGATCACATTGTCGCTGATTGTAGGGAACATTTCGAAAAACTGGCTAGAGGAAACATTCTCATTCATCGCACCTTTTAAATTAATTTCAAAAGTTTCGCGGTTAGTCCATCTTACGAAGGAGGAGAACATGAAGTATCCGTTGATCTGAGAGAGCAGACACAGCTCCCCAAACAGACCGGCTAGCTTCTTGTCTGTAGACACACCCAGCGCTCTGAACCTAACCTTGTCTTCCAGGAAGAGCTCTGAATCTATCTCAAAGCTTTTCTCTGTGACGCCGCTTTTCTTAAAGGTAGACACGCATCTCGGTTTGCTCGATACGAGATTCTTCTCTCCTAGGATTCCAAAGGACTTTTTAACGTCCGCATTCACATTCCATCCTTTGAAGATATCCTTCCAGAATTCATCGCCACAAATCATTTTAGCTTCAAACTCAGTGTCAGCTACGATTATTTTGCTGATTACAAAGTCCCGAAGCGCCATTTCACACTTGAAAACGCCATCTTCTTCAAGGCGACACTTTACACTAAATTTTTTATATTTCATTCTGTAATCAGTTTGTTCTGAAATCAATTGGAGGGTTTCCAGCGATGAGAAACATATTTCCTTTCTTGCCATTTCTTATAATAGAGCTAGTTACAAGCAATAATAAGTTGTAATTAAAAGATCAATACAATCTTTATCAAACATTATCAAACAATATACTGTAGCCATCAAACAGCGTGTCTGGAAAGTATAATGGCATATAACCTATATGATAAATAGAGCAATGGTTTAACTGACCGAGGTAGTGTATCTTCTGCGCTTTCAGCTCCGCCTCGGGAGACTCCTCCTGCTCCTCCAGAGATTCCTTGGCCTGCTTTATCTTATGGTCCACGTCCTTTATAATATCCTGTAGGTAGCCCAGCACCTCCTCCTCGAACCCGTAGTCCTCTGTCTCGGAGCACTTCTCGAACTCAGCCTTGAATGCCATGTTGTGCATCTTAATGCACTCGCCTACGGGCAATTATAGGTCGTATATAGTTAGAGTGGGGCCTTAGGTGGTATACCAAAAAGTGGCTTATTTTAAATAATGATCTGAATTTGTAGTTAAAACTTAGAACATACATATATTGGGAATTTCAAAAGGAGATTAACACTTAAACTGGTAGGAACTCACCCATATCCATCTTTGTGTTGAGGAACATCTCGTTTGGACAGATGTTGAATAGAAAGGGGCGACACACGGCCGAGTCTGAGAAGTCCAACACCAGCTTATCCTCTCCGTCTCTGTTGTGGCCCATCAGCTGATCCAACAGCTTGGAGGCTTGTGCCCGTGCCATCGCCAGCCTGCTAGATACCGGAGTGGGAGATTGGAATTAGACAGGAATAATCAGTCTAGTTATTAATATAAAATATTAAAACACACAAATAGGTCAATATACATCAAATTAAAAGCAGATCAAATTCCTGTTAAAACAGACACAATATATACAGATTAGACTCATGCTGTCAGTGAGAATTAGCAGCTGTATTAGAAGTACCATCCATGGTTGTAGGCTCGGGATTCTGCTCTGCGGTCTGAATAATATCCTGTACTCTCTCGTATACAGGCACCCTGACCCCCAGCGCCTCTGCTATAGCCCACGCGTGGTTGGAGGGGTCGGAGTTATCCGAGTATTGGTTGGAGTCCCTCTGCTCCAGGGGGAGAGGGATGGAGTCGGCCATAATGTCCACGTACAGAATCCGGGAGTGCCGCTTGCGTCTCCGTCTGAGTCGGGTCCTCCCGTGCACACACCGGCAGAGCAGCAGGAGAGAGAGAGAGAGCAGTGTCAGCAGGGATATGCACAGGAGGGTGAAGAGAGTCGCGATTATCACTGCTGCAGACGATAATATTACAGTAGATGCCGGACATAAGAACGGTTATAAGAACAAGCCGGATATAATAACATTATACTGGAAAACGGTTGCCATATACCCTATACAATTTATGCCGGTTATAATAAGAACATATCGGTTATAAGAACACTATAAGCAGTTCCCGACGATGTTCTTATAACCGGCATCCACTGTATACACATTTCTATGTATGGTTAATGCTACGCCTTACTTATCAACAGAGGTGACAGATATATATGTGTAGAAGGTTCTGTGGAACTGTGAGATAAGGCAGTGGTGCTGTCGCTGCGAAATGTAACACTTCTGTTGACACTAGTGGTATAATTATTCTCTACAGACGAGAGAGGCAGTGTAGAGGAGCTGCTAGCACGATGTGTGACAGGGCCTGAGATACAATAAATATATTAGAGCTGGTTATATAGGTAAGTGTGTGTAGATGTGTCACTAACTCACAAATGCCACTTGCACTCTCTGTACCATGGATGAGTTGTCTCTGGCCATTAGCACACAGGCGATGTCTCCCAGCGTATCGTTAGACAGCTGGAGGGAAGAGCTGCTTGACAACCTCTCAGTGCCATTGGCACGTGACCAGAAGGGAGCCACTCCAACCCACTTCTCGTCAGGCGACAGAGAGAACAGCTTAATAGCGCAGTGAATGGATATGTTAGTGTACGCATCAGTGAGCAGGTATATAAGTGTGCTGTTAGCAGTAGAGTTAGGAGCGGGAGAGACCAACAGGGGAGTAGAGGCTGGGAGAACGTATAGAGATTGATGAGTTAACAGAATGAATGAACTTACAGTCAACAGTTAGGGACAGGAGTATCTCTAGGTCCGTGTAGCCGTTGAGGCCGTAGCAAGACAGCTGGTGGGACCCGGGGGGGAACAGCTTGAGGTCTATAGCAGCGACGGAGGCGTTGTGGAGCTGAGGGGGGGTAGGGGGCGGGGGGAGAGCGCTGGGGATCGATACGGAGTCTTCTCTCCACTCCATTACAGGAGAAGGGTTGCCATAGCCGAGACAGTACACGTAGACTGGTGTTGAGTTGGAGAGTCGCGTGGAGAAGGAGTAGCTGCTCAATGCGGGCAGGAACTCGAGAATAACCGCATCTAAGTGGGTGTAATTAATGCTACGAATACACCTATACTAGTTACTAACCGTATACATTAACTGTGAGCTGTTTCGTCTGCATACTCCCTGTGGCGGGGGTGTGTACACACATGATCTCGTGGTGACCCAGCGGGACACTCGCCAGCCTCAGTTGGTGGTTATAACTCAGCACTAGGCTGTCTTCCAACCATCGCACGCGGTTGTTAACACCTCCATTGAAGAGACAGGACACATTTAGGTCTGTCCCTAGCTGTACTTCATATAAGTCGTCAGCTGGCTCGAATGAGAGCTGAGCTTCCGTGTAGCACAAGGCGAGGAGGTGTAGGGCAGTGAGGAGAGTGAGTGGCTTCATGTGTTGTGTCTACTACACGCTAAACAGTAGAGGATCAGCTGTTAACTAAGAGGCATTCCATGTTATTTACAATACATTGTACTCGAAAGGAACAGACATACATATCAATTGAATAAAATATAAATTGGTGTCTAATTCTGCTTCAGTCTGGCGGAGAGTTTAGATCTGATCGCGTGGAGATACCAGGGGTCGGAGTAGCAGATAACTGCGGCATTCGCGAGGAGACAAACTCCCCCAATCGCGGCATGTAACACCTGTGGTCGGAGCTCCATAAGAGAGAAGTAGTGGTTGCTGATGCTTGTTATAATAAATGTGATAAAAAACGCGAATAAGACAATCGGGGCTGGAGAGATCTTGCTTATAACAGAGCCGACTCGGCTGAAGTATTTCTCAATAAAGAAGAAGCTATACGTCACGCGCGCTGCCATATTAACGCAGTTGGCAAGTATTACGCCCGACACACCGAGCCAGTTCGTGCATACTACAGCCAGCACCACAAACGCCACGCTATACGCCACCATGTACCAGTTGTACCGCTCCACCTGAGCCCGCCCCATGACCGAGAAGCAGAAGCACTCGCCCATCCCGTTGAGTGCCAGCAGCAGCACGTAGAGACTGTAGCACTTGAGCAGCAGCGGGGCCTGTCCTGAGCTCAGCAGCCCGCCCCCATACAGGTGCAGCAGCAGGCGTGCGTACGCGGGACTGAAGGTGGCGAACACGAGTCCGACTATAATCACAAACCGGAAGAGCTTCAATAGGATTCCTCTCGAGGCCAGGAGCTCGTGCTCGCCTATCCCAGAGGGGCTCCTTCCGCGAGGCAGGGATTTGGTGAAATAAACCGCGAAGCTCTCTTCTAGCGGCTTGAATATGAACCTCGCGGCAATGGAGCCCAGGTTGTGTACGATGGCGTATATTCCCTGCTGGGCAAAGCTGAGGGTGGCGAACACGGTCATGACGTACTGCTCCCCGTTGGTGAGCAGCTGCTTGAGGAGGGTGTAGGTGACGAAGCTCCAGACCTCCAGCAGGAGTGCGCGCGAGGGGCAGGGGGGCAGGGGCGGGAAACAGCCGCGGAAGGTGCGGACTGGGAGGTGCGAGAATTCGCGTTTCTGTGAGAAGTAGCCGACTAATATCGCTAGTCTTGTGAGTGAGTAGATAAGCTGCGAAATCGCGAATGAGAGGAGCCCCCAAGCAGGCAGCGCCAGCACAAACAGCAGAGTCAGAACGCACTGCAGGAGAAAGGCAATACCCTCTGCGAATACCTCCAGTCTCGTGAGGCCCCCGTACCGCACCAGGATGAGCAGCGGCTCTCCGCACACAGCCAGCAGCGCCGCCAGCCCGTAGACAGCCACGGCCGGCCGGTAGTCCCCCCTCTCTGGCTGCTCCATCAGCAGAGGGGAGCACCATATTAGGGAGAATACGACAGTAAAGAAGGCACCGAGTATAGCGACACTCCATAGAGAGCTGATGGCTCTGTCCACTGGGTGTCGGGCCCATACGGACTTGTCCAGGAACACCTTGTGGTACGGGTCCTTTGATACCGTGTGCACTGTGTAGAACAGCAGCAGAAGTCTGACCTGGACAAGTCCCAGCAGCTCGGGCGTTATAAACCGCAGGAGGATGGCGTTAAGAACGAACGTACCCGCTCGTAAGAAGAGGGAGAGCAGCATCATGCCAGTGGCCAGGTGAGTGGCGGTCTCTAGGTCGCTGTTGGTATTTCCAGCGGAAGACATTCTATTCTATAGCTACGAGCTGTGAGAAGTCTATTTAAAGATGAAAAGAAATGTTCCTAACACGACACTTAGTATTATCTTAAATTGAGGGTTTGTTAATGGTGATATTGGCAGTTGAACATACAGTATAACATAACATTACCTAAGTACTTCTATCACTCGAGTCAATGTGGCTGATTGGTAGTCAGCTGGATAATACAATTAGTAATTTGGTTGGAGTTATTAGCGAACTTATGTAATGCATGTTTAAAGATACAAATATGGTTCGATGCTTACTTTGAAGTTATGATCTATGATCAAGAATAGAGTACAGATCAATCAGATGTCTAGCAATTAGAGAACAATTAACTATTTATAGTCTCCAGCAATCTCAGGGCCAGGTCTAGCTTATCCTCGATTCTCTTGATCCGCTCTCCCTCCTTCATTCTCTCGCACTCCACGCGCTTTTCGCGCTGCTTCTTCAGCCAGTAGCTTCGGAGACTTAGCCAGATACTCAACGCAATTATACCTGAAACAATAGAATATAATTAGAACATATCAAGTTCGTGTTATGAGCATTACCTAATACGAATACAGCTGATACTTTGGGATAGCTAGCAGAGATCACTACCAGGGTGTAGAGGTTATTTAGCCGCGCTAGCATCATGTCGAGGCACCATTTAGAGCCGAACCAGTAGTGCAGCAGTGTGACCAGAGAAAGGAACCCAAGGGAGACGTAGTACGTGGTGAACTTCAAGAGTACGTAGAATAGGAGGAGAGACGTTAGCACCAGCACTATGGAAATGATAGTAGAGTTGATGCCGTCTAGGTCCTGAGTGCCGAAGTTGCTCGCAAAGTGCCGAATGAATGTCTCTCCGGCCGCATTCAAGCTGTTAGACATTATATCCGGCCTGTCCTGCTCACAGCCAGGCTCGTCAGCCAGGCAGTGGCCGTCAGGAGCAGACATTAGCTAACTAACAGTTTTAATAATTCGTGTGAGATACGAGTGTATATTAATAGTAGAAGAAATATAATTATTTACAGCAGAGAGAGAGAGTAAAATAAAATTCACAAAATCGCGTTTTTATACGTAGTTAAAATAAAGTTAAAATTATTTATTCCTGTGCACTTGGGCATATTCCTCTAAGACAGGGCCTCTGCTGGGCACTTCGACAAAGACGAAATTGGCCTCGCTGGACAACTTTTGGTGAGGAATGTCGCTAACACTGGTGGACTGTGGTATCTTCTTATAAGGGGAAGGCTTCATCGGTTGCGTGGGAGATACGTTAGCCGATTTGGAAGCAGAGGTGAACGTGACGTTTATATACTGAGACTCGTTAGTGACAGGGAGGGACATCTGCATGTCTCGCGCGTTCAGAGGCACTGAAGTGAATCCCTTCTCGGAGAATATCTCATTGTCGCATGCGGTGTCGTCAAATACGGGCTCACTGGGTTCCTCGCGACTCGATATCATCTTCAGGTTGCCAGGCAGCTTAGCGGGACTCGCGAGGGAGGAGTTGAGGATAAACATATCGGGAAGGGAGACAGGGTCGACGGTAGCAGATTTTGTGGACCTCAGACTCTGGGCCCGGGAGCACCCCTTTACCCGCGTGATGTTCCCGTCTCTGTACATGGAGTCGAGCAGCGCGGCCGTGTTGTCCAGTTCGGGGGTAAAGTCGGAGGAGCGGCGACTGGGATCAAACCTGTGGATGGTCTTCGGGATGAGCGCGAATATAAAATTGTTGAGGACGTGTACCCACTGCTGCCGCTCCTCCAGGGAGTCGGCGCTGAGGTGGAACACGCGTGTGGGCGTGACGATGTCGAACACGTGTTTGTGGCTCTTCATCATCTCGCGGTTAAGCACTCCGCTGCAGGAGTTGAGCTCTATCAGCCCGAGCGGGTTTCCGGACTTGCTCTCTTCGAAAGTTGGGTAGTATTCGATTCGTATGTTCCTGGGGGCAAATGGGAACACCAGCAGGGAATCTATGAGGATGAAGTATCTCTTCTTCCATCCGTGGAAGGCGCTCCTATTATCGGGCGGAGACTTGGTGAGATAGCCACTCTTAACTACTTCTTTGCCAAACATCTCAATTCAATAGTAAATTCAATTATAGTTTATGGCAGCAGACTCTGATATACTAGCAAGGTTATAGTGCATATTACCCAATGGGAAGCGGCGGGGCGAGAGGAACAATTCTCCTTAATCTTATCTCACATAGAAGTGAGCTCCCATAACGAACCATGTGACACTGAGAAATGTGTACCTTAGAAAGAATAAGTTGACTACAAAATATAAAAATGGTTTTGTATTACACTTACTCATGTCAATATTAATGGCTACGAATATACAGTAGAGTGAATAAAACAATAATTCGGGACTGCAGATATCTCAGGGGTTCGTGTGGAGATGAGTCAGTTCTATGTCGGTGTGTGGCTTCTTTGGAGAAGTCGGAGGGGGGTAGGGAGCAGGTGCGAATATCTGCTCGGGCTGTAGAAAGGCGCTGGTGCTGCTAGATCTGTGGGAGAGGCCGATAAACTGTCCGCTGTCCACGTGGACAAAGTCGTCGTCAGCTGAGAGCGGAGAGGGCGTGTTGTGAGCGGGCAGAGCCGGCCGGTTGACTAGATACTGGGAGGGCACCAGTGGGGCCTGCTGCGCTGCGAAGTTCCGCAGGAGAGGAGTGGCGTCCGGCGGGGGCGGGACCGGGAGGCTCAGCAGCTTAGAGATGGAGACAGCGCTCTTGTACTTGAAGTGCTGCGTGGCTCTCTGCAGCGCCTGCACGGCCGCCATGCAGCGAATGCTGTCCTGGAAGAGCAGGGAGGTGGACAGATAGGCGGTGGCGCGGCCGGGCTTGTGAATGCGCAGGTGCAGAAGCAGTTTGTCCTCGGAGTCCTCTGTGAGGGCCACGTGCTTAACGGACGCTATGTAGTGCACCACGCCCTTACACATCTGCTCCTGTTTGGCCTCCACGAGCACGAACTCGTCGCTGTGGATGCCTATAAACCGCTTGAGCAGCTGTCCCGAGCGGGTCGGGAGCAGGCAGTAGACCAGCTCGCTGTTGGACAGGTTTATGGTCTCCTTTTCAGAGACCGAGGTTTTGATGGGGACGAGAGGAAGCGTCTCCTCCTCTAGCGACAGGGAGGAGTTGTAGAAGTTCCTGACGAGACAGTAGGTACGGATCTTGCTGCGACATACCTCGTTGTCTCCGCATGGCAACCGTTTGCTTAGCTCCACCCCAGACAGGGGGGTGGGACAGGGCGGCAGGATGATGCTGGGGTCATTCAGCACTCGCAGTATTTTAATGTTATTAGCCAGCACATCTGCGTGCTCTAGATCTAGCGCGTCAGCAAACATGGTGTCCTGAGGCCCCGAGTAGCAGAGACGGAGCTGGGAAATGCTGGCCTCCTTGATGGACTCCAGTCTAGCGACTTGGTGGTCGCTGAGCTGGAATCCGAACTGTGTGCGCAGGAGAGAGTACAGGTGTATGAGGAGCTCCAGGGTAGTGAGGCGACTGCAGTTGTCAGGATTGAATACGTTCTCTATGGCGTTGAGAATAATGTCTATCAGTGGGAAGGGCAGACTTGGGTCTCCAGGAGTTGGAAGCAGAGACGCGAGTCTGTCTAAGTCAATGGACTTGTTAGAGAACAGGGCGCAGAGGAGTCCGCATGACAACAGCACATTCCTGTCGTCAGGCATGGATGCGATGAGATGCAGAGCGAGCGAGATGAAAGTTCTGTCGGGGGACGGATCTGTGTGCAAAGATTCTAACTCCGACTGAATGATAGCGCTAAGCGACTCGCTAGGGAACTCGTGCTGCCCCGTGGTGGGGGTCAGAGAGGAGGGCAGGGCTGGGGGGTCAGGGGAGGGGCTCTCGTTTGTGGAGAGAGGATTCGCTTCTGGTTTCGGAGAAGATGTTATTGGGACTGAGTTATCCGCTCCAGGAGAGGATGGGTTCGGCAGCAACACCTCGTCCAGCTGGAAAGTGCCTAGCTCGGGACTCCGGCTGGCCAGGGGGCTGTCCAGCACCGGGTACTGGGGAATGGGGGGCAGCGGGGCGCTGGGGTCGGACCCGTCCTTAGAGAGGGGGTGCATGCGCTCACCAGTGGTTTCTATGGTATCAGGTGAACGCGTGGCTGCTCCGAAATTTAACGTATGGTTGACAGGATCGATGAGGGAAAGATTCTCAAACGCAATTCCAAATGGCGCGTGTGCATCCAAGAAGGGCATAGTTTCGTTGGAGGTCTTAGAGGAGTGCGCGCGCCTTAGAATAAGAGGGGAGTCACTGCTCGTAGGTAGCAGAGACGAGAAGTGTACCGCGGTCTGCTTTTCAAGATTATTATGTGGGTTGTTTGGTGGCGTGTATTCCTCATAAGCGTTATGCACTCTAAAGGAGTGAGGGGAGCCTGTGTGGCGCTCAATAGTAGGCACGTAGCACTGGAATTTAGCCTGTAGGGAGAGGGAAGATAGCGTTTGAACAACAGATAAGTTTGGTTTTGTGAACTGAGCCAGAGACCCAATCAATCTAACGGGAGACTTAGAATCGTCTGAGGGCGAGTAGTAGAAATGGTCGAGTGTATTGGGATTGTAATTAATGAGACAAGTAACCAGTGTATTTAATACGATAGCATCCTCCATGTTGAGGAGTATTTGCGTTAAGAGGAATAGGGCAGTGTGCACAGATAGCAATTCAGCAGGGTGAGACATTAGGGAGGCGTTGGTAGAAGGGATGAGGGAGCGGAGGTAGAGAGGGATGGTGAGGTTGTTCAGAATGAAGCTACGCAGTATCTCCGAGAGACGCGGAACTTTGAGAAACAAGATATCCTGCACATAGAGAATCTCATCCAAATGCCCCTCTGTCAGGGTCTCCAGCTTGGAGAGGGTCAGGTGACTGGCGTCTTTCTGTAGGAACCTGTCAAACTGCAGCGCGTGGTTTCCAATGAAGTAGACGAGGTTTGAGAAATAACTAGAGGCCGTCTTCTTGCATATGAAATTCAGCATGTCTTTATTATCAACGCGAAACACGTTGAGTGTGAGAGTACGCACTGCGATACGCACCATGGATTCTGGATGATCAAAGAACTTAATGGCTTCCGTGTAAAGAGGGAAATTGCTGAGGTGTTTGACCTCGTTATAGAAGAGATGGATGGTGTGCGTATTCAGCTTGAAACTGAGTGTCTTCAGGAATGAAACATAATAAGCCAAGTTCTCTTCGTTTGAAAAGTCAAACGGGTAGGAGATGATAGAAGTTATATGGTCGTTAGACATCAGGAAGTATATGGAGGTCTCCTTATGTGTGTTATCGAATAGAATATTAAGTGTTTGTAGGATCTGTACGGACAATGAAGGGCCTTCGCCTTGGTTGAGGATTTCCAAAAAGAAAGATTGCATATTTTTTTCAAGAAAGTAATCGAAAACACTTGAATCGTTCTGGTCCCCCCATATTAAATTCTCTGCCATTGAGCGGAGCGCCTCCACGAGAATTGCTTTGTTACTCTCTGTAACAACTCTGTTCTTCAGAAGCTGTTGGTAAGTGTACTTCAGATTTTCAAGGCCCAAATGCCTCCTAGATTTCCAGAAGAAATCGGAAATCTTCTGCCTGAAAGCCATCTCTCTCGCAACTCTATTTTTCGTTGCAATGTCTATCGAATTATTTCGTAATCGAGTGAGGTTAGAGTTTAAAATAGTTGGTCTAATTACAGATTGGACAAATTGATACAATAATTAGATGACCACCTTTGGTTTAATAAATGGGCTAAAGCAATAGATTGCGAGACTGTCTTGTTAAGTTGCATTCCTGTGAAGAATATTTTGTGGTACAACTCACCAAATATGTGTTATGCGAAGGACAAATACCAATAAATAGTTAAATTTAACAGACGGAATGTAAGCACTATTTAACCATCAAAAATGATTATTAATGAAAATTGTTAGAACACAAGTAAATCAGATGGTGGAGAGAAATTCCATAAATTAATTAATTAGGCATCCATTTTGTTTTGGGCGGCAGGATGACCACAGCAAGGAATGGAATGCTGACCAATCCATAGAAAAGAAATATGGCCGTAAGTTTTGAGTTAAATTTGGAAGATAATGCCAAGACAAAATTATGCAACTATTTAGGAGCCATTTATCGATGATGCAGAGAGCTGAATTAATGTCTGTAGAGATTAGAAAAGGAGTCCATGTACAAAACTTACGAGCCTGAGCTTAAGTACAATATTCGAAGCCAATAATTATGAGTGCAATGACTAACTGTCTAAGTTTTGGGATTGAATAAATAATGCAAAATAGCTTAATTAAATTGTATTGAAGCTTTTAAGAATGCAGAATATATGTTGAATTAGAAATGAATTAAAATTACAACTAAACCAGTAAACTGCAGCAGCTGAGCTGAAATATAGAAATTAGTATTTAACCACTTAATTTACATAAAATTATTGACAAATTGTAATATATAATACAGAGTCACTAGTTTAAAATAGCTTTCAGCACCAAAATCAATTAGAATACCAATTAATGAAATCAGCCTACTAATATAGGTTTCAGCCACAAATGATAATTGCCCAGTCCAAAGTGTAATGTGCGAAATAAGATTTCAGTGAGCACACCCTTGTCAGCTGATTGCAAATCGCAAAAGACGATTCTAGCATAATAATGATAACCATCGATTTTATTGAGCTGTTGCTTTTCTGAGAATCTGCAACGAAATCAGCCGGTCTAACCAGTTGACTTACAACAAACTGAGATGCATGAATGACAAGACAAATTCCAACACAGAATAATTTCTCGAAATTAAGGAAAGAACACTCTTAATTTTGAAAAGAGACATCAAATTAAATCAGTGAATAATTTGGGATGATCAGTTGTTCTGATTTCGGGTGTAATAATCAGCGTTAACTAATACATCGAAAATAACACGATGGTATTAGTTGAATCCAGACGTTGAATAGGAAGTTTATGAAAAAGATAAAATAAACATAATTTTGAGGTTTTGTTCTTGTTGCAATATTATACGTCTATCGGTGATTCCAGCTGAGATTCGCCAAGTGAGTCACATTCTGCAACATAGTTGCGGCGTAGCATCTAGGTATGGATATGGGTGGGTGCCATAAAAGTGATATCGCAAGGAATAATCAAATAATTTGCATACCAATCCGTTTAAGTACAGCATGAAAGCAGATGAGAAATTGAATATTGAAGAGTTTGGGGAAGAAGAGTGGAAAGATTTTAAATCACAAAAGAAGTTTAAAGTGCAATGCATATTTTAATAAATATACATAATAATAACCGAGGGTTTAACGTATCTGCTAAATAATTCCAGAGGGGTTTTTGAGCAGCCAAGACATGAACAACTACAAGTAGAATTACTGAAACGGTAACTTATTCAAGCTAGACATAACGTTATCAGAATTGAAGGAACTGACCAAATGGTGATAATTCCCGGGGTATCCCAAAGGAAATGCTAATAAATAGAAATTACATAGCATTGCGTTTACTGTATATATGTAGGAGAGTCTAAGATTTGGGAAATATATTAGTCAGTCAGTATTATCTAAGAAATTATATCATTAAATTTAAAAAAAAGGAGTTTAAATAAATTACATAACCAGCTGACAAATAAATTATTAAGTAAGATCCGTCTATGAATATAAGCATATAATTCGCCGCATTATTCCAAGTAATAGAGTTAATATATTCACGACGTGCGGTAGGAATTTATTTACATGGATTAACCCGTTAATATTGCAATTAAAAAATAAATTATGTAGGGAAATAGCCAAAGGGTATGCTGAATTTTAATGAACAATAATCCGCGGTTTGTTTGCGAATTATATTTATTATTAAATTGATAAACATAGTTGTATATTTACTAGTTTTTGAAAGTCCATAGTAGTGACAAGAATCTGTCAGATTCAGCAACCACTCAATAAAAGCCTATTCATGGAAAGTATATCTCGGAGCCTGTTGTCTAGCAGTGAACATATAATGGAATAGAATACCGTTATTTAACCCAATCCAAGTAAAGAAACCCTGTTCCCCGTTGTAAGCTACAACTATAAATATGGCTTTACTCTGTGAATAACCAAGCCCACATTGAGTTCAATTTGAATACGCCCTTCTCAATAGGACAGTAATAGCTGAAGCTAAAGCCGAATATTCAAGACCATTACACTATTAATAGATTAACAAGTCAATAGAGTAAGGAAAAAGCTCTACTATTAATATAGGAGTTACAGTGCAGATATAAAAGCTAACAGAGTCGAGCAAACGTACTACTACAAAGTAAAATATTGGAGCTGAGAACATCAGAAAGAAGATTGACGATGACAGAAATAGAGATTGCAAATGTATTTGTTGAGAGTGTGCCGATACATTCAACAGCACAAGACATTGGCATATCAACAGAAAACGGCTACCCGGCCAACAACACATATTTTATCTCGGTCACTGATACGACGGACATGCCCCTCTCAGCTGATTACCAGCTGCAGTACACCAAGCCCGTTATCATTTCAGAACTCCCGAGCCAGCTGCACGCACAGACCGTCTCAGTCTGCGCCGAAGCGACCGCCTTCCAACCGAGCAGCAACGTGGACAGACTTAAGAACTCGCTCATTATAACACTGAACGCAGATACTCTGAGAGAGATACAGAACGGGGCCGTCACTCTATGCAATACACTGGAGTTAGCAAAGACAGATGCATTCGAAGAGAATTCCGATTGCGAAATGCACGAACAACCGAATAATATCCTGACGTTCCAGCAAGGGGTGTACGAACACAACCTCCTCTCCTCTCGGTACATAGCCATTGACACCTGCGAAGAGTCAACGCTGATAGAGGATGGATTCAGTAACCAAAAGTTCATCTCGTTGAACGGGGTGTCACAAAATGGACAGAATATAATGGGCAACGAGGAGACGCAAGAGAGACCTGAAACGCCTGAAATAACAGTAATACGATTCCCCCTAAACCATAAGGCCCAAAGGAATATGTGCCCAAATTTGAAACCACTTGAAACACAACTGCCCATTATTTTCTCAGAAGGTATTACCCTGAACCAGCAGCATAAGACATTCGATGATAGATTGGAAGAGTTGTCTCAAATTCTAAACAAGTCGACTTCATTCGCTCAGAGACGGGGCAGCGCCACTGAGCTCCCGCCCCCGAAGAGCAGGAAGGTCCACACGTGTCCCTATCCAGGCTGTCTCAAGTCCTACGGCAAGAGCTCCCATCTGAAAGCACACATACGCACTCACACAGGAGAGCGTCCCTTCGCCTGCACCTGGTCCAACTGTAACAAGAAGTTCTCGCGATCCGACGAGTTGGCCAGACACTTCAGAACGCACACCGGCGAGAAGAGATTCTCATGCCCCCTCTGCGACAAAAGATTCATGCGCAGCGACCACTTAAACAAGCATGTGCGGCGCCATGTTGCAAATGTGGCGCGCGGAAAAGGCAGATCTGTAAAGAGCTACATTCCGCAAAGCTACATCGACTCTCTACCCGAAGATACACTTAATTCCTGCACCAATATGACATAGCTAGCGCGCGAATGCCCGAATAAAGGCCCAATCCTGCTTCATGCATGCTGTAATTAATGCTAACTAATATAATTTGTTTATTTCTGTACATAGATACTAGTATTCACGTTCATAGGAATGTGTACCATTTCTTCTTTAATGAATGATATTAAAATACTTGAAATCCTGAACATAGTAATTGGAAGTCGTGTGGGCAAGAAAACCGCAGTTGAACATAGATATGAGTTATAACTAGATTGGATACCTTAGACCATAGACTAATGTTGAAATAGATATTCCATTAAAATTGAATCCTACAATGCGAGCAAATATGGATTAAAAGTGTCCGTAACATATGAAATAAATGAAATTAAACGAACTAACAATGGTTAGTCCTAAATTAAACAACATAGTTGTCAACCAGTTAGAATAGTATTCTGTTCTGAGGGAACTAATTTCCAAACTGGAAGAGTTTCGACTAAGATTAGTCAGATAAAGAACTGATGGGAAATATACTGTGGAGTAAACTAAGGTGGTGAGGAGGAAGTAACCACCAGCTGATGGAAATAATAATTAAACCGAAGAATCCATAACTTACTACCATAAATTCAAACAAGTATACTATAGATTAATTGGAAACAAGTGGAGGGAAATGACGAGCTAATTAAAATAAGCTAGATTTATACAGTGTTAACCTATTCTAGGCTGTAATTTGCAGGGTGGTTATTCGATCTGTTTAGTAATCCGAAAGGGGCGAGAAGAGCTTATGTGATCAGAAATGTAATCATGTAAGAGAGCAATACTTATTCTGTGTCTCGCAAGATCATATTTCACATCAAAAGTGTGTACTTCCATTCGCTGGTAAATTCCAGCATAAAATAAGGAGGTGAGGCTTAATAAATCGCCACGAATAATTGCAGGAATGAAATAAATTGTATAATTTATTGGTTACACTAAGCATATATATTATATCAATTAATTAATTAATTAATTAACTAATTAATAAACTCGGTAAACGACTCACATCGTTCGGGCATTGATAAGAGGTTATCTCGATTTGAATATTAAACGAGTCGGTCAGATCAGACAATAAAGTCCTAAACAGATAATGTAAATATTTAACACCTAGTTTCCAACCCAAATAAAATGATTAAAAGCACAGTAGAAATTGGTAATTATAGGTTCAATTGCAGAATTTGCCTTAGTCAACAAACAAACAACAAACATATACTTTGTTCATTCAGATAAGGACGTTTTTGCATTCATTTGCACCAATGTATTGATGGAGATGTCAATTATCCAATTTGGTAATGTACGATTGAACTCGCAACGAGATAAACATCCCAAGGAGGTGTTAGAGATAATAATCATAACATATTAATTAATCTGTTAACCCTAAGCCCCGAGTTAAATACGTAGCAACAATATTTAACAGTCAGACAACCAATTATACCTAGGAGTACCGATCTAAGTATTGTTTACCAAAGTAGCAACGAACTCGATGTTCCAGGATAATTAGTAATCGACCGAGCCAATTAATGAGTTGGGTGTAATTACTGATGATAAGGAGACAATGGAATGAATTAGAACAGATATATTCCGTATGGGTTCATGTGCCGTGTGCTAAACTTGTTAATACTACAAATGGTAGTAAGGGTGAGGCGATCAGAAGAAAATGAATTGAGTGGTGATGTCAGGCGTAACAAGGGCGAGGTAATACAGTGATACCATCTGTAGATAAAAGATTACTTCATAATTCCTGTAAGAATCCCCATCAAACAAATGAACACAGAGTAGCAGTAGAGTGCAGTTTAGTCGCTAGCGTTGTCTTAGCTCGGAGGAATGCCCTGCTGCCTGGGAGATGAATGGTGATTGGGAAATGTGTGAGTTGAAAAGGCAGATACTTCCATGGCTTAAATGTAAACCCTATAAGTGTGCGTTGCCACAAGTTGCATAGAAAATCACAAAGTTATGTAAGAATCAGGCGAAACTGCACTTTTGTGCACTGATAGGGAATCTGTTATTCAAAGAGAAAAGCTTCACCACACATTCTAATTGCGTTCAGCAGTTAGTAGGTGGATTTATGGAGGATGCCATTCGACTACAATCCCAACTGTGTAGCAGTACACCCATGTAGGGAATTCTGGGCAATGCAGCCCAGCAAAGTTCGACATTTTAACTGCCTCCCTCTTATTCAATAGGATACTAACAACTAAAAGCATCTGTACAACTTGACAACACTACTGTCACTCAGCGATCATAGCAATATACAAAAATCTACAAAGTAAGGTTCGGCTCGTGAATGATATCAGCTGTTTCAATTTAACCTTAAGCCAAAATGAATCCTAATCTATCATAGAAATAAGTAGTTAGTTTATACAAATCGAGCTACCTCGCGTAGTGAAACCTCCAGGGTTAAACGCCTGGTTATACTAAATACACAAAAGAGATATTTGCAAATTATCTCGCGAGCATTAAAATTTAAAACGTACTAAGTATAATCACATTAAATTTATAATAGTTTTGTAGAAACATTCGAGTAAAAGGAAATGTCGTAAGTTCAGAGGGAAATTCGCGTAGGTAGTCAATAAAAGCATAATGAAAGAAAAATATAATGGAAGAGAAATAATAGTACATAAATATATTTCTACTGAATAAGTAACCGCCAATTATAAACAAAATAGCAGAAGTATTAGCTGGATTGGTGGGGCGGAGCACAACACAAATAGGAGTGGGAGAGGCAATTACAAATAAAATTATGATTACTAGTTAGGATCTGCAATCTACAAATTACTGAACTGAGAATGAGTGAAAAATAAACGATCGTTCTAGCATAAGACAGTTACCAATTTAGTGTTGTACGGTATTTCGGTGCAAATTATTGCCTAATTCGATCAATTTGCGAAGATATCCCCCATGGGGATCCAAATATTTTTGACCTCAGTAGACTGGATTAGGAACTCCTCCCCATGGCCCTGCTCCGCGGTCATCCAGTCCCTGGGCACGCCGTAGTTAACCCAGGTCCGCTTCACGTTATTCACGGAGGAGTGCTCCACGAACTTGCTCCCCTCCGGGGTTCCGAAGTACCACATGGACTCCACGTTTTGGTGCTCCACCAGGTACTTTGTCAGGTGCTCTTGTGATCCTAATACACGAATAAATACACTACAACAAACAAATAACAGGCAGGAATAAACGCGTACCTGTGACTATGTTAATCACGCCCCCTGGAACATCCGAGGTCTCAAACACTTGGTAGAGGTCGTTGGCACTCAGAGGGTGTCTCTCACTCGGAATAATAACAATTGTGTTCCCGCGAATAACCGCAGGAGCGAACAGAGAAACGAACCCAAGCAGCGGCCGCTCGTTAGGACACGCAATACCTAATTAGTCAACATAGAATAATTCCTACAGCTTCTTATAAAATAGCGTTAATTTAGTTACCGATAACTCCAACTGGCTCGTTTATCTTGAGGGTGGCGCCATACAGCGTGGTCTCCTGCACCGCTCCCCCGTATTTGTCGGCATAAGCGCCCCAGTGGAAGAGTCTCCTAATCGAGCAGTCAACCTCGTCCATGGCTTCCTCGAGAGAATCACCTAAACACAAAGAGAGCGGCCTAATAATAAGAATCTCAGTGCAGTCTCGTTAGATAATTGCTTGACAGACAGTTCGGGAGTTATGGTAAAGTACAGCATAGGTATTCCAGTACAAACAATAGAAATTATATCAGAGACTTAAATGGCGCTCTCACAAGCAAAGTACCAGTCATGTCAGAGATTCTCTGAGCGAACTCTGTCCTCCTCTGCTCTAGGTTTTCCGCGACGTAGTACACGATCTGAGCGCGGTTGTGCGCCGCCCTCTTGCCCCACCCTGGGTACGCTTTGAAAGCAGACTCGACGGCATCGCGGATATCCTTACGGTTCCCCTCCCCGACCTGTCCGATCACCTGGCCCTTGGCGCTGATCACGGGACGCGCGTACGGGGCGTCAGGCCGCTTCTGCGTCCCGCCGATGTACATCTTGTACGTTTTGTCTATGCAGGGCACCTATAAGGTACAGTACAAATAAATAGCGAGAACCGTTGTAACAGAGTTCGTACCTCCTGTGTGTCGAGCGTGCAAATGGTAGGGTACCCCTGAGCCAGCTGTGAGGGGTTGAGGGGGCGAGGAGCAATACTGGTTCCGAAAGTAGCGAGCTTAGCCTCGTCGATAGTTGGGTACACGCGGTTCTGCCAGACCGGACGTATGAAATCGTAGAGACCCTCTTTCCCGCCGTCCCTGCCGAAACCGGATTCTCTGTATCCGCCAAACCCGGCAGCAGCGTCGAACTTGTTGTGGCAGTTAATCCAGCAAGTTCCTGCCTAAGACAACATATCACACCTGACTATAAGAATGTTTTGCAACTCACCTTGAGATTGAGAGCTACCTCCAGGGCCAGACTAATGTTCTCCGTCCAAACACTGCTGGCCAGGCCAAACACAGTGTTGTTAGCGAGGGCAATGGCCTCCTTTGTGGTTCTGAAAGTCAGCACGCTGAGGACCGGTCCGAAGATCTCCTCCTGCACCACCTTGGATACCGGCTGTACGTTAGTTATGAGCGTAGGCGGGTAGAAGCAGCCCTTGCTGGGGATGGAGGCGCAGGCTTGATACACCTGACAACAAATAAATGCAAGTAAACAACAACAACGAGTGACCAGACTCGTGGTACCTCTGCCCCCTCCTGTCTCGCCCTCTCCACGTAAGTCTCCACTGAGCGTCTCTGCGCGGGGTCCACTATAGCGCCCATGTCGATGCTCTTGTCCAGGGAGTCCCCCAGACGCAGGTGCGACATGCGGTCCTTCAGCTTGAGCACCATCCTATCAGCGATCTAGCGGATAACAAGCTGTTATACCTCCACATTGGCTGCTGCAACAGACGTACGGTCTCCTGCACCAGGAGTCTGGAGCCGGCGCTGCAGACCTGCCCCTGGTTGAACCAGATGGCATCTACTATTCCCTCCACTGCGCTGTCGATGTCCGCAGAGTCGAACACCAGGACCGGGCTCTTGCCGCCCAGCTCGAGACTCAGCTTCTTGCCGGTGCCGGCTGTCGCCTGTCTCAGGACCTGCCCTATCTCCGTGGAGCCAGTGAACGCGACCTTATCCACGTCCACGTGGCAGGCCAGCTCCTGACCCAACGCGCCGTTACCTAAGCAGAGCACCGTTAACATATACCACGGATGGTCTAAAGGAGTAAGCTGACCGGTGACAACGTTAAAGACGCCGGGAGGCAGGCCGGCCTCTGCGCATATCTCTGCGAAGAGCAGGGCGGTGAGGCGCGTGTAGGTGGCCGGCTTGAGCACCACCGTATTGCCCATGGCCAGGGCGGGACAGACCTTCCAGGAGAGGAGCATCAGCGGAAAGTTCCAGGGGACGATGGCCGCCACGACTCCCAGGGACTTCCAGTCCTTCAACTCGGTGTCCATCAGCTGAGCCCACCCCGAGTGGTGGTAGAGATGTCTCACGACCAAAGGAATGTCGGTGTCCCTGCTCTCCCGTATCGGCTTGCCGTTGTCCATTGACTCCAGCACGGAGATGAGTCTAGCGTGCTTCTGCACGTGTCTGGCCACGCTGTACAGGTGTCTACGGCATTGCGGTTAATCGCTATAAATAGAAGACGTGCTACGACTCACCTCGCACGCACGTGAGGGGGCAAGTTGCTCCAGGAGACATAGGCGGCTCTGGCAGCCTGGACAGCGACATCCACGTCCTCTGTGGTGCCCTGCACCGTCGTAGCCAGCCGGGACCCGTTAACGGAGTTCCTGCTCTCGTACGAGTTCCGCTTGCCTTCTGGCATGTACCACTTCCCATTGATGAAGTGTCCGAATGACCTAAAGAGAATGCTAATACAACAGTATGGTTAATGGCTATCTACCTCTTATGGTCGTCCAGCCAGGCCTCGGCCACGTTAGAGGCCTCTGGGGCGGGCCCGTACTCCAGGGTCTTGAATATGTCGTGAATGGAGGGCTTGGCGGTGGAGGGGGAGGGGGGCAGCGCCGTCTTGGACTTCTTAGCCTCGGAGGCCTCCCCTTGTATGGCCAGGTCGGGCTCGGCCTGGTTGTGTCCGTTGGCGGAGTGGGACTTCTCCCGCTTGCGGCCGCTCCTAGTGTGTCCGGTCTGCTCCTTGGAGCCCAGCTGCTGCGTGTGGGAGCCGCCGCTAATCGGCGCCGGGACTGTAGTAGCAGACATGATAACTCTAATTATATTACGTCACAAGCAAGGTAACACAAAGCACAAATCAATAATCAAACTATTTGTTCAGCTCCAGCGGAGCGTAGTGCAGCAGCTTTTCAATGAGGTCCACGTGTGAGAGCAGCATGCGTCTGCAACAGTAGCGCTTGAGGCCCAGTGCGTCCAGCGCCTGTCCCTCCGAGTAGCCGGCCTGCAGCAGTCCCAGGTACGCCTCCCACTTGTTGCCCACCACCTTTCCGCACGTGAAGCAGCGCACCGGGATTATCATTGCTAATATGGAGACAAGCTAAGCTATTGGTTAATGCAATGCATGAAATAAGTGAGATAAGTATAGTATAATGACGTAAGAGAGTTATAGCCTGAGGTGGTACACGGGCCGCGTGGGGTCCGCGGGCAGCAGCGGGAGGGCCAGCCGGTCCGTGTCCGACCTGAGGAGGATGGCCTGTCTGAGGGCCAGCTGCAGGGAGCTCTTCAGGGCGGGGTCGGCCGACTGGCTCTTGAGAGATTGGTACTGGTCGGTGAGGGACCGGAACTGGTCCAGATAGGCCCCCATCTGGGGCGGGGCCGGCTTAGGCAGAGAGGGTCTCTCTCTGGGACGAGCCGCCTTGGGGAGACAGGGGGCAGACTGCACAGCGGGGATGGGGGGCAGGGAGAGGGAGGTGGGGGTGCGTCTGGCCGGCCTCTGTCTGGGCAGGTTCCGAGAGGCCCTGAGACTGGTGCTGCCCCTAGCGGCTGCCTCCTTGGCCTCGGCCTCCCGCTCCTTGATGCGCTGCAGAATGAGTGCGTACGCCGCCTTCTCTGCCTGCAGTCTCGCTCTAAGCACTTCGTAGGACACCGCGTGCTTCTGCCGCGCGGCTATAAGGGCCCGCCAGTGCCGCTGCAGGACCGTGGCGGCTCTGGCCCGCGTCCGCGCCTGGAGGCCCCGCATCCGGTGGAACCGGCGCCTGCCCAGATAGCCCCGGAGGTGCGGACGCAGGAACTGGGCCCAGAAGCGCCGCCTCTGTCCCTGTCGCTTGCGGCGCAGCAGCAGTCGGTAGCGCAGCTGCAGGAGACTAGCCGCTCTGTGGTGAGCGCCGCCGCGGGTCCGGGCGCCCAGAGAGACGAGCAGACGAGTGACGTCGGGTTGCTGGGTCTGCAGGGAGAGGTCCAGAGGGGTGAGACCCAGGTGACAGGCGTCCACAGCAGCGCCGTGAGAGAGCAGCAGCTGGCAGCAGGGCAGCGAGGAGAGGGAGATAGCCAGGTGCAGGAGAGGGGACCCGTCGGGACACGGCGTGTTCGCTGAGTACCCGAAGTCAAGCACAGTCTCAAAAGTATCTACAATGCGGTTATAATAACTATAACAGAACGGGATAAAGCTCGCCACTCACTAATGAAGTCTCTCTCCACAGCTAACACCACGGCCGGTATCGCCCTGAAGTGATCCGAGTCGAAGCGGGCTCCCCTCGCCAGGAGGGCGCGCACAGTTCCGGAGCTGCCGAGGGAAATGGCGAAGTGCAGAGGGGACCATCTCTGTCGGTCCGGGACGTTCAGGTCAATTCCCGCCTGCCCGAGAAGCAGATCCAGACAGGAGAGGTGGGTGTGAATAACCGCGAGGTGGAGGGGAGTGCGGCCCTCTCCGTTCTGATGGTTGAGGAACAAGCTGGAGAGAGGGTGCGACAAGAAGAACTCGGTCAACTCTGCATTCCCGGTGCCGGCCGCGTAGTGAAGGAGAGAGTTCTGGGAGAGATCTGGCTTGTTGAGGAGGTCGGGAGATATCTCGGAGAAGAGCTTAACTATCTGAAAAGCAGAATATCTACAGACCTAAGCAGAGGGGTATTATAGTACCTCGTTCCTGCCGAGAATAGCCGCGTAGGCGAGAGGAGAGCGCAGGTGTTTGTCGAATGAGTCAACAGAACACTTGTGGCCCAAGAGCTCTCTGACCAGATCGAGACTGCCCGTCAGAGCTGCAATGTGCAGGGGGGTAACACCGGAGGCAGAAGGAATGTGGTATAGCGGGGAGAAGTCGGGCCTGGGTCTGATCCTGGGGTCCTCCGAGAAGAGAGCGGTCGCGGGGGCGGTGGGAGAGGGGCAGAGAGAGAGGAAGTGCACCAGGTTGTGTCCCTCTCTGTCCTGTGCGTACAGAGACGCTCCTTTCGCTTGCAGCAGCTGCAGCAGATCTGTCCTGCCCAGAGCTAAGCACAGTGGATACGGCGTATTTAACTACTGCTTTAGTTAAGCACCGCAATACGATACCTGCTGCGTAGTGCATAGCAGTGGCTCCCGCGCAGTCCCTGGCCGAGAGGAGAGCCCTGCAGTCCGAGGAGCGCAGCAACAGCTGGGCTGTCTCGTGGCTGCCGCAGAGACAAGCGGCGTGCAGCGAGCTCCTGCCGAGCGGACCAGGGATGGCTGGGTTGGAGCCAGCGCGCAGCAACAAGCGCACACACGGGAAATGCCCGAGAGAAGCGGCCTCAAACAGAGGGGAGTGCTCCAGTGAGTTGTGAACATCCACAGCCCCCTGTCTGTAGCACAATAATAAGCTTAACAAGAGAGACTAGCACCCACCTAGAAGCGGACTGGTGTAACAGCAGGTTTAGGAGCCGTCTGTCTCCCACGCGACAGCAGAGGTGTATGGGCGTGTCTCCCCTCTCGTCTCTGCAGCCCGTGTCTGCCCCTCTGCTCAGCAGCAGTCTACACACACGATACAACACACGCCGGGATAAGAGATAAAGCTACCTGAGAGTGTTGCGGTCTCGCACCAGCACGGCCCAGTGCAGCGCTGTACGGCCCTGTCCGTCGCGGGAGTTGACGGAGGCTCCGGCGAGCAGCAGTGAGCGCAGACAGACCGGGGACCCGTGCGAGAAGAGGGCGGACAGTCCCAGCGCCGTGAGACGCGGGTGTGTGGGGATAGCCGTGTCAGCTGTGTCCTCGTCAGAGCTCGGAGAGAGGGCCAGGGGCTCGTCTAGGTCCAGCTGTCCCTCCTGCAGCACTGCCTGTGGGATTAAGTATTAATAACTGTTATAGAGTATTGCGCGTGACAGTACCTGGAGGGCCGGCGGGCTGTTGAGGCGGAGAGAGACGGCCAGCTGCTGCTGGAGCGCGTCAGGCGAGTCCGCGCTGAGCTCGGGTCCGGGAAGGGAGTCCCCCTCCAACAGCTGAGTCTCCTCCAGCTGCGACACGAGACGGGAGGTCTTCCTGTCCAGGTAGTCAGTGGGAGAGACGGCGCGCGCGCCCTCGTAGTGCTCTATAAGGTCGGGCGGGTGCAGGGAGGGCGTGAGGGAGACGCAGTGAGGGGGCGGAGCCGCGCCCCGCTCCAGGACGAACTCGAGGAGCTCGTGGAAGGAGGACAGCCCGGGGGAGACAGCCTGGCCGCGCGGAAAGGGACTCTCTGGGATGGAGCGGGAGCAGAAGGAGAGAACTCCGCTGTAAGCAGGCGCTGACATCCGCTAAGTGCAGGGAATGTATCAACTAATCGAATCGTAGCATTATGAAAATATATAAAATCAGCAATAGCTCTGGGGTCAGAAGAACCACTTGTAGCACTGGTAGAGTCTCAGCTTCAACAGAGTCCACTCGGCCCGCAGCGAGATCAGATAGGAGCGGGGCCAGCTGGGCTCCTGCTGCGCCTCGTACCTCCCCAGGATGCTCACGCACTCCTTAGCCAGAGAGAGGTAGTAGCTCTCGCGACGCGGCACGCCCAGGGACGCCTCCACGTGGGCCAGGAGGTCGTTGGTCTTGAACACCATTATCATCTCCCGCGGCACGCTCTGCAGCACCTGCGTTATCTCGTTGAACATGCCCATGGCGCGCTTGGTGATCAGACTCTCCTCCTCGGATGTCCGCGGCGCGTTGAGCTTCCCGTCGGCTATGGTCTCCCAGGAGCGCTGCGTGAGCACCGAGGCCATTATCCGGTGCAGCTGCGGGACCCCCATGTCCGAGCAGGCCCGCTCCACCCCCGGCATGTCTCCGTCTATGAGCGCCTTCCACAGACGGCAGTAGCTGATGCGCAGCTGCTCGCTCACATCCACGTACAGTCCGTGGTCCAGCAAGATCAGCTGTGGCCCCGAGGGCGTGGCTCTCACGAGCACATTCCCCGGGTGGGGGTCGCAATGCACCCACCCGCGGCGAAAGAACATGTCTCTGTAGAGCGCGTCCAGCTCGGTGACAACAGCCACGGGGTCTAGGCCGTGCCTTAGCATGTACTGCTTGTCGTCCAGACGGCCCCCCTCCACGAACTCCATGGTGAGCACGCGGGAGGTGGTCAGGTCCCAGTGGATGCGCGGCGCGCGGATCGAGTCCCAGTGTCGGTAGGCGCAGGAGAAGCGATGGCAGTTGCGAGCCTCCAGAAAGAAGTTGAGCTCGTTGGGCAGGTTTCGCTGTATCTCCCGCACCAGCCACTGCAGGTGCAGGTCCGGGAATACCCAGTGCACAATGTCCACGAATAGTCCTATTGTCCGCATGTCTGTTTCCGAGTGGGCCTTGACCAGCGGGTGCTGCACCTTCACAGCCACGAGGGACCCGTCGGATCGCAGCCGCGCCTTGTGCACCTGGGCAAGCGAGGCCACGCCCAGCGGCTTCTCCTCGAAGTCCTCGAACAGGTCGGACACCTGTCTGCCCAGGTCTGCCTGGATGAGCGCGTGGAGACTGGAGAGGGGCGAGTAGGGGGCGTCCTCGTGGAATATCTTCATGGTCTGCACGTACTCGTGCGGCAGCACGTAGTCCAGCGCCCCGATGTGCTGCCCCACCTTAACGAAGAGACCGCCGTTCTTAAAGCAGAGCACCTTCAGCCGCTCTGCGGTCCGCCAGTGAATTTCAGACTGGACTTTCTCATAGTTGGGGTCCGTGTAAGCGGGGAGATTCAGTTTGTAGTCCGCTACGATCTTAGCGACAGCCAGAGCAGCTCTCCCGAACCTCACTGCGCTGTAGGCGCTGGGATTCAGGAGATCAGAGGCGGGGTGGACTGTCCGTATCCAGAGGTACACTCCTGCTCCTGTGGCGGAGAGGAACAGGAGGGTGGGCACGGCCTTGTGACGTACAAAGCCCATGGTTCTAAGTTATGGCTCTAACTACTGGCGGCATTCCCAAATAGATAAATACCGCATGGCGCAGCTTACAATTTTTGTTGCAAACAAGGAAGTAGTAAAAGTGCTGGGCGCATGCGCCCAGTACTTTACTATTACTAGGAGCAATAGGATACAAAGACACAAGAAGATGGATAAAATCTGATAAAATAAGAATAAATAAGTTTGTAAGAACGAAAAGGAATACGGCTACAAGTAGTTTCTCTTTGAAATAATATTTTGTATTTCATCCTTAGTCAGGAGGGGAGAAATTGTAGATCCCACATAACTATTGAGCCATGCATGCGCTGCGGCCATTTCCGCAGTCATTCGGAGCGCAGGGTTCACAACCATGGCTTGTTCAACAAACCTTTGTCCGTCTGCGCTGAGGCGGTTAGCCAGGAGCTGACACTTCTCCCTAATCACCGGCTCGTGGCCAGTTTGAGAGTGCGACAGGACTGTGCCTGTGGTTAGCAACAGACAGAGACAGCCGATACTCCACACGTCGCTCTGCGGAGTCACGCAGGCGCCCCTCAGAACCTCGGGGGCCACGAAGCCCCGGGCAGAGACCGAGAGGCTCGAGGCGGGCACGAGCTCTCCGCAGCGCCGGGCGAGAGAGAAATCAGTTATTTTGATGTCTCCCGCCTCTCCCACGAGCAGGCTCTCCGGCTCCAGGTTGCAGTGCGCGACCCCGAGACCGGACAGATACACTACCGCTTCCAGCAGCTGCGAAACTGTACGGACGAGCGAGGGCTGGGTCCAGTCGCGCTTATCATTAGAAAGGTACTGCAGCAGGTTGCCCCCAGGCATCCACTCAAGCACGAGAACGTAATGAGAGGGTGTGAAAAAGCGCGAGTTAAAGGACACAACCTTAGGATGTATCAGTTCCTTATGAAGGTCGGTTTCCCTTTTAAAGTCAATCTGAGAGCGCGAAGTGATCGGGGTGTACTTGGCTACGAATTGGCGGCCAGTCAGCCTCTCCTTACACAGCTTTATCGAAGCAGATCTGCCAACCTCTAACTCGCCACAAATGTCAAATGTTTGATTGAAAACGACCTCGTTTTCCTCCACTGGGTTAACCTCAAGACTCGGTACCAACAAGGGGGCTGTCGGCTCGGAGGGACAACTGATGCCTAGCTTACTCGAGGAAGACACTCTGTATTGGTACTCGCGTCCCTCCTCAAGGGAGGAGTCCACGAAAGCAGTCGTTTCAATGTTCTCTGCCAAGAGCTCCCACTTCCCGCTGGGACCTAACCGCTCCAAGTTGTAACTGACAGATTCCAACTTCTCGACACTTCCCTGCCAGGACACGAGAGCCTTCTTCTGAGTAATAAGAATCGACTGAGGAGATAGGGGCGCTGCAGGGGCCCCCTCTACTCTAAGGCAAACAGAAGCTTTGGAACTGCCCAGTCGATTAACGCCTGAGCAGCAGTAGACTCCTTGATGCTTGGGTTCAATCTTATCAATGGAAATGGTGGCTTGACCCTCATGATAGGATATACAGCACGCGAGACTCTCCTCAGACAACCTGACAGAGTTGTGTTCCCAGCTCAGGCTAGGGGTGGGGTCTCCAGAAATGTAGAAAGTAAGCTGAGCGCTCTTATCCAGCTGGGCAATTATTTCCCCTACACTTGTAACAGTCGGTACACGCTCTGTGATGAGTGGAGAAATAAGCTGTCCCTCCTCCAGAACGAGGAACTGATCCTTAGTGGCTCTCAGCGCATCCTCTGTGCGTAGCCTGGCTACCAGTTGTCTGAGCGAGTCCCTGGAGAGCTGCGGCATCGGCCACGGGGAGTGCCCGGCGGATTGCGTGAGCTCTCGAATCCAGGGATGCGTTATGCAGCCAGCAGCTGTGAGTCGGACCTGTGAATCCAGGACCAGCAGCTGCTGAATGAAGTCTTGTGCTTCTTGCGAAATATCTTGAAATACAGACTCCTGGAGCGAGTAGTTGCACGTCAGAATGTTGAGAGCGGTGTGAGAGAACTCGCGAGATTCCGCGAAGAAGGGACTTACCCCTGTTAGGATAATGTAGCAGAGCACGCCTAATGCCCACATGTCCACTTGGCCGGACAGTTTCAGGTCTTCCAAGGCTTCGGGAGAAGTGAATTCAGTCGAGAGAGGCACGGTTATTGGAGAAAATCCATCGAATTGAAAGGCGGAACCAAAGTCAGCAAGCTTTACCTGCGGAGGCTCTGTACAAGTGGTTAAGATGTTGGAAGGCCGCAAGTCGTTATGAGCAATAGAGAGTTGGTGGAGATGTCGGATGGCCAGCAGCAACTGGTGAATGTAGCTAACTGCCACTGCCTCTGTTAAGAGGTCTTCTGATACAATTCTATCCAGCAGAGGCACCCCAGAGATCAGCTCCATTACGAGGCGCTCCGAATCAGGCAGCCCCTCCAGCTCTATCAGCTCTACGATATTAGGATGCTTCAGGGAAGATAGTATAGAGGCTTCGTACTGTAAGGGCTTTTTAGATTCAGGACTGACTCGCTGTACTTTTGCTGCTAGACTCCTCTTACTGCCTTTAGCAGAACAAGCATAGACGATGGCAAATCTACCTCGTCCGATTTCCTCCGAGAATACATACGAACTAGTTGGCAGGCACTCATCCTCCGAGAGGTCAGTGTCGCTACTAAACCTGCCGGCGCCAGCGCCCGCGGACAGCACCTTGTGTAGCGTGTAGAGAGAGATGGGGAGGGAGGGGGGGCTGGGCTCACTGCTGCCGAGTTTGTTCGCAGCTGTGACTCTGAACTGATATATCAGCTTATGAGAGAGGCTCTTGATGGTGATGTTGGTTTTGTTGGAGGGACACTCGCCGGCTTTACTCCAGGCCATATCTCCAGTGTGTGACTCTATAACATAGTTTATTATCGGGTTATTCCCGTCAAAGCTAGGGGGGACCCACTTGAGCTTTACAGAGTGTGAAGATGTCTTCACGGCTTGGGGAGAGGACGGCTGAGCGGGAGGGCCACGAATTGTAACCAAGGAACATTTGGAAGTTACACCAATGTTATTTTTGACAAGGCACGTGTAGGAACCCGAGTGTGAAAACTCGCACTTGTCTATTCGCAACTTGCTGCTGACATGCGAAGTAATTATAAGAACCGTTTCCTCGGATTCGCTGAGGATAGGAGTATCTCCATGTGTCCATTGGACAAGGAAGGGGGGCGGGTTACTGGCGAAGCGGCAGGTCAATGTGAGTGGCTTGCGAATCCAGAAGGAGTGCTCTGAGGGCAGCTGTACGATTCTGGGTGCCAGCGGCGAGGTAGTATGTCCTGAGTTGAAGGGCTGTGTGGCGTACTGGGATGTAGGAGTTTTGGGAAAGGGAACCGTTTTCGTATCTCTATTCTCTGTGTGCTCTTGACGAATGCGAGGAGGGTCGTTGAGAGAGAAAGCTCTCCTTCGAGCAAAACTGTCCATTCGGAATAGCCCTTTCCTGCAAGTCATAGTGAGATGCTGCAATACAGAAGCATCCAGGGGAGTTGACTCGATCTGAGAGGAAAGAGAGTCCAACCAGAGTTTGTGAGACTCGGTGCACTTGCATTTGAGCAGGAGGCGTTCTCCAGCATTCAGTTGTATGGTATTGGGATGGTCAGAACTCGGTTTGACATCATAATAGTCAGAACATTGGAGAAAGTCTTTCAGATAATAGTTCTCCTTCCCTCCTGGAAATTGTTTCTTTTTTGAGAAGAGCAGAGTCTTTGGGAAGAGGAACACCTGTCTCTCTTTCAGCGCATGTCTGGTACCGAACTGAACCAGAAATGAGTCAGACAGGATACAAGGGCCTCCTAGAGAATGTTTGTGCTCAAACTCCAGCATCAAGTAGTGAATACGAGTGTTAGCTTCCCGAAGAATGTCCTTCGTCAGTTCAATCGCAGGCTCCAGTTTGGGCAGGTGCTGCTCCGCCCGAATTGAGTATTTGAGCATATCTTGCAAGATGAGAGGGTACTTAGTAATCCTGTGGAGCGGGCGAATTAAATAGTCAGCCAGAGTCTGCTTAGCTCTCTTAGGGACACTTCTCTCTATTTCTTCTATCTGAGCGCTGAACTCCCTCATCGGAGCCTCCATTTTATGTCTCTGCTCGATATAATCTACGTACAACTTGAGACTCTCCTTTTGGGAGATGAAGCACTCTCCGAGGTTTTCAGGGTGAGACTGGCACATGCGTAAAACAGGGAGAAAGATACTGCGATGGAAAATATGTAGACGAGCGATCAGATCGAATAGTTCAGTGCATAATATCCGTAGCTGACTCGGGACTTCCTTTCTTCTAAAAGCCTCGGGGTAGTGGGAGAGAGAATACGCGAGGTCCTGTACATACTCTTGCTCTGTTGAGACCAGCTCGTCAATAACGAGAGCGCTCTTCTCGAGAGCAGACAGATTGGGAGCGTTGAGAGCCGCAGAGTACTCTTCCATCCCAACACTGTCAGGAGAGGTGTGGAAAGACCTGACCTGACTGAGCACAGGAAAGTCAGAGGGGACACTGCTGTCTTGGCTGTCATACGACTTTACGAATTGGTGAGTCAGGACCACTGGCTGCGACAGAGAGCTCTTATGCGAAATGGAAGGCGAGAAGTTATCCTCGAAAGAAGACAGCTCTAGACACGAATCAGGGACTAGTCCCTCCTCTCCCGTTTGAGATCTGCACATCACCCAGCCTGTCCCCTCGGTGTAGAGAACCTCTAAGCGAGTGCCCACACGCACGGTGAGAAGGTCGGGTTCATCCGCCTCGAAATCCTTAAGCACATTCACCATCATGGTATCGTTCTGGTGTTCAGGGGGATTGCTGCTGCTCCGGCTGCCCCGTGGCTGTAGCGGAAAGCTAGAAGCCGAGCAGGCAGGAGAGGAAGCCAGCTCCAGGTAGCTAGCTTGCTCCTTCAACCGCTCCCACTGTTGGTCCGATATCTCTATCTGTGTGTCGTGCTCCTCGACTGACTGAGCGTCGAGAGAGACGAGGGACCTACTGGGGTCTGTTGAGAGATGCTCGGCTTCAGAATAGCTTAATTCTATAGTTTCACTTTTGAGCCTCCTTTGAACTGGACTGAGAGAGAACTCGCTAATTTGTGCAACTTCCGAGCGCCCTCTGCTCCTGACAGCTGCGCGCGCCGACTTCACGAGGAGGAGGTACGGCAGCTGCCTCTCAGGCTCCAACTCGAAAGGACTGACAAACTTGCTAACTAGCCAAAGAGTGGCATCTGATTCAGTGTCCAGAACAACAACGCGATCTCCTGACCTGAAGGGACAGCTATCTTCCATGCTGGAGAGGTCATCCTCCGTGCTGTAGTCGGAGAGCAGCGTGTACACGTGCGAGAAGTCCACGTGCTGACATCCAGACAGGATTAGAGACGGGTCTTGTGAATAAACAGAGTCAGAGAACATGGAGGAACTAGCCCAACTAGGTCGATGGGGAGAAATATCTTTGAGATGCGAGGCGGGGATAAGGCCCTCCTCGCGGATTGACCCGACAACAGACACTAACCACACGTCGCCCTGACTCTTGTTAAGGACGCGAACTCTCTGACCCTTCATCAGTTTGAGAAAGAGACCAGAGCTAGTGGGCTCAAAGTTCTCAGTAACTTCGAACATGTCTTGTGGAGGAGAGGCCGCCCTAGATGGATTGTCGCTGATAGGAAGCACAACACCGTGATACTCTGCTAGCAGCTTTAACATCCCTTCGACCCATTTGTTCTTAATCTCTGGGGTCTTTGCTAGTATGGAAAAAGATTTAAGTTCTGACTTTGAGAAGAGAGAAACTCTAAACTTCGATGAAACATCAGCGTATCCAAAAGTTAGGAAACATTCAGTGAGCTTGAAAGTTTCTCGGAAAACATAGGTGTCGTTAGAATGAGATTTGTGAATAACGTCACAGAACACGATCAGTTCTGGAGTCAAAAATATTCTGTATTCCCTTGCGTTTTTCTCTTTGAAGCCGAATGTTGCATAGAATGCGTCTTGTAGAAGTATCTCCTTCTCCTTCACTGAATGTTTGCACTCGCTAACGAAGCTCCAATGCAATGCGTTGTCCGCAGAAGTCGGGATCCAATGCAGCAGGTTTAGTGTTGAGTCTAAGGAAGGCGCGTAGGGCGAGCGAGAAGTAATGGCGTAGTCTAGGAGGTCCTTGAGGAGGATCTGGTACTTAGGGATTCTCTGCAGAGGCTGTAGAAGGTAGAATTGGAGAGGATGAGAAGTATTTAGCCCCTGCGAAATCTGCTGCCATATTTTCGTGTCATGTCGTTCAATTAACTTTTGGGATTGGAAAGAGTTTTTCATGTAGTGGAAGTAGGCCCAGAATTCCTTCTCTCTCGAGGCGAACGCGTGACACACCTCTTCAGGATGCACATCGTGAGCTTCTAGCGCTGATAGGATAGCCGAGTGGAGAGTGTATAGCTCGTGTATGTTCGCAAACAGAGCCGGAATCTGCCCCTGTAAGCTTTTGGGGGTAATACTAGTCTGTGAAAAATAAGGAATAAAGACTTGCACTAATGTTTTCAAATGCTGTACATAGGCGGCTTCTGAGCTCAGCAGATCTTTGATAATGTAATTGATAAACTTGATAGCATAGTCCTGCTCCACAGTGTTGATAGAGGACTTGGACTCCTGGGAGCTGGAAGAGGCGGAATGCCGAATAATGACTGTGTTAGGAGCGGAGCTCTCTCCCTGAGAGGCCTCGGACGGTAGCATCGAATGAGACTGCGGGGGAGGAGACTCCGCTAGGAGATTCTTTAGCTGGATCTCTTCTCTCTTTGCTTTCAAAAGCTCAAAGAGGGACTCGGACTGCGCCTTTATATCAAGCACGATCTCTGTGACTCGCTGCACCTTTATCTGCTGAGCCAGCCAGAGAGAGTTCTCTACTTGAGATAAGTGGACAGAGGCGGTGTTAAGACAAGCTTCCGTCTTGTGGTAGAGAGGAACCAGGTCTCTGCTCTCCTCTGTGGGGAGGGGCGATGCTGTCAGCTGGCTGGCGTGGTCACACCACTCTCTCATCTCACTCAGAGGCCCGCTCAGCTCAATCAACAGATTTAACCTTTGTTTGTTGGTGCCTACAAGAGTCTTCAGTTCTTTAAGCGTCGCTGACACTTGTTCACTCAGTCTCTCTACTCGCAGCCACTTAGGATGGCCAGTTGATATAATAGAGTTGCCAGTCATAAGCAAATGGTTAACCGATTTTGTTATCGTCTTAAGGAAGTCCTCTTCAGTGAGTATACTGTCTAATTGTTGGTGCGCCATGTCAATGAACAATCCTTCCTGTACAACGAAATCAAGTTGTGGGATATCATCCATTTTAATTTTAATTGAATCAATCATCTGAAATGCTTCCATTTCGAACTTATCAACTTGGTCCAGTGACAGCTGCTCCCCATTTGACCCCGTCTTCCGTGCAATAGCGCTTTGCAGCTGATTGAGCAACTGTTGTAGCCCAGCGGTCGAACTTTCTAGCTTGGACAGTGCCTGGGAGAGTTGCTTGTCACTCAAAATCTGAGAAATATTCTCTGCGATGTCGGATTTGTTCGCTTGCTGCTGGCTGATGCCCCTCTCCATCCTCTCAAGCCGGAGAGAGGAGGGCAATGCTTTGTTCGCGTTAACCTGCGTCAGCAGAGTCTGTAGAGCCGTCTTAATGCCCTCAGTTGCTGAGAAGAACGCCAGGAGTTTGTTGAGGAGACTGGACAGCTGCTGACAAACCCCGGAAGTGCTCCTGTACTTAGCGAGTATGGCTTGGGCCTGCTTGTTGAGGGCGGGAGTGGGGTAGCTCTTCTCTAGGGTGTAGCTGTTGATGCTGGAGAGAGCTGTATGGGAGCTTGTGACGCTGTCTAGGGACTTCTGAGTGTCCGCAAGAGTTAGAGGAAACACGCGACGAATTCGAAATAAGTCGACATCAACTTGTGAAACGAGGTCACGCAACAACTCCAATTCTCGGTGCGAGGAATGGTCATGAGCCGGTGATGAATGGAAGTTGCGCTCACAATCGAGAAAGGCTTGTTCGACCAGAGTGAAGTGCTGCTTCAGTTCAGCTACCTGTCTGCGAAATGTCTCGAGCGCTTTGAGACATTGAGTTTCAGCTGTTTCGGCTGCGGAAGCCGTGACTGCTGGGTGCGAGGAAAATTGTTCGAAGAGAGAAGAGAGTTTCGTGATACAGCTCTGAGACAGCTCGAAGCGGGCTTGGTACTCCTGGAAAGTGTCTTCGGAAGAGGAATCAGAAGTTTGACAAAACGTGTCGAGATCTGAAATGAGAACTGACACTTCTTCGCAGCAACTTATAATGTCGATGGAGAGATGAGCTAAGTGCTGAAGGTCGTTAAAATGTGAGGTGCGTCTCTTGTGGATGCTCTTAAGTCCCTGGGACAACTTGAGTAGTCTGTTCTTGTCTGTCTCAGCTGCTAAGGAGCGGGCTATGAGAATAGCTCGGTTCTGTAGGGTCTCGTGTTCCGACTCCTTAGGCAAGAGGTACTGCTGCTGGAATGACGTCATCTTCTGACAGTACTCATGCAGTGTTTGTTTGGTAGAGGGGAGAGAGCTCATGTTCTCTAGATAAGCTCCCATATGGTCTAGGTACCAATTGTGGAGGGAAGTTGCTTTATTGATCAATTCTTCCACTTCTCGTTCTTGCTTAGAAAGACCTGCCTTCTCTGCGAGTTTGGTCTGGCATTCTTGCAATCGAGATTCAATCGCTTTCCGCATTGACTCAAGGTGCGAAGTTTCGGTTGGTGGGAAGTCAGGGATCTTTTCGGTGAATTTAATGAACTGTGCAACCTCTCGCTGGCATGAGGAACTAGTCTGTTTTATTTTTGCTATAATTTCATCAGACTGATTAGCAGTAATTGGCTGAGGTTTGAATGCCCTCTGTTCTAACTTTTCGACCTCTCTCACGAGGGAGGAGTAGCGGGAGTGGAAGAGCGAGCATTCCTTGAGAAAGGTTTCCCTCTCACTGGTCAGGGCATTCACTACTTCGTGTGCTCTCGAGATGTCAGAGAGGAGAGTCTCGATGTGTGACTTTTCTTGCAATTGGAATAGCTCGGGCATGCTTAGGAGCTCTGTGGCGAATTCGAATACAGAGGCTTTCTCCTTAGCAAGTTCTTCTACCTCCTTAAAGCCGGCAGAAAGCTCCCCTGCCTGGTGTTTCACGTCATCTTTGCTATTTCCGACTCTCAGGGAGTTCTTGAATTCTTCTGCGAAACTCTCAAAAGCAGACACGATTCTACTGCAGTCACGATACAAGCTATCGAATGGCTCCATTCCTATTTCCTTCAACGCATGTTTCCACTCCAGTTCACATTTGTTCCATCTCTCGTCGAGTTTCCCAAAAGCCAGCAGCATGCCAGTAGGCTTGAGAGGCTGACCGACAGTCTGTTTCCCAATAAGAACCGTAAGATTGTCACTGAGGGAGATGAGTTGATCTAGGGCGCTACGGCACACAGTTTTGTGTGAGATAAGAGCGGACCGTAGAGCTAAGTAGCTTATAAGCTGTTTGTTAGGCTCTGTGTCTGAGAGAGTGGTAGGAGCAATAATTTGACAAGAAGCCTGTTCCATAGATTTGTAGAAGGTAGTAACACAAGAACACTGAGACTTGAGAATAGAGAACTGCTTAAAATATGCGGACCATTCGTCCTTAAGAATATTCGCCTCATCTAGAGCCCGGTAACTTTTCAATATTTTCCTTACAGCAGACTCAACGGAGATATGTTCCTCTTCGAATCGCAGCAGCTGCGTGTGAGCCTCGCGATCTCTCTCCTGCTCCTCTCCCCACCTGCAGAGCGAGAGCACAGCTGTCAGTCCCGTATCTGCTATCCAAATGCGTTTGTGTGAGATGTCACGCAGCACAGCAGCCAACTCAGGCTTCGGGGGGAGCTCGCTGCTCTCTCGCGTAGAGTTTGTCCACAGGAAGTCCAGCTGGGACTGCAGACTGGACAGGTCCGTGAGCAGAGCTGTTATCGCACTTCCGGTGTCCGGCATGAGTCTGTACTCGGTCCTGGGCAGGATGGAGGGGGGCGAGGAGACCAGCGGCATAGCCAGCTGTTGCTGCAGGAAGGTAGCAGTGCCGGTCGTGCAGGCCAGGTCGTTGGTGACCAGATCCTTCTGCTTAGCCGTGTCGGGGCTGCCGGCAGCCAGCAGTCGCTGATAGTTGCTGAGGTTGTTGCTGACGTTTGTTCTGGCCAGCTGGAGGTCCAGAGCCAGTCTCAGCCTGTCTCCGTACTCCAGCATGCCCCTCTCGAGGGTGGTGTTCATCTGCGTCAAGTAGCGCAGCCGGAAGTGGAGAGTGGGCGCGTGCGGCGTGACCAGCTGGGAGGGGTGGTTGGTGTCGTGCGAGATGCAGCGCGTTATCAGGTTCTGGCAGTACTTGACGGTTGAGGCCACATTAGCTTTGAGATTGTCAAAATCGGTCAGTAGCTGCTCCAGCTCATCTGAAGTACCCCACACGCGCATCTTTCCATCCAACAGCGTCGTGTACACGTTTTCAACCCACTCAATAGCCTACGCAAGGAACAAATACAGTAGATGCCGAATATAAGAACACGGGTTATAAGAACATTCCACTGGAAACGGTTGCCATATACCCTGTATAATTTATGCCGGTTATAAGAACAATATAAGCAGTTTCCTACGATGTTCTTATAACCGGCTCCACTGTAGCACAATAGGAGTGTAACCAGTGGTAGCTCACCTGCGAGATCTCCTCCTGCTGGAGTCTGAGCCCCTCCGCGTCCGGCGGGCGCTTGCGTGAGCTGGCCACCGCGCGGGCGAGCTGCTCCTGGCACCACTCCAGCTGTCGGGCCACGTGCTCCACGGCCGGGGAGTAGTGCAGGGGCGGCAGGCTGGACCGCGGGCTGTCCCCCTGCGGGGGCTGGGAGTGCGTTGAGTTCTCCTCTCTCAGCTCTTGCAGCAGAGAGCGGCCTACCTGCGTAGAGGGACAGTAATAAGGATATATATCCATGGTAAGTATACGAACTCGTACTTCTATAACTTTGTTAGCTGAGTCAACAGTGCGCTCGCTAGTGGCTCCTGAAGTGTACTTCTTGCACATCTCTCTCAGGTCTTCGCACAGCTGATTGAAGCCAATTCCTTCATTCAGAAGCCTTTCTCTCGACTGGATTCTAATACAGATTTAATGTTATTGTAACCTACACTGTAAGAATATATAGGACAGGGTTGAGTACCGATTTGCGAGCTGGGTCATGAGCTGGTGCAGGAGGCCCATGCGGTTCCCGATGAGTTTTGCGAGAGAGCCCGTGTGGTCGGCAGGGGCGGCTGGGTCGGAGGAGAGGATCAGCTGTGCCACGCGCGACAGGTGTCTGACCTCGCCGGAAACGGTAACGACTTTATCTTTGAATCTCTTGAGACCGTCGAACAGCTCTAGACTCTCCTCAGCTGACTCCCCGATGTGACAGGGCCCGGACAGGTTCTCCTCTCCGTGCGCTATCAGCCAGGACTTCAGCTTTAGACTCGTGTTCTCGAATATGTGAACCTACAAACTCCATTAATAAACGGATACAGGGTTACTGATAATGAGGGTATAATTGCCTTGATACAGTGCTCTAGCCGAATGGTTTTATCCTCTGCGACAATCGACAGCTGTGACTGCCTCCGCTGCATGGAGTCTATCAGCTTCCTCACCACAGAGGCCGCGTGCTGCTTGTACGGCACCTCCACCGCGGGGCACAGCTAAGCACAGCAGATTCAACAGTATAATAAATAATAGTTTAGTACTGACCATGAACTGGGGACGATTGGGAGTTCTGAACTTCTTGGATTGATCTAATCTTCCCAAGAAGTCGTCCGCCTCACGCAGGAACCCCTGCGGAGACTTGTGGATCTGCTCAGTCAGCTGTCTCTGTCGCTCCAGCACCGTCTCTCCCGACTGGATGTCCCTATCAATCCAGTTAATAGCATATTACACCAGCACACAAGAGGGGTACCTGGGGTTGTCTTCGTGCGTGATCTGTCTCTCCAGGCGGGAGAAGTGGTCCATTATAAAGTTGTGTGAGGCGATGAGGTGCTCCAGCTGGAGTCGAAGCTTGATCCACTCCGAGTGGTCGTACGGGAGCGAGCCCCCCATCTCCGGAGGCAGCTGCTTCGTGTCGAGGTAGCGGGACAGCTTCTCGAGGGAAGAGAGGAGAATTGTCTCAAACGGGAGTTTGGTTTTCTCTTTACTGTGCCCTATAAGAGTTAGTATAAAATAGCGAGTAGAGAACTGAGGTATCCTACCGATGGAAGCCTGCTTCTTCTTCCAGAACTGCTCGGGCTGCAGCAGGTACACCTTGAGCAGCTGCGAGGAGAGCGCGTCCTTGAGCGCGTGCAGGATTAGCTTGCTGGAGGTCCAGGGGCTGTGTCGCGCGTCCACCACAGCGGTGTACCCCTGGGCCTTCAGCTCGAGCGGGGGCGTGTTCGCCAGGTACAGGATAAGCCGTCGCAGCTCCTCCGCGTCATAAACGTACTCCTACGATAGCATAAAGTTAGGTATACTCAAGTGGGCGTGAGGTACCTTTCCCTGGGCAGGGACACAGATAATGAGGCGTCCCTTCTTGTCTGTACCGCCTGCCAGGATGCACAGTCGCTTCTCAATGGTGTCGAGTATCTCGGCTGCCGTGGTGGGCGGCTGCTCCAGTCCTGCGGATTCCGCGCTGAGGTGAGAAGACTCGTCGGAGATCAGCGTTATTCTGCTGACGTCAGAGGCCAGATGGAAGGGGGAGAGGTTCTGGAACTCCATCGTGGCAGCGTCCCCGGGCGAGGTTCGGGTGCTGCTGGGAGCCTCGTGAGACCTGTGGACAAACATATATACACTAATACCTCTATAAAGTGAACACCTGGGGACCAGCCAGAATGTTCACTTTTCATAACTGTCTAAAGCAATAGGAAATTTTTGGGACCGAGAAAAGTGTTTGCATTTTGTAGTTGTTCATTTCTTGAAGGTGTTCACTTTTGGAGGTTTTACTGTATATTTATTAATTAGTTGGCTATAAGGTATTGTAGTTCGGCTATAAGATACATATTGTATGCAACTCACTTTGTAGCACCGAGAGACTCGAATGTCTCGGGGGAGTCTATGTGCGCCAGTCTGTGAGTGGGCATACAGATGGGACTGGTGTGTCTGCGCTTAGGAATATACTCGTTAGAGGGTGCGCTGGAGGGGGCATTGGGAGGAGGGTTCTTAGGGATGAAGAGGTGACCTGACATGCCACGCAAACTCTTGTTCTAATTTAACCAAACACAATGGTAATCAGGGATTAGTGAAGTGTAAGCGTAGACATAGTATAATTAATTATTGTTATTCAGCAATAAAATACAGACAATCTCGTAGTTATTTCAATCTGGGGAATTTCCTAGTAACCTGATAACTTGATAAGGTAGGAAAATAAATTCAATATGGTGTGGGCTAAAATCTGCAATACAATATTATTTATTTTTGGAACATTTACACACTGATTAAAAAGGTAAATACAAATTCGGATATAATTTAAGGAAAATTCAATTAACAAGTCAGCAAATACAGAAATTGGGATGAAGTCAACAAGAAAAGTTAGCAGTAATAACTCCAGATTTATTAAATCCCTTCTACCAATCCCTGCAATTGAACAATACTAGTAAGCGGCAAATTAATAAGTGCAGTGTCCCCAATGGGGGGAATTTAGTAATTTTGGAGAATGCACTTTCAATTAAATTATTATACAATATCTAATATAGCATTTGGAGGGGTTGTTCCCATTGCCAATCCCTGATGCACAATTTCGAAACCCAATTTAATAGCAAACGAAGCAATATTGCAATTTGTTATAAATACACTGATTTGGTAAATGTAATAACATAAACAAACATCCGGATTAACAAATATGGATCTTGACGGACTTAGTACAAATGCAATTGCGCTGGTTATGTCGGAGGAGGCGGGCCCGGGCCTGAGGCAGTACCTGGAGTGGATGCAGAAGGAACTGCTCTGCAAGGAGCTGGAAGTCACACGGATAGCGTACTTACATGAGGGCGCTAGGGGGCTGGAGGGCGTGTTCGTGCTACTGGTGTGGACCCCTTCAGCGCTGGACGCATTCTCTAATGCGGAAGACACATATACAGATAACAGCACAGTCAGCTGGCTGCAAGAGAACACACTCAGCAACCAAGTTATCAACTTGTACACCAACAACACTGCTTCCCCCACGCTGCCCAGCTGGGCGAGCTACTTCCGGAAGTTCTATCTGCCGCTGCACTCGAGCACGACGGCCCTGGGGACCTACATGAAGCTGGAGCCCAACTCCAAGCTAAACTGCCAAACTAGAGTCGAGTGGGAGCTCGAGGAACAGGATGCGAAGGAGGTTCTCAGGTTTGGGGGCCACCTGGAGTTAGGGAGTATGCATAGACTTCTGCCGCACGCCAACAGGAACAGCGGGGAGGGAGGGCGCGTGTCGGACGATTATAAGTTCAAGGAGTACAAGACTCTGCTATGGTACATGCTGAACATTGGGTATTTGAAAGCAGAGTCGGTACAGGAAGACTTCACAGAAGCTCTGAAGCAGTGCAACACAAAGACTGCGAATGGGGTGGTACGGACCGAGCGTCTGGAAGCCGAGGAAGAGTCCAGTTTCACAAAAGTTTGCATTTCAGAACAGCCCAAGTCGCAGGGGTACAGATTCCGCTACGAGTGCGAGGGGTACACGCACGGGGGCGTGCCCGGGGAGTTCTCAGAGAGAGGCAGGAAAACGCACCCCACGCTCCTGTTCAGTGGCTACGAGGGCAGAGTGGTGGTGGTGGGGTTCCTGGTGGGGGAGGAGGGGCGCTACCAACACGCGAATAGTCTGGTGGGAAGAGACGTGTACCGCGGGGTCATGGTGAGGTACGGGGTCGTGTCGGCGTCAAGCCCCAAGATGGAGCTGAGCAATATATCCATCCAGCACTGCAAGAAGAAGATTATTCTGCAGAGCGCAGAGATGCAGCTGGAAATGCGGAGACTCGTGGAGAAGATGGGCGTAGACGCGCTGCGGGCCGCCCTGTCGAGCGGGAACATTAACGGATCGGGAAGTGAAGCGGCACTGGAAGAGCTCGTGAGGAAACAGCTGAGCGAGGAGGACTATAAAGAAATCAAACTGGGACAAGAGAGGTACTCTTCCGGGCAACAGAACCTGTCGGCCGTAAAACTGTCGCTCATTATCTACACGCACCACCGAGCCAGAGACAAGTTCATAGAACTGAGTCGACTGACTACGGACACGATATACGATTCGCAATCGGTTCACTCGAGCGCTCCTCGCATCTGCAGAGCCAATGCGAACACCGGAGGCCCTGAAGGGGGCAAAGAGATCGTGATTCTCTGCGAGAAGATTCAGAAAGCTGACATCCAGGTTATATTCTCCGAGGAGAGGGACAGCGTCGACAGCGAGACTGGCTGGTACCGCACGCTTGAGGTGACCTCTAACGACGTACACCACCAGTACGCAGTCACAATAAAGACGCCTCCTTACATAGACGTCAACATAAACAACACACAGATAGTGTACATTCGACTCAGAAGAATGTCAGACAGTTTGTACAGCAACGCCATAGAGTTCAGCTACGACCCTCAGCTCAGAGTGGAGGACCCCGAAGGGATCATCAGGAAGAAAATGAAGGAAGAATCACTCGATCAGCTGATCAGAATTTGACTCATCATGCACAGACAAGTTCATGGACCCATTGAATAGTTATACAAACAAATCCTTTAATTGAATTAATCTCTATTGTTTAAAATGCATCATCGTTAATAAGGAATTTTAATTAACCACATTTGCCTGTTACTTATAGATCACCATTTTCTACACTATTAGTAATCAGTGGGTTGATTGCCTTATAGATTATAACACAATAGCTCAACAAGCAGCAAGTAGATACATAAACCATACTTGCTGTATCAAATAGCAAATATTCAATAACTACCATATGTAATTAGCATTGCAGCTGTTGTTTGCGCAGAAAAATTCAATTAGAAACACGTTAGTTTATAGTTCAATTGAATTATTAAATACATCGAAGGATATCACCACAACTTATTGAAGAGATGTGACGTGCCAAGAAAAAGCAAACTTTACTTGCTCATTGAATTATACAAATTAGACACAATTACCAGTTAAAATGGCTCTGTATTTTTGAATTAATACAGGAGTTAAACAGCCGGACTTTCGCAGAATTATAGAAAAGTTTTATGGTGCCGTTGTTCAGTCAGTGGTAGAACCGACTCGTGTGCGAAATTTATAACTGATGGAAGAGTAAATTGTAAGCGTGAGGGTAAATTTCAGTTGTAAGCAATGATACTCGTGTTATCAGTTAGTGGTTTAAGAAGAGTTAAGTAAATATAAAAAAACCACCTTATCGTCTACAATCATTTAATAATAGATTGTTTAGTCCAGACAAATAATCAGATAATACACCATATAATTAATTTGTGTAATGATGAGTTTATTTGGGCTCCAAGTGGCTCAAATTAATGATTATAAACTGATTACGTTATAAAAAGAGAAAAACAAGTTGAATATTTCTTTAATATACTATAATATAAGGAAAATCTGTCCGAAATCAGTACAGTAATGCAACATATAACAGGTGTATATAGAATAAGTAATAAGACAGCTAGGAATGTAAAAACTGCGGAGAATACTTGAACTGAAGAGGTGATTGCTCTGAGAGCGAATAGTGTAATACAATAATAATAATATCAATAATAATATAGAAGATAAACATTAGAAATACATTTAGAAAAATCAGTTTACAAGAAAAGATATTTATTGAGTTCTGTACACGCATTCTGGTTCATAGAGACTATATTACTATACTGTATTCATATATTGGAGGATTTGTCAAGTTGAATGCGGTTGTGGGTGTGTCTAGGCCTCAGGGTGGAGTCGCAGAGCGGACACTGCCACCTTCTGGCAGGCCCCGCAGAATAGCTTGGCGGCGCAGTTCTCACAAGTGGTGATGTGGCCGCAGGGCGCTAGCGCGAGCCTGACGCCGGAAGGGGGCGTGCTGCAAACGGAGCAGGGGTCGAGAGAGAACCTGTCCGAGCCGAGGAAGGAATCGGATCCGGAGGAGCCGACGAGAAGCGAGGAATCCCCGGAGTCCGAGTAGAGGGAGGGACAGCGACTCTTGCTGCCGATTGGGGGGATGGCCGAGAGGTGGGCGGGGTCTAGAGACAGGTCGGCGGAGGCAGAGAGGGTGTGGAAGGAGCCGAGAGAGAGAATGGTGCTCTCGCCCGAGAGTAGGGGGGCGCTGGAAGCCTTGGTGAGAGCAGTGGGCATAGGCGGGTCGGAAGAGGAGGAGTAGAGACCGGGGTACGAGGCCGTGAGCGAGTGGTACGAGGAACTAGCGAGGGGGTCGAACTGAGAGGGGGCGTGGGGCCAGATGGGGGCAGCCTTATCAGCCGCACTGGAGCCAGCTGTGAGAAAGCTGCACATGGAGTTGAGGGGCGTGAGCACGCTGCTCTCGCGGAACAGATCGTCGTCAGGAACGCCTGGCTTCAGATACAGGTCGGACACGAGATGAGACTTCCCGTAGGAAACTGGCTCCGACAGATAAGAGAGGGACTCTTGCCCGCTGAGCTCCAACTCGTCAGCGCCGACAACCGTGCCGGTGCGAGCGGCGATGTAGTGTTCTATCTCCTTGCGCGCCTGCTCCACGTTGTCCTTGGAGCCGGTCACCTGGAAGAAGGGCTCCTTGTCGCGGGAGGGCGTCACGATGTAGGTGCTGGTCTTCTGCTGGATGCGCTTTATGGTCGCGCCCTTCGGTCCCACCACCAGGCCCACCACGTGGTAGGGCACCTTAACAGAAATGGTGTAGCTGTCCTCTTCAGTGGGGGAGTAGGGGCCGGTGCCCGTTATGCAGGAGCCGCCGGAGCCCACGCGGATGAGGGCGTTACCAGTGGCGGCCTGCTTCCGCTGGGCGCGGATCTGGGTGAAGTGGTCAGCCGCGGCCAGGATCTCGCGCTTGGCCAGATTAACGTCTTCCTTTCTGCCCGTGACTACGAACACCGGCTTCTCTCCTCGAACCGGTGTTTTTATGTAGGTATTCGTGCGGGCCCGTAAGGCTTTGATCTTACAGCCTAAACACAGCACATAGTAATCTCATTTCATAATGAGTAACATAGTAATTAACACAAATTAAAATTGTTTTGAAATATTATTTAATTATTCGAGTGCGTTGGCGGTGTAGGTAAAGTAAGCTAGATATTCTAGGAATCTCGTCTGAGAGTTATAATCAGATGCTAGATAATATTGGTTGTAGCAAGAGCGAGATAACACACCGCAATTTGGTTGTTAATTATGCTAAGTTATGCATACGAATAAGATTACAAGCCAAGCTCATAGTGGGCTAATGGTATTCGTCAAGACTTATGTTCGGTTACGGATAAATATTAATGAATAGTAACTACTTGTAAGTGCAGTTCAATCAGTCAGTAATTAATTAGAAGTTAATTAACACTGCATAATTAACTAGTATATCTGACTCACCCTGTCGCCCTACGATTTCCGCCACGTGCTCTGAGCTGGGCACCTGCACGCAGTCGGTCGCGTTAACGTTGGAGTCGGAAGGTCGGTGGGAGTGTGCGTACATGTCGAAGAAGAACGAATTTAGCGGCGAGCTCTCGCCAGCTGCGGTCGTCGGCACCGCCGGGGGGTACCCGGGGGAAATGCTCATCATGGACAGCTCGAGAGCGATGTCCAGGGACTTGCCCTGAGAGTCCTCTAGAGGGCGTCCGTGCGAAAGAGTGGATTGGTAGGGGGCGGGGGCGGGGGCGGTGAGGTAGGTAGCGGTCATCTGAAGAAGCAAATAATAAGCAGTTCGTACGTATAAAATTAATATTATAAATAACAAACCTTCACTGGAAATAATAACAAGTAAATTATAATTTGTTGCTAAAATGAAAATTCTAATTGGAAACTAATAATGAATTGATTCTAAGTAATGAAAGGGCGCAAAATTTTCGTATTTAAAGGTCTTTGCTGATTCGCCAGCAGAAGAATAACCTAAACAGAATTCCTTATAACACTTTGGCGCATCCCAAAAACCGCGTTCTCTCCAGCTACGTGAACGGACAACGTACCTACGGTTCTATAAAAAATACGATATGCTATTTATTTAGAAATAAATTACCTTTCTGGCTACAGTGTTGAGAGTTGTAACAGTTTAATGTATAAAATATCGAGAGAGTTCGATTAACTGCAGCAGCAGTGCTTATATAGTGAGCTGCCCTGATATCGTATGCTGCGTAGATACATCTCTGCCTGTTTGCTGGATGGCCTGATTATGATTAGTTCTGCGGTAGTTTATAGTGATGAGTTAATCTAGTTTGAGCGGGAGAAAATCGCAATGATAAGTACAAAAAAATAATTATATAATAACTATGAGGAACTGCTTTAATTCGAGACTTAGAAAAGTAAAGAAATATCATAGAATAACAGTACGTAGAAGCGTGTTAGCCTTATAGTGGTATGAGTTAATATTGAGTCAGTCGTTAATACGAGTACGTAGGTACGGAAGTAGATATACGTTATCCTATGTGTAATAAAAACCATCCAGAAATAAAATTACAGCCGGCAGGACAGCCACTTGGCCACGCAGAGCGAGCTGCGTAGCGAGTGGCGAAATTGCGATGTGTGCTTGTGAGCTTAATTAGAGCGTATGACCCCGTGACGTCACATGGTGGCCTCGGAGCTCTTGAGCGGCATGACGGCCGAGTGGGAGGTGCTGCGCGTGGGCATCCGCTTGGGCTGCTGCAGGTTGGGCAGCTTCTCGATGATTCCCTCCAGGCTGTTGAAGGAGGGGCGCGTGTGCGGGTCCCTGTTCCAGCAGCGATAGAGCTCCTCCTTGGTGCCGCGCGGCCCGATTATGAGGTCCAGCGTCTGGCGCACCCCGCAGCTGACCTTGTAGAGCACCACCTCTATGGGGTCCCCCTGCAGCGGGTATTGCCCCGTGTACAGCTCGTACCAAATGGACCCGAAGGCGAACACGTCGCTCTTATCCGAGAAGGGCAGGATCCGGTCGAAATCGTCGTCAGCTGGGGAGAGGGACTCGGCTATTTCCGGGGCCATGCAGGCCACGTAGCCGCGCGGGAACTCCCAGGAGCCGGCGTCGGAGCCCGCGTACTCGAGCAGCGGGTTGACGGCGATGTCGAAGAGGATCGGCTTGGCGTTGCCGCGCTCCAGGTATATGGAGTCCGTGGTGAGGTTCTGGTGCACGATGCGCCGGTCGTGCATGTAGGTCATGGCCTGCGAGATCTCCTTGAGGATGGTGAGGGCGCGGTCGAGCGGGTGCTTGGGCGAGAGGCGGATCACGCTGTGCAGAGTGGGCGAGTGCTTGACGCTGGTGACGATGGTCAGGTCGGGGTCCCCGGTGCAGGCCCCGCGGAAGAGAATTACGTTGTCGTGACGTATGTTGCGCAGCACGCTGAGCTCCTGTTGGAAGTGGTCGCGCACGAAGGGCAGGGACCCGCGGTAGGTCTTTAGCAGAACCTGGCCGTGCCAGTTTCCGGTCGCGAGGGAGCTGAACTTGCAGCTGCGGATCTCGCGAATGTTGCGGATCTCCAGGAAGTTTATCTCCCAGTCAGTGGGCTGCGGGGAGCTGGACACCTGCAGGGGCGAGGCGGACCCGTCGGTCTGTCCGGTGTCGGAGGGGTAGGAGGGGGAGGGCGGGAGCTCGTCCACGAACACCTCGTCCTGAATCTGGTTCTGCAGGCGCGACTGGGAGCCGGAGTCGTTGTCAGGGGACGCCTCCATCGGGTGCTTGTACCGGAAGGTGCGCGGCTCCTGTTTGTACTCCACTATGAGGGAGTTGCGGGAGCCGCGGCCCTGCTGCTGCTGCGCGTCGGAGCGCCGGAATATGTTCCGGGGCCGGAAGAGGCGGCGGAGCAGACGGCTGCCGATGAAGGTCCGCGGGGCGGGGGCGCTGTCCTCCGAGAAGTAGGTCTCGGTGCTGTCGGGGGGCGGGTCCGCCTGCTCGGGGGGGGAGGGCTTGTGGCGCCGCGGGAAAGTGTGGTTGTTGATGCCGAACACTCGACTGAGGCCGCTGGGCGGGCCGGGACTGGGGGTGAGGGGGTATATGTTGGGGTCCGAGTTGGAAGTTGCGTCCGAGACGCTGGCGAGAGTGTTGTTCTGCGGGTAGAAAGACTTGCTGTTGGTCCAGGGGTCGGGGGAGGGCACCCGGCGGGGCGGGTACGCGAGGGTGTCGCTGGGAGGTCCGTTCGCGTAGAGAGAGGCGGATATCTCCTGGTAGCGCATGCGGTCGCAGCACTCGGTCCACGCGAAGTGGTAGAGTGCGAGGGACAGCTGGCAGTCGGGCGAGGCGAAGGACTGCAGGATCTCCCAGGAAGAGAGGAACAGCTCGCGCTCTATCGGGTGGATGCGATGCGGCGCCAGCAGCTCCGTGAGCAGCCGCTGCTCGCTGCTAAGCAGACTCTCTATAGAGTCGAACTGCGCCTGCACGCACTCTATCAGGTGCCGCGACTGGATGCCCACTGCCTTGAGCCAGTCGGAGACCGTCGGGTTCCGCATACAGAACTCCAGGTCCTCCTGCGAATAGTCGAGTCTCTCTCGCAGGAGGGAGCGGCGCATCTGCAGCAGCCGCACGCAGACCTGTGGAGAGACAGTAAAGTATAAACGGACACCGAACGGAGACCTGCCTTCACTATGTCCTGCTCCTGTCGATGCACCAGCAGCCGGCAGGCCTGAGTGGGGCTGAGCGAGTAGTTCCGGCGCGCCTCTTTCAGCTGCTTGCGCTGCAGGTACAGGAAGTGGTAGTACATCTTGTACTCGGGCAGCTTGAAGGAAGCGAGGCCTTGCTCCTGCTCGTGAGGGGACATCCCGTTGGAAGAGACGGCCGACTTGTAGGGAGCCTCCTTTTGTTTGGGCAGATAATGTTCCGAGGTTTGTTCTGAGTCGCTGAGCGCCTCTGACGTCAGCGGCGAGTTCCTAGCGTAGACAGGCGACAGCCTGGGAGAGGGAGAAGGTCTTCCATTCATTTCAACAGAAACGCTTTAGCATCCAACTAATAGAACTGTGGATAGAAATTCAATACAAATCAAGGCAAAGTGAGCAACAGTTATAAGTTAGAAACAAAGTATGGACGTGGACAATGTATGTAAATAGATAAAAATAATAATAATAAACAAGGCACTAATTACAAGTTATTAAACAAATGACTGGGCATAGCCAGGACGCAGATTTGTAAGTTAAAAAAAGTCTACTATCTACACAGCAACAATTCTTAAAATAGGAAAAAGCGAAATGTACAAACAGCCGACACGTGACGCTATTTCGATTTCCCCGGCGTGTAGCTGGTGATCTTACCGATTCGCAGCCTCCGCAGCAGACCCGAGGAACACGGCTTCCCATATTTCGCGGAGAGAACGCGGTTGGACATGATTTCGTCATATCTCTCTTGGAACATAGTTTTGATGGACTGCGAGAACTCAGGGTTGTCTCCTTGCTCCTGAAGGAAATTGAAAAACATTTGCGTTTTGCAGAACTCTGACAGAAATCTTCTGGAGGCTTTGCTTTTTATCGTTTTTAGGAAAGGTTTGGTCTGAAACTCAATAATGGTGGGATCGTCTAGGCTGGGGTAGGCGAAGTCTTTGTATATGTCGAGTATTTCAATAAAGAAGCGCACGAAGGCCTCTATGACCACGTCGCTCATCTCGGGGTGCTCGCGCCAGGTGTCCGGCTTGTCGCAGCCGGTGAGCAGCGACTCGAGAGCGGCCTGCAGCTTAGAGGGCAGCAGATGCTCCTCGTCCCCGGCCCGACGGATGAACTTCCGGTCGTCCAGCGAGAATATGACCGCCTCCTCCATCTCCTCTCCGAACTGCAGCACCGTGTGCAGCGAGGAGGGCAGCAGCCCGACTATGTAGGGGGAGGGGCTGCAGCAGATGTGTACCATGGCCTCGGGCAGGATGGGCACGAACACGTGCTGCCAGGAGAACGGGTACAGCAGCGCGACTATCCCGTGGCAGCAGCTGGAGAGCAGACTCAGCTGTTCCGCCACGAATATGATGCGGCGCTCCAGGAGCGTGGCGGCGAACAGCTGTAGCGTTAGTCTGATGCCGAGACAGCAGATTAGTTTGGAGAAACTCACGTGCTCCAGCCGCGAGGACTCCAGCGGCCGGAACAGCCGCAGCTCCCCCTGGCCCTCTCGCGGATCTGCGAAAACGGACTTAATCGATATGGACTGCCCGGGCAGAGGCAGGGGCCGCGAAATGATCGAGCGGAGAAAGGCGTACACAAGGGCGGAGGGGCGGCCGCGCTCGGACTCCACGTGGTCCAGCACTGAGGAGTAGAGCGAGAAGCAGCCCAGCGGAGATATTATGCAGTACACCTCGGGCAGGTCCTTTCCCTTGGGGAGAATGCGCCGACAGTAGCCGAACTTCTTCGCGCCAAGTTCGTCCGTGAGCACGAAGGAGTAGGTCTCCGAGAGGTGGTTGTGGGAGGGCTTGAGCGCGGCCGGCTTCCAGAGGCTGGCGTCCGGAAAGCAGAACTGGGGCACGGAGGCGAGGAAGGAGCTGGTGCCCTTGTCGTTAATGGGCGGGAATCTGTAGGAGATGCTCGGCTCGTATTTGTCGCCATCGCGGCTCTTGGTGAGACCGACTACGATAACGAACTCGAACAACTTCTGCTCGGACCCCTCGGGCTCGTGGGAGACGGTAGCGCCGGGATCTCTCTGCTTTTCTTTGGTCATTGAGGCGATCATGAGTCTCTCGCGCTTCTTGACGCGCACAGACTCGCGGAATATCTCGTGCGCGGGCCGCTTGGACCTGAGCAGGATCTTCCCGCCCTGGTCGTCGTCCTCTTCGGAGCCGGATATGGACGGGGGGGAGGCGGGGTCCGAGTGCTTAGAGGGGGCGGGCGGGCCCCGGTGCTTCCCGAGCGAGAACGCGCTGTTGACCAGGTCCCAGGCGCCCCTCCTGGGCACAGCCGCGCTGGGCGTGCAGGGGATGGACACAGAGAAGTCTTGCACGAATACGGAAGTGCTGCTGGAGCTCGTCAGCTGCGACGCGGTATCCAGAATGTCTTCGGAGGAGTACACCTTCCGCAGCTTCCGCTTGAGCTGCTCCAGCTCCGAGGAGGTGGTCTCCTCGTGGGGGGCCCGGGGGGGCGCCTCTACGAGGACGAAATCGTCCAGGAATGACTCGGTTCGGGGCACGAGGGTGTCTGAGCGCTCCAGGCGCCGCAGCAGCTGGTCCCGCGGCTTGTCCGGGGTCTCGGGCGGGGGGCCGGGGGGCAGGGCCCGCGGGACGGCGGGGGCGGCTGGGAACTGGGAATGGAACCTGGCTACGAGTTTGAGGGAGCTGACGTCCTCCACAGAGGGGTCGGGGCACTCGAAGGAGGGCGAGTGGTGCATGCCGGTACCGGCGGGCGGCTCTGTGGGCTCGACTCTCTCGGACTGGGACTTTAGGAGAGTGGGAGAGAGGACTACGGGCGAATCTGCGTCCTGCAGAGGCAGAGAGGAGAAAGCCTTCAGGTCTAGGGCGGACTTAGGCGGGGGCTTGTCTCTCTTCTTTATCTTCGCGTCTGAAAGAGACTCCGAGAAGTGGTTGGGCGTGTCCTCGGGGGAGCGGGTGTAGCTGGTGAGGGAGGGGTCTGCGGAGCCCTTACACAGCACGGGGCTCTGCGGCGGGACGTAGGAGCGGCGCTGCTTGCCTATCTTAAACCGCCTCTTCACTGAGTAGGGACTGGCGTCCAGCTCCCATATGGGCAGACTGGCCGCGGGGGCGGGCTCAGGGACAGGGGGAGAGCGGGGCTTAGGCGGGTCCGGCTTCGTGCTACGAACCTCCAGGCTGTAGTCGATCTGCTTAGCGAGGCCGCATGGCGGTTTGGGCGGAAGCTTGTACAGGTCGTTGTTCGGGAGCCTGAGGGGAGAGTCCCTGGAGTCGAGAAAGGAGTTCCGATGGGAGCTGGGCTTAGGGGCCAGCTGGTCGGTGGGGACCGAGTCTGAGGACTTTAGAACGAAGCGATGCGGCCTAGGAGGGGGCCTGGGGATGCGCGGCGAGTCGCAGAGCGGCTGCGGGACGAGAGGACGGTGGGGGGGCGGAAGCATGGGCCGGGGGGGCGCGGGGTCTAGCCTGTGAGCCATAGCAGGAAACGGAGCTAAGCAGTGGACATTCTTTTGTGAGAGCATAACAGATAACTTATAGTTAATTTAGAAACAAAAGAAATTACTGAGCTCTATGGCAGTTGCGCTATAAATAGGGAGAGCAGTCCCGCGTCACTTGTTGCACAGTATCGAATATAGCGAGCTCAGTATCGAAATTAGATACGTTCTGAAGTATAACTACTGAGTAATTAATATAATGAAATTGGGTCCTGTCAAGCAACTAATCTCTTTCTGCGAGTGCTCTGTTGAAAAGCAATTACCTGTAACAGCTAGCATTACCAGTGCTGTTGTAATACAATAGCGATATTCTAATGGATTCGTTTCTGCTGTGAATGAATGAGGAGACACAGCGACTAGAAACTCACCACGCAAACAAGATTAATAAATTCAAAACTAAACTCTAACCTGAAAGTCTAACTGATCTCACTCACAATAGAATAGTTACCAGAGCTGCAGCTGGAAGTGATCGGGTCCTAGAAGTGCTGTCAGCTATTAATTCTGCTCTTTTCTTCACGCCAGAGTTTAGTAGCTAGCTGCATTAGCTCTGCCTTTTTGAGAAGCGGGTTGTCGGTCTCCAGTCGCGGCAGAATCTGCTCCAGCCACTCCCGGAACCCCAGCTGTCTCTCCGCCTCCGCGGGCTCAGCTGTTACCGGAACAGCTGACTCCACGGCGGGGAGAGGGGCCGTCTCGCCGAGCTTAGACTGCTTGGAGGAGCGACAGGTCTGCTTTGTCTCGGGCGGGGGGTGCGGCTGTTTGTCGCCGCGGGACCTCTGAATGACGGAGTTTATGAAGTCCTTGTCGATGCTGGATGCGCGGGAGAGAGTTCCGGCCGGGTTCCTGAAGGGGTTGGCGGGCGCAGAGGAGAATATCCCGCCCCTAACGGCCGCGGGCCTTAGAGAGGAGAGGAGAGGCGCTATCTCCTCGCCAGGGACGAGCGAGTCCAGGTCCTGACTGAGACTCAGCAGCTGCTCCTCCTCGGAGATGTGAAAAGACGTGTCCGCCGCGGCTGTGGGCGCCGGTTCTGACTCTGCGGCAGAAAGTAGCGCGCCCATCCTCTGGCAGAGCGCGGGCAGCTGCAGACGGGACGAGAAGGTGACGGCCAGCTGCTGGTACTGCGGGGAGAGCAGCGCCCCCGCCTCCACGGCTCTCTGGAAGCAGCCGGCGCGCGCCGCGGCCGCGAACAGCTGCATGAGTCTCTCCTGGGACAGGCTGGCGGCCGGGCCGTGGGAGAAGCAGGAGAGGAAGTACTGCTGCTGGTGCGAGAGCTGCTCTGAGGGGGCCGAGCAGAAGAGCGGGCGGTAGGTCGCGAGTTGGACCGGGGGCCGGGGGTGCAGAGGGGGGAAGTCGGCGCCGTGAGAGGGCACGATGTACCGCAGCTCTTCGGTGCAGAATGTATCCTCTTCCTGCTCTGAGAGGGACGGGGATATGCCAAGGATGACAAGCTTGTGAGAATTCCTTTTCTTCTTTAGAGCCGTGTTAAAGTCCAACATTGGCGTCCATAAAATCCCCCTGGCATTGACTCTTCCTACCTAAACACAGAAATTTGTCAGTTGGCTTCTGCTAACGACAGAATCTGTTGAACATCACCTGCAAATGCCCCGCAGAGTCAAGCGAGACAGGCAGCTCCTGGGGAGTGAGGCCGATCCACCTCAGCTCTGAGCCGACAGAAAGGACCATGGATCCCTCGGTGAGCAGAGCCAGTTTCATACCCGAGACTGCTAAGAGATAGAACCCCATGTTCTGGCTGTCGAGCAGCGCTGAGCTCTGATGGTAGACTGCGAAAAGCCGGTTTCCTCTCGCGGCAGTCGCGACCGGACTCCCCGGCAGCCGCAGGAGGTCGAACTCCGTTCCCTCGGACCCGAAGAGTCGCAGGATAGAGCAGTCGGAGACAGCAGCGACCCACCCGCTGCCCGCCGCCAGACAGAGGGCGTTCTCTCCTTCCGGCAGATAGGCGCTCCACTCCTTGGAGCCGTCCCAGGCGTTGAATCTGTGGGCCTGTATAAGACAGGGGTCCTTGGAGTTCCTGGGAGCGTCAGTTCTCCTCCCGCTGCCCCCCAGCAGCAGCAGCTCCTCCGTGAGGATCCCCACTGAGAACCAGTGCGGGTCTATCAGCTGCAGCGGGTGGTGCACCCCTCTGTCGTGGAACTCAACCTCCAGGAGGAAATTGAAATGTTTCTTCTCCTCCTCTGCCTCCATGCTGCCAGGGGGCCTGTGGGAAATGACGACTCCCACCAAGTTGTAGCAGAGACAGGCGTGCTCCCAGGCCGCCAGTCGGGAGGGCGGCGGCCAGGAGCTGGGCTGGAAGGCCTCCTGTCTCTGCGGGGCAGGCTCCGCTAGGGGGGAGAGTCCCGAGTTAGATTCCTCAGGCGGCACAGCTGTCAGGTCTTCTTCCCAGTCTGGGAGAAACTTGCGCTTCTTAGCAGGCTTTCTCTCAGACGCTCTGACAGGGGCCTCGTGGATAGATTTAGTTTCTAAGACAAGTCATAAAATGGGACACAACAGCTATCAGTCAATACAAACCTATTTTGGAATCCAGGCTGCTCTCGTCTAGCTCCATCTGGTTCCCCTTATGCGAGGAGCCGGCTGCGGACTCCTGTGAGTCGAACAGCCCCGCGGCCTCCAGTCCCTCCAGTCCCTCCAGCAGGCTCTCCTCAGTCGCCTCGGCCGGGGCGCCGTACAGAGGGAGCGGGTCGTGCAGCAGCAGGTACCCGGACTTTGTGAAGGCAGCCAGCCTCGGAGCCCCGGACTGGGACACGCCCCAGGCGACTGAGGTGATCTCTCCCCTGAGACTGTGTCTGAAGAAGCCCGCTCTCTGGAAAGTGACCTGACCCCCGTATGAACAGCTCCACAGGTGGATGTGTCCCATCGCAGTGCCCGCCGCCAGGTGGAGACCGTCTGGAGACCAGGCGCAGCAGTGGAATGCGCCGGAAGCCTTGGAGTCGGAGGCAGAGCTCAATCTATAAACAGCAGTGAGACAGCAGTCAGGGAGTCTGTGGGCAGTGGGACCTGTCGATGAGTGTAGCGTCTGTTGAGTACACAGAAATAGTACTGTCTCCCTCAGAGGAAACGTGCGGAGAGGCGACAAGGCACTTGTCAGCTGCGAGAGGAGAGACGGCGGCCACTAGGCGAGAGGGGGAGAGAGGGAGGTCCGAGACTTTGGGAGTGAGAACAGTCAGTTTGTGTCGGGCTGTCCGGTCGCTGGTGTCCCACAGGATCAGCTGTCCGTCGCAGCCGGTGGAGCAGAGGAGGCCGCCGTCAGAGCTGAACGAGAGAGACAGCACAGGCGCAGAGTGCATGTCCAGCACATGGCAAGTGTGCTTAGCTGTTGCCAGGATAGCGGCTGTTGGGATAAGCTTTATAGTAAAGTCGGCAGCCCCCGCCGCGACCCACTGGCCGGCTCTGTCAGCAGCCACGCAGTACACAGCCGAGGAGAATCTAGGAACAGTTTGGTGCAGCGGTTGTCTCTGCCGCTAGAGAGCGTACCTGGTGACTAGCTTGCTCTTGTGCTGGGAGAAATCCCCGGGCGTAAAGTCCAGCCAGTAGAGCGAGTTATCTTCGCAGGCGAATAGGACGCCGGGTGTGGGCTCTAGGCACAAGGACTGAATAGTAAACCCGACCAGTAGGAGTCAGACTCGAATTCACCTGAAACACACGCGAGCTGGTACAGCGGGGCGGAGCCGATAAACAGATCCGTGGGCTCCTTCTCCCCGGAGAGATCCACCACTCGGATGTCGCCGTCGCTCCCGCAGGAGAGCAGGTAGTCTCGTCCGAGCAGGGAGGAGAACACGCACTGCCCGAAGCCCTCGGAGTGAGTGACGAACTCCTCTAGGGACGGATTGGTATCCATAGATTATGCCTTGGTGTTGGGTTACAGCAAACTGTAGTACGTAAATAGAGCTAGACACTACACTCAATATAGGAGGAATGACTGAGGAAGCGAGACTGAGGAAGAAAGAGGCCAAAGCGCCAACGGAACCTAGCGAGCCTGAGCTCGATACAGAAATTAAACCGAAGCGTGGGAGATGGGGTGGTTTTTGTATCCAAACATTTGTTTTCGCATTGGTTATATTTTCTGCATACTTGTACTTCGCGCCGTGTCCCATCGACCCTCTGTCCATGCGGATTTCAGAGGTACCCCCGGAGATGCCCCCGCAGGAACTGACAACTCTAATAACCGCTCCCGCATCTTTAAAGCTGGCAGGGGCCGAGTGCTTCGTTGTGCACGAACCTACCGGATATGTGTACACGGGTCTGGCTACAGGGGAGATTGTTAGGTTCAAGCTGGACCTCAGCGAGCCGGAGATACTCCTAAGGACAGGTACTGCACTGATTATAATTATCGGATTATTACTTGCTATCTTATCTCAACTATTGTTCTATTAGGGAGCGAGGAGCTCGATAGCAAGCTGTGCGCCAAGGCCGCCCTAAACTCAGAGCCCACTTGCGGCAGGCCCCTGGGCATGAGGCTGCTCGACGAGCAGAATCTGTTGGTGGTGGACGCTTTCAGAGGAATCTTCAAAGTTAACATTGAGAAGCTCACTAAAGAGCTAATCTTAAACTTCAGCGAAGCAGAAACAGAAAAGCCGATTCTGTTCGGAGATGACCTGGTCATCCTGCCCGACAGGAACACAGTGTACTTCACAGATGTCTCATACAAATACGACATTAGGGACTTTATGTACGAGTTCGCCGAGATGAGGCCGAGAGGGAGACTATTCAAGTTCTCACTGGACACGCGGAAGCTGACACTAGTCGCAGACGAGCTCTACTTCTCCAACGGCGTTGAGTTGCACAGGGACGGGACCTCTCTGCTGGTCGCAGAGACCGTTAGGGCCAGAGTATTGAGCTATTCGCTAGAAGATGGGAAGATCGGCGTTTTCGCAGATAATCTAATCGGGACACCGGACAACATAAGGAGGAGCCCCAGAGGCGGTTATTTGATCGGAATGGGATCAATGCGAAAGTGGCCCTACGTGACGGACATCATAGCACAGTACCCAATGATAAGTCGAACGGTACAATTGCTGCAGGGAGATAATCATTATGTGGTAGCTAACTAATTCCTATTTTAGATATTCAAGCTGTTCAGCAAAGAAACGATCCTGAAGCTTGTCGCTCCCAAACAGAGTTTCTTCATTCGACTGGGAGAGACGGGAGAGCTACTGGACTTCTACTACGATCAGTCGGCTCAGCACATAATGCACATATCTCACGCAGAGGAATACAAAGGGTCAATCTACGTAGGCTCCTTCCAGCACCCGAATATCCTCAAGATAAAGCTGTGAATGAGGGACTAAGTATAGATTTGCGAGGATTTTTAGATTAGAAATAGCTCTAGTTAGTGTAGGTCGATAGTAAATTAGAAAGTGAGTGAGTGTATATGCAAATTATATTGATATATTCGTCAAGATACGTTTTCTAATTGTCTACTTTTAACGACCATTGCTGTGTCAGCACAGGTTGTATCGGGGCATGGCTCTCTGTGAGGAATTGAATCGCCCTTGTTGATAATCAGGAGCATCATGAGGAGAGGTAGGTGCAGCAGAGTCACGCGGAAGAGCCTCCTGGCACTGTCGTTGCTCCTCTCGCGGTAAAACCGCCATCCGAACCAACTGAGGAGCGCGTTAGGCAGGAGTGAGTCAATAGCGAACCAATACGTGGTGACGCCCAGGAGCGGGGCGGCGCAGCAGAGCGGAAACATCAGCAGAGAGTACCTCAGCCCCACCTCAAAGTTCATCTCTGGAGCCATTAGAGACATCATGGTGTACCTGGCCTTCGAATAGTCCTGCCTTGTGTACCACGAGAGAGACGCGATGTGTGGGAACTGCCACGCAAAGAGAATAGCCGGAAGAACAAAGGCCTGGGCGCTGAGAGTCCCAGTGGCAGCGACCCACCCCATGAGCGGTGGGATAGCGCCCACCGCAGACCCCACCCAGGTGTTATAGATAGAGAATCTCTTCATCGGCGTGTATACGAATGCGTATAGCAGGATGTTGAATAGCCCGAGGCAGGCAGTCAGCTCGTTCAGCATTATGAACAGAATAGAACTGCCCAGGGCCCCTGCACTCAGGGCGAAACAACACGCGTGCAAAGGAGAGATAATTCCCTGCACCAACATTCGATTTGACGTCCTGCTCATCTGGGAGTCATAGGACCGCTCGAACAGCTGATTCAGCGAATTCGCGGCAGCCGCACATAGCCCAGTGCCGGCTATTGTCCAGATCACACCCGTGCCGATCGCACAGGGCGCGATTAAGTAGCCAGAAACCGCGGTGGACACGACGAGGAGCGACAGACGGAACTTAGACAAACTCATGTACACTCGGGTCCAGTGTAGAATGCTGTCTAGATGGCCTGTCTTTAGCGGGGTCGGGACAGGCCTCGTGGAGGCAAATAGTTTGAGACCGATGCGATCGGTTCTGGGAACATTCAATGAATGGATAAGACGCGGGAAACGCATCTCTACTGAATAATAATAAACAAATAGTTTATTTTCGTCTCTCTATTTCTCTCTGTCCCTATTAGAGATCTCCAATTTGGTGCTTCTCCATCTCGTCTGGAAGACCCATTATTTATTTATATTTTATACATTTGCACTTAGGTATATCTTTGGTTACTATGTATTGTTCAACAAAAATCCCACAATCTAATAGAAAACAATAGCATAGAGCAAGTTGGTCCAATCAGAGTTGTCCATACGAATAATAACATCCTCGATGTATCCGTCTAAGTCAGCAGAGTCTTTCACTTTTTGGCAGAAATCATTGATGGTTATGGCACCCAGCGTGGCTGCCTCGTGGTTGTCGAGAATATCGATATTGACAACGTAGACGGGTTTGTAGAGCCGCACGGTCCTGTTCTCGAACTCCTCCAGCACCTGGTCGTACACGCGCTCCTCGCACGCGACGATCATGTCGAAGAGCAGCGGCGAGTCCTGGAAGCGCTCCGGCTTCGGCTTGATCCTCCTGTTGCGGTCCAGCATGCGGAGGATCCCGTTCCCGGTGTAAAGCTGGTGGTCCTTGCTGGCCAGGTCCCGGTACATCTCCTCGTAGGTGGTGTCGAAGTCGTAGATGTTCGGTTGGTGCATGGTCGCGCCCGGCAGCTTGACCTGGGTCCCGGACCCGAAGCTGTGGACATCGAAGTCTTTCTTCTTTAGGAAGGCGTGTGTCTCCATGCTCCTGTTCTGGTTGCTGGAACACACCACTGCTATCTTCATGTCCTCCTTCTTCATGAGCTAACCTGTACGGAACACAGATTATACACACGCTATACACAAACAGAGGTCAGAGCTCCTCCCTGCCGCTGCCGGCGCCCAGCAGGGACAGGAGGACCCCCAGGTGGTCGGACGCCGGCTCTCCCCCCGCAGCCCCGAGCAGCTCAACGCCAGCGGCCGCCAGAGAGAGGGACAGGTCCATGTACACGTAGTCGATGCGCTTCCGCAGGTGCTGCTCGCTAGCGTCAAAGGTTAGACCGAAGAACCGCTCCTCTCCCCCCTCCGCCCCCGGCAGCCGGACCTCTGGCTCCGGGTGGAAAGCGAGCCAAGCGTCCGTGAGTCCGGTCCCGCGGAGATATCGCATCTCTTCGCTCTGCGGCTCCGAGTTCATGTCTCCCAGCAGCAGCCGCGCGCCTGCGTGCGCAGCCATGAAGCGGGCGATCTGCCGCACCGCCAGCGCCCGCAGCTCCTGGCGCAGAGAGAGGTGCGTCACGAACACGTGCAGCCGGGGCTCCAGCGGAGTCACGATTTCCGCGTGCAGACATATCCGTTGATGGACGTCCATGCTCTTATTGCTGTGCAGAACTACGTAGCTCCAGGCCCGGATGGGGTAGCGACTGAGGATAGCCAGTCCCTCCTCCACTGTGCTAGCTGTGAGGTCTGCCGACACGTCCAGACTAGCCGGCTGGTAGACGTAGTTGTATTTCCAGAGTCCCTTGAACAGGTGCTGTATCTGGTTGGGCGGGAGGCTGTCTCTCTCGCTGCTGTCAAACCTAACTTCCTGCAACCCCACTATGTCTGCCCTCGCCTCGCGCAGCCTCTCGATTAGCCGCTGCAGCCTCTCGGCGTAGCCGGCCCCCGTCTTACTCGCGCTGTCCCGGTTCCACATGTTAAGCGTTAATATTCTCAGAGACCTGGAGTGTAATTCCTTCTTGTTTCGTACAAAGTAACTGTTCAAGCCATAAAGATATAAACTGCTATTCCTAGCGAGGATAGTCGCATTAAATTCGAACCGATTGTCATCACAAACTGCATAGAAACCGAACGCGTTGATAACACCGAGGGACAGGAGTCTCCTCTGGAACACCGGCTGGCCCCGCGAGTTCACCCACTGCAGCAGCACGCGGAGAGGCGAGTCTCCGTCCGAGCTGAGGAAGAGAGCCGTCCGAGAGAGATCTGATAATTCGAGAGGAAACAGCAAATAGCAGGGCTCCGAGGGGGGATCTGGGAACAACACCTGCTGAACAAACTCAGCTATTCTTCTGTCTTCTACCTTCTGCGATGTGATCTCTTTAGCCACTGTGTTCCCGTAGATTAAATAATACACAGAACAAGTAGATTGGTTCTCTGTGAATATATTCTCTCTCAACCCACCAGACAGAGTCGCTGTTAATAATAATAATGCAAATCCTATCAGGGAAGAGACAGCCATTCTCTAATGCGTTCTGAGACATCATAAAGACTCAAGTTTCAGTAAGCTTGAAGACTTGAAGTAGTAGCAAATATACTTTATAACAATAGACCTGTACAATACAATAATAATATACTACTCATAATGACACAGATAATATCAATCCTCCGCAGCTGAGCCGACTTTCTGCTTCATTTCTCCCTCGGACTCCTGAGGGAGCGAGGGCGTGTCGGGCGTGCTCTCCAGGATATTTCTCCGCTTCGCAATCTCTAGAGTTATCTGTCTCTGCAGTCGGGTCAGGCGCTCCTGAATGCTGTTAACAGAGGAGCCCAGCAGCAGCACGCGCCGCTTCGAGTTGGCTAGGTTCCGCGTGTAGTGGTCGATGTTAACGGGGATGGTCTGCTTCTGCGCGAGCAGATCCAGGTCGGTCGCGAGGCGGTCTATCTGTGAGCCCAGCTGCTCCTGGCTGAGCAGCACGGAGTCCACCCTCCCGCTTATGGTCTCCACGGCCGGTTTAAGCAGACAGAGCAGTCCCTCCTCCAGAGACCCGTCTGTGGCCTCCGCGGGGCCTGTGGTCTCTGCGCACATTAGATAACTAGGTAGGCAACAGGTTAAGCATAAGATAAATACAATACTTGCTAGTTAATATTAAAGAAATCAACATCAGAAAAAAGTCCACGACACAAATCTCAAAGTAGAATTCCCGCTATATGGGCGGGTGTATAACCTCTGTGAAGTCCCTGAAGCCCAGACAGACCGCCTGCGTCGCTGCGATGTCGTATAGCGAGGGCACGGGCGAGCAGTGCATCTCGGGATACCACTTCTTAATGCGGGGGAGGATGCCGCACTTAGGGAGAAACCAGTTGGCGATGATGAGGTAGGGCAGGAGGCGCTCTTCGATCAGCTGTTTTCTGTTCGCCTCACGCGAAAGGAGCACGTCGAGCGCAAACAGAGCAATTTGGAAATACCTTTGGCACAATTCGTAGACTTTAGCATCATATAATGCAGAAGTTCCCAGAACGTTTCCAATAAATGAGTTCTTGGGAATGAAAAAGAAAGAAACAAAAGGATCGAGAGAGCCCCAAATGAAGCGGGTATCATCCTCGAATTTGATAATATCTTGTATCTGGACTTTATCAGAGAACTTTGTAAATAGAATTAACATTTGTCCAACCGACTCTGTCGTGTAGCTATGCGCTTGCAGGGGCGTCTTAAGCCAGTTGAGCATCAGCAGAGAAGCAATGTAGGAGACCTCAAAGCTTACATTGGAGAAGTCTCTAGAGATTTCTGATCTGCTGAAGTGTACGAGGAGAATTTGGTAGAAATGATTAGCACAAAGAATTTGTGAGATTTCGTTCTGGCTGGAGCAGCTGAAGAAGATGAGGACCTGTAGCACGGGCTCCAGGAGTTCTCTATGGTAGTCCGCAGGGGAAACTATGAAATGCTGGATGATCTGTAAGAAGCGTATGTTCCTGCCGATCGAAATGGCAGGGGATCTCAGCTCAGAGAATCCCTGAATCACACCTAAACATTTCCCAAACAACGCTTTTCCATTCCCATTGAATTCTTTGTATTGACAACATATTAGATGGTAAGCTAACTGTGTAGTGCTTTGACAGAGCTCCAAGAATCCACGGGTGAACAGGAGAATGCGGTCAGTGGAGTTGGCGCCGAAGTTCCACAGCAAGCTCAGCGCGGCGTCCAGCGCCTGGGTGATGGAGTCAGCTGTTCCCAGCTGTCGCAGCATTATCTGCTTGTCGGTAATATCGAGAGCAACAGACGACTCGTCTTTTTGGTACTCATCGAAGGGCTGCGGATTTTTGTCAATCGTCGAATCGTGTTTTTGGTACACCTCTAAGAGCTGCCGATTTAAGTCATTAATGCATTCAAAGAGGAGAGGGAGAAAGTTACGGTTTGCGAGGTAGATTCGGGTGCCGATGGCCTCGTTAGATTGCCAGCCCTGCTCATTCATATGGTCGTGATTTAAAGTATGAAGAATGACGTACAGAATGCGGTAATTGGCTGACTTAAGCGCTTGTTCGAAACTTGTGAGCAACTTTTGTATCGGCCTGACCATGGCACTATTGGTGTAGTACTGTAGAGATAGGACAATTCGCTCCCCTGGCTTCCAAATTCTGCTGGGAAACAGGCCAGATTCAGGCGACAAGCAGTCTAGAGCAACCCCGGACATACTCAGTCCGACCTGGCAGATTAAAGGAATATTGAATTTGGTCTCGACGAGATTCTGGAGAAAGCTTACTGAGAGTTCGAACTCACTTAGCGGCATTGAGATTATTTCCCTGCGCAGGTCTCCGTCACACAGCCGCTTCATTTCGAACTGAAGGTCAACCACGGAATCAGATTTCGATGCGGTCATAACGTAGCTATTCTAAGGCGGCAGAAAAGTAGAATGCGATGTGTCCACGCTAACAACTAGTGCTCATGTCTCTAGAGCACGGGTCCTGGGCGAGGCGAGTGTACCCAAGCTCGTAACCCGATAGTAGCGACTAGCGGGTAATCTAGCAGGGGATCAGCACACCACTTAGTCCAACAAGGGATAAGATTTAAAAGTTAATAAATGTACCTGTTATGAGCTACTGAATTTACAAAAATTAGGTATCCTCTTCTGTAGAGAATCCCATGCGAAGTCAACTTGATTTAGTGTGACCTGTGGGTCCCATTGACTACAGAAGTACACATTGGCACGCGCTATCTTCTCCTCGTTGCTCATCTGAGAGCAGATCCTCGCCCGGGCGGTCTCTTCGCTCACGCCGTTCCTCTCCATCAGTCTCAGCACGGCCAGCTGCTCCGGAACAAAGCTCACCCACACTTCGTCCACGCGGCGCTCCCAGCGCGCCTCCAGCAGCACCGCCGCCTCCACCACGCACACGCGGGCTCCCTCCCGCAGCGCCGCTTGCAGCCGCAGCTCGAGCAGCGCGCCTATGGCCGGCCAGACGGCCTGGTTAAGCTGCCTAAGCTTAGCTGCGTCTGAGAACACAATGCTAGCCAACGCTTTCCTGTTTATCCGCCCCTCCGCGTCCAGGATGGACTGCCCGAAGCTCTCCACGAGCTGCCGGTGCGTGGGCGTGCCTGGCGCGTACGCCTCGTGTCCCAGCTGGTCGCAGTCCACAACATACGCGCCCCTGCCGGACAGATGGGCGGAGATGCCGGTTTTGCCTGAGCAGGTGCCGCCGGTAAGACCGATGACGTAGGGCGGGCAGCCTCTCTTATTCTTATCGGTTGGCTCCTGCTCGTTGAACAGCCCCAGGAGCTCCTTGCGCCGCTGAGTGGAAGAGAGCTTGTCCTTGCTCCCTTCTAGCACCGGTATCTGCAGTATGTCCATGAGCGGCAAGCCTACCTCCTCTCTCTTTCTGTTCACGGCCACTCCCCCTTGCGAGGTCTCCTCGGAGACAATCAAACAATCCAATGTGGCATCCGAGATGGTGGGTCCGTACGGATCTGTGATTGCTACGATGTCCAGCTGAAGTCCGGCGCGCATGTCCTGCATGAGTTCCCGCACCCTAGCACACCGCAGCTCCAGTGGCTCTAGCAGCTCCCTCAGCGTCTTGTTGGCCAGCAGCGCCCCGGAGGAGACCCCGACCAGACAGCTAGCAGAGCTGGAGAGAGCGGTGGCAGCCAGCAGCAGATGGTGGCCCTGGTGCAAGTGGTCAAACGTCCCTCCTACCGCCACATGCCGGTGGCTGCCCGAGTGGCAGGAATCCGACTCCTGAAAGCAAGGCGAGGCCGATGGATCGGAGGCTGGCAAGAACACAAACTCAAAAGGAGCGCCGATGCGCCCGGAGAGAATGCGGAACGCGGGGCTGGCTTCGGTCTGATTGACGTCTGTGTAGGCAGAGACGACCACTTCCGGCCGCTGGGACAGGGGCGTGGGACTCACGCCGGGAATGGTCGGCAGCAGAACCCGAATGTCCAGCTGTGGGAGCTTCAGGCTAAAGTGCCGGAATATTTCAGCTAAACACGTGACGTAGGAGTTCTGTCTGGCCAAGAGATCCTCCTTATGCGTCCCGGCGATAGGGTACAGGGGCAGGGGCAGGGGCAGGTACAAGGTGCTTGTTATTGTCTCCGCCGCGGCCATCAGCTGCTGAATGAGGTTCCCAGCGGAGCTAAGCACCACGGCGCCGCACCGGAAGTGCTGGAGTGCTGCCATTCCTAAACACACAGTAGGAAATAACAATAAATTCAATAATCAGATACTGTATATGAAGATAGACTCTCAACTATAGAATAGTTCAACTAACAAGTAACTACACTCATAAACGGGCTAGAAAGACTGCAAAAGAGCGCAGTTTTCGCTCGTGAAGAGGAACCGCTCGATGCCCCCCTCCTCTATGGACACGAGCCTAATCACGCCGCCACTGGACCCGTCCCTGCCCATCGCGAGGGAGAGAGCTCTCTGAACGAACTCCACGCACTCGCCCCGAGTGAAGTCCTCTCGGTAGTTCGAGTCGCAGAACCCGTATATGTAGGAGCTCCCGGAGCCCCCGATGGTCAGTGGCTGCCGCACACAGAGGCCGCCGAGAGGGATGGAGTAGACCTGTCCCCCGTACAGCTCGTCCCACCCGGCGCAGATGATCCCCGCCGAGAACTGGTCCCTGTACTCGTAGCAGGTGGAGCGGAAGAGGTGCGCCGCGGTGTGCACCAGGGGCGCCCGGCCCAGCTCGGTAGAGTGCATCTCCAGTCCGTACTTCACAAAGTCCGCGATGGCTTGCGTGTCCGCGGCAGAGCCGGAGCGGCAGCAGAAGATGCGGTCAGAGATCCGCGTCAGTTTGTCCGAGACTCGGTTGGCTACGTATGTGCCGGAGCTGGTGCGGGAGTCGGCCCCTATGAGGACCCCCTTGTCGTACTGCGCAGCCATTATGGAGGTGTGGGACTCTGGCGACTCGAAGCTGAACATTTCTGTGTTTATAATCTAGGAGTATTACAGTGTTAGAGCGATAAATAACTGTTGAGTAAATAGCATTGTTATTATCGAATAAATACAGAATCTATATAAGTATCGGGTCATACTATAAGTGAGCTATGGCGGTGTCTTATAGTGTGAAATGCCGAGTTAATTATCCGTCTCTGGGAGGTCAAGAGGCTGGGCGAGCTGATTGACAATAAAGTTCTCAACGCACTCAAACACAGCGTGAGGGTCTTGCTCCCCGTTCACGTGTTTACTCTCAGCTTCGTACATCTCCTGTATCTCGGACAAATTCTCGTCGAACTGTGCCAGTCGCTGCGTGACGGACGCGAGCTCGTCCTGTGGGTGGGTCAGACAGCGCGCGCTCACCTGCGCACTGGGCGCCGGGTTGTATAGCGTGTGGTAGGTGGCGCCAGTGACCGGGTCGATCCGCCGCTTGGTTAGGCGCTCAACCGACACTTCTCTGCTCACGTCGAGGAACAGCACTCTGTTGGGGAGCACGCCCTCCGAGCTGAGGGACTGCGCCTCCTCGCCAGAGGTGGGGAAGGAGTGCAGCACCCAGCCCCGCGTGGCGCACTCCAGAGTGCTGAGACTCGGCAGCAGCGCCTTGACGAGCAGCTCGGTCGGCATAGGCAGACTTCTGTTCAGGAAGAGCTTCATTCGCTCCGCGAGCGCGCCGCCCCCACGGAATATTTGCTTCAGAACAAGATCGAAGTCAATATCGACCAGATTGTACTTCTCGGAGAGCAGGGCTGCCTGGGCGTTCTTACCGGCGCCGGGCGCGCCCAGCAAGAGGACACGGGGCGTTATGGGGGAGAGACTGCGGCTCGTTTCTTGGGAAATGAAATCAAAGACCTGAGCTGTTAGAGACTGCAGTGGCTGATCCACGTTGAGTATCTTGTATACATTCCTGAGAGGTTTATCTCGCGAATGATAGCACTGTTGTAGACTGTCCAGATGTCTGGAATATAAGCGCCACTGCTTGTCAAACACAGACTTTGCGTCGGGAACCTCCATCAGTCTGGCTGCGATATCAGGGTTCTCAGGAACGTTGAGCGGGAAGTGGTATATGTCTCCGGTCAGAGAATCGATCCGTTTGCCCTCCGACCTCTCCTGCAGCACGTCCCTGTCTCCCTCTAGGAATACGATGTGATCGGCCAGAATGCCCCCGGCCTGCAGGAAGTGCGCCTCCTCGGGGGTCTGAGGGAATCCGGACACAACCCACCCTCTCGTGAGCAGATCCGACTTACGGAGGTGCTGCTGTATTACGTTAGTTTTCTGCTGCGAGGTGGGCTCGAGGCCCTCCTTCAACAGCTCCTGCACCTGCTTGCCTTCCGTTGAATCGCTGTCCATTAGAAGAATGTCTGGGTCGATGTACTTGCACTTCAGCTTGCGAGCTATCAGTCTGCTTAGAGTCTTTTTGCCAGAGGAGGGCGGGCCGAGAATAAAAATTCGAGGAACTTTGGAACCATTACGCGAACAAATTTCTAGCATCTTTTGCAGAGGATCTGGTGGCTTGTAAATTGTTAGTTCCTCCAAAATACTTTTGAAGAAATCAAACAAACCGTGCTCCTCTGCGTAGGCAGAATACTCGGGGGGAATAGTGAGAGGTTTCTGAGTCTCATCCATGGTACCTAAGTTAGATTATACGAACAACTAAAGAAACCGAGAGATGCCAGTGCGTGTTATAAGGAAGGAAGAGACTAAGAAACGGTAAATTATACGACATCAATTAGAATACATAATAGTACAGTACATGTGCGCAACCAAATAATATAAGAAAGTTTTCACTCATGCGTTGCTTCAACATAGAAAGGTCTCATTTCGTGTGCGAGGGGGGCAGCTGTCCCGGAGGGTTGTCGAGCACCTTGTAGTCGAGAGAGGCGATCAGAGGTTCGGTCAAATCCCCGATTTCCGAACCAAGAACGGTCTTGTAGGGCAGTGGCTTTGGAGTAACTGCATCATCCGAATGCCCGGAGTCGGAACTAACCGAGTTTCCAGCTGAGAGGGGCGCCGGAAAAGGCATATTCCAGTTCCCGAAGAACATGCTGGTGGTGGGTTTAAACGAGGATTGAGTCTCGTGCATTCGGTGGAGAGCCAGGATCTGCTTGCTGGTCTGCATCTCTTGGTAGGAGGAGCCGACCGTGGGGCCTGGCGGCGGCTGTTTGTAGTTAGACATGTCTACCATGGGCAGCGTGTTGGTGGGGTCGGATAGCGTGCTCCTGATCACGTCCTGGTTGACAGGGTCGTCCCGTAAATGCTTCAGAAGCTTGTGGGACTGAGTCGGAGGTTTCCAGGTGGGATTACGCACAGAGAAGCTCAGCAGAGACAGCTCTGTCTTGCCGTTCTTAGCGAGGGAGTTAGCGGGAGGCTCCGAAGTGATAATGTCCTCTCTCTCTAACTGAGTGCGGCCTGTCTCCGCGGCAGACACCCACGCGACGTCCCCGTGTCTCTGCAGATCCAGCTGCGCGAAACTGCACACGTCACCGAGTCCCTCGACCTCCACTGTGAAGTGGCGGAAGAAGTCAATAATGTCTGGCGCTCTCCTTCTGAACGCAAAGTACAGAATGAACGGCGTAAGCACTGGCGAGAGCATCTCGTGCAGAATGAGCACAACTCGGTACTGGAACAACTGGGAGAACTGCTTCATGACGCCCTGGTCCTCGGGACGCAGCTTCCAGTCCTCCGGCATGTAGTGCACGTGCTTGAGCACCTCCGCCATTAGCAGCTTCGGCTCCTCCTGCAGCATGTCTTCGGGGGGAACCAGCACTCGACAGACGGCAACGACAATGCCCAACACAGACCCGATTTTAATGAGATACTCTGTGAAGAAAACATTCTCATTCAGAAACCCAAAGAACAGCAACAGGGCCAGGAGTGCACCAGCCATGAATCCGAAATGTCGCGCCAGCAGGTTGACTATGGAGTTGGTGTAGAGATGCAGGTAGTTCTTAGCTGGGGCGTAGGCGCGCGAGAGCCGCTGCTGCATCTCGTGCTCCAGCTCGTTGAAATGCTGGAACTCAAGCTTGGCGGGAATGCTCCACAGACGGAGCCCCATGGCACTGGGGTTCTTACGGGCGAGGTCGGCGTAGCTGAAGATGGAGAAAAAGAATTGGTACAAAAGAACAAAGGGGAAGAGCAACAAGTTCAGGAGAGCAAAGTACGCAATGCGATTGGAGAGTTGCCTTACGATAGACTGTTTGCTGATAGAGGAACGCACCTCATCGATAAGGTGGTACTTCGGATGGAATAGAGAGCCAGGCGCTGTGAAGAGAATCCAATAGTAGTTCTTCAGAAGAATAGTTGAACAAAAAACTTGTTTTCCAATTAGTGGGACATTAAAATGCATCGGTAGGAGTTTTCTGTTGACCATAGCGACAACATAGTTACGGTAACGGAGGATGCGGTGGTACACATCGAGGGAACTCATTTCCCGTTTCTTTATCAAGAGGGAGTAGCCATCTCCCTCCAGCTGGAAGTTTTGGAGTCTCTCAACAATCAAAGTAAATGAGTAGTTGCGCATTTTCGAAGGATCTAGTCCCAATGCAGTTTTATAAAAATCCCGAACATCCAGGTAGATGATTGTTTTATAAATGGCTTTGAAAGTACGCCAAACCCAGAAAGGTATCCCAAACAATAAGAGGAGCACAACAGAAGCGGGAGGGTTCATAAGATTGTTCAATTGGATAAAGTCGATTGGATTTAATTTGTTTTCAGGATTGGTTGACTCCATCAACTTCCCAAAATCGACGCAAGATATGAGGAAAATGATCAGGAAGAAAATAAACAGAAATTGAAACAAATCGAGATACTGACGGACTACAAGAGGTAAATACCCGCCTTCTTTCCAAAAAAAGTATATTCTCGTAAAGAAATCATCCAAATCCTTCACGTGCTTCCACCGGTTCAGGTTCCGTTCCCACCTAATGCTGGAGCCTCCCGCTTTCCCAGTGGCGCCAATGGAATGAAATGAGGGAGGTTGGTCTTCGATTTCCTGAACATGAGCACCAACTTCTGGGTCCTTGGGAACGGAAGGGGATTTCAAACTTAGGTTGAATTCGTCATCCTCAGGCTCAGAAACTACTTGCGTATAGGGCACGTCTTTATGAGGGATCCAACGAGAAAATGAATCCTTGATGCTGCGTAGGTTGAAGTCAAGACCAGGCCAGGGGCTAGGCTTTGATGTGTCGTTATTCCGGTCATTCATGAGACTCAGTTGCACTCAAAAATGGAGAAACGGTGTACGAAAAAGCTAAATAAACAGAATATTCATTAAATAAGACCAATTTTCTCAATGAAACATAACACATGATTAGGTAGGCGAGTGGTTTAACCTTTCTATATAAAAGTCAATTGATGAGAGAGCCCAGGGTTTTTTCTATGATCAATACTAGACAATTAAATGACCAGTGTTTTCCCAATGAACCATTCCACATGGCTATATAGTAGATTCTTTTACAATTGACCCATTCGCTCGCATATAAAGTTTTGCCTTTAGCTATGACCCAAGGCTTCCCGTCCCTGAGATTATGGCCGCAGGACCCCTGGCAAAAATATTCTGTTTAATATTGATTAATCTAATTTAACATATTAGCTATCTTATTGTAACAGAGAGCTAAGTCTGTAGCTATCCTACTTTTCTTATTTCAACAATTATTGTGTAATCGGAACCAAAAGGCTTCTATGAGAAAACAATGTTGAACTCAAATCAGGCGATTAGTATAGATCAATGCACTATATTTTGAAATGCGTTGATTTGAAGTTGATTTGAGCCTATACTAAGGCTCAAATCAACTACTACTATACTAACTAAGAATGCTATAATAGTACATTAAGAAGGTGACTGTTTGACAATAAACAATCCAGGTCACTTTAAGGTTCAGGTATACTCTACAAAATTTGAAAATTTAGATAAAATCCAAATCATTGTCTATCTCTCTTTTATTGCATTTTTGGATTGTATTGATACCAATAAGTACTCTCAAGAGATTTCTAAGAAGAATTCCTATTATTTTTCCAGTTTAACACACTTTGGTCACCTCAATCTAGGAATAATTGATGTAAATTTTTTTTTTCAAAACCCGCTATCGCAAAACTAACATTTTCAGATTTGTGTAGATAAGAAACTTTTTCAGTTTTGCACGTAGAATCGAAATCTCAACGGTTTCGGATAGATCTCGTCTAGATCCATCATGTATTGTTTGCGATTTATTAAATTAGAAATATTTGCTGAGCTTTGCGGATTTTGGATAGGAAAATTTCGATTAAAAAGTTGACATCACGTATTAATCAAGAAAATTAAAAATATATTAAATTTGAACAATCCCAGACGATGCAGGATAAACAAGATATAGATAAACGCATTTAAACAGTATTTACTATTGTAAGGTTCATTATTACTAAAAAATCTCTTACACAAATGAGTAAAATTTGAAAACCTAAAATTTCCCAGTTACTTGTCATTGAAATATTATTGCATTTTTGCAAATAGAAGGATGATTCAAATCCGCAGTAAAAATTTCAAGTAAATGAGGTAAATATTTTTGGTAGAAGTGCTCTAGAGTATACCTGAACCTTAAAAAGAGATTTACTTTTCACCAGACATCCCAAACATCACATAAAGATAGCCAGTCCTTTCACTATACCCCATCAAAGACAATAAAAAAGAATAATTCTATCACTCCCTTCGTTCCCAGCCAATTTTTAACCAACCAAAGATAGATTTTAAGAATGCTATAATAGTACATTAAGAAGGTGACTGTTTGCCAATAAACAATCCAGGTCACTTTAAAAAGAGATTTACTTTTCACCAGACATCCCAAACATCACATAAAGATAGCCAGTCCTTTTACTATACCCCATCAAAGACAATAAAAAAGAATAATTCTATCACTCCCTTCGTTCCCAGCCAATTTTTAACCAACCAAAGATAGATTTTAAGAATGCTATAATAGTACATTAAGAAGGTGACTGTTTGACAATAAACAATCCAGGTCACTTTAAAAAGAGATTTACTTTTCACCAGACATCCCAAACATCACATAAAGATAGCCAGTCCTTTCACTATACCCCATCAAAGACAATAAAAAAGAATAATTCTATCACTCCCTTCGTTCCCAGCCAATTTTTAACCAACCAAAGATAGATTTTAAGAATGCTATAATAGTACATTAAGAAGGTGACTGTTTGACAATAAACAATCCAGGTCACTTTAAAAAGAGATTTACTTTCCACCAGACATCCCAAACATCACATAAAGATAGCCAGTCCTTTCACTATACCCCATCAAAGACAATGAAAAAGAAGAATTCTATCACTCCCTTCGTTCCCAGCCAATTTTTAACCAACCAAAGATAGATTTTAAGAATGCTATACTAGTACATTTGGAAGGTGACTGTTTGACAATAAACAATCCAGGTCACTTTAAAAAGAGATTTACTTTCCACCAGACATCCCAAACATCACATAAAGATAGCCAGTCCTTTCACTATACCCCATCAAAGACAATAAAAAAGAATAATTCTATCACTCCCTTCGTTCCCAGCCAATTTTTAACCAACCAAAGATAGATTTTAAGAATGCTATAATAGTACATTAAGAAGGTGACTGTTTGCCAATAAACAATCCAGGTCACTTTAAAAAGAGATTTACTTTTCACCAGACATCCCAAACATCACATAAAGATAGCCAGTCCTTTTACTATACCCCATCAAAGACAATAAAAAAGAATAATTCTATCACTCCCTTCGTTCCCAGCCAATTTTTAACCATAAGAAGATAGATTTTAAGAATGCTATAAAAGTACATTTGGAAGGTGACTGTTTGACATTAAACAATCCAGGTCACTTTAAAAAGAGATTTACTTTTCACCAGACATCCCAAACATCACATAGGATAGCCATACTTTACAATATATTCCATCAAAGACAATAAAAAAGAAGAATTCTATCACTCCCTTCGTTCCCAGCCAATTTTTAACCAACCAAAGATAGATTTTAAGAATGCTATAATAGTACATTAAGAAGGTGACTGTTTGACAATAAACAATCCAGGTCACTCTAAAAAGAGATTTACTTTTCACCAGACATCCCAAACATCACATAAAGATAGCCAGTCCTTTCACTATACCCCATCAAAGACAATAAAAAAGAATAATTCTATCACTCCCTTCGTTCCCAGCCAATTTTTAACCAACCAAAGATAGATTTTAAGAATGCTATAATAGTACATTAAGAAGGTGACTGTTTGACAATAAACAATCCAGGTCACTTTAAAAAGAGATTTACTTTTCACCAGACATCCCAAACATCACATAAAGATAGCCAGTCCTTTCACTATACCCCATCAAAGACAATAAAAAAGAATAATTCTATCACTCCCTTCGTTCCCAGCCAATTTTTAACCAACCAAAGATAGATTTTAAGAATGCTATAATAGTACATTAAGAAGGTGACTGTTTGACAATAAACAATCCAGGTCACTTTAAAAAGAGATTTACTTTTCACCAGACATCCCAAACATCACATAAAGATAGCCAGTCCTTTCACTATACCCCATCAAAGACAATAAAAAAGAATAATTCTATCACTCCCTTCGTTCCCAGCCAATTTTTAACCAACCAAAGATAGATTTTAAGAATGCTATAATAGTACATTAAGAAGGTGACTGTTTGACAATAAACAATCCAGGTCACTTTAAAAAGAGATTTACTTTTCACCAGACATCCCAAACATCACATAAAGATAGCCAGTCCTTTTACTATACCCCATCAAAGACAATAAAAAAGAATAATTCTATCACTCCCTTCGTTCCCAGCCAATTTTTAACCATAAGAAGATAGATTTTAAGAATGCTATAAAAGTACATTTGGAAGGTGACTGTTTGACATTAAACAATCCAGGTCACTTTAAAAAGAGATTTACTTTTCACCAGACATCCCAAACATCACATAGGATAGCCATACTTTACAATATATTCCATCAAAGACAATAAAAAAGAAGAATTCTATCACTCCCTTCGTTCCCAGCCAATTTTTAACCAACCAAAGATAGATTTTAAGAATGCTATAATAGTACATTAAGAAGGTGACTGTTTGACAATAAACAATCCAGGTCACTCTAAAAAGAGATTTACTTTTCACCAGACATCCCAAACATCACATAAAGATAGCCAGTCCTTTCACTATACCCCATCAAAGACAATAAAAAAGAATAATTCTATCACTCCCTTCGTTCCCAGCCAATTTTTAACCAACCAAAGATAGATTTTAAGAATGCTATAATAGTACATTAAGAAGGTGACTGTTTGACAATAAACAATCCAGGTCACTTTAAAAAGAGATTTACTTTTCACCAGACATCCCAAACATCACATAAAGATAGCCAGTCCTTTCACTATACCCCATCAAAGACAATAAAAAAGAATAATTCTATCACTCCCTTCGTTCCCAGCCAATTTTTAACCAACCAAAGATAGATTTTAAGAATGCTATAATAGTACATTAAGAAGGTGACTGTTTGACAATAAACAATCCAGGTCACTTTAAAAAGAGATTTACTTTCCACCAGACATCCCAAACATCACATAAAGATAGCCAGTCCTTTCACTATACCCCATCAAAGACAATGAAAAAGAAGAATTCTATCACTCCCTTCGTTCCCAGCCAATTTTTAACCAACCAAAGATAGATTTTAAGAATGCTATACTAGTACATTTGGAAGGTGACTGTTTGACAATAAACAATCCAGGTCACTTTAAAAAGAGATTTACTTTCCACCAGACATCCCAAACATCACATAAAGATAGCCAGTCCTTTCACTATACCCCATCAAAGACAATAAAAAAGAATAATTCTATCACTCCCTTCGTTCCCAGCCAATTTTTAACCAACCAAAGATAGATTTTAAGAATGCTATAATAGTACATTAAGAAGGTGACTGTTTGCCAATAAACAATCCAGGTCACTTTAAAAAGAGATTTACTTTTCACCAGACATCCCAAACATCACATAAAGATAGCCAGTCCTTTTACTATACCCCATCAAAGACAATAAAAAAGAATAATTCTATCACTCCCTTCGTTCCCAGCCAATTTTTAACCATAAGAAGATAGATTTTAAGAATGCTATAAAAGTACATTTGGAAGGTGACTGTTTGACATTAAACAATCCAGGTCACTTTAAAAAGAGATTTACTTTTCACCAGACATCCCAAACATCACATAGGATAGCCATACTTTACAATATATTCCATCAAAGACAATAAAAAAGAAGAATTCTATCACTCCCTTCGTTCCCAGCCAATTTTTAACCAACCAAAGATAGATTTTAAGAATGCTATAATAGTACATTAAGAAGGTGACTGTTTGACAATAAACAATCCAGGTCACTCTAAAAAGAGATTTACTTTTCACCAGACATCCCAAACATCACATAAAGATAGCCAGTCCTTTCACTATACCCCATCAAAGACAATAAAAAAGAATAATTCTATCACTCCCTTCGTTCCCAGCCAATTTTTAACCAACCAAAGATAGATTTTAAGAATGCTATAATAGTACATTAAGAAGGTGACTGTTTGACAATAAACAATCCAGGTCACTTTAAAAAGAGATTTACTTTTCACCAGACATCCCAAACATCACATAAAGATAGCCAGTCCTTTCACTATACCCCATCAAAGACAATAAAAAAGAATAATTCTATCACTCCCTTCGTTCCCAGCCAATTTTTAACCAACCAAAGATAGATTTTAAGAATGCTATAATAGTACATTAAGAAGGTGACTGTTTGACAATAAACAATCCAGGTCACTTTAAAAAGAGATTTACTTTTCACCAGACATCCCAAACATCACATAAAGATAGCCAGTCCTTTCACTATACCCCATCAAAGACAATAAAAAAGAATAATTCTATCACTCCCTTCGTTCCCAGCCAATTTTTAACCAACCAAAGATAGATTTTAAGAATGCTATAATAGTACATTAAGAAGGTGACTGTTTGACAATAAACAATCCAGGTCACTTTAAAAAGAGATTTACTTTTCACCAGACATCCCAAACATCACATAAAGATAGCCAGTCCTTTTACTATACCCCATCAAAGACAATAAAAAAGAATAATTCTATCACTCCCTTCGTTCCCAGCCAATTTTTAACCATAAGAAGATAGATTTTAAGAATGCTATAAAAGTACATTTGGAAGGTGACTGTTTGACATTAAACAATCCAGGTCACTTTAAAAAGAGATTTACTTTTCACCAGACATCCCAAACATCACATAGGATAGCCATACTTTACAATATATTCCATCAAAGACAATAAAAAAGAAGAATTCTATCACTCCCTTCGTTCCCAGCCAATTTTTAACCAACCAAAGATAGATTTTAAGAATGCTATAATAGTACATTAAGAAGGTGACTGTTTGACAATAAACAATCCAGGTCACTCTAAAAAGAGATTTACTTTTCACCAGACATCCCAAACATCACATAAAGATAGCCAGTCCTTTCACTATACCCCATCAAAGACAATAAAAAAGAATAATTCTATCACTCCCTTCGTTCCCAGCCAATTTTTAACCAACCAAAGATAGATTTTAAGAATGCTATAATAGTACATTAAGAAGGTGACTGTTTGACAATAAACAATCCAGGTCACTTTAAAAAGAGATTTACTTTTCACCAGACATCCCAAACATCACATAAAGATAGCCAGTCCTTTCACTATACCCCATCAAAGACAATAAAAAAGAATAATTCTATCACTCCCTTCGTTCCCAGCCAATTTTTAACCAACCAAAGATAGATTTTAAGAATGCTATAATAGTACATTAAGAAGGTGACTGTTTGACAATAAACAATCCAGGTCACTTTAAAAAGAGATTTACTTTTCACCAGACATCCCAAACATCACATAAAGATAGCCAGTCCTTTCACTATACCCCATCAAAGACAATAAAAAAGAATAATTCTATCACTCCCTTCGTTCCCAGCCAATTTTTAACCAACCAAAGATAGATTTTAAGAATGCTATAATAGTACATTAAGAAGGTGACTGTTTGACAATAAACAATCCAGGTCACTTTAAAAAGAGATTTACTTTCCACCAGACATCCCAAACATCACATAAAGATAGCCAGTCCTTTCACTATACCCCATCAAAGACAATGAAAAAGAAGAATTCTATCACTCCCTTCGTTCCCAGCCAATTTTTAACCAACCAAAGATAGATTTTAAGAATGCTATACTAGTACATTTGGAAGGTGACTGTTTGACAATAAACAATCCAGGTCACTTTAAAAAGAGATTTACTTTTCACCAGACATCCCAAACATCACATAAAGATAGCCAGTCCTTTCACTATACCCCATCAAAGACAATAAAAAAGAATAATTCTATCACTCCCTTCGTTCCCAGCCAATTTTTAACCAACCAAAGATAGATTTTAAGAATGCTATAATAGTACATTAAGAAGGTGACTGTTTGACAATAAACAATCCAGGTCACTCTAAAAAGAGATTTACTTTTCACCAGACATCCCAAACATCACATAAAGATAGCCAGTCCTTTCACTATACCCCATCAAAGACAATAAAAAAGAATAATTCTATCACTCCCTTCGTTCCCAGCCAATTTTTAACCAACCAAAGATAGATTTTAAGAATGCTATAATAGTACATTAAGAAGGTGACTGTTTGACAATAAACAATCCAGGTCACTTTAAAAAGAGATTTACTTTTCACCAGACATCCCAAACATCACATAAAGATAGCCAGTCCTTTCACTATACCCCATCAAAGACAATAAAAAAGAATAATTCTATCACTCCCTTCGTTCCCAGCCAATTTTTAACCAACCAAAGATAGATTTTAAGAATGCTATAATAGTACATTAAGAAGGTGACTGTTTGACAATAAACAATCCAGGTCACTTTAAAAAGAGATTTACTTTTCACCAGACATCCCAAACATCACATAAAGATAGCCAGTCCTTTCACTATACCCCATCAAAGACAATAAAAAAGAATAATTCTATCACTCCCTTCGTTCCCAGCCAATTTTTAACCAACCAAAGATAGATTTTAAGAATGCTATAATAGTACATTAAGAAGGTGACTGTTTGACAATAAACAATCCAGGTCACTTTAAAAAGAGATTTACTTTTCACCAGACATCCCAAACATCACATAAAGATAGCCAGTCCTTTCACTATACCCCATCAAAGACAATAAAAAAGAATAATTCTATCACTCCCTTCGTTCCCAGCCAATTTTTAACCAACCAAAGATAGATTTTAAGAATGCTATAATAGTACATTAAGAAGGTGACTGTTTGACAATAAACAATCCAGGTCACTTTAAAAAGAGATTTACTTTTCACCAGACATCCCAAACATCACATAAAGATAGCCAGTCCTTTCACTATACCCCATCAAAGACAATAAAAAAGAATAATTCTATCACTCCCTTCGTTCCCAGCCAATTTTTAACCAACCAAAGATAGATTTTAAGAATGCTATAATAGTACATTAAGAAGGTGACTGTTTGACAATAAACAATCCAGGTCACTTTAAAAAGAGATTTACTTTCCACCAGACATCCCAAACATCACATAAAGATAGCCAGTCCTTTCACTATACCCCATCAAAGACAATGAAAAAGAAGAATTCTATCACTCCCTTCGTTCCCAGCCAATTTTTAACCAACCAAAGATAGATTTTAAGAATGCTATACTAGTACATTTGGAAGGTGACTGTTTGACAATAAACAATCCAGGTCACTTTAAAAAGAGATTTACTTTTCACCAGACATCCCAAACATCACATAAAGATAGCCAGTCCTTTCACTATACCCCATCAAAGACAATAAAAAAGAATAATTCTATCACTCCCTTCGTTCCCAGCCAATTTTTAACCAACCAAAGATAGATTTTAAGAATGCTATAATAGTACATTAAGAAGGTGACTGTTTGACAATAAACAATCCAGGTCACTCTAAAAAGAGATTTACTTTTCACCAGACATCCCAAACATCACATAAAGATAGCCAGTCCTTTCACTATACCCCATCAAAGACAATAAAAAAGAATAATTCTATCACTCCCTTCGTTCCCAGCCAATTTTTAACCAACCAAAGATAGATTTTAAGAATGCTATAATAGTACATTAAGAAGGTGACTGTTTGACAATAAACAATCCAGGTCACTTTAAAAAGAGATTTACTTTTCACCAGACATCCCAAACATCACATAAAGATAGCCAGTCCTTTCACTATACCCCATCAAAGACAATAAAAAAGAATAATTCTATCACTCCCTTCGTTCCCAGCCAATTTTTAACCAACCAAAGATAGATTTTAAGAATGCTATAATAGTACATTAAGAAGGTGACTGTTTGACAATAAACAATCCAGGTCACTTTAAAAAGAGATTTACTTTTCACCAGACATCCCAAACATCACATAAAGATAGCCAGTCCTTTCACTATACCCCATCAAAGACAATAAAAAAGAATAATTCTATCACTCCCTTCGTTCCCAGCCAATTTTTAACCAACCAAAGATAGATTTTAAGAATGCTATAATAGTACATTAAGAAGGTGACTGTTTGACAATAAACAATCCAGGTCACTTTAAAAAGAGATTTACTTTTCACCAGACATCCCAAACATCACATAAAGATAGCCAGTCCTTTCACTATACCCCATCAAAGACAATAAAAAAGAATAATTCTATCACTCCCTTCGTTCCCAGCCAATTTTTAACCAACCAAAGATAGATTTTAAGAATGCTATAATAGTACATTAAGAAGGTGACTGTTTGACAATAAACAATCCAGGTCACTTTAAAAAGAGATTTACTTTCCACCAGACATCCCAAACATCACATAAAGATAGCCAGTCCTTTCACTATACCCCATCAAAGACAATGAAAAAGAAGAATTCTATCACTCCCTTCGTTCCCAGCCAATTTTTAACCAACCAAAGATAGATTTTAAGAATGCTATACTAGTACATTTGGAAGGTGACTGTTTGACAATAAACAATCCAGGTCACTTTAAAAAGAGATTTACTTTTCACCAGACATCCCAAACATCACATAAAGATAGCCAGTCCTTTCACTATACCCCATCAAAGACAATAAAAAAGAATAATTCTATCACTCCCTTCGTTCCCAGCCAATTTTTAACCAACCAAAGATAGATTTTAAGAATGCTATAATAGTACATTAAGAAGGTGACTGTTTGACAATAAACAATCCAGGTCACTCTAAAAAGAGATTTACTTTTCACCAGACATCCCAAACATCACATAAAGATAGCCAGTCCTTTCACTATACCCCATCAAAGACAATAAAAAAGAATAATTCTATCACTCCCTTCGTTCCCAGCCAATTTTTAACCAACCAAAGATAGATTTTAAGAATGCTATAATAGTACATTAAGAAGGTGACTGTTTGACAATAAACAATCCAGGTCACTTTAAAAAGAGATTTACTTTTCACCAGACATCCCAAACATCACATAAAGATAGCCAGTCCTTTCACTATACCCCATCAAAGACAATAAAAAAGAATAATTCTATCACTCCCTTCGTTCCCAGCCAATTTTTAACCAACCAAAGATAGATTTTAAGAATGCTATAATAGTACATTAAGAAGGTGACTGTTTGACAATAAACAATCCAGGTCACTTTAAAAAGAGATTTACTTTTCACCAGACATCCCAAACATCACATAAAGATAGCCAGTCCTTTCACTATACCCCATCAAAGACAATAAAAAAGAATAATTCTATCACTCCCTTCGTTCCCAGCCAATTTTTAACCAACCAAAGATAGATTTTAAGAATGCTATAATAGTACATTAAGAAGGTGACTGTTTGACAATAAACAATCCAGGTCACTCTAAAAAGAGATTTACTTTTCACCAGACATCCCAAACATCACATAAAGATAGCCAGTCCTTTTACTATACCCCATCAAAGACAATAAAAAAGAATAATTCTATCACTCCCTTCGTTCCCAGCCAATTTTTAACCAACCAAAGATAGATTTTAAGAATGCTATAATAGTACATTAAGAAGGTGACTGTTTGACAATAAACAATCCAGGTCACTTTAAAAAGAGATTTACTTTTCACCAGACATCCCAAACATCACATAAAGATAGCCAGTCCTTTCACTATACCCCATCAAAGACAATAAAAAAGAATAATTCTATCACTCCCTTCGTTCCCAGCCAATTTTTAACCAACCAAAGATAGATTTTAAGAATGCTATAATAGTACATTAAGAAGGTGACTGTTTGACAATAAACAATCCAGGTCACTTTAAAAAGAGATTTACTTTCCACCAGACATCCCAAACATCACATAAAGATAGCCAGTCCTTTCACTATACCCCATCAAAGACAATGAAAAAGAAGAATTCTATCACTCCCTTCGTTCCCAGCCAATTTTTAACCAACCAAAGATAGATTTTAAGAATGCTATACTAGTACATTTGGAAGGTGACTGTTTGACAATAAACAATCCAGGTCACTTTAAAAAGAGATTTACTTTTCACCAGACATCCCAAACATCACATAAAGATAGCCAGTCCTTTCACTATACCCCATCAAAGACAATAAAAAAGAATAATTCTATCACTCCCTTCGTTCCCAGCCAATTTTTAACCAACCAAAGATAGATTTTAAGAATGCTATAATAGTACATTAAGAAGGTGACTGTTTGACAATAAACAATCCAGGTCACTCTAAAAAGAGATTTACTTTTCACCAGACATCCCAAACATCACATAAAGATAGCCAGTCCTTTCACTATACCCCATCAAAGACAATAAAAAAGAATAATTCTATCACTCCCTTCGTTCCCAGCCAATTTTTAACCAACCAAAGATAGATTTTAAGAATGCTATAATAGTACATTAAGAAGGTGACTGTTTGACAATAAACAATCCAGGTCACTTTAAAAAGAGATTTACTTTTCACCAGACATCCCAAACATCACATAAAGATAGCCAGTCCTTTCACTATACCCCATCAAAGACAATAAAAAAGAATAATTCTATCACTCCCTTCGTTCCCAGCCAATTTTTAACCAACCAAAGATAGATTTTAAGAATGCTATAATAGTACATTAAGAAGGTGACTGTTTGACAATAAACAATCCAGGTCACTTTAAAAAGAGATTTACTTTTCACCAGACATCCCAAACATCACATAAAGATAGCCAGTCCTTTCACTATACCCCATCAAAGACAATAAAAAAGAATAATTCTATCACTCCCTTCGTTCCCAGCCAATTTTTAACCAACCAAAGATAGATTTTAAGAATGCTATAATAGTACATTAAGAAGGTGACTGTTTGACAATAAACAATCCAGGTCACTTTAAAAAGAGATTTACTTTTCACCAGACATCCCAAACATCACATAAAGATAGCCAGTCCTTTCACTATACCCCATCAAAGACAATAAAAAAGAATAATTCTATCACTCCCTTCGTTCCCAGCCAATTTTTAACCAACCAAAGATAGATTTTAAGAATGCTATAATAGTACATTAAGAAGGTGACTGTTTGACAATAAACAATCCAGGTCACTTTAAAAAGAGATTTACTTTTCACCAGACATCCCAAACATCACATAAAGATAGCCAGTCCTTTCACTATACCCCATCAAAGACAATAAAAAAGAATAATTCTATCACTCCCTTCGTTCCCAGCCAATTTTTAACCAACCAAAGATAGATTTTAAGAATGCTATAATAGTACATTAAGAAGGTGACTGTTTGACAATAAACAATCCAGGTCACTCTAAAAAGAGATTTACTTTTCACCAGACATCCCAAACATCACATAAAGATAGCCAGTCCTTTCACTATACCCCATCAAAGACAATAAAAAAGAATAATTCTATCACTCCCTTCGTTCCCAGCCAATTTTTAACCAACCAAAGATAGATTTTAAGAATGCTATAATAGTACATTAAGAAGGTGACTGTTTGACAATAAACAATCCAGGTCACTTTAAAAAGAGATTTACTTTTCACCAGACATCCCAAACATCACATAAAGATAGCCAGTCCTTTCACTATACCCCATCAAAGACAATAAAAAAGAATAATTCTATCACTCCCTTCGTTCCCAGCCAATTTTTAACCAACCAAAGATAGATTTTAAGAATGCTATAATAGTACATTAAGAAGGTGACTGTTTGACAATAAACAATCCAGGTCACTTTAAAAAGAGATTTACTTTTCACCAGACATCCCAAACATCACATAAAGATAGCCAGTCCTTTCACTATACCCCATCAAAGACAATAAAAAAGAATAATTCTATCACTCCCTTCGTTCCCAGCCAATTTTTAACCAACCAAAGATAGATTTTAAGAATGCTATAATAGTACATTAAGAAGGTGACTGTTTGACAATAAACAATCCAGGTCACTTTAAAAAGAGATTTACTTTTCACCAGACATCCCAAACATCACATAAAGATAGCCAGTCCTTTCACTATACCCCATCAAAGACAATAAAAAAGAATAATTCTATCACTCCCTTCGTTCCCAGCCAATTTTTAACCAACCAAAGATAGATTTTAAGAATGCTATAATAGTACATTAAGAAGGTGACTGTTTGACAATAAACAATCCAGGTCACTTTAAAAAGAGATTTACTTTTCACCAGACATCCCAAACATCACATAAAGATAGCCAGTCCTTTCACTATACCCCATCAAAGACAATAAAAAAGAATAATTCTATCACTCCCTTCGTTCCCAGCCAATTTTTAACCAACCAAAGATAGATTTTAAGAATGCTATAATAGTACATTAAGAAGGTGACTGTTTGACAATAAACAATCCAGGTCACTCTAAAAAGAGATTTACTTTTCACCAGACATCCCAAACATCACATAAAGATAGCCAGTCCTTTTACTATACCCCATCAAAGACAATAAAAAAGAATAATTCTATCACTCCCTTCGTTCCCAGCCAATTTTTAACCAACCAAAGATAGATTTTAAGAATGCTATAATAGTACATTAAGAAGGTGACTGTTTGCCAATAAACAATCCAGGTCACTTTAAAAAGAGATTTACTTTTCACCAGACATCCCAAACATCACATAAAGATAGCCAGTCCTTTCACTATACCCCATCAAAGACAATAAAAAAGAATAATTCTATCACTCCCTTCGTTCCCAGCCAATTTTTAACCAACCAAAGATAGATTTTAAGAATGCTATAATAGTACATTAAGAAGGTGACTGTTTGACAATAAACAATCCAGGTCACTCTAAAAAGAGATTTACTTTTCACCAGACATCCCAAACATCACATAAAGATAGCCAGTCCTTTCACTATACCCCATCAAAGACAATAAAAAAGAATAATTCTATCACTCCCTTCGTTCCCAGCCAATTTTTAACCAACCAAAGATAGATTTTAAGAATGCTATAATAGTACATTAAGAAGGTGACTGTTTGACAATAAACAATCCAGGTCACTTTAAAAAGAGATTTACTTTTCACCAGACATCCCAAACATCACATAAAGATAGCCAGTCCTTTCACTATACCCCATCAAAGACAATAAAAAAGAATAATTCTATCACTCCCTTCGTTCCCAGCCAATTTTTAACCAACCAAAGATAGATTTTAAGAATGCTATAATAGTACATTAAGAAGGTGACTGTTTGACAATAAACAATCCAGGTCACTCTAAAAAGAGATTTACTTTTCACCAGACATCCCAAACATCACATAAAGATAGCCAGTCCTTTTACTATACCCCATCAAAGACAATAAAAAAGAATAATTCTATCACTCCCTTCGTTCCCAGCCAATTTTTAACCAACCAAAGATAGATTTTAAGAATGCTATAATAGTACATTAAGAAGGTGACTGTTTGACAATAAACAATCCAGGTCACTTTAAAAAGAGATTTACTTTTCACCAGACATCCCAAACATCACATAAAGATAGCCAGTCCTTTCACTATACCCCATCAAAGACAATAAAAAAGAATAATTCTATCACTCCCTTCGTTCCCAGCCAATTTTTAACCAACCAAAGATAGATTTTAAGAATGCTATAATAGTACATTAAGAAGGTGACTGTTTGACAATAAACAATCCAGGTCACTCTAAAAAGAGATTTACTTTTCACCAGACATCCCAAACATCACATAAAGATAGCCAGTCCTTTCACTATACCCCATCAAAGACAATAAAAAAGAATAATTCTATCACTCCCTTCGTTCCCAGCCAATTTTTAACCAACCAAAGATAGATTTTAAGAATGCTATAATAGTACATTAAGAAGGTGACTGTTTGACAATAAACAATCCAGGTCACTTTAAAAAGAGATTTACTTTTCACCAGACATCCCAAACATCACATAAAGATAGCCAGTCCTTTCACTATACCCCATCAAAGACAATAAAAAAGAATAATTCTATCACTCCCTTCGTTCCCAGCCAATTTTTAACCAACCAAAGATAGATTTTAAGAATGCTATAATAGTACATTAAGAAGGTGACTGTTTGACAATAAACAATCCAGGTCACTTTAAAAAGAGATTTACTTT